>OX419742.1:24122500-24869000 GCA_948477245.1 Thumatha senex
CATATGAAAGTAATTACATTTCAGTGATTAGCCACACGAGTGAAGTCAACTAATGTGGATCTTATGCCTGTAGTCACCAGAGAACATTTGATACATAAACACAATAAAATTTTAGACATTTTTTTTTTTCAAGCATAATATTAATGTTACAAAGGAATTTTATGTCAATAAACATGTTTTAGTAAATTATTCAAAAAAAAAACTAAACTATCTTCACGCTGTATGATGGGGTAGTCAGAAAGGACAGTTCGCCAGGCTAAGCGATCCATGCATACTTCTTTCGCTTCTTCAAGATTCATCAATAGCTTCATACACGCACGTCTGATCCGAGTACTTTAGACTTTTCCGTTTTTGAGCAATCAGCTCACGTGGTCTTCATTTGTAAGTCTCGGCCTACCCTGACTCCTTCTACCCTCTACTTTCGCACAATATATATTCTTCGTCGATCGTTTCTCACTCATTCGTTGGACGTGTCCAAACCCACGGAGCACGCCCTTGTCCAGCTTAACGCTGACACTCATTCAAACCTGCCATATTGCGTATCACTTCGTTACGTATTCGGTCAGCCAACGTTACGCCGCACAATTTTAGAAGTGGTCGCATCTCCACAGCATTTCATTTACTTTCATGCATATGCTTGCATACCCAGGTTTCGCTACCGTAAAGCAACGTAGCACTAGCACTGCGTTATGAATCGCCAGTCATGCTTCTTTTACGATGCTTTGTCGCTTTACTAATTGGGACAAAGCACCGTTAACTTTGTTTCCGGCAGCTACTCGCCGTTCTACATCCGAATCACACCTTCCATCCGTGCTAAACATACTTCCTAAATACACAATTTCATTCACTTGCTCTAGACGTTCCTGGTTTACCCTAATCTCGCATTTAGTTCTTACGTCATCTCTTTCAAATACTAGAACATTAGTTTTACTTCAATAAATTATTCAAATACAAATAATAATTCATGTAATTTTATAAGAATGTGTCTAGCGGCTCCAAATGCAGACTATACGCTAAATACAGTTAACCAATTGTAGTGGAGTTGGTGAAGTGTAAGAAACACCACATATCAGGGCTCAAGCCATCCTCACGAGCATATCTGCTGTCGGAGGGAGTAGGGCGGAGCGGACTGTAGAGGGATCAAACGGCAATCAAACGATTCACACCTGCCGCTAATTAAAGCAGACTCTGGAACATTTCGGCTGCAACAGGTATTCTACGTTAGAATAAGGTTGTGTCTCTTAATGAATGTACGTTAACATTATTATTGTCACCGATCACTTACACACCGTACTAGACTTGCGCCACCGCCACCACGCCTAATTGTTGGCACAAGTGTCAATATACAGGTGAATTTTTCCAGTGAGCCTTCAGGGCGAAATCCTAAACTATAAGGAATATCGAAAAATGCTCAAAAGAGTCGCGAACCCGATTTTGATTAAAATCAAGTCTACATCATTAAATTTTTGTAAAATCAATAATCTTAGCCAGGAATCGAACCTATTGATTTTGAAAAAAAAAAACAGCTTGTATTATTACACTATTCTATAGTGGATTGGATTATTGATTCTTTAAACATCTAATGATGCAGTTTTTATTTTCATCAAAAGTGAGTTCGCGACCTCTTTGATTATTTTTAGATATTCCTTATAGTTTAGGATTTCGCCCTGAAGGCCCACTTGAAAAATTCACCAGTATATATCGAGATACCCTGCCGGTGACCACGGCCGATGCAACCTGATCAAAATGTCAAGTAACAAAAGAGTATGAAACATCCAGTAAAAATAATAAGAGAAATCCTGAATATTAGGTATATGAACCACACGCGGCTCACTCGTGGTACTGCGCCACGGCGAGGTAGTGGTGCGCCGCGGCCAGGCGGCTCATGTAGTGGTGGTGGTGGTGGCGCGGCTCACTCGTGGTACTGCGCCACGGCGAGGTAGTGGTGCGCCGCGGCCAGGCGGCTCATGTAGTGGTGGTGGTGGTGGCGCGGCTCACTCGTGGTACTGCGCCACGGCGAGGTAGTGGTGCGCCGCGGCCAGGCGGCTCATGTAGTGGTGGTGGTGGTGGCGCGGCTCACTCGTGGTACTGCGCCACGGCGAGGTAGTGGTGCGCCGCGGCCAGGCGGCTCATGTAGTGGTGGTGGTGGTGGCGCGGCTCACTCGTGGTACTGCGCCACGGCGAGGTAGTGGTGCGCCGCGGCCAGGCGGCTCATGTAGTGGTGGTGGTGGTGGCGCGGCTCACTCGTGGTACTGCGCCACGGCGAGGTAGTGGTGCGCCGCGGCCAGGCGGCTCATGTAGTGGTGGTGGTGGTGGCGCGGCTCACTCGTGGTACTGCGCCACGGCGAGGTAGTGGTGCGCCGCGGCCAGGCGGCTCATGTAGTGGTGGTGGTGGTGGCGCGGCTCACTCGTGGTACTGCGCCACGGCGAGGTAGTGGTGCGCCGCGGCCAGGCGGCTCATGTAGTGGTGGTGGTGGTGGCGCGGCTCACTCGTGGTACTGCGCCACGGCGAGGTAGTGGTGCGCCGCGGCCAGGCGGCTCATGTAGTGGTGGTGGTGGTGGCGCGGCTCACTCGTGGTACTGCGCCACGGCGAGGTAGTGGTGCGCCGCGGCCAGGCGGCTCATGTAGTGGTGGTGGTGGTGGCGCGGCTCACTCGTGGTACTGCGCCACGGCGAGGTAGTGGTGCGCCGCGGCCAGGCGGCTCATGTAGTGGTGGTGGTGGTGGCGCGGCTCACTCGTGGTACTGCGCCACGGCGAGGTAGTGGTGCGCCGCGGCCAGGCGGCTCATGTAGTGGTGGTGGTGGTGGCGCGGCTCACTCGTGGTACTGCGCCACGGCGAGGTAGTGGTGCGCCGCGGCCAGGCGGCTCATGTAGTGGTGGTGGTGGTGGCGCGGCTCACTCGTGGTACTGCGCCACGGCGAGGTAGTGGTGCGCCGCGGCCAGGCGGCTCATGTAGTGGTGGTGGTGGTGGCGCGGCTCACTCGTGGTACTGCGCCACGGCGAGGTAGTGGTGCGCCGCGGCCAGGCGGCTCATGTAGTGGTGGTGGTGGTGGCGCGGCTCACTCGTGGTACTGCGCCACGGCGAGGTAGTGGTGCGCCGCGGCCAGGCGGCTCATGTAGTGGTGGTGGTGGTGGCGCGGCTCACTCGTGGTACTGCGCCACGGCGAGGTAGTGGTGCGCCGCGGCCAGGCGGCTCATGTAGTGGTGGTGGTGGTGGCGCGGCTCACTCGTGGTACTGCGCCACGGCGAGGTAGTGGTGCGCCGCGGCCAGGCGGCTCATGTAGCGCGTGAAGGGCGCGGCGCCGGGGTCGGCGTACACCAGCGCCAGCGCGTTGTGCGCGGCCGGCACCGTCACCAGCGCGGTGGTGCTGCTGGCGCTGGCAGCCTCGTCCAGCGCCACGTAGGCCACGGCGCCGCCCGCGCCGCCGCGCCCGCCCAGCGCCAGGTAGGCGTCCAGGCGCGCGCCGCCCACGTGCGCGGCGGGCGGCAGCAGCGCGTAGCAGCCCGCCCGCCAGCGCTGCAGCTCCGGCCCGCGGTGCGCGCTCAGCGCCAGGTCGGAGCAGTCGGCCAGCACGCGCACGAACGCGGCGCTGCCCAGCAGCTGCAGCAGCCCCCGCAGCGGGTGCTGCGCGTCCTGCTCGTCCAGCCAGCGCGCCGGCACGCGCTCGTAGCGCCGCTGGTTGGGCGGCCCGCACCACTCCCACGGCACGTCTAGAACGAGAGACGCGAGATTACCCACCGGCCTCGGTCCCGCTCCTGATCCTCACAGGTAGGCGACTTTAGCACCGTAACCTCGTGCGCATATGGTGCCACCGATCCTATACCATATATTACAACAATATTCAATTACAACAATGTATAAATAAATAAAAAAACAACTGAAAAGTGGACAAAAATGTCTCCATGTCGGATCACAGGCGATTCACCTTCAATCTAGAGGGCAAGATTGATGAGGTTATGATTAGAAATGCAAGGAAAACAATCTGGGCGATGTTCGAAATATTTAAAAAGGAACTGGGCCCTGGGGTCCAGTCCTTTTTTAATTAAATATGCTTTTAAGTTTTTCTGACCCAGGTCAGAAAAACTCAAAAGCACTATGGATATAGAACGAAAAACCAGCAGACTGAATAAAACTCTGAGGGAAGTATTTCACAAAGCATCTCCCCTAAAAGAGATCAAACCAGGCAGAGGACAACCTTGGTTAACAAGGGCAATAGAGAAGAAAAGGAAAAAATCTCAACAGGCTCTCAAACAGGTCATTAAAAAGGGGGATGATGAGAGTTAGAAGTTATACAGAGTGAAATTTTCAAGTAGGCCTACAGGGCCAAATCCTAAACTATTAGGAATATCGAAAAATGCCTAAAGATTTTGATAAAAAAAAAAAAATTATAAAGGTAAAAAAAAATCATTGTATTTTTTAAATATCAGAAATTTAAAAAAAAGAACACAGCCTGTATTATTACACCATTCTATAGTTTTGTTAATAAGGATTGATTTCTGGGAACTAATATACGGGAAAGTTAAGAAAAGAGCCATTTTTTTTACAAATTGTTTATTTTTATTTAACCTACCTACTAAACTTTAGCTCAGTTAATGTTCGAAATGGTAGCCATTGTTATATAATACACGGCCGGAGTCGTCGTTTCAAGAATTTTTTCGTGTTTAACAACACAATATACCTTATTCCGTTAGGAATATTTACCAATTTTCGTTTTAAGTCATCAAACGTTTCTTAGTAGATTTCGGTTTTTACCGAATTATGATTAATCAAAACTTTCATTATTTGTTAAATCCATCTTCAACACACAGTCGAATTAAGTATTGCTTGAAAACTTTAAGAAAATTCAAAAACGAATTTTTGTATGAAGTACAAAATGACTGTCGTACAATATTTAAATTATTGGCGCCAATTGGCTTTACGTACTAATTTTAAATGTTTACTGTTTTACTGTGGCCCATAACTGCAAAGAGACAATACTTCAATAGAAATCAGAAATCCGAACATAATGTAGAAAAGATATGCCGTGCTGCGGGTGTGAAAAAATAATATTTTATTAAATTTTATCAGTTTCTATTAGTTTCCCGTATAGGTATCATTACTTCCCAGAAATCGATCCTTATTAACAATTGTATCGAATGGTGTAATAAAACAGGCTGCGTTATTTTTTCAAAATCACTGAGTTCGATTCCTGGCAAGGATTATTGTTTCTTTTTAAAACTAATGATGCAGATTTTATTTTCATCAATTCGGGCTCGCGACTCCTTTGAGCTTTTTATGGTTTAGGATATGGCCCTGAAGGCCCACTTGAAAAATTCGCCTGTATTGAGAGCAGAAATGGCTCAAATACAATGTAAAAGTGCAATAGGGAAGACGTGGAGAGTTAAACCCGCGACAGCCATTTGGATATATAAAGCCATTATCCTACCCAGGCCTTAGAACATACTAAGGCCGTCACTAAGACAAATAGGATACAACTGTCCTTTAGAGCACACTATGAACGCATAACAAAAAAATCCCATCAACTCGTTGGGTTTGTCCTTAGATCCACGATAGCATTCAGGAACCCTCAGACAGTTTCTATTTTTTGCACTTGTTAGGGGAACTTTGAAGTATGGCAGCTCAATTTGGTATAATCCCGTATCAGTATATATAAATATACGGAAAACAGCCACTTTTAATTTTCTTAAGTAATATGTTTGGGCTGGAGAGTTCCAATGACGTCGGGGTCACCACTGTTGAGACCGACCTGCAGGTCGGGCAGGCACACCACGCTGTCGCGCTCCAGCTGCTCCTGCACGTGCAAGTGGTGCTGTGTGGGTGCGAGAGAGACCGACCTGGGTACGCGAGCGCGTCCATGTCGGCCAGCCTGTCCCGCGGCAGCAGGTCGGGCAGGCACACCCAAAGACCTTATACCTATAACTAGACTGTGCACTCTAGGAGAATAGACAAGATGCTACTGGTGTATTCTGCGATCTCTCCAAAGCATTTGATTGCGTTGACCATAAAACACTATTGCGAAAACTATTTTACTATGGTATCAAAGACTCTGCACTAGACCTTGTTGCCTCCTACCTAAACGATCGAATACAACATGTTGATGTCAATGGAATTAGCTCCTCTGGAGCATCTGTGGCTATGGGCGTACCGCAGGGATCAATTATAGGTCCGTTTCTATTTTTAATTTATATTAACGATCTGCCATTCTATATGCAGAACTTGTGCGACATTGTTCTATTTGCTGATGATCCGTCACTTATTTTTAAAGTTGATCGCACGCTTACCGATTTTAACGGCGTAAATAGTTCACTTGCCCAAGTTGTAGATTGGTTTACGACCAATAATTTGCGAAGACAAAATGTATCAGATTCAGCATGCCTAATGCCAGAAATTGCGGTACAAATATAACATTGAACGGTGATACCCTTAATCTTGTAGAATCAACTGTATTTTTGGGGATCACTTTAGATAGCAAACTGCAGTGGAACGCCCAAATAGCGTGTCTTGCAGGTAAACTCAGCTCGGCAGCCTTTGCAGTGGGAAAAGTCAGGCAGCTCACTGATGTGGAAACTGCCAGGCTAGTACATTTTAGTTATTTTCATAGTGTCATGTCTTACGGCATTTTGCTGTGGGGCAAAGCAGCTGATATACAAGTAATTTTTGTACTCCAGAAGAGAGCTATACGTGCAATATATAAATTGAGTGCCAGAGTATCTCTTAGAGAGAAATTTAAAGAATATAGCATTTTAACGGTTGCATCACAGTATATATTTGCAAATATCATGTTAGTTAAACAGAAAATACATTTATACAATAGACACAGTGACATACATTCGATAAATACTAGAAATAAGCATAAATTAATAAGAACGCATGATCGTTTACAAAAGGTTCATGACTCTTTTGCAGGAATTGGCGTACGCCTATATAATAAAATTCCTTTAGACATTATGAACCTGCCGTTACATTAATTTAAGGCGGAAATTAAGACGCACCTGTTAAAAAGTGCTTATTACAGAATTAATGATTATTTAAATGATAAAAATAAATCGAAATGAGTTGCTTGCTCTTCGCTCGAGCTATTTAGGATTCGAATGAATCTTGTGTTATTTTGTACTTGTCTTGAATCTGCATATATGTTGTATTTTTACATTTCTACATCGGAATAATTTAAAACGTCAGACAACTAAAGGTTTCTAAATTGGCTGCGTTTAGTTTGGGGGGTAAGGGGGGAACGAAAATACCATCGAATCCGGCCCAATTGTCAACCTCACCTGCACGCGCTTCGGAGACGATAACCAAGCAGTTATCGGGTGTTCCCTGCTAGATAACGGACGAGTCTCTTTCGACCGAGTCAATGGCGGTATAACCATTCCCTAATTAGAACACTGGTAAGAGGAGGCTACAGCAGCCTTGATGTTTAAATGACCTCAAAAATGTCTGCCGGTGGAAAGCAACGGGATACTACCACCGTGTAAATTCCCTAGTCGATCAGCTCTAATCACAATCATGGAAAGTACACAAAAGGATATGGCCCCGAGTCTCCGGCGTCCTTTTGATGGGACAGGGGTGCTAAGAATCCCCGGAGGTAAACACAAACAAAAGCAATTGAGGATAGCAACATGGAATGTGAGGAGCTTAAAGCAACACGGTAAACTGGAAAATGTTATTAAGGAAATGAAGCGTTTGAAGATCGAGATTGTGGGTATAAGTGATACTAAATGGCCAGAAAAGAATAAGTTAGTAACAGAAGCAGGAAGCGTGTTGCGAAGGTGAAAATCAGTTTGGCTTCAGATCAGGCGTTGGTACGAGAGAAGCATTAATCGCATTAAATGTTCTTGTTCAGAAGTGCAGAGATATGCAAAAAGATATCTTCATATGCTTCATAGATTATGAAAAACCTTTTGACCGTGTTCGACACGAGGTACTTTTGCAGCAATTACTGGACATCGGACTTGACGACAAGGATGTGCGAATTATACAAAACCTTTATTGGCATCAGACAGGTACAGTAAAAGTTGACGGAGAAGAGACTGACGAAGTTGCTATATGTGGAGGTGTGCGACAGGGTTGCATATTGTCACCGCTGTTATTTAACGTATATTCCGAAGTAATTATCTCATAAGCATTGGAGCATCGAGAGTGGGGTGTCGTAATCAATGGCCAAGTAATTAACAACCTGAGATATGCCGATGAAACAGCTCTAATTGCATCCACACCAGAAGATCTACAAAATACAGTGAATATCGTTAATGAATGCAGTTCAAATGCCGGTCTTTCCATGAACATACCGAAGACCAAATTCATGGTGATATCGCGAGATCCAACTCTTAACCCGTGCTTAAAGATTGCCGGAACACCACTAGAAAGAGTTCAAAAATACAAATACCTAGGCACATGGGTTAATGAAAAATGGAAGTCTGACAATGAGATTGACCCGATGACCCGGATTGAAATAGCTCGTGGGTCATTCAACAAAATGAAAAAGGTACTTTGTAACAAAAAACTAGACATTAAGCTTAGAGTAAATTCTTCAATATTATATCTGGCCAATAATTTTCTATGGATGTGAGGCGTGGACTTGCAAGGAACAAATTCGCCTAAAACTGGAGGCTTTAGAAATGTGGCTTTACCGTCGTATGCTTCGAATAAGCTGGGTTCAAAAAGTCACGAACGAAGAAGTTCTACGACGTGTCAAAAAATCGCGAGAACTCGTGACACTCGTTAAAAGAAGAAAGGTAGCTTATCTGGGACATGTATTGAGACATGAGCGCTACCATCTTCTCCAGACAATTATGATGGGTAAGATTGAGGGGAAAAGATGCGTCGGAAGAAGAAAGCTATCCTGGCTCCGCAACATCAGGCAATGGACCGGTATCACCAACGTAGAGGAACCTTTTCGCCTCGCGAGAGATAAGAAGCGATACGCAGAGCTGACAGCCAACCTCCAGTAGTGGAGAGGCACTCCAAGAAGAAGAAGAAGAAGTTCCGGTAATAACTAATATACAAATATGTAATTTGAGTTTGTTATTGTGTGAGCACCAAGTAGACTTATTTATTATTTTGAAATTGACATGATAGTTGCTGTGCAGTTTTTGGGTATGTCATGCTCGCCTAAGTGTCCTGGCAGTGGTGGCGTATGTATCGGGTCGCCTTATTCCCTATAATATGGTTGAGTAGGGCGATGGCTGATATATACGTCATACCCGTGAACGGGTGCCGTCTGTTGGGACTGGTCAGCTCATAGCTGTTATAGCAATTATTACAAATAATCTTATTTATATTTAAGGTAAACTTAAGTTTAGTCGACTGTTCTCACATAAATCCAAAGAAACAATGTAAGTGTAATTTTAATGTTGTAAGCCACACCTACATTTAAAAGAGCATTCATTGACTTTCTTGCTAGATTCTTCTTGAAGTGTAGGCTGCCCTTAGAACTGGCAACTAGAATAGCTCTAATTTTGATATGATTTTAAACATAACATTGATTTTATTTTTGTTTTGTATAAATTCATTACTATATAATTAGTAACTAATGTAATTACTGGCGTTTAGAAAAGAGTGGCCATGAGTTTTATTGCCAGGTTCTTCCTCAGGCTCTAGCTATGTAAATGTAGAAGCAATAATCTTGACGTTCATAAGTGTTACTTTGTGACCTACATGAATAAAGATATTTCATTCATTCATTCACTACTGAATGAATGAAAAATCGAAAGTGCAAATCGAAGCACGAGCATACAATGACCTTATAACGGTACATCTCCAATTCAAAACAATCGATACGTAAGTACCTAGTCAGGTCATAAATTCTGTCACATGTTTAATATAAAATAATTGAAACAAGTTTATTCATTATGTAACCATTTATATACCAAAATGAACTTAACAAAACATAGATTCTTATGACAATAAAGTTTATTCAAAATGACCTCCGTGATTTTGAATACAGGCCTTCAATCTGCGCGGCCAGTCGTCTATCGCAGCACGAACGAGGTCCATGTAAATATCGGCGGCTGCCTTAATAAAGGATGTCTTGAGTGACTCCAAATTGGGATGGGGCTTTCAGCACGCCTTTTCCGGTAAGTGTTGCCATATCTTGTAATCTAACGGACTCAAATCTGGACTGGAGGAGAGCCAGTCTTCGTGCCGGATGAAGTCGATTTCACGCGCCGCCAGCCAGTCTTGTGTGCTCTGCGCTCTATGAGCTGGCGCCGAATCTTGTTGGAATACCCAGTCCCTGTTATTGAACATGGTATGAGAAACAGGTTCCACAAGGTTCGTCAGGACTGTATTTTGATACACAACTGCATTCGTTATTACACCTTTCTCACAAAAATGTACCTCTGTTAAGCCCCAATAAGAAACTCCCAACCATACCATGAGCGAGGGTGGAAAATGACCTCGTTGGACACGCGGAATACGGTTGCTCGCTTCTTCACTACTGTGTGCGTACACCTTATCATTTTGTTTGTTGTAGCTCTCTACTACGGTAAAAAAATTTTCATCCGAAAAAAGAATTTCCCGATATTTTTTTCCCGCGTACCGCTTCAACAAAGCGCGGCATCTCTTCAGTCTCAGGTCCATTAGACGAGCATTTAAACGATGTCCTGTTTTTCTTCGATATGACCGAAGCCCTAAGTCTTCATTTAACACCCTTTTCACCGTGGTTCTGCTTAACCCCATCTGAAGGGCCAACATTTTCTGCTTACGTTTGGGATTTCTTTGAATTCGCGCCTTCACAGCTTTTATCACTGCTGGAGTCCTAACAGACCGAGAGCGACCACTTCTTGACCTGTCATCTACACTAGAGTCTTCATTGTATCGTTTGATGGTACGATAAACGAATCTTTTGGTTATATTCAAATTTTTCAGTATGTCAAAAATTTGAATTGGCGCGTAACAGCAACGATGCAACGCAATAACTGCAACACGGTCTTCTTTAAGCGTCCACTCCATATTTAAAAATAAGTAAAATTCTAAAAAGTATACATTTTTGTTTTCATGAACAATTCGGAATTCGAATTCAACAAACTTTTTTGTGGCCAGCATTCTAAAAGAAAAGTTTTTACTGTGTGACAATACTTATGACCTGACTAGGTATATACCTACCTACTATTATGAGATTGTAAAAATATTTGATCACTAAAATTTATGGTGACCCTACACTTTAAGCAAGATGGCGGGTCCAGGCGGATCTTGCATTTAGTATTACCAAACTCAAACATTTAAGTACTACTCTTACTAAGTATTAATGAGTATTTATTTAATACTTTGAAGTTTTTATTAATAATTATAGGAACTGTAGAAATATTTAGATAAGTTCCAAAGCAGGGCTTGATAACGTTACCAATTAACAAAAAAATACGTTACCTAACGTTAGTTTCAAATTGATACCTAGCTAACGTTACAAAATGTTAAACATTACTAGCTAACACTACCGTATTTAACGTTAGGAATTACCGTTAGTTTTGAAGTGAATTTTAACGATATCTGCAGACGTTGCCGTTCCGCATCCTTTGATGCGCGGGCCATAGCCACGTACCCGGACCGCCCGCATAGCCGCTTGCTTTATATGTATATGCCCTGTTGCCACTACGTGCAGACTAAGAGCTTTAGATGAGCGTTAATTATAAGAATGAGATACTCATTGACTTTATTAGTGACTAGGTGACCCCTACGAATTCGCTCGTGACATATTATGACCTTCCGTCGCACCTATTACTATTTTTTGAGTATTTGATTAGTTACAATTTAGTAGATTTATAAACGACAGGATTAAATAATTCTGTCGTTTTTAATTCCACAATATTGTACAAAAATTTGGCCGATTTGTCAACATTGATGATTACTGCTCGGCTCTCCAGGGTAGTAGTAAGATAGTTTATAGCTTTCCTCGATAAATGGTTTATCGAACTAAAAAAAATGTTTATATCCGACCTGTAGTTCTATAGATGAATGCGTTCAACCAAAAAAGAACATGCTAATTCGTCAGCTTTATAATATTAGTATAGAAGACAACCTCTATTTTACCTCTGAATACCTTGTTAAAATTTCGCAAAACCGCGATACACTTGTCCATTTATTTGTTTGTCGCTTATAAATTCTACAATGATGCATACAAATTTGCCCGATTTGTCGACATTTATGACTACTGCTCTGCTCCCCAGTGTAGTAGCGTAATGATATATAGCTTATAGCCTTCCTCGATAAATGGGCTATCTAACACAAAAAGAATTTTTAGATCCGACCAGAAGTTCCTGAGATTAGCGCGTTCAACCAAACAAACAAACAAACTCTGCAGCTTTATAATATTAGTATAGATGAGAGGAATTTCATTTTTAACTTTGAAAATGACGAACTTTCAAACAACCGTATAGCTTTTATTTTAACCCCTTAAGGGTGAAATTTTGAAAAATCTCTTAGTTGTATTACATTATAAAGATAGCTTATCTTAAAAATTTCAAGTTCCTAGGTGTAGCTAAGCGTTTCGCCTGGGTGTTGATAGATGAGTGAGTCACTCCGTAATTCTATTACTAGAGATACTTAGATTCCAACACCAAATTTAAATAAAAACCAATTACAATTTTCGGTATCTTAAAAGAAGCGTTCGTGGCCTCGCTAGCTCAGTGTTCTGTAAACGATCACTGCTTTATGCAACTTTCTCTATGGCTGGTCCTCGGATGTCCACTTTGTAGCATGAACATTTGCAAGCGTTCCCGTGCTTCGGAAGTCATGTAAGGCCGTTGGTTCGCGCTAAAAGAAGTTTTCACTACAAAAATTGACCGAGATCGACATTAATTATGATGATGATGAAAAAAAATCTACACTGAAAGAGTCTTAACTGATTACACAATATTATTAAATAAGACCTGTAGATGACCGATTAACATTAGATGATGATGATTATAGTCGCGAGTCCAGAGATTTTTTCTCATCTAAAATATGCGTACCGCGCTAAAAGAAGTTTTCACTTCAAAAATTGACCGGGATCGACGTTAATGATGATGATGATGATGAAAAAAAATCTACACTGAAAGTCTTAATTGATTACACAATATTATTAAATAAGACCTGTAGATGACCGGGATCAACATTAGATAATGATGATGATTATAGTCGCGAGTCCAGAGATTTTAACTCATCTAAAAATAAAAAATAAAAGGCGTTTTCACTTAAAAAAAGTATACTTCATCTAGGGCATTCTAGGGGGTACCTGTCATTTAACTAAAACCTTACCAACATGCTATTGTAATTTTGGTTAGGAGAATACCGATTTTCACTCACATAATAATTCAGTATAGATTCAATAGCAGTTTACTCTGTGATGCTTATTAATTAGGAGAATTGGCCTTCAGATCGCCACATCCTGCGCTTGTCTATTTCAACAAGGCACTGGGCTCTTCTCCCGATACGTGGGACTAAACTGCATACGGTGAAATACAATATGTTTGTTTATCTCCTTCGGGGATAAAGGCGGCATACATACATATAAATTATATGTATGTGCAAATTTTGCTCAACTTGTTATTATTAGCGGCAGCGAACCAAAGCAATGATTGATTAGGTATCCAACGCAATGACTGTATCTCCACATTTACGAAGTACAAAGTACAAGTACAAATTTAACTATACCAAACTTACATTAAACTAACTTTAGTTTTGGTTAGTTTACCATGAACGTTAGTAAAGACTACCGGTATGTCTAATGAAATAACGTTAAATTTACTAACGATACTTTTATACTAACGTTATCAACAGTCCAGAGATGGTAACGTTACTTTTTTTTACCGTTATTTGAAGCCTTGTTCCAAAGTTTATGAATAATTAATTTTACTAAATCATAAAAAAAGAAATATATACAATGTTCTACCATTTCTACCAAATCCTATGGTTATTTGAGCTGGCAGCGCGTTAGACAAGGACAGCACCTTTCGTAGCTCTCTCGCCAGGACCGTTTTTAGCTAGCTACCGCTTATAAGGAAATAGCTACCCTACTGGTAAGAAAGTAGATGTCATTTTAGGTCAACGAATTTTTTTGGTAATCAGTCTAGTTATAAGTGTAAAGTCTTTGGGCACACCTCGCTGTCGCGCTCCAGCTGCTCCTGCACGTGCAGGTGGTGCTGTGTGGGTGCGAGAGAGACCGACCTGGGTGCGCGAGCGCGTCCATGACGTCGGCCAGCTTGTCCCGCGGCAGCAGGTCGGGCAGGCACACCTCGCTGTCGCGCTCCAGCTGCTCCTGCACGTGCAGGTGGTGCTGTGTGGGTGCGAGAGAGACCGACCTGGGTGCGCGAGCGCGTCCATGACGTCGGCCAGCTTGTCCCGCGGCAGCAGGTCGGGCAGGCACACCTCGCTGTCGCGCTCCAGCTGCTCCTGCACGTGCAGGTGGTGCTGTGTGGGTGCGAGAGAGACCGACCTGGGTGCGCGAGCGCGTCCATGACGTCGGCCAGCTTGTCCCGCGGCAGCAGGTCGGGCAGGCACACCTCGCTGTCGCGCTCCAGCTGCTCCTGCACGTGCAGGTGGTGCTGTGTGGGTGCGAGAGAGACCGACCTGGGTGCGCGAGCGCGTCCATGACGTCGGCCAGCTTGTCCCGCGGCAGCAGGTCGGGCAGGCACACCTCGCTGTCGCGCTCCAGCTGCTCCTGCACGTGCAGGCGCGTGCGCGGGGACATGTACGTCGCCGCCAGCCACTGCGACACCACCACCTGCCGGACAAACCACTCTCACGTATCTGGACACGATCCCTGCAGCTCTCCCTAAGTGGCCACAAACCGGTCACCACCAGGTTTTACTGTCATTAAATGAGTTGTAGAGAGAGAAATGAGAGTATCTAATTTAGGATCAGAACTATAGACAACTCTTAACTATGCACATGTTGCCCAGAACGGTCACCACCTTAGTGACATTTTACCGTATGTACTACGGTGAATTTTGTGAAGAACTCGTCTACTCGGTCCCACCCACTCCTTTTTGTTCCCGAGCAACAGATGTCATCCTTACATTGTGTACACAATTGTGCCCAGAACCGAACGATACCGTAGCTCTTTCTAATGTTGGACCATTAAATATTGGAACTCAGGCGGCGCTGCAAGTATGTGTTTCCCGGGTCCTACATGAGAAGTATGAAAAGTTATATAATATAATTTTTCTAGGCAGACAATCTGATGCGCTATCGATATATGATATTCTGAGGCGCTATCGAACTCTGCTGGTTACTATGACTGCCCTGGTCGTTTCTGTTTTCCATTAGGCAGGCGGCGCCATTTTGATGTGCCAAATAAAAAAACAGGCTGTCAATAACACTGTCAGGTGGTTCTCCTCTACGACTGCCTACTAATCTGTTGACCAAGTATACTGTAGACAGGATACTCCTGGAACCCGTTCAGCCCGGCAACCCCGACGTGTTATTTGGCGAGTTTATTCATTTATAAAATGAGTCAGGCATCTAGCATGCGATTAGATGATGATTTAACTGGTATTGGGCAAAGCTATAAATTATACAGTGGCATTATCGGTTATTTACTATAAATGTTGGTTAGCCGATATTTGGCTATAAAATCGATATCTCTTACTTTGAACATATGAATTTACTTCTTAAAACTAAATTCTTATTGACTTTGGGTGTTGTCCACATTTACATTCTAACATTGATCTTAGCGTGCAATTTAAAAATTAAGTTTCTCTAGGAAACAACTATTAGGCAATCCATTCGTACTTTCTTGAATGATCATTGAAACACTATATGGTACAATAATGATTTAGAATCGAATATATAATACTGGTCACAATACATGTGAAGCATAACTCACGATTTCATTTTGTGGTTTGATGGGCTCCGGTGGGTCCGAAATCCCCGGAGGCTCCACCTCTGGCTCGTCTGCAGGCCGGGGCCCGTGGAACCAGCCGTTGATCGACAGCCGCGGCAGTTCCAGCGATAGCACTTCTTCTACCTGCAAGTAGCCAACGGTCATGTATTGAAGAGAGTATATTGACAGAGAGCAAAACGAATGAAATAGACAACGAATTATCGGTTTTTCGTCAACAAAAGCTGTTAAAGAATCAACGCAATCAATTCAACGTCAACGATCTGGCTCGCACGCGAATATATATTTTAAAGACACACTGCACTTGTTGCTTGCGTATTAGACTATTAGTTTTTTGAAATAATTAACCTATTTATTACTTAAACCGGCTATTGCACGAAACTGATTGAAAATGTTGAGAAAACTTTGATGCAATTGAACGAAATGAAGCTATTAACGTAAAGTATAATATATAATAGAAAACCTGTTGACGAATTAACAGATTTTTAACATGTTTAACATTTTTAACATAGACGAAAAACTGTCTTTGAATTTATTAAAAGACCGTCAATTTGTACCTATAAATATACACCTCTCAGCAGCAGCCCTAGCAGTTACTTAACTCGGCCCTCGAGCTTCAATTTTCAAAACTAACTGATCAGAAACGAACTCAGAAGAATTAATTTATCTACAAACTAGCTGATGCCCACAGATTCGCCCGCGTGGTGAAGTTTTCCTATTCGAGTTTTCGTACGGAACCCTAAACTTTTTGAATATCAAACAGCCTATGTTACTCACGAAGAACATAGCTTCGAACGGTGAAAGGTTTTTTAAAATCGGCCTAGTAGTTACTGAGCCTATTCATTACAAACATATTTACTAATCTTTCTTTTTTATAAATAAGTAAAAGTATAGAACACTAAAAAGTGTTTCTGTGATCTTATGACAAAATAGTGGGCTTTGTCGCGTTGTTCCCTAGTGGTGGAGGATGTGTCGGTGGACAGACCTGGTGGAAGGAGTCGGGGCCCACCCTGAAGAGCGCCAGCATGTTGTTGGCGGGGCACACGGAGCGCGCCACGTGCGCGGGCCGGCCCTCCGCGTCGCGCCCCAGCAGCTGCAGCGCGCCGCCCATGTGCACGGCCCACCCGCCCCACTTGTCCTCGTCGCCGTCGCCGCTCTGCCGCGTCACAACAAGGGCATTTGAAAAGTTGCGCGATCCTTTCATAAACTACTATGTGCAACGTGACATTTCAACTTAGTAATAAGCTACGCTACAATTTTGCCTCAACGAATAAAAATGTCTTGTTGTATTAATAACGTTGACAGACCGAGTACGTAACGAAGTGATACGCAATAGGGCAGGTTGAAATGAAAGTGTCAGTATTAAGATGGAAAAGGGAGTGCTCCGTTAGTTTGGACACGTGCAATGAATATTTACTGAGCGAAAATAGTGGGTAGAAGGAGTCAGGTTAGACCGAGACTTACATACGAAATCCACGCGAGCAACACGTGACGGTTACGTGAACCTTTTAAGATAGTGCTGCGCGAAATCAATGATGCAGTAGTACTGATAAAATAAATGCGATGAAAAAGTGGATCATGTCGTCACATTTGTAGTAATTACTTTAACACTAGTTATCTGGTAGTTGATCGCGTTTTGTGATCAATTCCAAGTTCAGCTCCTCAGTTCTAGCTCATTTAAATAAGCTGGGAATACAATAATCACGATATTTGGGTGTCTCATCAGCCTACTAAGAAAAACCTAATGAACCGTGTAATTATGTGGTTATTGTGATTTTTAATTACGACGTAATGAAACCGAACCATTTTTGAAGAAGCTGATAACTGGTGATGTAAAGTGGATCACGTACAACAAGAATGTGTTAAAAAAATCGTGACGACAGACTGTAGCGAAACCCGGGTAAATTCGCAACAAGATGATGCTGTGTGTGGATTGGAAGGGCATTATTCACTATCAGCTGTTACTGCCATTGATTCCAAACTCTACTGTGAAGAACTGGCGAGATTAAAGCAAAAAATTGAGAGAAAGCGGCCAGAACTAATCAATAGAAGGAGTGATTATGATATCGCTAGACGTCACACATCTTTAACCACTCAGCAAATATTACAAGAGTTTGGCTTTGACAGTTTAAATATTTCTAAATACATACATTTTATTCGTTATTTGAAACAATCTACAATTACAGTTTAATATTATGATAAATTAATTCTAAACTAACTAAAAATAACTAAAAACCAAAGACCTAACATGCGTCATAAAATTTCTCCGCATCCGCACGTGGTGGCATTCCCAGTTTAAAGGCTTGTATGTATAAAAACAATCAATAATTTTTTCAACATTTTTAAAATTGCTACCATTGGGAGGCAATTCAAAAAAATGATAATCCCAAAGTTAGGAGCTACAGTATGGGTGTTGCAGTTGCATATCTATCATTTCCATCCAAAATTAAATAAAATCTCTGCACTGGCTAGCTTAAGATACAAAATATTTACTACACCAAGTAAAGACTGAGAAACATTTAGGTGGAGGGCAAGAGCCACAATTTAGAGGTAATTTTACTGCATATCTAGATTTCTATTTTTTATAGTTTTCATAACATAAGCTTTTGGTAAAGTATACTAGGTACAACTACATACATACCAGATCACAAACCTCGTGATGATCCCCACCTGCACCATTCTCTACATTGTTTTGTAATACTTTTGTGATTTTGGGGGTGGTGGCCTGCCAGGGTGATAGGTACAGAATGAATGCAACCCGTCTGTCTGATAGCAAGTCATCATGGACTAGCAAGTGGTCACCAGGTCCATACAATGAACAGGATGCCGATACCGAGTGTAGCGTCAATCCTGTCACTTGTGATACCTAGACAAAATTCATAATTTAGTTTTTGCAATCTTCTAATTAAATAAATAATTGAAATGAAATAAAAGTCTTACCCAACTCATAACCTCAGTCTTGAGCAACTCGTATATACCTCTAATACTTCTTTGCCATGTCAAGTTGGCCAGGTCAGCAGTCTGGTGGTATTCATAAAGGTCCATCTTCTTTCTAGACCAGTCTAATGTGTTCATGTCATCAACTATGTTATTGATCATCTCCGGGTTGGAGAGGAAGTCTTGCAGCAGGCACAAACGGAAAGGCTCACATGTTAATGTCACCTGACCACTTTTAAAGTCTTTTTGTTCCTTCCAATGAAGTGATAGCCTATCTATTAATTCTTGTGACTGAAATTAAAATAACTGTTTGCAATATATAAACATTAAAGCTATCTCGGACTGGTTTATGCAATATGTGCCATAGCATTTGAGACAAAGAATAATTTGAGATGACAGAGAACTGTCATAGTCCTCTGTCTGGTGAATCTCTGAATATTTTGGTAGATATAGTTATCAGAGTGATAATCATATACACCAAATTGCCAATTATATGATCACTTTCTAGGTACAAGTTGCATTATGATGTACTTATTGGTGCTTTTAATATTATAATTTTATTTAAAGTAAACATTTAATAGGTTGTTAAGTATTGGCAAATCTTATTTATTTAATTATGTCTACAGACTATAGAAATTGTCAATCTATAATTCTGTTAAATCTTAAAGTAACATTACAAACATAGTCATATAGTAATATCTCCCAAAGGCTGATTTCAACAATTGATATGAAAATAGATGAATTCGCAAGTAGTCACCTTAATATTACTATTAAACAACGGGTCATCCATGCGGTTAGCTCTGAGATTGAGTTGTGCCTTCACTGAACTTATATTTGCTGTATAGTCCTCCACCACAATTGAGTCATCTTCACATGACTCATCAGAGTCTGAGCTATAATCTGACGAGGATGATGATGAAGAGTAGTCAGCTGAAAGTAATAAACATTACACAGCAAATTATTTAAGACAGAAACATCGCCTTCTATTTATCATCAAGGTTCAGCAAGAAGTATATTTAATATTGCCAGTCTGGCTGGATTGGATCAAAAGAATCTTGGTCAAGTATTCATAGACAGAAAAAACATAAGAATACATAAATATCAAGAGGTGCAGGTTTGGAAAATAACATTATACACAGTATCAACAACTATTCAAAATTATATTTCCCGCCCAAAGTTCCAGCGCACAAATCAAGTGAAAATACTCACCGCCACGGATCCGCTTGACTTCATCAGCCGTGGCCTGGTACGAGTTAACTGCACACACATCCGAGTCATCGCTCTCCGTATCCGAGATCTCGATCACGGTGCTCACTGTCGCTGAATGCCTACGCTTAGCGGGCGGCCGGGCGTCTACTAAGCGACTATTGCAATCGCCTGGCCCCTCGTCAGCTGGTGCCGTACTTGACGATGGATCCTCATTATCTCTGCTGGGTGAACTCATGGTTCTTCACTACTCAAACTACATAATACGCGAAAGAAAACAAAAGTATACCAATATGATGCGACAACTAACCTAAAACTTTGTTGACGTACGAGTGTTTCAATGTTGCCCTATGACTAAATATGGACTAAATAAACAACATCATCAAAACAACCATCATCATCAATCTTCTCCAATTCTTGAATATGACTCACGGTTGCCGTATTTTATTTTCCAAAAGTAATGTATAATTCGTGATTTTGTGTTTAATAATGGTGGTTTATGTATGATACGTAAAGTATGCGTTTGCGTATGCGAATGGCTATGACAGAAGCCTTCAAAAGCATTCCTACGACGGCGATGGAGATACTTTTAAACCTCACTCCGCTGCACATCAGAGTGGAGTTAGAGGCAAGGAAAGCCGCTCACAGGCTCGGAGCTGAATGGCAAAGCCGAAACTACGGGCATATAGCGCCTGAAGCAACACAGGAGCAAGGAGTTATGACAGAATTCAGACGGTCTATAACTTTAAAAAGAACTATAGTGTGCACATTCCCACGAGAGAGGAGTGGTAGTGTGGAATGCAGACACAGGACAGAAATGTCCAGATATGGTTCACGGACGGATCCAAGATGGACACCGGCTCAGGTGCAGGGTTTCACAGTGACAACTGCAACATTAGTCAAAGCATGGGCAAGTATGCAACGTTCTTCCAAGCAGAGCCTGGCCACGAGACCTATGCTATACTGACATGTTAGATAGGCGGGTCACTGATGAGACTGTCTATATTATGAGTGACAGCCAAGCTACACTCAAGGCGCTCACATCATGTGAAGTGAAATCCGGAATGATATTGCAGTGCATAAAAAGTCTAAATAGGCTGGGAAGACGCAATAGAATCCAATTGGTCTGGGTGCCAGGACATAAGGGCATCGAGGGTAATGAGAGGGCGGACGTCCTCGCAATGCAAGGGCTCGGAGGAAGGGTTCATTGGACCGGAGCCGTTCTACGGACTCGATTATGGAGTAATAAGACGAATACTAAAGGAGGCAGCCGCTAAGGCACATGAAAACCAGTGGCAGTCGACAACAGCTATGCAATTCACAAATCTCGGATCCAAATCCGCTACGGCGCAAATGTCATCGATATTCATAGAACTCGAATATCAATGACATTTGAGCAGTAGCGGATTTGGATCCGAGATTTGTGTATTGCATAGCAGGTCTACGACACGCAAAGATATTTCTGGGAAGCATCAGAGAGGGATGGTCCAAGAATTACGCATAGGTATTACGCAACGAGGCAGTACCTCCACAGGATGACGCTCACGGAAGACCCAACGGGCAGGGCCTGTGAGGACGCTGGCAAAACCATGCACCACCTGCTGTGCGAATGTGTGGCACTTGGTGCAAGAAGAATGAGTCTTCTGGGTCAAGCGTACCCGAATCTGGAAGATTACAGGCACATCCCCCTAGGGAACATATTGAGATTCACGGAGGCGCTGCATAGGTGCTGGGGGTTGGGTGATGTGAAGGGGTATGGCACAATAGTTCCGGAAGGGACGTAGTGCCTCGGTATTAACCGCCCCCGGAAAATATAAGAAAATAAGATAAGAATGCGTGTGCGAAGACTACACATAAGACAGCAAAGACAACTAAAACTTCTTCTAAGATTGTTGTTAGAAGTATACTGGAGTGAGACTAAACTTGACTTAAGACTAGACTTGGCTAAAACGTAGAGGATTGGGACATTTTAGATAATAAGAAAGAAGATTTGCAGAAATATGAATTAAGATATAGCTGAAAAGTTTTAGTTACCAGGTTAAAAAAAAGCCAGAATAAAAAATAAAATAAAAAATAGTGTCAAAATATCCAATTTGCAAAAAAAAGCTGTCTGGCGAGGTGCTTCGAGAATACGTGTACGTGATAACGTGTCCTGCATTTTTGATAAACAATACCAACCAATTTATTATGTCTAATCTCATAACACAGTCACGTAAAGATATAAGTGAAGCACAATGCCAGTTCTTTGTGGTACGCAAAAAAAGACTGTGCCGGATGACCGTGAAACCAGGCCGGCAGTACTGTGGTGAACACGAACCTCTGCCAAAAACAGCTGATGGTCAGGTAATAGGTGTGTTTATAATCGGCATAATTCCTTATTTTTCACTTAAACATGTCCTTATTAGGTTTTGCCTAACTGATGTTGAACTTTAATTTTTAGGACGATGACACCCGAATACCATGCCCTAACGATCCCAAACAGTAAGTTGAGTACATACATACATACATTTGTTAATTACTTGAATTAAAAAGGGTTCCAATATTGTATTCTTACTCTTGCCTGCTGCTGATATTTTCATTTACAATAATTAATCTGAACAAGTTTATAATTTAAAACTGCTGAATCAAGTACAACAACTACTCATGTAGATCCGTCCTATACATATATATACAGTGCAAAATGCTGTAATTTTCCAAAGAGTGTGGTATTCCACAGACTACTTGATGCAGCAGCAAGTTCCATAAATGTTGTGGAAATACAATCAGAGTAAAAAAATATCAAATATCTTATGGATTTTAGTAAAATCCCCTCATCACATAGTAAGTGAGCATATTTGCCAAGAAACAGCTCTTTAACAAAAAAATCTGCATCAAAATTGGTCCATCAGTTTGGGCGCCATGATGTGTCAGACACAGAACTGCAAATTTTTATTGGGGGTTAAAAGGGAAATAGTGACTTCCAAATAAAAATCCAGTGAAGATGGCATTGGGACCAAAACATGATTGCCACAAATGCCAATTGTGGCAATCATGCTTGCATTGCTTCTTTAGAGGTTCAGGTGTTATCCCATTTCCTTGAGACGGTTAAGAGCGTGCGGGTAGCTCTGGCGCCACGGCACCATTTGCCAAGGCCTGCTTCTGTAAGAAGCGCATCAACTCATCGTCTTCAGGCCCCCGATTATGGAGGCAGACAGCCTTGGGCGAAGACAAGTATGCCCCCGTGCCACAGACTGCGGAACTCGGGAGGAAAAGTTCTCTTCCGTTTCTTCTCCACCACCTCTTTTGCGAGCATAAGTGGCTCTCACCATGGTCTCCAGCGTAAAATATCCAAGCCCAGACCCGCAAAGAGGTCCCGGCGCTGCATCTCCCACGTTGAGATCTCCACCAGAGTGTGCAGCGCCGAATCCTTGCTGCGGTCTGCGCTGTGTTGGCCTCCGATGTTACCTCTTGGTTTATACGCCACAGAAACTTACCGAAGCACCTGTTCCCAGTAAGTATCTGTCACATTAAATTTTCCCCACTTGATAGGTAGTACAGCTGTGTTTGTTTGTAATGTGATTCTTATATGTTTTGTAAAGTGTAGTATATTTAAAAAATCCAGAATAAAATAAAAAAAAGCATATAGGTATAATGGTGCAAGTCTGCTCACAAAACATTTGATTGTGTCAACATATTTTTTCAGTACCTGTTATGTCAGTAAGCTGGAGAAACATTTACTAATATGCAATGCTCGTCCCACGGAGCAGCCACCATATATTGTCCACAATATCAACTCCCCGGAAGAGACTGAATTTTATGAGAGGAAACCTCTCAGCAAACTATCTAAAGGAACAATCACAGCTGTCATTGAAAAAATAAATACCTTATATGATAGTAAGTATATATCTAAAAAATTTTATATTAAATATTAAATTTACTTTATAATTAACTATCATGGAAATTTAAGGCTAGTGCCACTAAATCCAACCATATCACATTCACCTTAAGAAAAGAAGACTGTCCACCTGTAAGATTAGGCCAAGATGTATTGCCGCACAGCACATCTGTAAAGTACCTTGGATTTCACCTTGACAGAAGACAGACCTAGAAAACACATATCCAAAAAGAACGTGATGAACTGAACCTTAGGTTTAGATCACTTGAATGGCTTCTGGGCAGAAAATCACGTTTATCTGTGGAAAATAAACTACTAATCTACAAAGCAATATTAAAGCCAATCTGGACTTATGGCATTCAGATCTGGGGTTCGGCAAGAACTTCGAACATTGAGATTCTGCAGAGGTTTCAAAATTGCGTGCTAAAATCAATAATAAATGCTCCATGGTTCACAAAAATTTACGAGGTACACAAATATCTGAATATCCTCACAGTAAGGGAGGAAATGGTCAAAAGCATAAAGCTCTACAAGACTCGAATCAATAATCACCACAACAGACTAGCTCAGAGTCTTGGGGCCGTATTTTAGAACGTTACCCAATACTCAAGAAACGCTTGAGGCCAGTTTTGCCTTATAAATACTACTCTCAAGTGTTTCTTGAGTATTGAGTAAAGTTCTAAAATACGGCCCTTAGTAATCCCATAAACACAAGACGGCTTAAACGATCTCACACCTGGAATTACATCTAAGCAACAAAGGAGGCAGCTCACCTATGGGACGGCAAGCCTAACACGCCAATAATACTTTTATAATAACTGCTTATGGTCTAACTGAGAGACTGATTGCAGGTTGGTGTAAAAACATGAAAAGAAAAAAAAAACTTTAAACTTAACACCATGGGCAGTATTCATTACTATGCAGATGATAGCACTTTGCATGGGAGTTATTCTGTCCGTCTAGTGGAGGGGGAACCGACATTAAGGAGGGGAGACGAAAAGTTGTGACTGATCTGGACCGGGACCTGAACCACATATCCCAATGGGGTTCTGATAACCTGGCCAATGTCAATGCTGGAAAACACACAGGTGTGTGCATTTAAAAAAAAACTATACCTATACACTCTCCTAAGAATGCTTCATATCCTATGAAGGCCAATCTCGGCCAAGATGTTCGTCGAGAGTTCAATCATTAAAAATTATATTGAGAGCTGTATTGGGCTAGCCTCGCGGAAGCCAGGAGTCCTGGTTCTTCACGTCTTACTAGTGATGTCTTCTGTTCAAGACGCAGATTTGTTAAATACTGCTCTCACCTTTGGGATGACTCCGCGAGGTACTTACTACTTACTGGACGCACTTGACGCTATAGAGACGTGCTATTCGGATTATAAAATCTCCTGAGGTAACAAGAAGCCTAGACCCGCTAGCGCAACATATTTTCTAGTGGGTGACGCCGGCACCGCCCAGCGAGCGATCCGACCGCGTATTCTGCTGCCTACTTCGGTCAACATAGAACAATAGCTTCCTTGGCCTCATTTTGCCGTATACACCATGGCGAGGTTCTGAAGAGCTTTTTAACCTAATCCCACCCACTCTTTTTCGATCCCGAACAACGCGTGCCGGGCAGAGGTGCCACTATCAAAGAATATTCACCAAAACAGCGCGATTAAAAAGATCATTCCTCTGTCGAACAATTAAAACTTGGAATGTTCTGCCAGCGCACGTGTTTCACTACTTTTACAACCCTAGATTTTGCAAGTGGAGCATAAAGAGGGCCGTCAACGTAAGGGCCACTGTTAATAGTCTTGTGAACTGTAACAATGACCCTCGATTCACTTATTTCATTATGGCTTTCCATCAGGCGGGCGACGTCATTTTGGCTAGTTAAATATATATAAAAAACACATGTTCTAGAAAACAAATGTTGGACCTTGCACTGACGATTGTTTGCCATGTAAGCCAATATTTAGATTGAATTTTGTGCTCGCTAATTGCGATCCAAATCTCACGATGTAGCCCTATTTTCATTTTTACATACCTGTAATATGCGTATTGTTGGGCGAGCTTAGCCAGTTTACGAAATCCTCTACACCTCCCAACTGGAGGTGCAGTGAAAAATCAACAACAACCGATTAGCTCGCAGTGCGTTCGTACGCGTCCCAATGTCATTGTAATTGCTGAACTTGATATACCCATTTAGGAACAGCTGCTTCTCTGAAGCTTATTCTTTAAAATATCATTATCATGAATAAGTAGTACAGTAAAACGCGTATTTTTTTTTAATCTACCAATATCTGTACTGTTGCCGTCTTTAACAGAGCATGTTAAAGGCCACATAACCACGGAGCCAGAGCTGCCTATACACAGCGTTGTTCAGGAGGAGTTTGCGGAGAGCGATCGGACCGAAAATTCACTTCGACACCTGAGACAGGTCTCCAGCCTGCTCTGGCTAGTCGAGAGGGAGGGGCTCGTAATGGATAACACATGTTATGTGGAACTGGGAGCCGGGAAAGGTAAGACCTAGGTACGCTAAGAAGAAATGTTCCATTGGCCCCTACAGGAATTCGGTCCCAGATTAGGAAATATTGTAGCTTACGTGTTAATCCGTAATGTCAGCTGTGTGTATACCAAATTTTTGCTAAAATAGTTCAAGGATTAGATAGAAAGCTAAAGAAGTTTCTGTGGACGTTTGTACCTCGCTCACGCTCTATGAACGAGGTACAAACGTCCACAGAAACTTCACAATTACAATATCACTAAACTTACAATTATAACGAGCTCCTGTGGGAAAGGATACACGAAACTTACCCACGTGGGCGCGGGAGTTCGTTTCCGGGATAAAACCGAGCCTACGTGTGATTTCAATTTCCAGGATGTAGGTATGCTATATGTGTAACAGCTATATCGATGGGTTTAGAGTGTGAGTAAGTAACAAACCTTTTTAGAAAACTTTACACGTATAATATTTGTAGATTATTACGCCACGATTCGATTGCAAGTCGTACTAGTATTCTCGCATAGCAGAAAGAATCAAGGAGGTTTTCTTAACAACTACGTTTGTTGCCAACGTTCCATAGTGTGTAGAGTGGCGGGTGTGTGTAGGGCACGTGTCGTACTACCTGTGCGGCGCGTGGTGCGCGGGCGCGTCGCGCAGCGCGGCGCTGCTGGTGGACCGCGCGGCGCTGCGCCACAAGCGCGACAACCGGCTGGGCGCGCGCGCGCTGCGCCTGCGCGCCGACCTGGCGCACCTGCTGCTGGCGCGCGTGCCGGCCGCCGCGCAGCGCGCGCGCCGCCTGGCGCTGGCCAAGCACCTGTGCGGCGCCGCCACCGGTACGTAGCGGACCTGCTAGTGCACGCGGTCACATACATGTTTGTGTGATCCACTCATGTTAGTTTCGTGTTTCCTATGTTTGAAATGTATGTACTCGTAACTATATTTATCAGTTCATTAGAACCCATAGCACAAGCTTAAAGTTTTGGCTGGATAACGCTGTACAATAAGTGTCCCACAGTAATTCTATTTTATTGAATTACCTAGTCTGCGATCTCGGAAAAAAGCTGGGAGATCTCCCACGGGGTCTTTAAATTAAAAATTATTAATCGATCGATCAAATCAGCCTATGGCAGTCCACTGCTGGACGTAGGACTGACAGGAAATGTATGTATATATTTCCTGTCAGTCCTATTTTTCCTTATTTTTTAGCGCGGTCTTTACTCCAGAACTGGTTTAGTCCATTGGCCAGCGGTTCTTCTACAGATGTGGCCGGCCCGTTGCCACTCTAGCGTGCTTACTCTAGCTATGTCGACCACCCTGACTGTGACACCACAAGCATAGCACGCTCCGTAGCCCGCTGTGCAACCTTGAGGGCATGGACTAGCCCCACCGTAGGTGTCCACGTCTCGGCACCGTAAGTCATAACCGATAGGACGCACTGGTTATACACCTTCGTTTTCAGGCATTGTGATATAGGCAAATAGAAAACTCGACGCAATTTGCTGACCGATCGTTTGCTGGCGCATGCATCTTACACCTTCGGTTCGCCGACGACATCGTTTTAGTAGCGGAAACGCTGGAACAGTTGAGCGGGATGCTGCACAGTCTAAGCGAAGCGTCTCGTCGTATATTGGTCCCGGCGTGACTTCCTCATTTAACATGACCTTGGTTTTGTCGTCGGCGAACCGAAGGTGTGACATACATTCACCGTTTATATGTACGCCCCATACCTGCGCCAATCAATATGACATCGTTGCAGAGCAATGTCTTATGAAGAAATCGAATACCTATGCATAGCGTTGCTGATATAACAACAACAAACTAAATAATATTCACTATAGAGCGAGCCCCGACCCTCATCTCAATAGCAGCTCCGATCCAGTCTCTTACCTCAAAGTAAAAGCCCATTTGAAATCTTAATTATGCGTTTTTTTGTTTGTCTAACAAGGAAGCTTTATATTTTTTCCTGAACGAGTTTAATGTTTTTAGGGCACGATACGGCGCAGGAAAGTCGTTCCAAATACGACTAGTTGCCAACTTAAACCTACCCCGGAATGCAGCAGTTCTATGGCTTGGTGGAACCTCTTGTGTTGTACTTATTTACATCCTTAGACCAGGTTAATCGGTTATACAGATATTTGGGTCTTCAAGTCAACACCACACCAAAAAGAAGGCTGGTCAAGTGCAACTTGCGACGCTCAGACACTGTTCCATATTATATGACAACATAATTCCACTGTTAAGAAAAGGTGTTACATGCGCACGGGGTGGAACATTAAAACAGAAACGATAAACAGGCATTCTGGACCCGCTGTAGGATACGCTCTGTTCTTCTTAGCAGACAGCTACCATAAACTGTCTGCATAGTTAAGCTTGGATAGAATGAGAGACTCGCATAGTAGTATTCTGATGTTAACACTAATATATGTGGGTATCCTATATAGCAGACTTAGTCTAAAAAACTAAGAGCCACCTCACTCCCGCCCCTCGGTTCAGGTGTTTGTCCCTGCTGGAGGACCGAATTAAATAAGCTCGTCAGCTCTTTAAGGATCGGAACCTATTTTAAAGCAAACCCCTGCTTTAGGGAGCTAGATTGTAATTCCGTTCTCCCCAGCTCCCTAAACTTAAAAACAATAAGTCCCCCTTATTGTTTTTAAGTTGCTTGAGAACCGCCCTGACCTCAGCCTGGTCGATATGTAGGATGTCCTCCGTGTAGGGGCGCGTTAGTGGGGCACTGTGGTCATCGTCTTTGTGAAAGCCTTCGATTTCCTAGAGAATCTCAAAAATTGAGGTCACGATTTCGCTCCCTGCTGTTTTCAGTTTCGTCAGACGGGATCTTCCAAGCTGCTGCGCAAACACCTTAGTACCCCTCGACGATTTCAAAGACGAAAAAAAGGAAGTATGATGAATCATATATCAGTTTCGGATTTGTTGATTCCAACGGCTCACCTCTCTGCATGCTATGTAGTAAACTGCTTCCTAATAGTTCCATGGCACCTGCCAAATTGCGCCGACATTTAAAAACTGTACACCCCGAGTCTAAAGACAAGAATAAACAATTTTTTGTTCGTAAAAAAGATCAGTTATTAGAAAGCCAAAAAAATATGATGCATGTAACACAAACTATCAAGGAAAAGGCCACGGAGACATCATATTTAGTTAGCTATCGCATTGCACACTATCGCTGAGAATTTAATAAAGCCATGTGTATTAGACAACAAAATGTATACTCGATGAAAAATCAGCAAAGCATCTTTCTACTGTGCCGCTATCAAACTACGTCAGGCATCATCATACATCTGGCAAGCTACGTCAAAGAAGAACTAGTTACACGTCTACAAAAAACACGATTCGTCTTGCAAATGGACGAGTCGACTGATGTCGCTGGTTTGGCTATCTTGCTGGTCATCGTAAGATATCCATATGAAAGTTCTTTTGAAGAAGACATGCTTATGTGTTCACCGCTGCTCACAAACACTACCGGGGAAGAAATTTTTAATAAAATAAATATATTTTTTGAAGAAAATAATCTCATTTGGAACAATTGCATTGACATTTGTACAGATGGGGCCAAGGCGATGACAGGTAAAACAGCAGGAGCAGTGTCACGAATAAAAAATAAAGCGCCTAATTGTAGTTCTAGCCATTGTATTCTGCATAGACAAGCACTTGCAATGAAGCAAATGCCATTTGGAGCGCAATAGGTCTGAGAGTAACCCTCATCATCCGGGTCGAAGTTTAAATTTAGAGATGCTCAGACAAGTCGGCTTTCGATATTAAACCTGTTTACACACCTGTCCGTTATGAAGAAATCAATTCGTTTCTTGTGACCTTGTCGGGGCTTCACCAAGTCCACTTTCTGTGGGTTTTTTTTTTCTGATGTTCTGGGAACTGGGGGCCGTTTCGTGGTTTGTGTCTTCTATTGGGAGGGTTTGGCCTTACTATATCACGCTGGCCAGACGGGTCGGTATAGGGTTTCGTTTCGATTTTTCCTTTTCTACGTCATGACCTCGTCCGTTAGTCAGCAGGTGCACTCTCGTGGTGAGGCTGGCTTGAGTCCTGAAGATGTAGGACCCATCGCATCCACAAAAAAATAATTAAGTAAAGTTAATATATGGCCTGCTGAAGCCCTCCTACTCTCTGAGAATCAGTAACATTTGGCGCTCTGACACGCCTCTCGGCCGCAGTGTCACACGCAGAATGCTCAGGGACTGTATAGTTAAATGACATGTGTCCGCAGATTTTGCGGTCCGGTGCGTGTCGCGCGAGGGCGCGGGCGCGGGGCTGGTGCTGGCCACGTGCTGCCACCACCGCTGCACGCGCGCCGCCTACGTGGCCGCGCCGCTCCTGCAGGTACCTCCACCCATAGCACTCACTCCTCTGTAAACTGAAGCACTCGCGGGCTGGTGCTGGCCACGTGCTGCCACCACCGCTGCACGCGCGCCGCCTACGTGGCCGCGCCGCTCCTGCAGGTACCTCCACCCATAGCACTCACTCCTCTGTAAACTGAAGCACTCGCGGGCTGGTGCTGGCCACGTGCTGCCACCACCGCTGCACGCGCGCCGCCTACGTGGCCGCGCCGCTCCTGCAGGTACCTCCACCCATAGCACTCACTCCTCTGTAAACTGAAGCACTCGCGGGCTGGTGCTGGCCACGTGCTGCCACCACCGCTGCACGCGCGCCGCCTACGTGGCCGCGCCGCTCCTGCAGGTACCTCCACCCATAGCACTCACTCCTCTGTAAACTGCAGCACTCGCGGGCTGGTGCTGGCCACGTGCTGCCACCACCGCTGCACGCGCGCCGCCTACGTGGCCGCGCCGCTCCTGCAGGTACCTCCACCCATAGCACTCACTCCTCTGTAAACTGCAGCACTCGCGGGCTGGTGCTGGCCACGTGCTGCCACCACCGCTGCACGCGCGCCGCCTACGTGGCCGCGCCGCTCCTGCAGGTACCTCCACCCATAGCACTCACTCCTCTGTAAACTGCAGCACTCGCGGGCTGGTGCTGGCCACGTGCTGCCACCACCGCTGCACGCGCGCCGCCTACGTGGCCGCGCCGCTCCTGCAGGTACCTCCACCCATAGCACTCACTCCTCTGTAAACTGCAGCACTCGCGGGCTGGTGCTGGCCACGTGCTGCCACCACCGCTGCACGCGCGCCGCCTACGTGGCCGCGCCGCTCCTGCAGGTACCTCCACCCATAGCACTCACTCCTCTGTAAACTGAAGCACTCGCGGGCTGGTGCTGGCCACGTGCTGCCACCGAGAGCGCTGACCGCCGATACGGTTGTAAATAATGAATGAAATCACTGTTCATAAAATCAAATTTTAAATACGCCAGTTACGACTAAAAATCAATCAGTCCTAAGCCTGAAAAAATTATAAAGGAAAATCTTTTATGGTACATATTAGGCAACTGAAATTAAATTAAACAAAATACTAAGCGAAGCGAGCCGACGAAAGTCTCCGTTTTAACTCCACTGGTACGGGAAAAATGCTATTGATGTCCGACCGTCCTTCCGTCCGTCCATTCAGTCTACAGGTCGCATTTTGCATCGGATTTGCATGCAACTTGGACAATCATTGACGTAGCCAACAACTTATAGCGAGGGGGTTTTTCGATCGTGGGGGAAATGGAGGCAGGGGAGGGGAAATGGTCCCGTAGCGGATGGCGAGAGCGCTCAAAACGAAAAAAAGAAATGTTAATTTTTTTTTAATTAGTAAAAAAAATAAAAAAAATACTCTGAAATCTACGATTCACAGAACCACTAGTATTATATACTTTACATAATTATTTAAACAAAGGTCAATAAAAACAATTAACTTTAATTTATTTGCGCTAAAAAAATGTACTGAAGCAATTTACTGATTCGAGTCTTTGAACTGATCCAGATACAAATGATCCATTCTCAACAAAGATACGTTTTTGCCACCGCTAAATTCGATAGTTTAGACTAATAACATTGATTAAGTATCAAGAGCAGCGTAACAAACAATAACTTCGTAAGACCTTTAGTTACACACGTTTTATTTAGTTTCTGTAACAGCCCATTAAATAACAGCTCCACTGATTATTAGCCTTGATTTATGTGAGACTGTAACGTTACTACTTTCCGGGAGGGGAAAAAAAGTAAAGTTTAGGAGGAAACTGTCACCAGGACTGGAGGAGTCCTGGCTTAAAAGGAAAAGTAAAAGAAAAAGAAGAAAAGGTAAAGTTGATTTAATATAATATAAAAATGTTAAGAAAATAAAAGCAAGGAAAGCCGGGAGTAAAATTAGGTCTTGATTCTTCAAGTACAGCCGCTAAGATGGGGCCTCGAGTAGGCCTCCACGTTGTTAGGAAGAGGGGGCCTCGAGTAGGCCTCTACGTCGCTGAGAAGGGGGCCTCAAATCCCCTCAAGGCCTCTACGTCACCGACCTCGGAGAAGCTGGTCGCGAACTCAGGCAGGTAGAGAGCTGAAACTGACGAGCGGTCGGCGTCTTTCACAGAGCCGGTTAAGAACACACAACACTGCAGACCATCACTTCACTATTTCTGGAGAGCACAACCCTCACACTCAGCACTTATTCCCAGCACCTCTCAAGGTGAGCACCAAAAGTAGACTGATTTGACGGCCCCGGCTTCCTTTTCCAGAGCATTTCAAAATTTAAACAAATTTAGAATTAAGTTCTTTAGAATATAAATTTATAACAAGGTCTAATATCTATACAACCTAACCTATTGGCAGCTCTAACAATAAATTAAAAATAAAATCTAGGCTTGTCATTAACTGACATTAAAAATTACAAAAGGTAAACAAACATTAAGAGAGCATAAAAACTCTTAAATTATCAAGGCCTATGAATGCTACAGATAATGGTCATGCAGATAATTTGAAAGAATGAATAATGAAACATTTAATCAAAAAAAAGTAAGTAAAAAATGATACATTACAATACCTACTTATCTCAAAGAATTAATTCGTTTTGAAACTATTTAATATTAATAGAATTAAATAAAAAGCAACATTGATACTGAAATTATATAAAAAAGTAACATAGGTATTGAATTCTAAGTTATTTCTTAGACTTTTTGAAACTTATTAATAGCTGCTTTAACCGTACATTATGTTATATCTACAAAACATACACGATACTAAGTATTACAAAATAACATAATACGTTATGTCTTATGTTATCGAAATCTGAAGATGAAACTATCGATACTATTTTCGTTAGGGACATAAATAGTATCGATACTATCTTCACACTATTGCCGCAGTATCGTTAGACTAAGAATATTCTACACTTGGTGCAACACTTTCAGGAGCTCGGAATAAGCGGTGACGATTTCAACGTTATGTTGGGCATCGTGTCCTGGGCGACGTGCGGCGACGGACGCAGTCGCCATCTGCGGAACCGAGCTCATCAACGCGAAGGCTCCCCCAGCCGCACCACCGACACTAGCGACCAAGCCACCGGGGCCGGCGGCCAAGCCGGTGATACCATCGGAGTAAACGACCAACCTGCAACTGAACACTTGAATGATGAAGAGGAGCATCAGCCAGGCGGCCAAGACCGTCTCGTGTTGCCGCAGGAATACCGCGAGGAGGTCGGGCGGCGCGCTAAGCACTTGCTCGACTGGGGCAGGGTACTATATCTCCGCGAGTGCGGGTTCGATGCTCGGTTGTGCTACTTTGTGCCCGCGACAGTGTCGCCGGAGAATGTGTGTATCGTCGCCAAGAAAGTAGGTGATTGTGTTAGTTAGGGTTATGTAGAATGCGTTTTGTAGTTATATTTGAAATAATGTTAAAAATGTATGTTTAAATGGCATCTTATGTTTCTTAATAAAGTTTATTAAGTTTGTCATTTGTCAGTCTCTTTTTTCATGTTTAGCGCCGACATGACGCCGACATGACGCTCCGCTTGAAGACCCCGACGTTGTAAGAGTGAAACAAGCGCTCTGGGACAGCATTCTACGTTTCAATGGTTCGACAGAGAAATGATTTTTTGAATCGCTCTGGTCTAGCGAAAATTCTCTTTATTGTATGAACTTTATCGCCAGCGAATCAAGCTTTTTGTTACCTGTTATGTTTGACAACCTATAATGCGAATAGCTCGTCTCTTTAGCGTCGAGTGTCCAGTAAGTACATCGCAGAGTCATCCTAAGGCGAGGCTCTGATGTGGCGCTCTCGAACACACCTTATTCAGTACTCCTAGCTTCCGCCAGACTACCCCAATAAAGCACTCTAGGTACCTAGTCTTTGTTGATTACGCAGAGGATGTCTAGATTGCCCTTTTTTTTCTTGTTTTTGTAGCGTTCTGAAGAGGGTTGTTTTCGCTACAATACCAACGAGGTAGAAAAAGAGATTCTTAAAAGATTAGAATAGGCTAGGTTTTCAGAACTCCATTGGGAAATGCGTTCCTGATCCCGGTCGAGATCAGCCACAAGTTGGATGTCTGCCTCACCACTGTACGGGTAGAATAACACGAGTGCTATTTATCTGCATAGCAATGAATGCTGCGACAATACAGACCTCTGTGATACCCCGGCATTTTCCCGCCGAAAGCGATAAACCTGGCCATACAAAGGACGTGCATAAACCGTCATTTCTAGTAGGTACTCGTACCTTAAATGGCCCAATAGACTTAATCCTGACATGAAACAGAATCCAAAAATGTTTGTAGGCCCTTTTTCTTTCAGGAGATTTATACTCAGATCCATTAACTACTAGCACAGCCGAAAGACATACAGTCGGTCGACGAAGCTGTCTAGACAGAGCAATCGTGCGGCGGACAAGGGACGAGACGCGGGAGGGTTTGTCCCGAGCTGCGAACAAAATGTTGTTAGTGGTTCTGTTCAGTAGTTCTTTCAGGGCTGACGCATCCACGACCGATTACTATGATTTTTGAATTTTTGTATAAATTTCTTTAAATACAAATTTCGTGTTAATTTTGCAATCCAATATGGCCGCCAAGCCGTGGTTATAAAATTTCATGTTGGGTATCATATATAGGGTTTTTTGGTATGCAGAGTACGAATTTAGTGTTAATTTAGCAATCCAATATGGCCGCCGCGCCGTGACTTTAAAATTTCATGCTGGGTATCGTATAAGGGGTTTTTTGGTATGCTGAGTACGAATTTAGTGTTAATTTTGCAATCCAATATGGCCGCCGCGCCGTGGATATAAAATTTCATGTTAGGTATCGTATAAGGGGTTTTTTGGTATGCTGAGTACGAATTTCGTGTTAATTTTGCAATCCGATATGACCGCCGCGCCAACTGTTATAAATTTCATGTTGGGTATCGCATAAGATTATTATGGTGTGCGGAGCCACACATGTGGGATTATAAGTATACTCTATACTGTGTTATCCTGTGTTCAAGTTTTTCGTCATAATTAATATTTAAACTTGTTCAAAGCGTAACCAATATTTTTTTGTTGAAAACAACAGTAGCATTAAGTCCAGTTAGTCAAAAACCGAAAATATTTATCATTAACTCATTTACTACTAATAATATACCTAATATACCCGACGAACTTCGTATCTTCATAGAATTTGGTTTATTTTTTCTTACGAGTGCTCATCGGGGCGGAGACAAATTGAACAAATTAATAATAATAATATTATACCCCTCGAGGACAGTCGTAATCTTTTATAGGATTAACGCAACCCTATGAGGGTATAGTAGATTCGCTTTTTGAATCATCCACTTTCTGATATCAACAAAAAAATGTATCAGAAAGTTATTGAAAAGCTCAAATTCGCAGGGCAGCTTGTGGCGAGCTGAATGTGCGTGGCTTCACATCGGTCCCGATTCCTCAGAGTTGCCCTTCTGCACCGGTTAGCATTTAATGGGCTAACGGGTGAGCAGTGAGAGTGCTACTCCCGGGAGTGCAGCAAATCTCAACTTTGGCTTGCCTTAATTGGCCGGTCAGAGGGAGGGAGCCAGAGCTATATGCTCGGGGGTGGAAGTGTCATTTTCAAGGGCATAACTACGGGGAAGCCCGCTCCGGGTCTGACCCGCGATGGAGAAACCGGCGCCGCACCGCTCGACACCCCAAGCCGCTCACACCGGTGTTGCCTCCTGTCGCCTTACAGGCTTATCATGCCTATGGCGATTGTATAGGGGGGCCATCTAGTGAGTTGGCGAGTCACCGTCTGCCAAAATTAGGATAATCAGATATTAAAATGGCAGACGCCGCCTTTATCCATAGTTATAATCACCTAGTTCATCAAACCCCCAACCCAATAGCCCATTTCTTAGTTAGCATATTTTACAATAGTTTAACTCCCATTGGAGGTGATCCATTATCGTTCTTCTACATAAGGCGGGCGTGGACTGTCTGCAGTGGGGGTCCCATTTCCTTTTAGATTAAAATTCTCAAAGGGCCTCTGCGTGTTGGATCAGTATGTCCCCATGTACGCCTACCAAAAACCCGGGTATCTTCATAAAAAAGAAGAAGATACCCGTGAAAAGAAGAAACATAATAATATGAGATCACACATGTCATCTCATCCTTGTTTGAATTCCCAGTTCCCATCCCCAGCTTCCAGTTCCCATTTCTCATCCCTAGTTCTCATCGTCAATTCTCATTCCTGGTTCATGCTCCCATTCCCTTGATTTTTTTTATAACGACACGGTGGCCATTATGGATTGCGAAATTAACACGAAATTCGTGCTCAGCATACCAAAAAGCCCCTTATACGATACCCAACATGAAATTTTATAACCACGGCGCGGCGGCCATATTGGATTGCAAAATTAATACTAAATTCGTACTCAGCCTACCAAAAACCCCTTATTCAATACCCAACATGAAATTTGAAAACCACGACGCGGCGGCCATATTGGATAGCAAAATTAACACGAAATTCGTACTCAGCATACCAAAATACCCTTTATACGATACCCAACATGAAATTTTATAAGAATAGTTCGGCGGCCATATTGGTTGCTAGAAACCCCATAATTTTATATCTACTACGCAGCAGCCATTTCGTAAACGCTTTCTCATAAAAAAAACTATCGATTCGACATGAAATGAACCTTATTTACTTCCGTGTGCGGCAATTGATGAAATCTCAGAATCTTTTTTTAAATCGGTATTTATATTATTGATTTATTATATATACATACTAGTTGACGCCCGCGGCTTCGCCCGTGTAGAGAAGTTTTCCCGTTTCCCATAAGAACTTGTTCCCGGGATAAAAAGTATATGTGTTATTCGGATGTAAAAGCTATATTATTGTAAAGTTTCATTAAAATCTATTCAGTAGTTTTTACGTGAAAGAGTAACAAACATCTCTACAAACTTTCACATTTATAATATTATATTATAATGTTGATAGTTGATTGCGAGTACGAGTTAATAAATAAATTATAAATAACATCATCCTTGTATACTTGTGACAACCCTACAAGCATCACTGTCTAGACGTTGTCGGCATTTTTGTCAACTTCAAAGGCGTAACGCTACTGATAGGTTTACTCTTTATACTGTGCTACTAGAAACAACATTGTGATAAATAAAACAAGCCGTAGCAAATATAATTTTGTATATTTATATCAATAATTATAATCTAAAACAAAATTCTATTACTATACAAATGTTAAACGAGCCGACCAACGACAGTGTCGCCCCCGCGTGGTCGGCAGCGTCACTGACCGTCTGTTGGCTAATTCGGTTCCCAACGCACTTTACGTACAGATATAGCTTGCCGCCGCCCAGGGGTCGGAGAGTAAACACTCGTGCAACTTTTTATAATACTGAGGGTAGTTAAGAAAAATACACAACCGAGCAGCAGTAAATCTGCAGTTGTTAATTTTATATGGCAAAGCTCTTGTGTATTTTTTACATGTCATTTCAATTGATATAAATAATGGCTTTGTGCTATTAGGAGCAACTCGCCAGTGTCCCGTGTTCTAAATTCTAGTACAATTAGAAACGAAATTCGTGTCAAAAATTATAACTTGTTTAACAGTAATCAAAATTAATATATATTTAATTTTTTACTATTTTTTTCAGTTACGCCTTTATTGTTATTCAATGTTTGAACATGTTCCGCGAGTGTTCATTCCCGGACGATGATTCTAAACCTCTACCACTTAAAAGCGTACACAGAAATTGAATTAATTGCTGTCATATTTGGAAACGTCAAAACAGTTCGCTAGTGTATATTCTCGGTTACGCTTCCAAATCGTATCGTCGAGAGCCGGCAGCCTGAGCGACGTCAAGCGATCCCGTGTCGGTTCTATCTATATAATCTTAACATAGCTAGCAACATTGCCGATGATAAAAATAAATGCTACTAAAATAAAGTTGCTTACGTAAGCACTCCATAATATGATTAGTGGTCCGACTGAGCACTGACGTTTCGAACCGCGGTGGAAAATACTTATTGCTTGTTGATCGACAGAACAATAAACTTGCACCGCGGTCACAGACACAAAGAGCCTCGTACAGCCGGCGCAAGTCTCCAGTAACTAATTAAATAACTATAAAAATATAATGTATCACCAAAACGTTAACATAATAAATAAACGTCAAATGCTCTGTCATTAGTCGGTACAGTATATAATTAAACATTGTTGTATAGTTTATTAACCGCGATACAAAAAGACAAGCAGTTTAAACAGAAGTGTGGGACGCACCTCTTATGTTATTAGTGTTACCAAAAAGTTGTTATTATAAATAAACTAAATTAAGATATTTGTTTGTAACATCTAACTAAGAATCATTTACTAAACGCATATTGTTAAAAAGTTTTCACTTTACTTAGACAAAATAACATATTCACCACTAGTCACAAAGCTAGAGTGATAACATATTTGACGCGAACGAAGTCGCCGCTGGTAAATATATGAAACTTAGTTAGTGGTCGACACGCGGCACTTTTTTTCCACCCATTGTCAGTAGTGGTGCTGTTTTGTCTAGCTGCAATACGTCCTACACTCGCATCACACTACACTCAGCCTCGTTAGTTTATTACTAGTGGTAGTCATGAATGTTGTCAGAACTCTATACAGTTAAATCCTAACTGAATATAACTAACTATAGTACAACAAGTAATAGAACAATATATTGGGGTCGCGTTATACGAGGCAGTAACCAGGTGGCGACACTGGCATTCGTGGAAAATGCATTATATTCAAAGCGTTTCTATTGCACATCTTGAAATTAAATATAATTTTGGATAAATATAACTCTAAATTTTGCAATATTGCTCCGTAAAATTTGAAAGGTTTAATACTTTATATTATTATTTTTTATTATCTAGCTGATTCCAGACACTGAAGTGTAAGCTTTGCAATAGACATTAACGATTGGGTGATGATTATATTATAATAATATTACCTTTCCTACCATAAACCTACGACATTGACACTGCACATTTACACAGATTAAATAATATAACAAATTATAAGAGAGTTCAACTACCCAATACATTCATTGCAAATGCCTACCCTAAGGGCTGCACACCTATTTGTATGGAATAATATGAGTTTTTAAACGACATCTGATATTTTTACAAAATAAACAATAATGATAAATGTAAAAAAAATATGATAACCGGATAAAACTATGTTAAAATAATTAGTATGCTTCTATTAACAAGATTTTCATTTTTTCTACATGTATGTATGTTAGTAGTAGTATTTTTGTAACATTTGAGCATTGTAGTGTCATTATGATGTTGTTATGTCTATAGGATTGTTTTTTTTAATATACAACTAAACCTAAAAACGTTACATACAAAACCGACTTACAATAAAAACGAGGTTCCTAAATAAATTCTATGTTTGCTTCTCGTCACCCCAATCATTTATGCCAAGACTTGGATAATTATTTTATTTGTGTGTGTAGGAGCTTAATAACTGATATATTTAATTTAACGTTATTCTGAAGTCGATACGTTACCGGCTGACAAGAAACAACGTTAACATGGACAAAATGAAGTAGCAAGTAAAAGGTAGTATTGCAATTAAGTAGTTGTATATAGTCCAATAACATTAGCAATAGATGTTTGTAGGTGTGTGGTTAGAGTGTTGGTCAGTACCCGTAGCGCTCCTGGATGGAGGACACGACGCCGTTGGCCAGCGACGACAGGCGCCCCGCCACGCGCGTCACGCCCGCGCGCACCGACTCGCGCACCTGGCGCACGCACACGCACACTTACAACTTTGTTGTTAGAGGTGTACAAGGGATGTTTAACGACGGGGAAATACTGAGACGAAACCAAGGACGATTTGACCAATGGACCTATCTTACCGTTTGCGTTTGCCGTTTGCCAAGTATCTTTTAAATCAAATTCAAGTTTTTATAAAATCAAAAACATTTTATAAAAACAAAAACTTGCAATTTTGTGAGTGGGCAACTACAAGAATTTACAAAAGTAGGGCTAAGTTGTACGAACTATATGGTAGGAAGCAATTTAATTTTAATCCTGCCTATATATTAAAATGTTATATTTCATATATTCAATATGTTAAAATGTATTCTAAAACCTTCAAAAAGGCCTGTGCTGCTGCCAAGTCGTTACATATAAGTAATAAAACTAAAGTGTCAAAGACTCTGCATTGGATCTTGTTGCCTCCTACCTAAATGATCGAATACAACATGTTGATGTCAATGGAATTAGCTCCTCTGGAGCATCTGTAGCTATGGGCGTACCGCAGGGATCAATTCTAGGTCCGTTTCTATTTTTAATTAATATTAACGATCTGCCATTCTATATACAGAACTTGTGCGACATTGTTCTATTTGCTGATGATACGTCACTTATTTTTAATGTTGATCGCACGCTTACTGATTTTAACGGCGTAAATAGTTCACTTGCCCAAGTTGTAGACTGATTTACGACCAATAATTTGCTACTAAACGCAAAGAAGACAAAATGTATCAGATTCAGCATGCCTAATGTCAGGAAATGCGGTACAAATATAACATTGAACGGTGATACCCTAAATCTTGTAAAATCAACTGTATTTTTGGGGATCACTTTAGATAGCAAACTACAGTGGAACGCCCAAATAACGTGTCTTGCAGGTAAACTCAGCTCGGCAGCCTTTGCCGTTAGTAAAGTCAGGCAGCTCACTGATGTGAAAACTACTAGGCTGGTATACTTCAGTTATTTTCATAGTGTCATGTCTTACGGCATTTTGCTGTGGGGCAAAGCAGCTGATATAGAAGTAATTTTTGTACTCCAGAAGAGAGCTATACATGCAATATATAAATTAAGTGCTAGACTGTTGTAATGTAACAATTTTTACTTACTTTTTTAATTAAATGTTTTATTATACGTTCTCTCCAAATTATCTGCATGGCCATTATCTGTAGCATTCATAGGCCTTGATAATTCAAGTTTTTATGCTCTCTTAATGTTTGTTAACCTTTTGTAATTTTTAATGTCAGTTAATGACAAGCCTAGATTTTATTTTTAATTTATTGTTAGAGCTGCCAATAGGTTAGGTTGTATGGATATTAGACCTTGTTATAAATTTATATTCTAAATAACTTAATTCTAAACTTGTTTAAATTTTGAAATGCTCTGGAAAAGAAGGAAGCCGGGGCCGTCAAATCAGTCTACTTTTGGTGCTCACCTTGAGAGGAGGTGCTGAGAATAAGTGCTGAGTGTGAGGGTTGTGCTCTCCAGAAATAGTGAAGTGATGGTCTGCAGTGTTGTGTGTTATTAACCGGCTCTGTGAAAGACGCCGACCGCTCGTCAGTTTCAGCCCTCTACCTGCCTGAGTTCGCGACCAGTTTTCTCCGAGGTCGGTGACGTGGAGGCCTTGAGGGGATTTGAGGCCCCCTTCTCAGCGACGTGGAGGCCTACTAGAGGCCCCATTCCTAGCAACGTGGAGGCCTACTCGAGGCCCCATCTTAGCGGCTGTTCTTGAAGAATCAAGACTTTGATTTACTCCCGGCTTTCCTTGGTTTTATTTTCTTAACATTTTTATATAATATTAAATCTATTTTACCTTTTCTCCTTTTTCTTTTACTTTTCCTTTTAAGCCAGGACTCCTCCAGTCCTGGTGACAGTTTTCTCCTTAACTTTACCTTTTTCCCCTCCCGGAAAATAGTATAGTTACAGTGTCTGTACGTCTATATAATAAAATGCCGTTACATAAATTTAAGGCCGAAATTAAGACGCACCTCTTGAAAAGGGCCTATTACACAATTAATGATTATTTGAATGATAAAAATAAATGGAAATGAATTGCTTGCTCTTCGCTCGAACTACCTTGTGTTATTTTGTACTTGTCTTGAATCTCATTTATATGCATATGTTGTATTTTTACATTTCTGCATATTCATTAATTTGAAACGTCTGACAACTAAAGGTTTCTAAAATGGCTGGTTTTAGTCCCAGTAATAACTAATATAAAAATATGTAATTTGAGTTTGTGTGAGCACCAAGTAGACTTATTTATTATTTTGAAATTGACATGATAGTTGCTGTGCAGTTTTTAGGTATGTCATGCTCGCCTAAGGGTCCCGGCAGTGGTGGCGTATCTATCGGGTCGCCTTATTCCCTATAATACGGTTGAGTAGGGCGATGGCTGATATATACGTCATACCCGAGAACGGGTGCCGTCTGTTGGGACTGATCAGCTCATAGCTGTTATTGCAATTGTTACAAATAAAATTATTTAAATTTAAGGCAAACTAAGTTTAGTCGACCATTCCTCACATAAATCCAAAGGAACAATGTAAGTGTGATTTTAATGTTGTAAGCCACACCTACATATTTGAAAAGAGCATCCATTACTTTCTTGCTAGATTCTTCTTAAAGTGTAGGCTGCCCTTAGAACTGGCAACTAGAATAGCTCTAATTTTGATATGATTTTAAACATAACATTGATTTTGTTTTTTTTTTTGTTTTGTATAAATTCATTTTACACACAACATTGATTTTGTTTTGTATAAATTCATTACTATATAATTGGTCAAACAGCATCTAACTCAAACTAATGTAATTACTGGCGGTTAGAAAAGAGTGGCCATGAGTTTTATTGCCAGGTTCTTCCTCTGGCTCTACCTATTGCTGTGCGAATCTTGCAGTAAATGTAAATGTAGAAGCAATAATCTTGACGTTCATAAGTATTACTTTGTGACCTACATGAATAAAGATTTTTCTTTTCATTTCATTTCATCTTTTAACTAGGCAGCTGTTCCGCGAACTTAGTCTATCGTACACATTTGGAGGGTAATTTATAAAGAACAAATGACGAAATGTGCTGTGAAATGGTATAAAAGTTATAGCAGTCGAACAACTAATGTTTATTTTCACTCGTTAGAAATTTATATTATTAACATAACTAAATTTTACCAAAAAACATTAATTATTGAAACATACCAACAACTTAATAGTCCTATATTAAATATACGTTCATTCTCTATTAACATCATAAAAATAATTACCGTTTCATATTAACCGAATAATATTGTGGCAAATTCGTATTACATACCTATATTTATCTATGTGTTATATTTGCAGTTGTATTTTTATTGGTTGTTAGACAGCATTTCATGCAAGAGTAACAAAACAGTATGTGTGTAGTTTCCCCTCGCACGAAAGTGGGTTGAACGTGATTTTATACTTAATTGAGTACATTACGCGTCCATTGGTTAAATCGTCCTATGGCGAAACTCTTATTTAATTATTATTTAAAAGTTTATGTACACAAAAATACATTACAATAAAACTTATATTGGAAAAAAGAGTACAATGGTACTGTACTCTTGCGTTTGGAGTGCAAGCTAATTAAGTTAATTCCTGGAATCCAGTCAGTCAACAGTGCATCACGGGTTGACTGACGAGTCCATGGTCTAGGAGGGTACGAATACGGACGGTAATCACCTAGGGAAGTCTAGTCTCCGCCGCCTCTGGCACCCCTCGACGCAGCCATCTGGCTTCAGGACGTCGAGCTCGGTACAAACAGGCGTCGACACTTACCACCCGCGCGGGGTGGAGACTCACCTCGTCCAGGTCGGGCGCCGACACGCTGAAGGCGTTCTGTCGAGGGGAGCGGCTCTCGCCGGCGCCGAAGTACTCCGCGGACGAGATGCTGCTGCTGCCCTGGAACCGGGACAGGTTGCCGTCGCGCTCCCACCCGGACTCCTGTCGCCACACCGTCGTCGAGTGTTAGTCAACGCTAGAGCCCGGAGCCGAGCGATAAACGCCGATATAGGTCAGTCGGCTCTGCACATATAGGTTACCTGTTCACCGAAGAACTGCGCAGAACTGATAGCCTTGGCCGATCCGAATTTCTTGACAGCCGAGTCGTCGTCCACGGCGTCGGGCCGGCGCGGCCTGGGCCTGCCCGCGGCGGGCGGCGCCGGAGAGAACATGGAGTGCACGCGGCGCGGCGCCTCGGCCTCCGCGCCGCCGTCGAGGGACGCCGCGTGCGGCAGCTTGCGCGCCTCGCTGTCGCCGAACATCTTGTCCAGGCCGCGGCTGCTGCTGTACGGCTCGTTCCTGCAGGTGACGCGAGGATAGGGAGGTGATCCAAGGTATTATTTAATACTCTCCAATACGCTATCTATTAAACATGGTCACCGTAAGCTCGCCCGTGAAGACCTTGGATATTTTTTTTTTAAATTCAGTTTTATTTCCAGAGAAAATAGATAAATAGTTAACAAAATGCCAGTATAAGCTTGCCAGCGTCCTTCACCCTTTTATCCCCATACTTCCCGAGCACCGACTCGAACCCATCGCGAGCGGTACCCACCCATCCGTTCAAGTCTCCGCACACTATAAGTCTTTCATTTTCTTCTACCACATTTGGAGCTTCTCTCATATTCTCCCAAAAGTAGCTCACTCACGATTGACGAAAATACTGGCGCGTAAGCAGCGACCAGGAAAATCTTCGTCAAACCAAATTTTAATCGGATCTAGAGGATTCTAGGACCTACCAGTTTGTACTCATATATACCGGCGACCGATCACGAGGATAACAAAATCCCAACACCCCGACTGCCATGCTCGCTCTGTGGCACTCCACACTATAGCGCGAGCACCCCACCCGGGAGTTTCCAGAGGTCGCTGCCTTGCGCTTGGTCTCTGTCAAGCACACAACATCTGACTTTCTCTCATTCATAACATCCATAAACTCATTCATCTTATCTGCCATTCCTCCCCTAACATTCCCCTCGCTAGCCTGCACTCCGTCCTCCACTTCCCTGTGTCGGGCCGCGCGTGTAATGTGGCGCTCCCCTAGTATAAGAGCAGTAAAGTACAAAAGTACCAGTTATAACAGGACCTGGATGAGGTGCGAGAATTGGTATAATCTAAGAGCTACCGTAGACTAGCTACCAGCATATTTATCGCTTTTTAGAAGCTAAATACATCGGTCCAGTGCCAAAACCGCCGGTTGCGGTTACTAAGAGTAAGTTTAGTTGACCGACCTGATCATGACGAAGGCGGCGTTGAAGTCGTCGATGTCGTCGAGCGGGTTCCCGGCGCGCGGAGGCTCGTCCTGCTCGATGGCGGTCATGTCCGACGCGGCCGAGTGCGTCACGCCCGCTCTGCGACAGTAACCCACTTGTCGTCAACAGTACGTCTACTTAGGATCAATGTCAGCTGGATTTTATATTTTACAAACCACACTATTTTCGAAAAACATTTATCAGATGCTGTAATGCTAGTATCCATTTCAAAAGCAATGTCTACAAATTCTTTTCCCCTACAACTTTTAATTTCTAATGTCGTTGTGTCTGCTGTGTACACATATTTTCGTTTCTATATAATATTTATTTATGTATTTAAAGATAAAATGTTTTGTATTTGTAATATATGTAAAAACACTTGGCCACACCTAATTCTTTTTTACACTTTTACCTTTTTAAATTATTTCATCACGTGTTTGCCTGCTGGTAGACATTTCTTTTAGAGGAAAGCAGGGCTATTGTACTCTTGTTGTGTAATAACGTTAACTCGTTTGGGTCCTCGCTACTTGCACATCAATGTGTGCTTTTTGTTTTTTTTTTCGGTATATCTTAACAGTATATTGTCAATTCCCCAACTTGCATGTTTCCTATGTATAATATGTATGTATTTAAAATTATATATAAGCACAGTATAAAGAGTAAACCTATCAGTAGCGTTACGCCTTTGAAGTTGACAAAAATGCCGACAACGTCTAGACAGTGATGCTTGTAGGGTTGTCACAAGTATACAAGGCTGATGTTATTTATTAACTCGTACTCGCAATCAACTATTAACATCATAATATAATATTATAAATGTGAAAGTTTGTAGAGATGTTTGTTACTCTTTCACGTAAAAACTACTGAATAGATTTTAATGAAACTTTACAATAATATAGCTTATACATCGGAATAACACATATACTTTTTATGCCGGGAACAAGTTCTTATGGGAAACGGGAACGGGAAAACTTCTCTATGCGGGCGAAGCCGCGGGCGCCAACAACGAGCGTGCGGCGCGGCTGGCTGCGGCAATGCCGAGGCGCTCGTTGTTGGCGCGGGCGGAGGGCTCGCGGTAGGTAGGGGGGGGGGGAGAGTGGTAGACTCACGAGCGTGCGGCGCGGCTGGCTGCGGCAATGCCGAGGCGCTCGTTGTTGGCGCGGGCGGAGGGCTCGCGGTAGGTAGGGGGGGGGGAGAGTGGTAGACTCACGAGCGTGCGGCGCGGCTGGCTGCGGCAATGCCGAGGCGCTCGTTGTTGGCGCGGGCGGAGGGCTCGCGGTAGGTAGGGGGGGGGGAGAGTGGTAGACTCACGAGCGTGCGGCGCGGCTGGCTGCGGCAATGCCGAGGCGCTCGTTGTTGGCGCGGGCGGAGGGCTCGCGGTAGGTAGGGGGGGGGGAGAGTGGTAGACTCACGAGCGTGCGGCGCGGCTGGCTGCGGCAATGCCGAGGCGCTCGTTGTTGGCGCGGGCGGAGGGCTCGCGGTAGGTAGGGGGGGGGGAGAGTGGTAGACTCACGAGCGTGCGGCGCGGCTGGCTGCGGCAATGCCGAGGCGCTCGTTGTTGGCGCGGGCGGAGGGCTCGCGGTAGGTAGGGGGGGGGGAGAGTGGTAGACTCACGAGCGTGCGGCGCGGCTGGCTGCGGCAATGCCGAGGCGCTCGTTGTTGGCGCGGGCGGAGGGCTCGCGGTAGGTAGGGGGGGGGGAGAGTGGTAGACTCACGAGCGTGCGGCGCGGCTGGCTGCGGCAATGCCGAGGCGCTCGTTGTTGGCGCGGGCGGAGGGCTCGCGGTAGGTAGGGGGGGGGGAGAGTGGTAGACTCACGAGCGTGCGGCGCGGCTGGCTGCGGCAATGCCGAGGCGCTCGTTGTTGGCGCGGGCGGAGGGCTCGCGGTAGGTAGGGGGGGGGAGAGTGGTAGACTCAAGAGCGTGCGGCGCGGCTGGCTGCGGCAATGCCGAGGCGCTCGTTGTTGGCGCGGGCGGAGGGCTCGCGGTAGGTAGGGGGGGGGGAGAGTGGTAGACTCACGAGCGTGCGGCGCGGCTGGCTGCGGCAATGCCGAGGCGCTCGTTGTTGGCGCGGGCGGAGGGCTCGCGGTAGGTAGGGGGGGGGGAGAGTGGTAGACTCACGAGCGTGCGGCGCGGCTGGCTGCGGCAATGCCGAGGCGCTCGTTGTTGGCGCGGGCGGAGGGCTCGCGGTAGGTAGGGGGGGGGAGAGTGGTAGACTCACGAGCGTGCGGCGCGGCTGGCTGCGGCAATGCCGAGGCGCTCGTTGTTGGCGCGGGCGGAGGGCTCGCGGTAGGTAGGGGGGGGGAGAGTGGTAGACTCACGAGCGTGCGGCGCGGCTGGCTGCGGCAATGCCGAGGCGCTCGTTGTTGGCGCGGGCGGAGGGCTCGCGGTAGGTAGGGGGGGGGGAGAGTGGTAGACTCACGAGCGTGCGGCGCGGCTGGCTGCGGCAATGCCGAGGCGCTCGTTGTTGGCGCGGGCGGAGGGCTCGCGGTAGGTAGGGGGGGGGGAGAGTGGTAGACTCACGAGCGTGCGGCGCGGCTGGCTGCGGCAATGCCGAGGCGCTCGTTGTTGGCGCGGGCGGAGGGCTCGCGGTAGGTAGGGGGGGGGAGAGTGGTAGACTCACGAGCGTGCGGCGCGGCTGGCTGCGGCAATGCCGAGGCGCTCGTTGTTGGCGCGGGCGGAGGGCTCGCGGTAGGTAGGGGGGGGGAGAGTGGTAGACTCACGAGCGTGCGGCGCGGCTGGCTGCGGCAATGCCGAGGCGCTCGTTGTTGGCGCGGGCGGAGGGCTCGCGGTAGGTAGGGGGGGGGGAGAGTGGTAGACTCACGAGCGTGCGGCGCGGCTGGCTGCGGCAATGCCGAGGCGCTCGTTGTTGGCGCGGGCGGAGGGCTCGCGGTAGGTAGGGGGGGGGGAGAGTGGTAGACTCACGAGCGTGCGGCGCGGCTGGCTGCGGCAATGCCGAGGCGCTCGTTGTTGGCGCGGGCGGAGGGCTCGCGGTAGGTAGGGGGGGGGAGAGTGGTAGACTCACGAGCGTGCGGCGCGGCTGGCTGCGGCAATGCCGAGGCGCTCGTTGTTGGCGCGGGCGGAGGGCTCGCGGTAGGTAGGGGGGGGGAGAGTGGTAGACTCACGAGCGTGCGGCGCGGCTGGCTGCGGCAATGCCGAGGCGCTCGTTGTTGGCGCGGGCGGAGGGCTCGCGGTAGGTAGGGGGGGGGGAGAGTGGTAGACTCACGAGCGTGCGGCGCGGCTGGCTGCGGCAATGCCGAGGCGCTCGTTGTTGGCGCGGGCGGAGGGCTCGCGGTAGGTAGGGGGGGGGGAGAGTGGTAGACTCACGAGCGTGCGGCGCGGCTGGCTGCGGCAATGCCGAGGCGCTCGTTGTTGGCGCGGGCGGAGGGCTCGCGGTAGGTAGGGGGGGGGAGAGTGGTAGACTCACGAGCGTGCGGCGCGGCTGGCTGCGGCAATGCCGAGGCGCTCGTTGTTGGCGCGGGCGGAGGGCTCGCGGTAGGTAGGGGGGGGGGAGAGTGGTAGACTCACGAGCGTGCGGCGCGGCTGGCTGCGGCAATGCCGAGGCGCTCGTTGTTGGCGCGGGCGGAGGGCTCGCGGTAGGTAGGGGGGGGGGGAGAGTGGTAGACTCACGAGCGTGCGGCGCGGCTGGCTGCGGCAATGCCGAGGCGCTCGTTGTTGGCGCGGGCGGAGGGCTCGTGGTAGGCCAGCCGCAGCGACGCCACCTCCTGCTCCACGTTCTCGATGGTCGCCTTGCTCTCCGCCGCAGCCTGCACATATACCACATATATTTAGCTCACACACTAACGCTTACCAATGTCACATTCTTGCTTCTGTATTTACTGCCTGATTGACAAACCGATAGGTGGAGCTTGAAAAAATATCTGGCAATGAAACTCACGGCCACGATATTGATATTGCCAGTAATTAGTTTAGTTTACATAATATGCAAATATGGCATCGCACCGTCACAACCTAGGAGCGCAATCTCACTTGGGGACACGAGTCGTCGTGTTGTGCCGCGCCCGTGTGCTCATTTGCACAAATCAAATAATTGAATAAGAAAACAGAAACTTAACACACCAGCAACGATAATTAAATGTTAAGTAACGTTTTTTTTCATGATTCCATGCTTTAGAAGGCACGCTAAGCCGTTGATCCCGGTTGCATGTAGTACCATATAAACGGTTTAAGAAATTGCAACAGTAGGTTGCCACAACCGGCTTCTGTCCTTTGAACACGGCCTAAAATACAAATGGTGAAAAGTGGGCATTTAATATATCTCTGTCACCCCTTCGGAAATTAAGGCGTGTATGATGAGCAAGCAATGCAATCGAGGAACATGCGACTTTAGTAGATTATATGAAACAACTAGTTACAAAAGGTTTCTATGCGCGGACAGTACTAACCTCCACCTTGAGCTTCTCGGCCATGATGGCCTCGCGTTCGATGTCGTCGAAGTTGGCGGCCACCTTGGTGGCGCCCAGCCCGCCCTTGCGCGCGCCCAGCTGCCGATACACGCACTAGTACACAACACTATACACACGACGACTTGTATATGACAGAACATACATCTCTACAGTTTAAAATATGCGCATTTCATTCGCCTTTTATTTTTTAACTCATCGAAATGAAACTGCCTGATGAAAAGCTATGATGCAATTCAGAGATAGACGGTTTATTAGCAGTGTCCCCTAATTTGCACTGCATTTAATAAATTTGTGATGTAAGAACAGAGAGATGATATACATGTATTTTTAAGGAGAGGAATGCGCTCACCACCTGTTACGTGGAACAAAAATGTACACGGTGAAATGCGGGCGTATAACATGCCTCTGCCAATCCTTCAGGAATAAAGGTGTGACTGATTAGCATGAGCATAAGAAGTGTCGCATCCCATCATGCAAGCTCGTTTGATCGAGATAAAGAAGAGCCCTCTTTTAAATATCATTCTACCGAGGATTCATGACTGCCTCGTGGTAGTGTATGCGACTGGCCACGCTGAGCTCCCGGGTTAAAAATATTTCGATATCAGAAGTATCAATTAATGTAATTTGTATGACAGCATGTTATTTAAATTTATTGATTTGAAATTTAAGGTAAAGCTTTAAATTATTTTGTATGGTGTACAGTAAGAATTTTTTTTTAAACGATAGAAACAATTCATTCCATAGAGCGCGAAATTCTGAATCCAATGATATATATAACTCATTTTCGTCAAAATGTCCCTTACGTTAATTGATACTTCTGGTATCGATTTGCGTGATCTGCAAATGTTGGTGTCGAAGTTTAGGTGTTTCCTATGTATAATGAGTATGTATTTAGAAATATACAAGTATGTATATAGGTTGTCTAGATCCCACAGTACAAACTTTACAGCTTAGTTTAGTCTAGATGACGCTGTGTAAAAGAGTCTTACAAAGTATATTTATGAACTAGATGACCCCCACAGTTTCGCCCGTGGAATATTTCGATCTCCCGTCGCTTAAAAATTCCACAATGATGCATAAAAATTTGCCCGATTTGTCGACATTTATGACTACTGCTCTGCTCCCCAGTGTAGTAGCGTGATGATATATAGCCTATAGCCTTCCTCGATAAATGGGCTATTTAACACAAAAAGATTTTTTCAAATCCGACCAGTAGTTCCTGAGATTAGCGCGTTCAACCGAACAAACAAACAAACAAACAAAGAAACTCTTCAGCTTTATAATATTATGTAATAGGGCAAGTAATGATGCAGTAGGAGACTCACCGGCGCGCGCCTGGCGGGCGCCGCGGTGCTGCCGGGGCTGCCGGGGCTGCCGGGGCTCCGGGCCGCCCACAGCCGCGCGGCCGGGCTCAGCGCGCCGGCCGCCGCCACCTGCCAAAACATCACAGCTAAAACCCACAAAGAGAAGAGAACAAATGATTTTACTCGTAAATGATGTCGAGTGCTAGAATAATTCGTTTTGAAAGTTAACATATTAGCTAGCATATTAGTTAGCTAAAAATAAGTTTCACGAATTCAATTCGTAACGGTTAAACAAGGGTACCAAAGTATATTAAAGTCCCTCGCTGCGCCTATACGCGTGTACACGCCGTCGAGCACTGAACACGCGCACGCGTTATCTACATCGCGCTGACACGCTCTGAGCCATTTCACACATTCAAAACAGTTGTATATTTTACTTAAGGCTCAAAACCACGAACGTGGCGAATTTCAAGTTTGTAATTTGAGCATAAAATGTTAAAAGCAAAATCAAAATGAATAAATAAATTATTAGACATGGATATTTATAAAATATATCAACTAGAAAATGTTAAAGTAGCTAAGTTTCAAATTTGTAGCACAAAATTCAAAATATAACAAAATATAGATGAATTAAAAGGTAAAATTAGATATTACTATAATAATAACTTTATTTTGTAGGTATATGCATATTTACATGTTCGATATTATTTGAAATTAGTATTACAAAGGCAAGTAAAAGTACAGTTTCCAAAAATGATGTCGTATTCCCGAAATGAACTAAGGTGTTTACCGAATGATGCAGTTGGGATTTTCTTACAGATAAAGGTATTTTAAGTCATTAATGCGAAAATATTTTTATGTATCTTTTTTAGAAATATTATTTCTTATAATATTTTAATCATACGACATATAGGTCAAAAAAATATATGACAAAACTGGTTATCTTAACACTATACTTACTTTTACAAACAAAAATTTCAACAAACTCAACTTTGAACTATAGTTTAAGCTATCCTACCGTCTTTAATTATAAACAGTCTTTAATTTTAGTCTCATGAATAATAATTAAATTAAGTATCACACTTTGAACTAACGCAATAAAATAAAAAAAAAATGCAACTGCTTAAAATTAAAATAAACAATGTTTTCTTTCTTTTTTTCAATAATAAAAATAGCCCCAAGTAAATAAAATAATTAACATTTCTCAAATTCAACAACATTAGGTTTAAAATGGTAACACTCGCCATTCTTTTCAACTTTCAGCGACGGTGTAGGTGCTATCTCTATAATTTGTTGAAATGTCACATAAGACACATCTTTTGGGTCAAGTTGAAATATTTTTGCAGTATTGCGTACTGATCTCAAGAAATTGACTTTGACTTATCCGTCGCATTCAACACAAGTCTGACTGATAACCAGGTATCTGTAGAACACGTTTCTTTTTTGTGTAGGCACTTTAACAAATAAAAATGTTCCAGGGGTAATTAAATTAGGATGAATATTTTCTTTGCTATTCGTATCATAAGACGATCCTGCAGCTATATCTATAAAATTATATTATTATTTATATTTATAGCTTTCTGGCGGAGAGAGATTGTTTGTAAATCTTCGTCATCAGATGAAGAAGAGTTATAAATGGTTTTGAAAATACTTGGTCTTCACGTTAGCCAGGGCTTTAAAGTTTATTTCATGCGGCTCTTCCGTTTGACATGAATCAATTTCTAACGGCGTAATATCGTCCGTGGAAACCATACTCGTAACATAGCTGCATGTATCAGAGAGCATTTGTAATTTCAACACTTTTTGCAAATGTTGGTAATGGTACAATTCAATGAAAACTGCAGGTGCTTTTTTCCAAATAAAATTAGTAATTTTCATCACACCAGGAATAGCATGAATGGATTTGGGAAGTTTTTCTTTCATGCTTTTAACTTCATCGTCAGAAATTTCTTCTACATGGATGCTAAATTCTGTAAACAGATTAACAAATTCTGAGGCAGTCTTGATGTCCTTTCCCATTAAAACATTGCAAATGCTCCGCCTACATCATCCATCGGCCCCTTTCCATGTCCAGGTTCGCTAAATGTCCATGTAGATTTTGTGATTTGTTGGAATTCATCAATCAAAGTTTTGAGCTACAAATAAATGTTTGTACGGTTACGATACTGAGATATCGGTCCGTCAGAATAAATATGCAAAATGTCGATTTTCTTGTTTATCAAGATTTTTCTTAAAATTGGTTTTAAGTGTGCCCACACCGCATGGGCCTGGTGATCTAAATTTTGACTCACTGTTGTGACAAAAGAAGTTGCTTGCAGCTGATGGTCATCATTTCGTGAATAGTAAACGCCAGTGTGGATAGTTAATAGATTTTTGACAAAATGTGAGGATTGTATTTCGTTTGAATATTTTGATGTGTAATTTTCCGAAAAATCAGTTTGAATCATTATTTCATTTTCATTCATTGTTTCCTTCAGAGTTTTTTTCTGTCTATTGTAGTTGTAAATACCATAAAGATGTTGTTTGATAATTGGGATTTCTTCTGCTAATGCTTTTCGCAGTTTCTTTACTGTAGTGGAGATGGGATTTTTTTTTTGTCATTTTAAATATCTTTTTCTCGCCCTTAATAATGCTTTCTTTATTTATGGAATGCCACTGAAAATATGTTACGGTATTTTCATTTTCTCCTTCATCTAATGTCATCTCTTTACAATTGTCACATAATCCATTCATGCACTCATAGGAAGTCAGGTCGCAAAGATAATGCATTATAAATGCTTCAGTGTCACGGCATTCTGTTAGCTTTAAGCTATTTAACTTTATAATTTTTAGTTCAAAGTTTTCATGTTTGACACAAAGACAAGTTGCACGATCTCTTTGTTTTGGCGCTACTACCCAATATGGCTTCGCTCTTCGTAATGTTGTATAAGGTAAATCAATTTCAGTTTCCTGTACAAATTTAGGACGTAAAGCTTTGATTGTTGATAAAAGTACGCGTTTTTGTTTCTTAACACCGTTTTTAATCACAAAGTCCCTTTTTCCTGGGCACATCCTACTAACATCATCCCTTTGAAAGAAAACCTCGACCGTTTGGCGTACATCTGGCTTTAGAACTACTTCGCGAACTTTTTTGTCTGATATCAGGATAGTTGTATTATTTTTCTGTTTGGGCATAAATGCTTTAGCCATGTGTAACAATTTATAGTTTCTGATACCAGTGCCACTAACACATCTTTAAAAAAATTCTTTTTCTGTTGAGTATTTCTGTAACGTTGCTGACTTTGTCTTCAATTGAGTAGATAATACTTCACCAAATAACAGTTGCTTGCGTACTTTACGAGGTATCTTTGATTAAGTCATTCACTTTACTATTCGGAGTCATCTGCGCATTGCGCTTTTTTCTGTCTTTACCTTTCTGTATATTTTTTATTCAATGCCTCAATCTTACGTTTCATTTTTGTTATTATATCTTGTTGTTTTTTTATTGTTCTGTATGCTTTTGCCCGGTCTTTTTTCACACTTCTTCTTCCGCGCTGTCTTCTTACCGAGTTTTGAGGAGACCCCACTAGCTTCTAACATCTTTTTCTTGTCTCTATATTTCTTTGAAGCTTGTTTCCATTGTTTTCTTTGCTGCTTTCTTTACCTTCTTTTCAGCTTTCTTTTTCTGATAGTACTCCCTATCTTTAGCTCGTTTTATTTCTCTTTGTTCCTCTGTCATATTTTCTAAGAACTTCCGCTTTCTTGCATTGACTTTTTCCCTTTGTTTGATATAATCTGAACTATTTACTTTCAAGTATTTTTTTAGTTTTCTTTTTCTCGTCATCGTTTGGTTTAATTTTTACTGAAAACAAAAGATCTTTTGAATTTTAACAAAATATTTATTAAATACTGATTCACCAATAATAAGTCACATCAGAAGTCACTACGTCAAACCGGGAACACGTCATCATGTCCGGGAACGTTCCCTTAATGACGGTTCCCGAAATGACGTTTTAGAAATTTCGCGCCTACATTTCCGATGGTCGCCATCTTAGACATATTATTGCAATGTTATTGTGAAGTAAACAATGATAGTTTTACTGAATACTCATTAACTAACTGTAATTTTAATATAATTTACTAATCCACCCATTCCCGTGATGACGTATAATAAAGGTACGGTAAAAAATACATGAACATAACAGTACTTACCACTTAAATTAATATTTATTTTCACACAAATCATATGGCGCCCGCCTCACAACACTATTGCTCGCTACTAAAGCACACTAGCATCGCAAGTCGCGTTCAAGAATAAAAGTTTTCACTACTTATTGCTGCGTTCGCGGATATGACGGTTTGTTTCTCGGACATAACTAACTAACTAACTATCTTCACGCTGTATCCCTGACGGGGTAGTCAGAGAGGACAGATCGCCAGGCTTCGCGATCCATGCATACTTCTTTCGCTTCTTCGAGATTCATCAATCGCTTCATACACGCATTATTATTATTTCTCGGACATACTTTTGACAAATGCCGCGTTTTAAAATTATTTTATTTTCTATATTTTGGCTTAGAAAAATAATTGTTTAGAAAACAAACAAACTCTAATGAACATTGAGAATATAAAAAGTATGATTTTACTATTTGTTAACGTAAGTTGAAGTTTGAAGTTTTTGTTTTGGACGCGTTCCCTAACTGACTTTTTAAACATATATCTTATTAAATTATATAAAATAACATATTTTTTAAATCAAAAAAAATTGGTATAGATACATGTAATTGATTTCGATAGTATTGCATTCTTATTTACTGTTATTCATTCGTATAATTTATTTTACGAGCTTCCAAACCGAATTTGTCACCTTCGTGGTTTTGAGCCTTTAACTCGATATTTATAAATAACCGTTTTCAACTAATAATAACGTACATATTACTGAACAGTATTAATTTTATTTTTTGTGCATCGCAGATTTTAAGATAATACGTATGTAATTTATTAATATCATTAAAAGTTATTTTTTTATATAAACATCGAGGTTTCGCATAAATAATAATTTTATGCCAAATTGTATGAAACGGTTCTTAAGTGTTTTAGTTAATGCAATTATAAAAAAAACGATTGTGCTCAAATGTCTATTTCGGAGTCGGAGCTGCCGACGTTGCTCAAAATACTTAGTTCAGTTAGTAATTATCAAACAACTTTATTGTTCTAAATTGTTGGTTGCACTAGTAGTGCACCTTGGAAGCTGTCATGTCAATTTCAGAGCTGATGAGATGAGAGCTTTGCACGATTAACGTTGGTGTACTAACCTAACATCGAACAATCTGATTTGTTAAAATGTAATGTTTCACACATAACTTGAGTTACAAGCATGGCAACATTGGCAACACAAAACAAGCGCTTATCGTCTAAAACATACCTCTATGTGGTAGGTACAATGTGTATGTTTAAGTAAGTAAGAGTATAGTATTCATAAAGTTTCCATAAATACGTGTTGCACCGCTTTGATGCGGCACAGATGAACCAATACTGTAAATGTTATGTAGATATTAATTATTGTTATTAAACCTTCCGAGCGAGGGAAGGCTGCCAATGCCTATGGTGGCTCTGCCTCATAGCCATTACTAAAAAAGTTATTATTTGTATCACTTATCATCTGTTGTAGATCATTTTTCATTTTAAACTGACTGGGCATAGAACCTGGGAGTAAGGTAGAATATCCCTTAAATGTCTATAATTCTTTATAAGTGTATTTCTGTAATGCTATACGTACTTCGTAAAAGCCTTGTTGGGAATGTACTTTGATAGTTTACAGAAATTAAAAGTGGACTGTAATAACCTTAGATAGTTATATCTAAGATTACATATTTGACTTACAGATCCGCTAACATCGCGGATGATCTGTAAGTCAAAGTGGGGGCTGTAAGTAGGCTTTACTTTAGAGCTTTCTGGTTTTATTCTCGAGATACAAAAACTAACAAGTATCACTAAGTAGTATAACTATTATTTGTCAATAACTGACATTGCCAGTACGCCCACGGCTTCTCTCGCACGTTAAATCACAGGTATTGTTTACCAGGATAATAAGTACCGGCCCAATCAGTACCATCCATAAGATGCAACTCTGGTCTACTATAGTCTATAAATAAAATGTAATGTCATGTCGTGAGGAGTGGTGGAGCGAGGGGTCGCGTCGTGTTACCTGTGCGGTGGCGGCAAGCTCGCTAGTGTTAGTGGCGGTGTTCTGCGCGAACCAGTCTACCTCGGCTTCCTTGGTCGGCTCCTTCGTCTCAGCATGCGCCGCGTCCAGGTGTAGCTGTGTATGCAAAAATACAGCTTCACATTTCTCAACATACACATGTATTTGTTTTACACGATCTTCGTATTACAATGAAAAATTGACGACCACATTGTCAGAAGAGGTAGTAACATAATAAAGTTTTGTGAAACTGCAAAAATACATTCAGTTATAGTTATAGCAAGTAATAATCTATATATTTTGACTGCCTCTGTGGCGCGGTGGGAGTGCATTCGACTGCTACGCAAGAGGTCGTGGGTTCGATTCCCACCCAGGATAATATAACTTTGTGTGATGAGCACGATGCTTTATTCTGTGTCTGGGTGTTATTTATCTATAATATGTATGTATTTAGAAATATATAAGTATGTTTATCAGTTATCTAGATCCCATAACACAAGCTAATATTAGCTTACTTTGGGCTAGACGGCGCTGTGTGAAGTGTCCCACAATATTTATTTATTTATTATATACTCGTATATAAAAATGAATCCCTTTTTCGCTTGGTTACGCCATCACGAGTGAACGGCTGGACCGATTTGAAAAATTATTTTTGTGTTGGATAGCCCATTTATTGAGGAAGGTTCTTAGCTATATATCATCACGCCACTACCCAGGAGAGCGGAGCAGTAATCATAAATGTCAACAAATCAGGGAAACTTTCATACATCGGGATTAAATGGGTGCCACGGGGTTGAAAGTATGTCACGGACGAAGCCGGGCAGGTCAGCTAATTATTAATAAAAAAATCACATAGCATAGAGCAAATTACACACGTGCTTTAGTAAAAACGCCTTATTCTTTTATATTCATACAAACAAGCTTGTCAGGTGGTGTCACCGTTTACACATACAATTACACTAATTCTTCAGACAAATGACAGGCAACTAACAGGTCCATATGCGATTTTCCACTACATCCGAATGTAAATTTGGCACACGTTATTTTTAATTTCCTCTAAATTAGAGAGCGAGCAAGCAATATTCATTGCTCTGTGATTTATTTATTTATTTCAGCTTATCACTATTATTACAGGCAAACCCAATGCAATAGTGTAGGTACATAAATTAATTTAAAAAAAACTTAGATTTTACATTTCATATTCACACAGTTTCAGGCACAAACTCATGACTAATGCTGAGTCTATTACAATGATTGTGATAATAATATTTTAATAAAACTCAATATGTCAATCTGTTAAACTACTAAATTAATAAAATCATTTTAAATTACATTAATTTCACAAAAAATAAATGTCAACTTTGGTCAATTATATTGTTACTTATGAAATTATTAATTTTAACTTTCATTTTCCAAATTCCTATACAAGTAATTTTTAGTCATTCATTTTAGATAAATAATTGAACACTAATATTATTATAACAATTCCAAATTATTAATTTTAAGAGTAAATATATTTTTATTTAAAAAAAATAATAAATAAAACGTCAACAACAAAAGCAAGGAAGAAACATCGCCCACAAACCTCGAAAAGCGTCTCTACATCGGAAATGTACTTAGTACCTAATTACGAGTATAACTTAAAACAATGTATATGAAATAAAATTATGAATAATAAAAAAATCCCTTACACCTATAATACAGAGCCTAAAGATGCTACATTATATGTGACCTTTATGAACTCATTCAGTGAACAAGAAAATATATCGACGCGGTCTGCCACCGTATTAAGCACTCGCACCGCTTGCGTGAGCGGCGCCCGTTGCAGCAGGTTACTGCGGGCGCTCACCACCGCCAGAAGACGCGGGCGCCTCCGCCGCGAGAGGTAGTCTCAGGGCACACTGAGTTTGATCTCCTGCAGAACTGCCGCGTTGTGTATGTAGCCACGGAGCACTTTGAATACATAGGTGGCTAGTGTCACTTCCCTTCTCACTTCCAACTTGTAGTATCTCACCATGCCTAAAATAAACAGTGTGGGATACAACAATGGATACCCTGGGTACACACCGTATTGTTTACAGTAAATAAACCTAATAAATTTATTTTGTACACGTTCTAGCATTAACTTATTTGTCTTCGCACGGAGACCAGACATTCGCATTGCCTTCCAGGTGGCTTTTTACGAGTGCCTCGTATAAGGCTCTCAAAGCTGCAATGTTGGTAAACTGGTTTGAGTGTCTTAAAATGCACCCTAAGTTCCGATACGATTTCCTGCATACCTCGTCAATATGTTTATAAAATTTTAAATCAGAGTTAAAACGAACGCCTAAGTCTTTGACCTCGTTTATCCGCTGCATAGGTGCCCCATCCATGTGGTACGCATAGTGACCCCGGATACGCGCTCGGCTGAACGACAACACTGAGCATTTAGCTACATTAAATAAAAGCTTATTTTTCACGCTCCATCTTACCACCCTATCTATATCCATTTGTAGCATTTCGTGATCTGTACTCTGTGTTATTTCTCTAATCAATTTAAGGTCATCAGCAAAGAGTAATGGAGTCGAGTCAATGACCACATCAGGTAAGCTATTAATAGTTATGTTGAAGAGTAGCGGGCCCAAATTACTTCCCTGACTTACACCAGATCTCGTGAAGTATGGTTCGGATAGGCATCCCCCACAGTCTACATACTGCCGTCTGTCCCGCAGGTAACAAGCAAAGAACGCTAGCGCATGCGGGGTGCAGCCTACAGCAGCCAAACGCGTTAGTAGAACGTCATTATTGACCATATCGAACGCTTTCTTGGAATCAAATTAGGCTACATCCACCTGTCGCCCAGCATCCACCGCAGGCACCAAACACGTCATTAGGTGTAGCAGATTGCCGGTAGTTCCCCGTCCAGCACGGAAGCCGTGCTGCGCGTCGAATAATACCATTCGAGCGTCCCTAAAAACAAAAGCTGGTATACCATCTGCGCCCATGGAGCGCTTGGGCGGCAGACGAGCGAGCGCGGCGCACACGTCAAGTTCGCGCAGCCGCATGAGAGTCACCCGCGCACCAGGTGCTACTGTCCAAGCCGCACTCGCCGCCGCCGCGCTCAACTCCGGGATCTCCTCTCTGTACACCGAGTGAAAAAAGCGAGCAAACTCATTGGCGCATTCATAGTCTGACAAAGTGCCGCCATCTTTTATTAGTTTATATTTACTACAATATCGCCTTTTAGACCGCATATAATCCCAAAATGATCGTGAGCTCGTGCAGTCTCTGCTTTTACTTTTGCTCTGGACCTACGAAACGCCTCGTAGTCACCACTTGACCTACTCGATTTGTATTTTTTGTGTAATATGTGCTTCTGTCTTATTTCACTCTTAATGTCAGGTGTATCCCATACTGGATATATGTACCTACTCATTTTTTAGTTACTTCCTCCAACTCTTGCCTCAATTTATTATTTTCTAATATCAAAATCCTTACTGTGTCCTTGATTTCTTGTATAATTTTTGTCTCAAGATCACTTAATTTCTCCACTACTGTTCTATTAACTTTTTCCATTATATCTACCAAATTATTAGCACCATCGGTTGTCAATAACTTGTTTATGTCCATTATACCACCATCTTCAAATGTATGGTTACTTACTTTGTCTATTTGACTCTCCAACATGCCTTCGCGACTTCGTACTGGAGTTTCATCCGTCACCCGTATTCGTTGTGTAACATTTGCACATGGGTCACACTTAAAACTTGAACAAGTGCATGTTGTATGCAAGTATAAGTAGTCATCATAGTAATAAATCCTGTTTACCCTCATAGCCAATAGAAATAGATGACACATTTATGGCAACACAATCAAAAAGCTTTTTTAGTCTTATGATAGGTGCATTGCGCCACACAACCACAAACCTAGCCATCAGAAAATTTTGTTTGCCAGATATGGAACCAACATGTCTGTTGACTGTGGGACCACAACATTTTTATATTTCATAATTATAAAGCTGAAGAGTGTTTTTTTTTTCGTTTGTTTGGTTGAATGCGCTAATCTAAGGAAGTACTCGGTCGGATTTGAAAAAATATTTTTGTGTTCGTTCAATAGCCCATTTATTGAGGAAGACTATAGGCTAAAAATCATTACGCTACTACACTGGGGAGCAGAGCAGTAGCCATTAATGTCGATAAATTGGGCAAATTTTTAAGCGATGGGATTCAAGAGATGCAACAGGAGATTAAAATTTTACACGGGGAAGCCTCACCAGTATCAAGGTCACCTAGTATTTCATAATATAGATATCTTAACTAACTTCTTTTTCACTAGAAATTCAAAGGATACTTACCATGAGCTGTAATAATGTAAAATGTTTTATGTATTTATTAATAATTATTAAAGTATTGTAACGTTGTAAAACGTCACATTGAAATGTCATTGTTGGTCTTGAGATTTAGAGAGAGAGGTGAGTAGATTGTTGACTCTTTCGCTCCGTGTGTCATCGATTTTAAACAAATTGCGATTTCTGTAAGGCTGTATGCTTGCCTTAGTTCCATGCCTTAGGGTAGACTTAGAAAGAAAGAAAAAAAAAGGTCGTTTGACAGTGGTGACGGAACGTCATTCGCCTAGCTACAATCGACGAAAAAATGTCGATAGTAAATATATTTTTTAAACTTCGCTAACAAGAAGTAATCTATATATATAAAATTTGAAACCCGTTTTCCGTTGTCAGGACATAGCATGAAAACTGCTTGACCGATTTGAAAAAATCTTTTTGTATTTGATAGCCAATTTATTGAGGAAGGTTCTTAGCTATATATCATCACGCCACTACACAGGAGAGCGGAGCAGTAATCATAATTGTCAACAAATCGGGGAAACTTTCATACATTTTTGGAAAAGTAATAAGCGACGGGATTAAATGGGTGCCACGGGGATGGAAGTATGTCACGGACGAAGCCGGGCAGGTCAGCTAGTCTTTTATAAATTGTATATGGAAGTTCACGCCTGTGAATTCTTATAAATGATTATACCAAAATAACTATGTATTTCGGTACGAACTTTGGATTTTTGAAACCACGTTTCTAAGCTTGGTGATCTTTAGTATTTTGACGAAAGATTATTTATATTAACTTTTTATATTAACTTTTTTTTTATATTAACTTTATTCTTGGATAAAGTTTGCCATGGATGCTGACCATGTGGTTAAGGGCTCGTCATTCTCGTGGAGACGGCACCTGTTGCGGTCTGCAAATGTGATTTCGAATCTTTCGAATCCCGTGGTAATATAACCACCCTTCAGGTACCTAGTTTGAATTGTTTTTGTGTAGATTAATCTAGTAGTGATGCACGACTCATGATCAGGCCCATGTAAAGACTCAATGATTTGGCTCATGTTTTGAATCATGTTACGATATATATTTTGACTCATAAGCTGGCCTTATGCTGGATCTCACTATTCTAAAGTTCACGCCTCAACCCTGTGAATAGTTAATCTTTAGCTTACTAAATCACTGGAATAGATTATACCAATAGTGATAATGTATATAATGTATATTCAATCAATTCGCCTCTAAAAATATAGAAACTTTCTTTTAGAGATGTATTCCATTATTTTTGGTTCCTGCTCTTATGATTAGAAGCTCAATCTCTATCGCTGATATCCGTGTGCATAAAGTTGGTGTTATCCTCCTGGCGCCTGAAACGAGCTATAACTTTCGTTTGTTTGTTAGTTCATGTCTCCATAATAAGACAATCCTCGCCATTATTATTATTACAGTATACACAAACTACAACTTGGGACTAGAGATGAGAAATCCTTTTTAATGGGAATACTCCAGTAAGTATCATGAATACAAGCTAGACACAAGTATTCCCTTGAGAGGGGAATAATGCTTCTCAATATTCCCCTCTCAGGCTGCTTCTCATTATTCCTATATCAAAGTCTCAGATTTGCCTACAGATTATGACAGCCTTGATCACAAAACTAATAAATAAGGTTAACTTATCAAACTGAATGCTTTAAATTAAAATGTTTACTTAATTAACTACATTAATCAACACAAAGGTTTATAATGTAAAAATGTAAATGTATATACAAGGGTGGCACTGAAAATTTCGGGAATCAAGGAAGTAATTTCTATTTAAAAATGTATTTATTGCTTTTCGAAGTATTCTCCGCGAAATTTGACACATTTTTCCATACGATGGAACCAATCATTGAAGCAACCATTCCATTCGGAAGTTGGGGTATCCAAAATAGCCGTTTTGTAGCTTCCTCAGGTGATGAAAATTTCTGACCACGCAATTTATTCTTTAGGGAAAGTATAGAAATCATTAGGGCTTAGGGCGGGCGGCACGGCGGATGGTCTAATAATTCTATGTTTTCTTGCTCTAAAAACTCTTTTGTTTGCGCGGTGTGAGAACTTGCATTGTCGTGATGACAATCACCGGCAATGATGCGGCGGTTGCAGTTCTCTTTACGGAGTTCAGAAACGACCTGTGGCAAACAAATGTTAGCATACCATTCTGCATTAACCGTTCTTTGTCCCTCAAGAGGAATAGTCGCAACATGGCCGGTTTTGGAGACAAACGTAGCCACCAATATTTTTTGCAATTTTTGTTGTCTATAACTCATTTTCGAACACTCAAACTGGTGACTGGTTTTTTGTTTCGGGTTCGTACGCGTATATCCAGGATTCGTCACCTGATACGATGTTGTATACAGCATTTGAGGATCCTGCGTGGAATCTTTCGAGAGTCCTGACGCACCAAGTAACGCGAGCCGCTTTTTGCTCTTGGGAAAACAACTTTTTTCACCTAATTGTTCATGCAAGATTATTTGTATTTGACTCATGCCAATGTCTAAAGTTGCCTGAATTTCGCAGTATGTCACATATTCCATTCCTCAATCAGCTTATGCACAGCATCAACGTTTTCTTGGGTGACTGCAGTTTTTGGACGACCTTGACGGGGATCATCACTGAGCTTGACACGTCCACGTTGAAATTCAGCAAACCAGTGATAAATTGTGATTTTGGATGGGGCTTCATCACCAAATGCAGAAATCATCCGGTCAACACACTGTTTTTGTGTTAAACCAGCTCTTGAATTTTCTCGAGTCAATTCCATTTTCTCAACGACTAAACAAGTTTGACAAAACCTTGTGACAAGACCGAGAATCTTTTTTTAAATAAATAAATGGTATTCGATTTTTATAACCAAGGAGTTTTAAATTATAAAGATTTTAATATGACAGGAACAGTGGAAATGTTCCATTCCCGATACTTTTAGTGCAGCCCTCGTAGCTAGTAACAGTCAATATTACTCCCTAATTGCTTTATAACAGCCTTCCTTAGCTGGAACATGTTTGTTGTTTGTGTAGGGGGGGTCTCAGAATATAGTTGCATTTTGAATTGTTAATAAAATATATTATTTTCAACAATTATTAAATTTTACTGAACCTTGTACAGAGGTCCAATGATATAAGAATACAGGGCTAGTGTTTTTTTTTTTTTCAGAAAATTCTGTAAATATTTTTATGAGGTTTTGTACATTAACACAATTACACTCAATTAATAACCGTAGCAAATGTCATAAAAACATAAAAAAGATTTTTTTGGGAAAAATCAGAACCCCTGTATATCCTGATACAGTATTAGCACTCACTAAGTAACAATATACAATTGTAATTAGTAATTAAATCCAAATTGTGGCTCCTGATTTGGATTGTTTTTGAAGATTGATTGTGAATCTTGTGAAAATTGTGAAAATTGTGGCTCCTGATTTGGATTGTTTTTGAAGATTGATTGTGAATCTTCAAAAACAATCCAAATCAGGAGCCACAATTTGGATTTAATTACTAATTACAATTGTATATTGTTACTTAGTGAGTGCTAATACTGTATCAGGATATACAGGGGTTCTGATTTTTCCCAAAAAAATTTTTTTTATGTTTTTATGACATTTGCTACGGTTATTAATTGAGTGTAATTGTGTTAATGTACAAAACCTCATAAAAATATTTACAGAATTTTCTGAAAAAAAAAAAAACACTAGCCCTGTATTCTTATATCATTGGACCTCTGTACAAGGTTCAGTAAAATTAAATAATTGTTGAAAATAATATATTTTATTAACAATTCAAAATGCAACTATATTCTGAGACCCCCCCTACACAAACAACAAACATGTTCCAGCTAAGGAAGGCTGTTATAAAGCAATTAGGGAGTAATATTGACTGTTACTAGCTACGTAGCTGTGAGGCGAAGTGGCCAACCATCATTTATTACTTTGATATTTGACAGATTTTGCAATCCACAAGAAAAATGTCTAGTATATCTGTACAAAAATGTAATTAAATGAAGATAATATTTTGAAATAATATAATATATGAAGCTTTTTAAAGTCTTGTCAAGACTTTTTACTGTTAATTTTTGATTCTCTGGTAATAATCATTATACTCCCAAGTTACTTTATATTATGAACTTCATAATAATATAAATACAGAGAGTAAAAAAATTGCAGCTGTTAGTTAAATGCAAGTGAATTTTATGTCTAATAGTGAATCATCAAAGAATATTAGGTTAAGACACAAACAATTTGCACTGCAGAACTTACCTTAGTGCCGTATGTCTTCATAGCCTGCTCAGACATCACATTCAACTTGTCACGATACATCTGAGCCACTCGGGAACTGTATTTTTGTCTGGCATCGTCTGTCACTAAGCCGTGTGTTCGGAAATACTGCGTCTGTAAGATATTATAATAAGCCATGTTAACAATTTTATGTTTTATCCGTATTTAACATTTGTGTTCGTGGTAACCAGTGACTAAAGCAATTGTATCACTGAGGCGAAAGTCTACTACTGCTAATGTACCGCGTTGACATTCCCGCCAAGTTGCATGTTGCGTAGCTGCTTCCATGTCCAATTGGTGTCAAGTTGCGTAGAGCGTACGAAGGTCAGGTGCACGCCGAGACTGCGGTGCACCGCCGAACAGTCCAGGCAGATGAACACACCGTACGTCACCGATGACCACGTAGGATTCTTCGCGTTGCAATCGAAACATACCTGCATATCACAACTCAATATATTATAACTGAACTTTCATTCTTAATAATTGAAATTTATTAAATATACACACTTTATTCGCCGGAATAGAACGCAATCGTTGAAAAATCGCTTCAATATCGTTTTTACTTGGCCCAGAGTCAGCCATTTTCGACGTGTTGTCAGTGAGTCACTGTCAGAATGTGAAATGTCATCGATGTCATGACCACTTAATTTTTTTTTTAATTCGCCCGATTACGGGCAGGCTATAGTCTTTCGACCATACCGCCTTGTCTTTAGTTAGTATTTTACCCTTTAGTTTTGTGAATTTTTATAATGTAAATCGTGTTTGTAATAAATAATAATCCACATTCACTAGGAAGGCTAGTATTGAATTTCGGAGATACTTAATTTTCCTCATTGAGTTTGAGAGAGTTCAATGTCCATGGTTGACGTCAGCCTCAGCTGACTGTCAGTGTCGTCAATGTTTACATCGTAATCGTAGCTTTGTAGCCATATGGATTATGGATTATTTGTTTTGGATCCATGCAATAAATCCTGCCTTCAAAAACTAGAAAAAATCCAAGCCAAATACCTTCGCATTATTCTGGGAGCGATGAAGTCCTCCCCTATAAACGCGATGCAGGTAGAATGTGGTGATCCTCCTCTTTCGATTCGCAGACAATTTCTTGCAAATAGGTTCTTTTTTAAACTAGCTCAAAATTCTGAGCATCCTCTTATTAATAAACTTGGTCTCCTTTATAACTTATTTACCAATCTCTATCCTCATTCAAATAACACTCCATGCCTTCTACTTGCCTACCAACAATTTACTCTACTTCCAGATCCTTTATATCAATCTTCTATTTTGCCTCTTTTTAGTACTCCTTATGAAGCACTAGTATTTGAACCTAATGTTATTTTGGACTTTGATAATAACAAGTCTACATTGGAGGCAAATAAACATTTTCAAAATAAAATTTTCTCTAATTATAAGAATTGGCACGTTTTTTTCACAGACGCGTCTAAATCGTCCCCAAGTGGTCCAGTTGGTGCTGCTGTATGGATTCCTTCTACAAGAATTATATTGAACTATAAATGTTCTGCTACTTCCTCAGTCTTTACGGGTGAATCCATTGCAATTCAAGAAGCTATCTCCTTCATTAATGCACATAATTTAAACAATTCTATAATTTTTTCAGACTCAAAAATTTGTCTTCAAGCTGTTTTGTCAAACCCTTTTAATTCAAAATTAATGTCTCCCATTACCCTTAAAATAAGGCTGTTTATGTTTCGTTGCCACGTTCAGAATATTAATGTTACTCTTGCCTGGATTCCTGGTCACTCAGGTATCTCAGGCAATGAAACTGCTAATTCATGTGCGAAAAACGCAGTAATATCGGGTTCTTCTGCTCATCCAGAAATATATTCCTACGATCTATGCTCATCCTTGAGAATAAATTTAATAAACTCATGGACTAGAATTTGGAATATATCAAAAACTATTAAAGGCAAATTTTATGGGGATATACAGCCAGAAATCCCTCACAAGCCCTGGTTTGCAAAATGTCCTAGATTAGATAAAAGTACTACTTCTATAATCAGTCGTCTTCGGTTAAATCATTAATTTACACTTGTATTTTTGGCCAAACTTAGAATAAGGGACAATTCTATTTGCGAATGCGGTTTTGAAGATGGAGACGTGGACCATATATTTTTCAGTTGTAATAAATTAAGATATTCGCTTTATGATGTAATTCCTTCTAATATTCATCGACCTACGTCACTTAAACTATATTAGTATTAATAAAATTAGGCTGTAATTTTGTTTATTTTCTAGTTAAGTAATTTTATTTCACAGATTTAAAATAACGATAATTGATAAAATAAACGTAGCGTATGTTAGTTTAAAGTTGTAAATATCTACTATATTGTTAGTCTTATATATGTATACAGTTATGTAAGAAAATTTAGTTTTTAAACAATTGGTCGGGAAATATAAATTCCTTTTGGCTGTTCAGTTGACAAACCGTACAATGAGTTTGACAGTTTGTCCTTCCGAAACCTAATCCGAACCGAAACAGTCCGAAACATGACATTGGCGGACTAGTGGAAGCCTATCCACAAATGCCACAAGCTCTAAAAGTTGAAGTTGATCGTAGCTTTGAAACATAAAGTATTTTATCTTGAATAGATTAACGTACATATTTACATTAATATAATGGGCCTTAAAACTAAATATCATTTACAGTTTCTAAAACAAATTTATACAAAGGTACATATGTCGACGGGTTCATTATTGCGGGACCCGCCCAGGTTTTTTTATAGATGTCTAGCAGTTCGCCTGACAGCACAAGGCGCTGAATGCTAAAAAACAAACACTCGAAGAATAGATGCTGCAATGACTGAACTTTTCCAGATCGACAATAATCTCAATAAGGTGAGTTGACCATTTTAAGTCTATGTAGATGATAATTTAAGTGACAATGACCGAAACGCAGACGACAGATAGTTGAGTAAAATATCCTATTAACAAAAGTACGACTCATGCAGAACCAAGGTGAAGAGTTTATTTTAACATTCAGCATAGCAAACCAGGTCCCTTTATTTTCAACTGTAATGCAATGTTCGGAATGTGTTCTCCATACTTGCTTGCTGATACATGCGTTCTTTTAACAAGCTAACCACATCTGTATTGGGGATATAAACATTTGAGTTTGTGTCAGGATTTGATATTAGTTGTTGTAATTGGACTATTTGTTTTGCCACATAGTCGGCTTTCTCGTTCCCTGCTACTCCAACTCCGAAGGCCCCCAGACTAGACGTACCTACCACAATATTAATTTCCAATAATTCAACCCATAGCTGTTTTATTAAATGAATTACATAATTAGTGCTAGCATGAAGTCTATTGTTTGCCAAATTTTTCAAAACACTCAGGCTATCACTAACCACTACCCACTTACTATGTTCTGAACCATGGTTAACATTGTGTTTCATAGCACTGAATATTGCAACAGCTTCAGCTGTGAAGACACTAGCAGCTTTATGCATCATTTGACCAATTCCTATATTTGAAGTAGGCTCATATAGAGCAAAAGAGACTGCTTTGTCATTTAGAGCCATCAGTATATATAAATTTGTGATCAGACCACTCTGCCAACAAGGCATATACATCCTCTTTGGTTGGGAGGTCAACTTTTTGCTTTAAATGTATATCAATAGCTGGGAACTTACTATCAAATGTTCCTTGATAGCAAGATAAGAGTATATTGAGATTGATAAATGTTTGAGCTTTTAAGAAATTTATTTGTATTTTGTAAACCTTGTAGCATATATATGGTTTTAAAGCTGACAAAGGAGTAGAACTGATCAAATTTGCTAGCAGGCTATTACCAGAGACAGCATAAAGTTTTAGTATAAACCTTTCTTTTAAATAATTAAATCGAATACTTAATGGTGGGATATTACATTCAATCTGCAATGCATTTACAGGAGTACTTCTGAATGCCCCAGTTATTATACGCAAACACTTATTTTGCACAATATCTAAACTTTTTACAATCTTAGCATCTACAGCAAAACAGAAGAAACCATATTCGAAGTGACTACGAACCAAAGATTTATACAACAATAATTAAATTTTGGGATCTGCACCCCAGTAACAGCCGGTCAACGATTTTAATATATTGCATGCTCTACTTGCTTTACTAATTATATGTTTTTTATAATTATTCCAGGACAGATTGCAAGTGAAAGGTATACCCAAAAATTTCACCTCTGATGTGATAGGAACCGCACAATTATTATACTGTACATCAGGCATGTATCGCAAGTGCCCCTGTTTGCCAAACACTACCACTTTGGACTTGTTGGGTTTACATTAAGATCAAGGTAAGAGAAGTATTCATACAGATGACCTAAGGCTGCGTTGATTATCTGAACTGTATGTAGTACATTACTCCCTGATGCATATACAACAAGATCATCTGCAAACTGCAGATTTTTAACATTTGGACCTAAAATTAAATTTAACCTACGTATATACAAAATAAACAGCAAAGGTGATAAAATACCACCCTGACAGACTCCTCTCAATGAAGTCCTAGGACCATAAAGATGTCTATTAAACTTTACAAACACATTAGGATCGGATAAGAAACTTCTTATCCAACTTAATAATTTGCCAGGAATCCCTATTTGTGATAACTCAAGGCATAGGATGTCTATATTAATGCTGTTAAATGCCCCTGCAATATCAAAGAACACTCCAACTAAGTTTTTGTTTTCCAGTATTGAACTATATATATCAAGTTGTAACTGACATATACTTTCCCTGGCTGACCGATTTCGCCGAAAACCAAATTGATTAAAGGGTAAAAGCATATTTTTTCAACATAAAACTCTAATCTTTGTTTCAGTAACTGTTCAAATAGTTTACCTCCACAGGAAGTAAGAGCTATGGGGCGGTAAGAATCAGGACATACTTTGAATTTATCAGGTTTCAATACTGGCACCAGACAGTCCACCTTCCAGTTAAACCTTTTTAACCGCATACTCCTCAGCGGGCAGATCCCAAACCAATGGAGACTGAGTATTATTACTCCAGTCTTCAAAGGGGTCAGTGCAGGAGTGCGGGAGCTACCGCGGTATTAAGGTGATGTCCCACACCATGAAGATCTTCGAGAGGATTATAGACTCGGATCCGGCAGGAGTGTACTCTCTCGGAGTGTCAATATGGGTTTCGCCCTGGTTATGGGACCACGGACCCTGTTTTTGCCCTGAGGGTTGTTGCAGAGAAATACAGGTCTAAGAACACGCCTCTGCACTGTTTGTTTCTAGACATGCAGAAGGCCTTCGACTGTGTTCCTCGTGCGATTATCTGGTGGGCACTGCGGTCCAAAGGGGTTCCAGAGGTCTATATTGACACTATCCGGGACATGTACTGTGACTCCGATTCAATGGTTCGGACTGCTGTTGGCGACACGAAACCCTTCCCCATCACCGTCGAGGTACACCAGGGTTCGGTCCTTAGTCCTCTTCTGTTCAGTGTAATATTAGACGAATTGTCGGACAGCATCAGAAACCCACATGAGCAGCCTCCATGGTTGCTAATGTATGCTGACGATATTGCGCTGGCAGACGCGGACAGGGGCAGATTGGTGCGACGTGTAAAGGCGTGGAAGGAGACGCTTGAGAACGGCGGTCTGAAACTAAATGTGGCGAAGACCGAGTACTTGGCACTAAACTCGACAGATCCCACATCCGTCCGCATAGGCGGTGATTTGGTCGAGCGCACGGACCAGGTTAAATACCTGGGATCTGATTTTCACACGTCCAGTGACATCGATTGCGATGTCAAGTCACGCATTGCTGCCGCGTGGGCCAAATGGCGGGAGATGACCGGAGTCATTTGTGACCCTAAAATGCCGATCCGGTTGAAGGGACAGGTCTACAAAACCATTATTAGACCTGTCCTTTTACATGGCAGTGAGACGTGGCCGATATTGGAGCGACTCAAGCAGGAGCTGCGTGTCACGGAAATGAAGATGCTGCGGTGGATGTGTGGGGTCACGCGGATGGACCGCGTGAGAAACTCTCGCATCCGCGGCAGCCTTCACGTCCGTGACATTGCAGACTAGTTGCAAGAGTGTCGCCTTCGTTGGTATGGTCACGTCTTGCGGCAACCGCCGGGCTACGTAGGTAACAAATGTCTGGCCATGTCAGCCCCGCCGGGTCACGGTAAGAGGGGAAGACCCAGGAAGTGCTGGCTTGACGTCGTAAGGGATGACATGCGTGCCAATGGTCTCACTACAGGGGATGCCGAAGACCGTGCGAAGTGGAGGAGAAAATGTAGGAAAGCGGACCCCGGGCGTCGCGAGACGCAACTGAGACAGACGCTCGTGTCATTTGTATAGTGTTTGGAGTCGGGTATAACTAAGTCTGGTGTGTATTTGTTCAAGAAGTTGGACACCCAGGTGTCATTTTCGGGGTTTATAGCACTGTATGTTTTGTTGTATTTGCGCATAAATTTCCAAATTGTACCTAATGGTGTGCATCTATTGAAACGCATGCAAAGATCTAACCAACTTTTTTGTCGCTCTATTTTTAGAGTGAGTTTTTTAACAGCTCTTAACCTCTTAAATTGCAAGTATGTTTCTTCTGTTGGATTATTCTTAAACCTGATGTATGCAGCCTTAAAGTGTGATACAGCATCAGAACATCTTTGATTCCACCAAGGAAGTGGGGTACGATATCTGTTAGGTGAAGAGAAGGAATGACTGGTACAATGTGTCACTGATGAGCTAGGGCTACTGTAGTCACGAATAGAATGTGTCGCTGCTGTGCGTAATATTGAACAAAATTGAGTAAATGAATTAAGAGGACAATCATAATCTATGATGAAAGAATCTAACGACTTCTCTACGCTATTGCCATACACCCGCCAATCCACCAATTTATAGTTTGGATAAACAGGCAAATGTTTAGCACTAGAACAGTTTGTATTTGTGTCTTGTTCCTGAATTTTGGTAACCACAAGCTTTATGATTACAGGAATGTGATAACTACTACCTAAAGGAAAATCATGAAGAACCCATTCACAGTTGAGTGCTAATGATGAAGAAACAAATGTAAAATCCAATGCATTAGGACGCCAAGAAATAGAGCCTACTGTTGTTGGTTCACCAGTGTTAAGAATAATCAAATTATTATCATCAATAACATCCATAACATCTCGGCCTCGTGGAGAGTCGTAAGCACAGTCCCAAGAAGTGTGATGGGCGTTGAAGTCACCAGCAAATATGAATGGACTGGGGATTGACTTGACCAATTTGTCAAAATTATCTTTGCTAAAAGGTGGATTACAGTTGGAAGGGCTATAGAAACTGACTATACTAATATCTTTTTTATTAATAGTTATTTTTACACAAATGTTTTGTAGGGAGTTGTCAAAATGAGTGCTAACTGAAGTGTAACATATGCTTTTATGAATTATTACTGCAACTCCATTGTGGTCATTACCACAGTCATTTCTTTCAATATTGTAATTTTTTAAATTAAATTGCTGACCTAGCTTAAACCAAGTTTCACTTATAAACTAACTAACTAACTTATAATTGCAATATGAATATTGTGTGTGTAGAGGAAATTGGTGAAAATATGTTTATTGCTGTTTAGACTTAGGGCATTCCATTGTACAATATTTAAATGATTATAATCCATCATGACAAAGAAGAAGTTTTGTTACTTAAAGTTGTTTTAAGGACCTCTTTAATAGATATTGTATTGATTGGTACATCTTTATTGCTGATTATTTTAGTGATGGATTCAACTATATAATTTATGAATTTGTCATTTTTAATTAAATTATTAATTTGGGTCTCAAAAGTCCGAGCTGAAAGAGCTGGAAAGGCATTTGGGTTGAGGAGTTCTGAGTAGGTAGTATTCCTTGTTTTAATCTTATTTTCTTCAATTTTTTGTTTTTGATGGGACATGTTGACAATATTGCAATATGGTTGCCACTACAATTTACACATTTGGCTTTGGTTGTATTAGTTTGGCATACTTTAAAACTATGATTTTGTGAGCAAATGGAGCAAACGACAGTATTTGGCAATATGACCATAACGCAAACAATTGAGGCACTGCTTTACCGGTGGAATATATTTACTGACCTCATGACGCCAGGAGTCAAGATAGATATATTCGGGCAAGACCGTGGAAGCAAATGTGACAGCAACAGCCTGTGTGGGAACAAACGATACTGCATCATCTTTTTTCATTTGGCGCATGAAACGCCTTACTTGGATAACATTTTTAGAACTGCCAATCAATGAGCATATTTCCTTATTCGACATATCAATAGGAACCGAAGTGAGGACTCCTGTAATTTCGGTGTCTCTAGCCGGAATAGACGCTCTTAGTGAGAGCTGATCAAGAAGTTTCTTGTTTTTAATAAAAGTGTTTGCGTTGTTAGGCAAATCAAAGGTGATACCGACTTTATATTTATTAACAGAACGCAAATGCATGACGCCCGAAACACCATGTTCCCGCAAGCCTTTGGACAGAGCCATACGGTCCTTATCGGTAAATATATTGTTTTCATCTTTGTGAGTCAGGAACACTATCAGTTCTGTCAACTTACCATCCTCGGGATACTTACGAGTGTACCCCTTTACCTTATAAACATCATATTTGTGTTGTTTATCTTCTTTTGTAGTCATGGTTGTTACTGTGGCTACTGATCCAGCAGAGTCGGAATCCGAAGACTCCAAGGCCGTCGACATCAGCAGTTCTGGAGAGGCCAGTTCATCCTTCCGCCGCCTTTTTTTCCCCATAGCGGGGTTTTATTTATAAAACTACTAACTGGAACGCTTACAGATAAAGATATTTACAGTTTTAATATACAATTATTGCAGATTGTATTATTATTAAATAAAAAATTTTAGACGAGCGCGACTTTTCACTTTCAGTTTCCCGCCCTTTTCCTGACCACTTCAATCTTGGGCAGATAAAGATCCTCGGTCCATACAGCATTGTTTGCAATGCTAAGCTTGATATTCGACAAGTCCTAAAAACACTTTTGATTGCAGCATATTACTATTCCCATTCTCATTCTCACTCACATTCGGTTCCGTCACGTCCAACAACATGTGATTTGATATGAAATAGCGCGGTAATCATTATTTTACTTAGACTACTGGCTGAAAATTTTCATCGGGGCAGTAAGGCCTAAGTACCTTTAAGTACCTTATCCGTTGCAGATACACTAAAATGGTCTTAGGAGACTCGCATATTTTTTATGGAATTTTGATCCCTATTCAAAAAAAATGACAGGAAGAAAATAGGTAGGCATTTTACGTAAACAACATTTGTTGATGGCAATCGATCCTGATTCTAATACAGATCAAAAACTTCTATGGGAGCCTTGGGACCTCTTACGTTAGAGTTAGAGGTTATACTTTATCTAAGGTGAAGATAGTTAACACGTGGTTCAATAAGTCCTTAGACTAAGTACTAAAACAAGGTTTTTTATAAAATTATTTTATATTCATCAACGTAGGCTCCTCCAAGAGCAATACAGTCCCTCCAACGCTTATCTAACTTTTCTATCCCATGCATGTAGAATGATTTGTCTTTGGTTTCAAAATAAGCCTCCGTTGCTGTGATAACTTCACTATTTGAGTCAAATTTCTTACCCTGGAGCATTTTTTTGAGATCTGCAAACAGCCAGTAATCGCTGGGGGCCAAGTCTGGCGAATAAGGGGAATGAGGAAGCCATTCAAAGCACAATTCATTAATTTTGGCCATCGTTCTAACAGACTTGTGACAAAGCGCGTTGTCCTGGTGAAATACCACTTTCTTTTTGTTCATTTGAGGCCGTTTATCCGCAATTTCGTACTTCAATCGCTCCAATAAGCACATGTAATTTTGCTCTTTTTCAAGGTAGTCGATGAAAAGTATTCCATGCGCATCCCAAAATATAGACGCTATAACCTTGCCGGCCGATTTCTAAGTGTTTGGCCGCTTCGGGCGGCTTGACTTGGTTAATATTTTGTTGATTCACTGCTTTATTTGGACGACCTGAGCGTTCCCAATCATTTGTGTCCATGCGACCGCGTTTGAAGTCGGCATACCACCGACAAATGATTGCTTTAGAGGGAGCTGATCCCGCATAACATTTTATAAGCCATTGCTGTGCTTTAACGGTATTTTTTCCCATTAAAAGACAATGTTTTATCAACACGCGAAACTCGTTTTTTTTTCATTGTATCGAAACTACAAGCGTAGCGTCACTTAAATGGGGAAACTGTATTACCCGGCCCGAGAATTGGACGCCCGATAAAACCCAGCCGCGGAAAACCCGCCCCGGGATTTCATATACAGTGTACACGAAGTATCGGTACGGCAAATCTCGGGACGGCAATTCCTGCCTGTTACATTTTTTACCGGGCAGGAAAATACAGCCAGTGAATACCCATCCGCGATTACCCATCCCGTGATTCACCGGCCCGAGATTTGGAAGCCATTTGCATAAGTACATGTACATGAATTCCAGGGGCGGTAAGTACACGGACGGATAATCACTGGCTGCGCATTCTCGTACCGTACCGAGATTAACCGGCCCAGGAATAACCGGCCAGTATGGAGGGTAGAGGTAAGGAGGACTATCTCTGTGTATGAAAAAGTGTCCGTCGAAATGCGTAAAATTAGGGTGGCGCTACAATCGCATCAGTGTAAATTTTAAAAACCACGCCAAAAGTTATTAGAGTAAGATAGAAAAATAAACAAGGAAAGAACAACTTCCGCTGCTTACAAAATTATTTTGGACTACGTAAATAGTTGAAGGTTTGTATCTGTACTGTTACTAACTACTTTAGTCAACAAAAATAATAAATTTATTTACTCAGCACACTTCACTTCTGTCTACAACTGCTACATTCATACCGTACACTGCTGCTACGCCAGCGCCATTCTGGAAGGTTTTTGAACTGTTACTTACAGCTTACAGCTGGACACTTTTTCAACTTGTCCCCCATATAAGATAGTCCTCCTTACCTCTACCCTCCATACCGGCCAGGAATTGGAATCCATTTCGTTCTTTTTTTATAAGGTCTAGTTCACCATGTGATATTTAAATTTTAACATTTTAGTTTATCTATGGTTGATCATCAACATTATTAAGAAGTAATAGATGCGTTCAAATTATTTCGTACATGATCATTTTTACATTATAAATTGTGGTCTTTTGGTTGTATTGAATCTTAGACCGAGAAAATCCTTTTGCCAATTTTATAATTATTTAATGGCCTGATTACGAATACCTTTTAGCCAAATCTTGTTTTTATATCACATTTCTTCAATTTTATATTCTAATATTTAGTCCTACCTAAGATAAAGAGTATATTCTTTATTTTAGAGTCCTAAAATGCTATTATGTTACTTTGACAGTTCATGTCGCTTTTGGTTTGTTCGATAGCCACCACGCTTTGAAAGCAACTAGCATGTTGCGTGAAATTGGTATTACGTATTACAATTCAAGTAACGCTCGTGGCCCCGCGTAGATAGTGTTCTGTATACGATCACTGCGTTAAGCAACTATCACTATGGCTGGTCCTCGGATGGGTGACCACTTTGTGGCATTTATATTTGCGAGCGTTTCCGTGCTTCGGAAGGCACGTTAAGCCGTTGGTCCCGGTTTCCAGTAACATGGTAGTCGTTAAGCCAGTTGAATGCCTTAAGGGTGGCTTGAAAAATTTTAACAGCAGGTCGCCACTACCTCCACCTGTCCATTTCAACACGGCAATGGGCTCACCACCTGTTACGTGGGACAAAGAGCAAAGCATACGGTGAAACGTTGGCGTATTGTACGCCTCTGCCTACCCCTTCGGGGATAAAGGCGTGAAAGTATGTATATGTATGTTATTACAATTCAAAGCGACCGAGGCACAGTGGCTTTCAGCACACCTTTTGATATTTCTATCATTTTATCGACATTACGCGGCCATGTTAAATACAACTATTTTGCCGTTATCTTTGTAGAGTTCACAAACATTTTAATGTAACCGGTTTATAGTTGATATACACCGAGAATTTATGAAATGTAGGTTATTTGCGGCAAATTTGAAAACCTTGTTGAATGTTTGGCATCCGAAAGCTATTGTATTTTTTGTTTTCTACTATTCATTGAATATTATAATGTGAGTAAATTATTTTATAAGCAATTTTAGTTTAATGGTATCAAGATTTCTGTAGAGGAAAATTTGATGCAGAAGAGGAAGGGTCCGAATTATAAAAAGTCAGGTATTAAGGTACTTGTCGTTTCAATGTTCATATTTTTTGTGTTATGATATTGACGATATTTGTTTTTGACAATGGTAATATAGTAATCGCAAAAGACAGGCATAAGAAAGGCGACTTGGCATTGTAATATTAAAAATAATAACGAAAAAATCTAGAAAAAAAAAACATGAAATTTCTATCATATATATCTTTTAATTAGTAGTGAAGGAGGTGTTTGGTTGTTACAAAGGGGACCGAAAATCACATCATTTTCAAGCTTAGACGCACCGTTTTAGAGATATGGCAAAAAATGTCTAAAAGTTGGTTAGGTAAGTATAGGAGATGCTTGCGTACGATAAACCGTAGATTAAATTAGTATTGTCACCAACACCGCAAGAGCCCTTTTACCAATACTAGGTACATGGGTCCAAATCGCAAAATATTCACATCACATACCTCGATAAACCTACATAACTACCTAAAATTATGCTAAGTTTCAACCTCATATAAAATCAATCAAAAATTGCCCAAGCCTTATAGGCATATTATATGCCCACTTTTCACCGTGTGTATTCCTGTTCCACGTAATAGGTGGTGAGCCCATTGCCGTGTTGTGAAATAGACAGACGCAGGTTGTAGCTACCTGCTGTTGAATATTTTTCAAGCCGCCCGTAAGGCCTTCAACCAGGCTTAACGAATGTCGTTTTACTGGCAACCGGGACCAACAGCTTAACGTGCCTTCCGAAGCACGGACACGCTCGCAAATGTATATGCCACAAAGTGGTCACCCATCCGAGGATCAGCCGTAGTGAAAGTTGCGTAACTCAGTGATCGTTTTACAGAATACTGAGACCTCGGGGCCACGAGCGCTTCTATTTTTACGCATCATTTATACCCCATATATACCCCTACTCCTTCAAAAAATTGGTGGTGTGCAGTGTACGCACCACCATAGACTCCATCTAATGATTTATTTTATTGTTAAGATATTCAATTTCTAATATTTTGGAAAGCATATAGATTCTTCATATTTAGAAAGTATATAGCGCGGGCGGATAAACAATCTCGTATTGGTGCTCGTCTGCGCAGGCCTTTAAAATAAATAGGCATAGAAGGAGTAAAGAAAGAATGGACCCCGTGACCGTGTGGTATATATATAGCGAGATAATCTTACAATGCTGACGCCTTATTATTTGTCCCTGGAAAAGATGCAAGCTATAGTAGAGGTTGCGACTAGTCCACCCCCTAATTTCCCTAAATTTGAAACCTTGAACCAGATGAAAAATACGCTAATTGTTACCATAATATATTAAACGATGTCTGTGTATTACAAAACAAAAACGTTTAGTTCCAATGAATTTATTCGTTGACCTGTTGGGTTGAAATACTGGGTACCAAAATAGGTAACGTAATAAGCTAAAATATGTCAAAATCGTCATTTTTTTAATTTTCATTTAAGCTCTAGCATAGTAGGTGGACTATTTAGTTAACTAGAGTCAACGATATACCTCATAAGATTAGTCAGCGGAAGTGGCAGTGGGCTGACAATATTAGTCGCAGAACCAATAACCGCTGGGGTAGACGTGTTCTGGAGTGTAGACCTCAGGCTAATGGAGCGACTATCTTCGCAAGGTAGTAACTGGATGAGAGTAGACTAGCCGAGGATCGTGCTCAGTGGCGTGCGGTTGGAGAGCCCTACGTCCAGCAGTGGATTGCGATAGGCTGATGATGATGTAGTGGGTGCATGGAAATGGAAATTTGCACCCACCAGTATGGTGCCATGGTGCCATGCCAAACTCACCATCTACCCTCTTCCTTCATATTGTTGCAAAAAGTAGTAAGTATCTGATTTACTTCAAACTCTTACTTACCCGGAAACCGAAAGAAACACATTGATCCCTCTAATACAATTACCTTAATACCCACCCATTATACTTCTTATTTTCATACCTCTTTTTTAGCCAGTATCTCTAAACCTATCCTCTTGTATTTAGTTTCACACGAAACTAGTGTTACGTTACATACAGGGACACTCTATAAAATCCAAATCACACCGTAGCTTATATAATAAAAAAAAAGTAGTTTAATTGAGTCTTATTAATTGGAATAAGTATTTTCACCACTTCTGTAAACCTATGTAGTCCTAAACTTTTTCATAATAATAATGCAAATAGAAGTGAATGATTTACATTGCTTTATCCCTAAAATATTTTGTATAATACATAATGTAAATAAGTACTACCATTTATTTACACGTTTTTAGCGGTTGGCAGTACGTTTTAGTGTTCCCAACTTAGGGGTTTTTCCCCCAAATTTAGGGGGTAAATAGGCGAGATAGGATTTTTTTTGGGGTATTTTTCTTCTTTAATAATATTTATTCTCTATATCTATATTTCTCATTATTTTTTATAAAAACCAAATATACTAACCAATAATAAGTAGTGTAAAAGTATTGGGTCTATGGAAACATTCTATTTTATCCGACTGCGTCGCGGTATGAATTACTTACTTCTGGATTTTGTACAATGTACTAACTGTTGATTTTAAGCAACTTTCGCTATGGCTGGTCACGGATGGGTGTGCATTTTGTGTCATTTATATTTGCGAGTGTTTCCGTGCTTTGGAAGGCATCTTAAACCGTTGGTTGGCTTAACGACTGCCATGTTACTGGCAACCGGGGCCGTCGTTAAGTAGTATGAAGGCCTTGTGGGCGACTTTATAATATCAATTGCAGGTAGCCTTAACCTTTCATAAGTATATACGGTGTAAATTGAGCGTATAATATGCCTCTGCCTGCCTTCGGGGATAAGGCGTGACTGATAAATGTGAAAGTTTGGATGGATGGATGTTTGTTGTACTTATTGGCGTATGGCAGCAAAAATGTGTTGTAATTTTTATAAAGAGAATTTCGCTGAGGAATTTCAGTCTCTCCAAATCGGTTTTGCCTATGCGGAGAAATTTTATCACGCATTTTTAGTTTAGAATTAATTTATTTACGAACTTATGACATAATCAAGTATTTAAATATATTTTTATTATGATGTAAATGAATTTTATAATAATCATTTAAGCATCTTAAAATGTGATTTAAAAAAAATTATAATAAGCTGTAGGGGTAAATAATTTAGAGAGTTGGTAACACTGAAGCCAGCTAACAATTAGAATCACACACGAAGAACACTGTAGAATCTGTCACGATAGCGAGCCTACCGTGGTATTGATACCGTGTGAACACGTTATGTGTAAGTACACAATGTGTGTTCGCCCTGTCTGTTCGCCACAAACATGAGCAGCAATTTCAATGCCCTTTTTGCCGGGCCTTTGTGGCTAGAACGAATCCCCTTTATTTAAATTAATTAGCGACAGGTTCTGGCTAATATTTTAAGTACGTCTTCATAAGGTTAACGTCTGTAATATTTTAAAAACTTCATAAAGTCGGTTATACCTAGGTTCATAAGTATTCATATCTCTAGTCAAAATGGAAGTTCCACAGGGATCGATCCTGGGGCCGTTTTTGTTTTTGGCGTACATAAATGAGCTCCCTTTCATGGTGAAGGCCCTAGCAGATACAGTACTGTTCGCTGATGATACCTCAATGATCTTTAAAGTAAATAGAAAGGAAAGTGAATTAGTTCACGTAGGTAAATAAAGTGTTAGATGTGGTTTCTTATTGTTTGCTGCAAAAACAATCTCTTATTAAATGCATAATATTTTCATTGCCTAACGTTAGATACGTAGAGTCAATTATAACGCTAAAATTAGGAAATTAACAGATATAGCGACGGCTCGGCATTATGGGCACATCGACTCGGCTAGTTTTCTTTTTTTAATACTTCCACAGCTTAATGTCGTATGGCATTTTGCTGTATGGCTCAGCCGCGGATGTTGAGGACATTTTTATTTTGCAAAAACAGGCAGATCGCGCTTATTACGAGTTGCGAATCGTTAAGTGGAATATTTAAGGAAATTAATATATTAACTTTGCCTTCGTTGTATATATATAAAATAACATGCATGTCCGTAAAAATTTGCACAACACAATTTCAAATTAAACAATGATCACCAATATCTAGATACCAGAAATAAGGATAGAGTTAATGTACCTGGGGTTTGATTGGCTAAAACAAATAAGTCCTTCATGGGCAATTGTGTACGTTTTTACAATAAAATCCCAAAAAGTATAACTAAGCTCACAGAAGATTCAAAATGTGTGTGAAAACATTGTTTATGCTTATCAATCACCCCTTATTTCCGAAGGGGTGGCAGAGGCACATTAGACGCCCACGTTTCACTGTATGCATTCATGTATTGTTTGATGTTGTGATGTAAACGTGTTGATCTGATTTTATTTTGTACTAGTTGAAGCCCGCGGCTTTGCCCGCAAAAAGAAGTTTTCCCGTTTGCCCAAAGAAACTTTTTCCCTGGATAAAAAGTAGCCTGTGTTATTCTGATGTATAAGCTATATTATTGTAGTTTCATTAAAATCCATTCTGGTGTTTTACGTGAAAGAGTAACAATTTTTACTGCATTATTATAAATTATTACTGTAAGATATATTTTTTTTAGTTTATAGTTTTTTAGTTTATAATATAAGTAGGATTAGTACTATTTTTAATTTTTATTAAAATATTTAACATTGAATTTTGTTTCATTTCATCAGTTACCACACCATTAAAAACGGGAACTGAAACTTTGCATGCAACCGGGATTAACGTCTGGATGATAATGCATTAAAATTTAATGTGTTGGGTGAAGGGGCCCCGCTCAATATCTCCGAGACCCAAGTGACCTTACCTGCTAGTGGTGCACCTACAGACTTACGAACGAGGCGACTCAGCACTCATGCTGAAAATAAAGGTAAACAATAGTTGCTCCTAGCACCAAAATAAAAGTTGACTCCTGGCATTAAATCTATGTAGGGCTTGAAAACAACTGGAAATACATTTTGATGAAAACAAGATGAGCTGATGCATTTATATTTACTGTGTTTACACTAAACTGTGACTTTTCAGTAAACTGTCTGCTGTACGCTGATGATGCGGTGCTCATGGCCTCATCAGAAGCCGACCTTCAGGCATTAGTCACTAATATGAAAGAGGAGTGTGAAAGTAAGGGTCTTCGCTTGAATGCAAGTAAGACTAAGGTTCTAGTATTTGAAAGAGATGACGTAAGAGCTAAATGCGTGATTAGGGTAAACCAGGAACGTCTAGAGCAAGTGAATGAAATTGTGTATTTAGGGAGTATGTTTAGCGCTGATGGAAGATGTGATTCGGATGTAGATCGGCGAGTAGCTGCCGGAAACAGAGTTAACGGTGCTTTGTCCCAATTAGTAAAGCGACAAAGCATCGTAAAAGAAGCACGACTGGCGATTTATAACGCAGTGCTAGTGCCAACTTTGCTTTACGGTAGCGAAACCTGGGTATGTCAGCAGATGCATGAAAGTAAATTGAATGCTGTGGAGATGCGATCACTTCGAAAATTGTGCGGCGTTACTTTAGCCGACCGAATACGTAACGAAGTGATACGCAATATGGCAGGTTTGAATGAAAGTGTCAGCGTTAAGCTGGAAAAGGGCGTGCTCCGTTGGTTTGGACACGTCCAACGAATGAGTGAGGAACGATTGACGAAGAATATATATTGTGCGAAAGCAGAGGGTAGAAAAAGTAAGGGTAGGCCGAGACTCACATATGAAGACCACGTGAGTAGATTGCTCAAAAACGGAAAGGTCAAATGTACTCGGGTACCCAGACGTGCGTGTATGAAGCGATTGATGAATCTTGAAGAAGCGAAAGAAGTATGCATGGATCGCGAAGCCTGGCGATCTGTCCTCTCTGACTACCCTGTCAGGTATACAGCGTGAAGATAGTTAAGTGTTTACAATTTATAGCACACCTCTGCAGTGGGCGTGATTATATGTATGTAAATAAGTACCCAAAAAAAATTTTGGTTAGACGATGCTTTATATCGATGAAAATAATGTGTGAACAAAACCTTGTATGGCGGCCATCTTCCCTGGTATCGTTGTTGGAGGCGACCTCGAAATAAAACTACGAAGGCGTTATTTGTTTTCATTTATTGTCGTATACAGAAAATTAATTAATTCTGACATATTGGTATCAAAAAAAGCTTATGTAATCCATTGAGTTAATATTGTACTACGTACATAGAGAAGCCACCGCACTATATCGCCAGTGCTCCGTTCAACTGTGGTGCATGAGCCACAGTTCACTGTTGCTTTCTCGCTCTTGAGCGCGTAAGTCGTATGGCTCGGGCGCCTCCTCCCCCAAACTCCGCAGCGCCGCGCGTGGCGCACACATTTTGTTCGCGATGTCTGCTCCATGTACGTGGTACAATATTAACTCAATGATGTAATCTATTATATTTATAAATAGGTTAGATTGATTTCTATGCCCTCATTTAATAGTAAAGTTCGGTAAAAAGATAGATTATTGTAAATCCTGCAGACATTTACAAATTCTATAATATTCTGAAGCGCTCGTTGCCCCGCGGTCTCAGTGTTCGGTAAACGATTACTGAGGTACGCAACTTTCACTATGGCTGGTCGTCGGATGGGTGACCACTTTGTGGCATTTACATTTGCGAGCGTTTCCGTGCTTCGGAAGCCACGTTAAGCCGTTGGTCCCGGTTGCCAGTAAAATGGCAGTCGTTAAGCCTGGTTGAAGGCCTTATGGCTTAAAAAATTTCAACAGCAGGTAGCCACAACCTGCGTCTGTCTATTGCAACACGGCAATGGGCTCACCACCTATTACGTGGGACAGGAATCCACACGGTGAAAAGTGGGCATATAATATGCCTCTGCCACCCCTTCGGGGATAAGGCGTGATGGATATTTATTTATTTTGTTTCTATAATATTTTTCAGTGATTCATTTTGAAATATTTATTGTATTTTACATATAAATTTCATCTGCAGATTACTGGCATTTTTTCTGTGATTGCATTTTCGGTGTAGCTTGTATGTTTCTTCTCATTTGTATGTCTTTATACATAGTCTACAATTCATATACTTTGTCATTTTACTGCAGATGTAACCTGCAGTATAAGCAGAACAATAGACTCTGATTTTTTCTTCAATTACCTGACCCATCAGATCACTTTTAATATTCGATGAACAGGATGTTATGTTACTGAAGTTAGGGCAGACATTTTCCTTATTGTCTATAATTTTACGCTTTACATTGAAAATATGACACAAATTCATTAATGTCTCCCTTTCATCCTGCTCACAGTTTGCAAAACGAGAATGAGGGCGCAACACACTGGAAAGTATCAATGACTTAAAACTATATATATAGCATTTGAATTAACATTTCTATAATTCAGAGCCCTCAACCGTCCAAAGAAATTTTATAATGGGTCTTGGTTTATATATCTCGGATAATAAAAATGTACATTATTACATTAAATTACATCATTACGTATCAAATAATAGTTTGGAAATCCTCATGAAACTTTCCAGGGTTGTGATCCAGCCTTCCAGGCACGGTACTCTGATGAAACGAGGTTGTCCACTTTGTGTGGCTGCTTTACTATAATGGTCAATTAATTGAGTGGCTTTTAAAGTTTTTACAGCACAGCTCCAAAAATTTTCATAGTCTGATTGCGTTTTACAGCTTTTCGAATTTTTCCCTTTTGACCACCTCTAGTCATAGGTTATTTGACAGCCATTTACACTGTCAAATAAGTTGTCTGCGAACTCCACAAACTCTGCTGTGGTTTTCATGGTAGACGAAGGAGACTTACCTGTAAAAAGATTGACATCAGAAATGTAATTTCACATTTCACTTATAAGGTTTGTATTTATTTCTAAAAATCCTGTCCACAGCCTGTCCAAATTCACAAAGATAAACCTGCACACATATGACTATTTCCGGGTCCTTCCATACCCTACCTTGATGCGGCCTAGACTAGAAACCATTTTTATTAGCTCCTAGGAGTGGGTATGATGTTACTTTTTACTTTCGGCACTGTTGGAAGCTACTACGGTCTGACCTGCATCTGTGCTGCTCATCCGTTGGTCAGCAGGTGCACCGCCTAGTAGGCGAAATCGCTTGAGCCTCTTACTACTAATAATACAAACTTTTGACTGTCTCTGTGGCGCGGCGGGAGTGTATCCGACTGCTACGCAAGAGGTTGTGGGTTCGATTCCCACCCAGGATAAAACTTGCTGTGATGAGCACGATGGTTTATTCTGTGTCTGGGTGTTATTTATCTATAATATGTATGTACGTTTTCGCGCCGCCGTGCGGTAAAGTTGTTCTCGTACTGAGGGCGTAAACCTTCTACATCCACCCTCTAACGTGTTGTTGTGATAAAAAAAAAAAAAAAAAAATGACGAGTTTATCAAAGAGTGATAATTGTGCTAAAACTGTTACTAAGAGATCGCCTGGATTGGAGTGCAGAAGCTGTGATAAATTGGTGCATGCCACCCAGACCTGCACAGGTCTAACTGGGAAGCAAATATCTGCTTTGCGTAATACGGATAATTTGGAGTGGACTTGTGAGGAGTGTAAGCAAGCTTCGCCACTTAGGAAGTCCTCCTTCATTATTCCGGACGAGGACGAAGAAGAAGAAGACGAGTTATTATCCGGCGGCAATAAGGGAAACTGCAGCATTGACACTGGCAAGTTTCTTAAGGATATTACCTCGGAAAAGAAAAAGATACTTAAAAAAGAATTACAGCCTATTGAAACGTCAGTGGGTGCTTGCTGTCGTAAGATTGATGACCTTACAAAAACCGTCGAATCTCATAATAAAGAGATAAATGATCTAGGTAGGAAATGTACCCATCTTAAAAATGAACAGACGCATCTGCTTCTTGAAATAAATTCACTTAAGCAGTTCGTTCGCAGCATTGATCAACAGCGTCTAGACAGTGTCTTGGAGATGTATGGTGTGCCAAAACGGCCTGACGAAGATCTAAATGACATCTCATGTAAGCTGGCCAACTTTTTGAACATGGAACAAAAGGAAATCTTATTTACAAAGCGTATGGATGGTCGCAAAGGACAGGATGGAGTGGTACAGATAGGCCTTCATCAGTTTCAACAGGCCGAGCAATGGGTGCGAGCCGCAAGGAAGGTAACGATTACTGTGGAAAATCTTATCAGTGGAGATTTGGTGAATGTCGCGAATTCCAAAGTTATACTGCGTCGTGCACTTACGAAAGCTAATAAAGCCCTGCTTTGGCAAGCACAACAGAAACTAAAACCAGAATTTAAATATGTATGGTTTCAAGACGGTAAGGTGCTAGCGCGTAAGGAAGAAAATATAAAACCGATGGTGGCCAGAACTGAAGAAGATATTGAAAATATAGCTACTCAAACGTTCAGAGACAACATGAATCGGTAATAGGTGACCCCTAGAATCAGGCAGCCAAGATATATCATCTGACCACCAAGAGATCTTTGACTGTTCTGATATAAATGATTTTAGTAAGCTAATGCCTACCTTGTTTCCGCATCAATTTATTTTTAATGTCGTACATATCAATATAAGATCGATAAAGAAAAATTTCTGCTACCTAACTCAAATTATTACCCAATCAAATCTAAACATTGATGTAATAATATTAACCGAGGTAAATATATGCAAACAGGTTGTTTCTATGTTCAAAATACATGGCTATACATTGCACAGTCATCTGCGTGAAAATCGTAAAGGCGGAGGTATTATTGTTTACGTTACGTTAGCCACACACATTTAACACAGTTAATCACAACTTGAGTCACTGTGAGTCCATTTTCGGACTGATAACTACACCATATAACTATTCCGCATATGTATGTGCAGTGTATAGACCGCCGAGCGGTAGCAAGCACCTATTCTTGAAAGAAGTTAAAAATCTATTTATAAACACATCTCTCTTAAAACACGACACATATCTATTAGGGGATATAAATATTGATTTAAGGGTCAGCAGTGGCATTCGGGAGCATTATATCAGCTGTATGTCTGAGTGTGGCCTGACAAGTGCGATATCAGACTATACTAGAATCGAAAATTTCGGTAATAAAATAACGCGAACATGTATAGATCACATATTTGTAAGATCGCACTTGTTAGACATTTACTCGGCCGCGCTGGGAACTGTTCTGGCTGACCACCGTATGATTGTTGTGTCGTGTATTGGAAGTGGTAAGTCACAAATACAGGTGGTATAAAAAACATACAAGTATTGGACAGTTTTAAAAATTAAATCCTTACTAGACGAAATAGATTGGGGTGCAATCGAACATACAGAGTGTCCTTTAAAAATATATGATTACATTAAAAATAATCTTAAAAATTGTTATGATAAATGTATTTATACGAAGAAAATAAATATAAATAGTAAAAGGAGTCGTGACCCTTGGATAAATAGTAGAATTAATAGCATGTGTGAGAGAAAAGATTATCTATTTACAAAGTGGAAAAGCGATCCTACAAATTCTATATTGAGAAAAGAGTACAACACGTTCAGAAACAAAACACATATAGTAATAAAAACTTCAAAAAACAATTACTTTTTAAATTCAATTAACGAAAATAAATTTAATTTACGTAAATTATGGCATATACTAAATACTATACAAGGTCGAAATAAACCATCAGTCGATGAAACAATTTTAAAAGCATTTGATATAAACAAGATTTGCGTTAAAAATATAGCTGATAACTTCGCACGGGAATTGAGGGAATCTGTCAAGAAAATCATGCCAAAATGTACTAAATTCTTATTAAATGAATCTGAATATATGTATCCACAAAATAAGTCGATATATGTTAAGAAGGCATTTTTAGAAAGCGTACACAAAGTTATTCGTAGCTTAAATTCTAATAAAGCACCGGGAATAGACCACATTAGATGTGTTGATATCAAATCTATTTGTAGAAAAATGTTATGTGTCATAGTTAAGCTCATTAATACTAGTATAACTACGGGTAAATATCCACAGGATTTGAAAACATAAAGAATATGGTAATTATAGGCCTATTACAATACTACCTGTTATTGATAAAGTAATAGAAAAATTCATATGTCATCAAATACAGGAATTTTATGTTAAACATGACATACTTTCAGACGTACAGTATGGATTTCAGCGAAATAAATCAACCACACAATTGCTTTCAAAACTTACCGATGATGTTAATCAATGTTTAAATGATAAACAACATGTTATACTATTGTTTATTGATTTTAGTAAAGCATTTGATACTCTCAGACATAAAATTTTGTTGCAGAAGCTAGATAACTCTGGTGTCAGAGGCCCTATTCTAAAATGGTGTGAAGAATACCTTAGAAATCGTAAATTTTGCGTTAAGGTGGGGGATGGTTATAGCAAAACTGTCAACGTTAATGAGGGTACGGCCCAAGGTTCGGTACTTGGCCCGTTACACTATCTGGCATATGTGAATGATATGGAACATGTTATTAATCACTGTTCCATCTACCAGTATGCAGATGATACCTGTATCATCTGCATACTGGTAGATGGACACAATTCCTTACACACATTGCAGACAAATCTAAACAGCTGTACTTGTGATCAGATAGAACAAGTAACCCATCATACGTACCTTGGGTTGATAGTAGACTACAGATTTAACTGGAGTAATCACATAGACTCAATCTGCGACAAACTTAGAACAATACTAGCAAAATTTTATATAATTAAACCAAAAGTACCGTTCACGGTTCTACTGAATATGTATGTGGCAATGGTGGAATCTATTATATCGTATGGTATCACAAGTTACGGACGAACTTTCAAAACATATATTGATAAAATACTGCACTTACAAGTAAGATTTTTAAAACTTATAGTCCCAAGTAAGGTCAAAAAGCAATACAAAGAAAATGTCATCGATATTTTTGAATATTGTAACATTCTGCCAGTACATGATAAAGTGCATATGTCCATCCTAATTGAACAAAATAACAACACAAAAATACAAATACCTATAAAACATAAAATTGTTACACATAGAATTACACAAAATATGCTAAAAATACCAAGACAAAATAATTACTACGGAAGAAGAACAGTTGCATATATAATTCCTATCCTTATGAATAGTTTACCCCAAAAAATAAAGCTTAATATCAACAACACGAATTACAAACAAATATATAAGAAATATTTCTATGAGAAAATGAAACTAAGGCACACCACCTAAATTTAATACGAATAATAAAATAACATTCTGTTACACTATTTTTTTGTAAATATATGTTATGATAAATTTATATTTGAACTTCAAAAGAAAGACATCAGCCTGTATTGAGGGGCGTGGATTGGGACGGAAGGCTCACCAGAACCTGTTTACGGCTCGGTCCACGCGCGCTTCTAACAGTGAAACAAATAAATAGGTGCTTGCTTTAGAGTTCGCATAGTTCTGGGTAGTTATTATTATATTAATTGTATTCATTAAATATTAGTACGCGATACGGATGTTTTAATATCGAGACAAACCCTATGGTTTTTCGATATTAATTAAATGTTATATGTGTCGTATTTGTAAAGGATATAAATTAAATAAAAAAAAAAAATGTTTGCGCCAAGCCTTACAGAGGCTTGCAACGGACCTTAAGCGGCCACTAATGTATGAAGTGGAAACCGGTTCCCGGGTCGACACCTCGACGACTGCTGCATTCGTTACTTCTGCATTCGACATACAACAACCCACTAGATAATACCAAATTACTATTTACCTAATTCTACATTGTTTTATTAAAAGAAGTTTTTATTTATAAATATACAATCGAGTCTGAGAAGTCTAGAACTTTTATTGTAAGAAGACCACAGGACTTAGTTTCATTATAGATAAGGCAATCAATTTTTTATCTAATGTTAAATGTCGACCCATTTTTTCGATTAACATGCTTTAACTGCATTTCTATAAAAGCTCGGGCATGTTTCGGTAACTTGCTGGACTTGGTAAAATTTGCTGAGCTTGTTGCAGGTTTTCTCTGGTCGAATTTGTCACACTATTACGTGAAATGGTTAAAATTTGCTTCACCAAGTACTTCTGCTTGGAAAGTGGCTTCCTTTTAGTTGGAGCTGAAATAAAACAGAGTAATTAAATATTATTACTTTGTATTTTAGATTTGTATGTTCAGAAGATTATGTTTTCAACTTGGACAGTAGGTATAGTTAGTGAGCCTCACTAACTTTTTGTCCAAATTGTGTCCAAGTTATGTCGAAGTTATTAATTGTGTGTGTACTGAATTTATATAAGCTTGCCTCACACTCTTTGGCACACCCTCACACTTGTTAACTGCCTATCACACTCTAAACAATTGAGTTATTTCTATATGGAACAAACTTTCAGAAAGCATATTGACTACTAAATCAGTTAACTAGTTTGAAGTGCAAAATAGACAAGTATATCGAAGAAAACAATACACATAAGTGACACATAATACTTCAGTGCAGTGATGTGGACTTATCAGCGGTAAAAAATAAAATAAAATAAAAATATCTTTATTTTGCATAGACCATTTTAACGGCGCTTACAAAATGTCATACACTATTTAAAATATTTAAAGCGACCACCGGTTCGGAACGCGGCCCACCTGAGAAGAACCGGCAAGAAACTTAGGAAGGCTTTTTTTTTGATGGCCTATTTACAATTTAATATTATTTCACTTTGCCAGCAGATCATTTCCAGGCGTCCCTGTCCTGCAAATAGTCTGTAACGGAGTAAAAACCTTTTTCACAAAGCTTGTTTTTAATAAACTTTTTAAATTTATTTAAAGGTAAATTTCTCAGGTCACAGGGAAGCTTGTTGTAAAAGCGTATACAGTTACCCTGGAAAGAATCGCCAATCTTATGTAGTCGACTGTGGTGGACTGAAAGATTATTTTTATTTCTAGTGTTTATATTATGTTTATCACAGAGTTTAGAAAACTGTGATAGATTTTTCTGGACATACATAAGATTGGCAAAAATGTATTGTGATGGTACGGTTAGAATATTCACTTCTTTGAATTTTTCTCGGAGAGAAACTCTGGGGCCCAAATTATAAATAGCGCGTACAGCCCGCTTTTGTAGAACAAAAATAATATTTAAATCTGCAGCACTCCCCCAAAGGAGAATACCGTAAGACATAATACTATGAAAATAGCTGAAGTAAACCATTCTAGCCGTATCCACATCTGTTAGAGTCCTGATCTTTTTTACAGCGTATGCAGCCGAACTTAATCTAGAGGCTGTCTTTTCTATGTGTGGGCCCCACTGCAAATTGGCATCAATAGTTATACCTAGGAACACAGTTGATTCTACAAACTCTAACACTTGTCCATTCAGTTGAACATTGGCCGCAACTTGTTTTACATTTGGTAGAGTAAATTTTATACATTTAGTTTTATTTTCATTAAGGCAAAGATTATTTGAGCTGAACCAATGAACTACTCTTGCAATTGCATTGTTTACATCGTCATAGTTATCTAATTGTCTTTTAATTTTAAAAATTAATGAGGTGTCATCTGCAAACAAAACAATCCTATTCCTGTCCCCTACATAAAATGGTAAATCATTAATATAAATGAGGAACAAGAATGGCCCAAGTATCGAGCCTTGCGGCACACCCATTGTAACCATGGATCCTACAGAACGTGTACCATTAATATCGACCCTCTGTATTCTATTGTTCAAATATGAAGACAGAAGGTCGAGAGCTTTGCCTCTTATTCCATAGTGGTGTAATTTTTTGCACAGCGTTTCATGTTGAACGCAATCAAAAGCCTTTGATAGATCGCAAAATATACCTAATGCATCGTGCTTGTCTTCCCATGCTTCATGAATACATTTTAATAACTCAACACCAGCATCGGAAGTTGAGCGCCCTTTCGTAAACCCAAATTGATTCGCATGGAGTATTTTATGACTATTAAAATGGGATAGCATTTGATTCAAGATTATTTTTTCAAATACTTTGCTCAAAGTTGGCAGCACTGACACTGGTCGGAAATTAGACGGCTCTGTAGCGCTGCCAGCCTTGAACAAGGGAACGACTTTGCTGTGTTTCATTAAATCAGGAAATGTACCACTAGAAACACAGTCATTAAACACAGTTGCTAGATGGGGCGCAATTACCTCAATTATACATGCTGCAGTTTTGACCGATAATCCCCAAATGTCCGCGGTTTTCTTAATTTCGATACATTTAAATGTTTTTACAATGTCCTGAGCACAAATATCTGTGAATACAAATGCATCCCTGCAACAAAGAACAGATTCTTCTAATAAAAGTTCAGCGGAACTGGAAGATGCTTGGAGAGATTTTGTTGTCAATATAGGTACATTTTTGAAAAAGTGTTCAAACTCCGTAGCCACTTCCAGGTCCCCTGTAACATGGCAACCATTTACTTTTAAGTGGAAATCCCTTTCAGTCACTAAAGATCTACCGCATTCAGAGTTAATGATGTTCCAAGTCATTTTTATTTTATTTACAGAATTAGAAATTTTATTTTTAATGAAAATTGACTTAGCAAGATGACACGTTTGTTTAAATATCTTTGAATAATTTTTAACATATTCCTGAAAGGTTTGCCTAAAATTATATGATTTTTCTGAATATAATTCAAATAATTTATTTCTACTTTTAAAGATACCTGGTGTTGCCCAGTCACTGAAAACAGGACGACCACCAATCTGTAGAGTTTTTGAGGTAAAAACTTTGCCAAACTCATCATTAATCAAATTAAATAAGTGTTTATATGACTGGTCTACACAAGTGAAGTTAGGTAGATATGGTAATCTCTTTAATACATTTTCTTTAAAATTATTCAAACGACTTTGGTTAATTGGTACATATTTAATTTGTTTTTTGCTGACTTTGTTACTACTTTTAGGAAATTTTATCCATTGGCCACGATGATCTGACTCCACAGGATCCACAACACCTTTATCTATAGGTTTAATATCAGTAAAAATATTATCAATACATTTTGCACTGGTGGCTGTAATACGAGTGGGTTCTAAGAATGTACTATGCAGATTAAAGGATTTAAATAAATTTTTCATTTTATTTCTCTCTGATGGAGTTAATGATGTATCTAATATATCAACATTAAAATCTCCACAAACTATTATAGATTTCTTAGAACATTGGCATTTGAACAGTGCTTCTTCAAGCTTTTCTTCAAATTTAATGTAAGAAGCATCAGGGGGACTGTATACGCTTAACAAGATGAAATGCTCAAACTCAATACTGGCAATCTCAATAACTCGCTCAATGGAGAGGGCTACTAAATCCTTACGTTCTTTAAATTTTAAGTTTTTATTAATTAATATTAAAGAGCCTCCACGTTTAGAATGTTTTCTATTGAACGAGCTAGCAACCTGGTGATTTACGAAGTTCAACAATGTGATTTGATGATCTTTTAACCAGTGCTCTGTAGCACAAAAAATATTAATAGAATTTGCATTAATGTATAGCTCTAACTCTAAATCTTTACCATTTATTAAACCTCTAACATTATGGTGCACCAGGTTTATAAACACAATATTTTTACTAAGATTATTCTCAGGGGCCAAAGTCAACTGGCCAGATTTATTATCTGTTGTCCTATAAACTAGTTTTTTGGAATTTCATTTTCCAAATGTGAAGTGTCAAAACTATCCTGCTCAATAAAAGCAGTTGTACTTGCCAATAATTTGGCTTGAAAAATTAAAAAATTAGATAGCAATAGAGCTACCTTTCGTTGTAAAAATTTTGATAGAAAATATCTATCTAATGTCAACAAACTATTATTTTTGAAAATTATGTTCCAATCGAACAATTCAATTTTTTTGGTATATGATACCATGGTATGTAGTTTCATATTTAATTTGTATCTTAAGTGATTTTCCTTGTGGCTCATAGCAGTGCTGTATGGCAAGGTGGACAAAATTACTTGTTTTACTTGCAGACTTGATAACTTATCAAAAATTTTTAAAAGTTTGTCACTATTAATATTGCCTCTTCTGCCAACCAGCACCACTATAGTAGACTGCATGCAGTGTGTACCAGTCAATATAAAATCTATAATTTGAGAGTATGAAGCTCCTGGATATGTATGATTTATTACAGAATGACTTAACTGTGATAAATAATGTCCAAAATTTTTACCTATTTCATCGCAATAGACTATGGTCTTTGCATCACTTTTTATTTGCAACTTTTCTATTATACTCGTAGATGCCTCGCAATTACTACTTGAACTTAATATACTATTATCCACACTGCACACAGTTTTAATTGGTGAAAATTCATCATTGCATCTAATTCTTTCACAACTTAAGGGTGAGGAGGGAACATGGCCTGCGGATGTCAATTGGTCATTTTGACAATGACATGAATTTACTAATTTACCTATGGCTAACACCTGTTCCCTACTCTGTTTCTCTGCTGTTTCATATTTATATGAAATTGATTTCAAAGAGTCTTGAAGTCGGTCAATCTGACATTGAAGGGCCTGTGTATCAGTTTTGTACTGTTGTGCAACAGTATCAAGTTCTAACATATACATATTTACCTGGTCAATCAGTTGCAATCTCTGTCTATTAAGTGACATGCTATTTATAAAAAACTTGTATTTATGTATCATTTTTTTAGATTTAGTAATAAACTTTTTAATTTTTAAATATTTCTTTAACTTATTCTTACTACACTTAATAATTTTTAATGATTTAGAACAGCCCCCGGTTTCATCATCAGAAGTGAGGTCTATGACAATGGAAGGGTGAGCTGTAGCAGTATCTAAGCTTGTAGCCATCAGTTCATCGAACAAACTCTGATTAGATTGAACCACTTTGCTCTGTTTCTTGTCTTCTAGTTGCGATATTTTGATTTCCGATCGTTGTAGCTCCTCCTTTAGTATTCTAATTTGGTGCAGAGTTTGTTCATAATGTTCCCTACATGAGTCAAAACTGTCAACTATAAGTTGTAACCTATCCCGATCCTGTAAGGTATCAGAATACAGTGAATGCAACTGTGCCAGTTCTTTTTTGAGTTGTCCGTTCTTACTTAAAATACCTAGCAGTTCTAACTCATTTTCGTCCCTTTCCTTGTTCAGTTTATCGCACTTCTCCCTAAAAATCTGTAATTCTTTCAACGTTAATTGAAGCCTTGTCTCTTGTTGACGAGCCAATGCCTTACGCGTCATTATCATGTTATTAGTATTCGACATTTTGTTATAATTACGTGCTACAGAATCAGTAATTATTAGCAAAGTAGACTTAGAGCAAAGAAATGCGAAACAAAACGAGGTTATGTTTTATTCATAGAAAATTACAAAATCACACTATTAATGGACATATGAGGATGTAAAAGTAAATAAACTCACAAACCTTGATTGAAAAAACTATTAGCTTTATAAATCTTGCGAAATCCAAGTAATAATTTCAAATATTGAAAATTTTTCCGATGTTCTAACTGTCACTACACCAGTACAATTTTTAAGTTTATATTTATTTACTTTTAGCACAATAAATGGTGCAAATGATTATTTAACACTCAATATGGTATTATTTGGCAATGATGAATTGATTTTTAATTAAAATTATAATTATTTTTGCAATATTACAATATAAAATACGGAGCCAATTCAAATCAGCTGTTATACCTAGGGTTGCCACAAGGAAAAAAAATCAAAAAAAAGGAAAAAAAAAAAGGTCACGGGTGTTGTCTTGTTTTACATAAGTAAAGACTCAAATGGTAAAAAACAATTTTATAGGTACCTGATGTTTGAACATTCATTGCTACTTCATGATTATCATTGTAAGTTTAAGCTTCTTTTACATTTATGGTTAACGAACAAGAGGATTGCTCAAGGACAACGTCAGCTGAAAACGAGAACACATATTGTTTACAACAGCATTAAAAGTAGCTTGCAGGAAAGCTTAATTTTAGTAATTTACATTTCAAAGAATGAAGAACAATTTTGTACCAAAAAATTATAATAAAGATGTTGTTCCACGGGAAACACTTTTTAATCTAATTGCATGCAGGTGGAGAAATAAAATATTCGGCATAGTACTAGTATTGCGACTTGACTTACCTGCAATATGGTTACTTTCAATGTTGCCTTCTTCTGTAATCAGAATATCACCTTGACTTTTGAAATAATTATGCTCACTTAGAATATTCCAGTCTGAAAATAGTAACTAACTAACTAACTAACTATCTTCACGCTGTATCCCTGACGGGGTAGTCAGAGAGAACAGATCGCCAGGCTTCGCGATCCATGCATACTTCTTTCGCTTCTTCGAGATTCATCAATCGCTTCATACACGCACGTCTGGGTATCCGAGTACTTTTGACCTTTCCGTTTTTGAGCAATCTGCTCACGTGGTCTTCATATGAAAGTCTCGGCCTTCCCTGACTCCTTCTACCCTCTACTTTTGAACATTATATATTCTTCGTCAATCGTTCCTCACTCATTCGTTGGACGTGTCCAAACCAACGGAGCACGCCCTTTCCCAGCTTAACGCTGACACTTTCATTCAAACCTGCCATATTGCGTATCACTTCGTTACGTATTCGGTCGGCCAAGGTAACGCCGCACAATTTTCGAAGTGATCGCATCTCCACAGCATTCAATTTACTTTCATGCATCTGCTGACATACCCAGGTTTCACTACCGTAAAGCAAAGTTGGCACTAGCACTGCGTTATGAATCGCCATTCGTGCTTCTTTTACGATGCTTTGTCGCTTTACTAACTGGGACAAAGCACCGTTAACTTTGTTTCCGGCAGCTACTCGCCGTTCTACATCCGAATCACATCTTCCATCCGCGCTAAACATACTTCCTAAATACACAATTTCATTCACTTGCTCTAGACGTTCCTGGTTTACTCTAATCTCGCATTTAGTTCTTACGTCACCTCTTTCAAATACTAGAACCTTAGTTTTACTTGCATTCAAGCGGAGACCCTTACTTTCACACCCCTCTTTCATATTAGTGACTAATGCCTGTAGGTCGGCTTCTGATGAGGCCATGAGCACCGCATCATCAGCGTACAGCAGACAGTTTACTGTAAAGTCACCCAAATTCACACCCATATTAAAATCTTTCAACTTCTGTAGGCAGCTGTCCAGATACACTATGAACAGCCAGGCGGACATGACACATCCCTGTTTGACGCCTGTACAGACATCAAAAAGAGGTGACACATCCCCCCCTACTCGCACGCAAGCCTTACAGTCCCTATAAAGCGACTGTATTGCCCGCAGTAGCGAGCCGTCCACACCATATCCTGGCAGCAAGTCCCACAGCGTTTCTCTCACAACGTTATCAAATGCTTTCTCTAGATCCACAAAAGCGCAGAAAACCTTCTGTCTAAGAGCCAGAAACTTTTCCGCGATCATGCGGAGAGAAAACACTTGATCCATGCAACCTCTTCCACGTCGGAATCCGCATTGAGCCTCCCATAAATACCTTTCAGACTTTTCTTGCATTCGTGCCGTTATAACCTTTGCATACACCTTACTAGCTAAGCTGACCAAGCTGATCGCCCTGTAGCTGGAGCAGTTTAGGCGCGAGCCTTTCCCTTTGTAAATAGGTACTACAACTGCTACTCGCCAGTCATCTGGGACCTCACCCGTCCGCCAGCACAAGTTGCATAACAGACATAGTGTGTCCCAGACACGCGACCCACCGTACTTGATCATCTCAGCAGTAACTCTGTCTTTTCCCGCAGCCTTACCACATTTCATACTTCTTATCGCTTGTTCTATTTCTTTCATACTAATGACTTCAATGACATCGGGATCCGGAGCATCGAAGTGAGCTCCACTTCCCGACGTGGCATCTCTGTCTTTTCTTGCATACATCTTTCCATAATATTCACTCCATCTCTGCAGGACGTCACTTTATAATCACATTTAAATAGTATTTAAATGTAATTATAATTTAATCATCGTGATATTTGAAAAAGACAGAAGGATATGACTAAGCTAGAAGTGTTTATACTATATAGAGTGCTACCCAAACCTAGCATTCTAGTATCAAACACTTGTATATCTTAACATCATTTAAGCATTACAGTCCCATTGTCTTTAGAAATCTCAAATCAAAATAACCGGCCAGGAAAACGACGCCCGCGAAATGCCACCCCTGGAATTCATATACGTCGGTGGTGTACATGAATTCCATGGGTGGTTTTTCTTGGGCTGGGTGTTCCTGGGTCGACAAATACGTAGCGATACTACGATCCATTTACATGTTACCGAATTCATGTACATGTACATGAAGTATCGGGCTGTGTAATCGCGGGACGGCAAATCACGGGCCGGGTTTTCCATGGACGGCAATTATACACACTCCTGATAATCTGTAAATAATAATCTTGATAGTAATCTGTAATGTTTAAACAGTATACTGGTTGTTTATCTCTGTACCTTTATTCGCCAACGCTTTGCACTACATTGTTTACTTGCAATTTATGTACATAAAGCAAACCACACCAAGACCGGACATTTCATTTACCAACCCACTTGCCTCATAAGAAGACTCGCAGTTTGGCCCTAGCGGGAGCGTGACACAAGAACTAAACGGGAGGAAGGAAGAAGCCAAGGTCCTTCCCCCAAACTGGTGACCACCGACGCTGCATACAAACAAGAATACGCTCATTACAGCTTGCCCTGTCAAGGTTGTCGCGGCACACAACAAGAAGCAATCTTTGTCAAGTTTTGTCTAGCGATGTAACAAATATATTTTTAATAGGTATAAATATTATAATACAAGCCACATGTATTCATAATAGGTAAACGAATTTCATTTAATAGGTTACCAGATATTAGTTTGTTGCATAGCAACGTGTCGAGGCCACATGAGTGTAAAGACAACAATACGATTCGTGTTTCATGAAGCGTTTGATTCTGTAATGTATTTGGAATTACCTGTGATATACATAAATACTATCGAATATTTTTATTTACACTATTATGCGGATATTAGTTTCTATTACTATTATGATGTATTTGGAATTACCTGTGATATACATGAATATTATCTAATATTTTAATTTATACTAATACGAATTATGCGGATATCAGTTTCTATTATTATTATGCATTGTTCTTGTATTATTGGTTTAGTTAGTGTGATTTTTGAACTCGTTGCAAGTAAAATTTTATAAAATGTATTGTTGGGTATCGTATAAGGGGTTTTTTGGTATGCTGAGTTTCGTGAATTGAATTTCGTGTTAATTTTTTTTATCTTTATTTTTTACAGGACTTTTATCCTAGGATATGTCAGTCCTATTGCTACAAAATTCATAATTACAATATACTTTAACGTTAAGTACAACCATTTAATTTCTTGTTAATTTTGCGATCCAATATGGCCGCCGGGCCGCGGTTGTAAATTTTCATGTTGCGTATTGTAAAAGGGGTTTTTTGGTATGCTAAGTACGAATATGGTGTTAATTTTGCAATCCAATATGACCGCCGCGCCGTGGTTATAAAATATCATGTTGGGTACCGTATAAGGGGTTTTTTGGTGGGCTGAATACGAATTTTGTGTTAATTGTGCAATCCAATGTGGCCGCCGCGGCATTTTTATAAATTTTCATGTAGGGTATCGTGTAAGGGGGAATATCGTGTTAATTGTGCAATCCAATATAGCCGCCGCGCCGTTTTTATAAATTTTCATGTTGGGTTACTGATGATGTAAAACAATAAAACTTTTAGATTTGGCAGATTACTATAAATTTTTGGTAGTTTTATTTAAAAACTGCAGAGAGTATAGAGCAACACTCGTAACTCAACGATGACCGAACCGGAAGTCTCTTGTAACTATTACCACAGAATAAATAATAGTACTATTACCTCAGCTTTAAGAGAGAAATCTTACTATTAACGTGACGCCTTCGCAATCCAATATGGCCGCCGCGCCATTTTTATAAATTTACATGTTGGGTATCGTATAAGGGGTTTTTTGGTATGCTGAGTACGAATATACGAATACGGTGCGGCGGCCATATTGGATTGCAAAATTAAAACGATATTCGTACTCAGCATACCAAAAAACCCCTTATTCGATACCCAACATGAAAATTTATAAAAACGTCGCGGCGGCCATATTGGATTGCACATTTAACACAAAATTAGTTTTCAGCATACCAAAAAAACCCTTATATGATACCCAACATGATGTTTTATAACCACATCGCGGCGGCCATATTGGATTGCAAAATTAACACGATATTCGTACTCAGCATAACAAAAAACCCCTTATACGATACCCAACATGTAAATTTATAAAAATTGGATTGAAAAGGCGTCACGTTAATAGTAAGATTTCTCTCTTAAAGCTGAGGTAATAGTACTATTATTTATTCTGTGGTAATAGTTACAAGAGACTTCCGGTTCGGTCATCGTTGAGTTACGAGTGTTGCTCTATACTCTCTGCAGTTTTTAAATAAAACTACCAAAAATTTATAGTAATCTGCCAAATCTAAAAGTTTTATTGTTTTACATCATCACTATGGACATGTCAATGAAAGGTATACTGGATAAAATGGACGAAATGCAGCGAAAAAATATTAAAAACAAACCAAAACTCTAACAGATAGCATTGCCGACTTATCCGTCTCCATAGAGAAATTAAGGCCTATGGTGGCAGAAAACCAGCATCTGAGAAATGAAGTTGCATTTCTCAGATGATCTCAATAAAAAAGTACTCAACCTTGAACACAATGTGAGAAAAAATAATCTGATGTTACATGGCCTTCAAGAAAATGAAACAAATAATGCGGAACTGGTAGATTCACTTATCATATGTCTCAATAACATTTACAAAGAGACTGGTCTCGACAATTGGGACAAGTATGAGATAAGCAGAATACAAAGACTGGGTACAAAAGACAACATGAAAACGCGACCTATACTATTTACACTTACGCTCGAATGGAGAAAACTAGAACTGCTTCGTAACAAGAAAAGATTCCCTAAGAAAATATACATTACCAAAGACTACCCTAAAGAGATTCTAAATATCAGAAAAGAGCTAAAAGTCAAGCAGCAAGAGGAAATATAAAAAGGGCAAATTAGCTTATATACGTTATGACAAGCTGATAGTAAAAGACAAAAATCCATTAAAACACAATTACTTAGTCGCCAAAGAAAGTGAAAAGAGATCACCAACAAACTCGCCCAAAATGCTAGATAACACTAAACTATGTGAGACAAGAGCAAACATTAATAAAACAAATCCATTAGGATTTACACCACGACCAAGAACTAACTCAACTCCAGACGTCAACAACCAATGACATTGTACACACATCAATAACCGGAAGCCTCCCGCAAGCCGGATAGCGGTCTCCGTGGGGGATAATGACCGCAACCCTCCAGCACAGCAATATCATGAACAATGCCCTAAAACAAGACCAAAGAAACAAAACCTAGAAGAAAGAAAAACTCTAAACATAATATTAACTTACAAATAGCAACACTAAATGTATTAACCCTAAGAACTGATGAGCGACTTCAAGAATTAGAGAATGCACTGCAGAACGTTAATTGGGACATCCTGGGCCTTAGCGAAATAAGAAGATTGGGCGATACAATTGAAGGGTATAATGATTACATATTCCATTACAAAGGAGAAACTAAAGGACAGTACGGGGTTGGCTTTATTATAAAAAAATAATTGAGAAAGAATATCTTAGAGTTTATAGGTGTATCCGAGAGAAAAGCAGTATGAAACATTAGGTTACCTGGCGCCAACAATAACTGGTCCATCGTTCAGATTTATGCACCGACAGAGGCAGCAAACGATGATCTAAAAAGTGACTTCTACAGAAACTTAAACGAAACCTTAGAACTGTGTTACAAAAATTTGATAGTTATGGGTGACTTTAATGGCAAAATTGGTAAGCAGCATCCAGGAGAGGAGCCCATAATGGGAAAACATGGAACTGGCATAAGGAGTCCCAATGGGGAGAGGATCATAACATGGGCCCTGGAACACAAACTAAAGATCATGAACAGCTGTTTCAAGAAAAAGCTATCAAAAAAATGGACATGGATCTCACCTGACGGCTTTTATCGCAACGAAATCGACCACATTCTGAGTAACCGCCCTAAAGTATTTCACAATGTAAACGTTATCTCCCAGTTTAACTTCTATACCAATAATCGTATGGTCAGAGCAACAATTTCTACCACAAGTCAAAAAAAATGTAGAAAGAATTTCAAGCAACAAAGCTATTGTGAGCCAGCTCAACCAACTTTATCAGGTTTTAGTGGAATAACAACCAATAACACAATCCAAGAAACATATAATAAGGAAATAAACAGTATGTACAAACAACTCAACCCAAAACCACAAAAAATGAAACATTAAGCGAAACCACGAAATCACTAATCAATATAAGAAGAGACATGTTAAAAGGCAACAAGTAAGAAAAAACACTACTTATGGAAATTACCAGGGTAAGCAAAGAAATAAGATAAATTATAAAGAAGGACAGGGCTAGAAAAAGAATGGAATGTATTAACCAACACATCATTAAAACAGGTGGGATCAAGAAGGCATTGAAAGAACTCAGAGAATCAAAATCATGGATACCAATATTAATAAACAAGAACAAAAAACCCGAGTCTGAAAGGAAAAATATAATAAATGTTGCGACTGACTTCTACAGGAAATTATACACAAGTGATATTAAAGAAAACATAAATCTAACAGAAGGTACTGAATAAACCATACCATCAATTCTGGAGAGTGAAGTAGTTAATGCTGTTATGTCACAGAAAAATGACAAATCACCAGGCCATGACTATATCACCAATGAGATCATGAAAATAACATTACCAGATAATATTCAAAAGTTGACTAAAATATACAACCTAATTTTAGAGTCAGAATGTATTCCTGTTCAATGGACAATTAGCACCATTGTCTTACTACACAAAAAAGGAGATAAGGACGATATAGGGAACTACTACTATCATTCTTATGTCAAATGTGTATAAGGTGTCCTCAAAAGTCATTCTTAACCGTATTTCTAAAACATTAGACTTTCACCAACCAGTAGAACAGGCAGGATTCAGATCTGGATTTGCAACAACAGACCAAATGCACACACTAAAGCAAGTTATGGAAAAATGAAGAATATGGGCTAGCTTTGTACTTGGCATTTGTAGATTACAACAAGGCCTTTGATTGTTTGGAACATACAAATATATGGAGAGCCCTGAAAAACCAGGGAGTACAACTTAAATATATAAGGGTGATCAGGAATATATATCTAAACAGCTCATCACGGGTTAAGCTCGAAACATATGGCGAAAGCTTCTCTATTCAAAAAGGTGTGAGACAAGGAGATCCTCTCTCACCAAAGTTGTTCACGGCGGTTCTAGAAGAAGTCATTAAAGCCTTGTATTGGGGTGACGTAGGTATTGTTGTGAATGGTCAAAAGTTGAACCACCTTAGGTTTGCCGACGACTTGATGCTAAATACTGATAACCCTCAGTCATTGCAATCAATGGTACAAGACCTTGCCACAAAATGCAAAGAGGTGGGGTTGACAATTAACATGTCAAAAACCAAAGTCATGACAAACAGGTTGGAAACCAACATCTAGGTCAATGAGGAAGAGCTGGAGAATGTAAAATCGTACATTTATCTTGGACAACTTGTATCATTTCAAGACCAGATGGCACAGGAAATCGATAGACGGATAGTCAATGCTTGGAAAAGGTATTGGACTTTGAAAGATATCATGAAGAATGCCCACTAAACAATATCAGTGAAAAGGAAACTGTTTAACACATGCATTTTGCCAATACTCACATATGGTTGCCAAACTTGGGCCATCACACAAGCTATGCAAAATAAACTACGAAGATGTCAGAGAGGCATGGAGAGAAGTATTCTAGGATACAGAAGGAGTGACAAGAAGAGGGCTACAGACATTAGAAAATCCACAAAACTTGAAGACGTCATTCGAAAAAGTTGGCAACTCAAATGGAAGTGGGCAGGTCACGTCATAAGAGATGGTACAGGGAAATGGACAAAGAAGACAACTGAATGGATACCCAGACTGAATACTTTACGCAAACGGGGACGACAGCTAAAAAGATGGTCAGATGATATAAGAAATATAGCTGGTCCACTATGGCTAAGGCTAGCCAGAGATAGATCAGGGTGGAAAAAGCTGGAGGAGGCCTATGTGTCTGTAGGACACGCTGACCTATAACCAACAATGTTATTGATATGTTTTTATTTTTTTGTTATGTACTTGTCAGCAATAAAGGCTTTTGGATTTGTATTTGTATAATAGTTACAACACATCGATTAAAATACGTACTTCGTACAACAATATAAATAGCGATTAAAAAAAGCTACCCTATTATTTGACTAATACCCAGTAATAGGTATGGTATTATAATATGACTTAATGAATTTATTCAGTAATAGGAATATGAAAATTTCACCCTAATATAACACCTCTAGTTTTGTCATACTAAACGTGCCGTACGTACCGACACGAGTTACACGAGCCGTCTAGTAGTGCTATCCTTCTGTTTTCCCTGCGAGTCAACGCACAGCTCACAGCTACAAAGAAAGTGCAAGTACCATCTTCAGAATCTATTTTCTCTCTTTTTCATTAAAACTTTTTTGTGTTTACCTCTACTAACTTCAGTGTGCGTCCCAAGTTTGGACAAAGAACATTTCTTGAAAACTTCAAACACCTATTTTGTACTTCATTATTACAAACCTATGTTATACTAGTAACTTACAATAATAACATATAACTTGTAGGTGATCAGCACTAACAATTGTGACCATTAATCACTAACAGTTTTGCATGTAATTGTATGTTTTTTATTATTATTGTATTGTGTTTTGTGTTTTATCTGTTTGTCATTGTCTTGTGTCTTATGTTTTATCAGTGATTTTGTTTTGGGTTGGTGTTTGCATGTATCACGCTATAGGTACATCTTGCATAATTTTTGCCTGCATTGTTCTCTATACCTACTAATAATTATTATTTGCTTTATTAAATAACTAATATGGATGAGGCACTAAAAGCTCGCTTAGCCACCCTTGAGGCATAAAATACTGCACTGCGTGCTCTGCAAGAATCTAAACCACCCAGAGAGTCCGCTGTGTGTCTGGTGGCTGTCAAGCTACCCCCACTATGGCCGGACAGGGTTACAGTATGGTTCGCTCAAGCCGAGGCACAATTTCTTTTAGCAGATAAACACAGATGCCACTATGTACAGCCTGCTATGTCCTTAGTCAAATTGACCACAAGGTTGCAGGGGAAATAGAGGATATAGTCACCAATCCTCCTGCTGGCTTTTTTTTTTTTTTTTCAAATTTTTACACCAACATGCAATCAGTCTCTCAGTTAGACCATAAGCAGTTATTATAAAAGTATTATTGGCGTGCTAAGCTTGCCGTCCCATAGGTGCCAGTGTGTCCGTCCCAGGTGTGAGATTGTTTAAGCCGTCTTGTGTTTATGGGATCACTAAGACTCTGAGCTAGTCTGGTGTGGTGATTATTGATTCGAGTCTTGTAGAGCTTTATGCTTTTGACCATTTCGTCCCTTACTGTTTGTGAACCATGGAGCATTTATTATTGATTTTAGCACGCAATTTTGAAACCTCTGCAGAATCTCAATGTTCAAAGTTCTTGCCGAACCCCAAATCTGAATGCCATAAGTCCAGATTGGCTTTAATATTTCTTTGTAGATTAGTAGTTTTATTTACCAGTTTTTTTATTTTCCACAGATAGACGTAATTTTCTGCCCAGAAGCCATTCAAGTGATCTAAACCTAAGGTTTGGTTCATCATGTTTTTTTGGATATGTGTTTTCCAGGTCTGTCTTCTGTCAAGGTGAAATCCAAGGTACTTTACAGATGTGCTGTGCGGCAAAATATCTTGGCCTAATCTTACAGGTGGACAGTCTTCTTTTCTTAAAGTGAATGTGATATGGTTGGATTTAGTGGCACTAGCCTTAATTTTCCATGAAAGCATCCAAAAATGAACTCTGTAGATTTCTGGATGCTAAGGCTGGGTCTTTCGTATGTCGATAGTATTGCAGTGTCATCTGCAAAGGTGGCCATAATCATATTTTTTGATTCTGGTACGTCAGCAGTAAACAGTAAGTAAAGTGAAGGTCCCAATATGGATCCCTGTGGGACACCTGCTCGTACGTTATGAAAATCAGAGGTTGCATCATCGATTTTGACATAAAAGATGCGATCATTCAAGTAGGACTTCTTTATTTTGTAGAGCAGGCCATTGTGAAAAGCCTGTTGGACATCCAAGAATGCTCCAGAGTAGTACTGTTTGTCTTCTAGGGCATCTCTCACATAGTCGCATACCCTGTGCAGTTGTTCTATAGTTGAATGGTGTTTCCGAAATCCGAATTGGTGTTCTGGTATAGCTTCATTTTCAGTGAGCATTTCAATTAAGCGAGTGGACACAATTTTTTCTAGTACCTTCGATAAGAGTGGTAAAAGGCTTATAGGTCGATGAGATGATGTCAGGTGCGGTGGTTTTCCAGGTTTGAGGACCATTGTCACTTGCGATACCTTCTAGCAGCATGGATAATACGCAGTTCTTAGTATGGCGTTAAAGAGTGATGTGATGAAGACTATGCCCTTCCTTGGTAATTTATGTAGCACTTCTGCAGTGATAAGATCAAATCCTGGAGCTTTTTTCAGTTTCAGTTCCATCACTGTGCGCCTGACTTCAGATGGTGTGCAGTGTCTAAGAGGAGGACTGAGCTGAAGGTCACTTTCTAGAAATGATGAAACCACCTCATCCATATTACTCATGTCATGATCCTGGTTTGGGGTGAACACATCAGCCAAAAACGATCCGTAGGCATCTGCTCTTTCCTTGTTTGTTCTTGCCCATGTGCCATCAGTCCTTTTAAAGGGAAATTGAGCGACACGAGGCTTGTCTCTAGATTTTACGGTCTTCCACAGAGAGTTTTCATTTTTGGACGATGTAGTTGGTGTTAAAGACTGCAGGTGTGACTCCAGGGTATCATTCTCCAGATCTTTCAAGAGTTTCTTCAGTTTAGCTGATGCCCTATTGAAATCCCTTTTATCCATTGGATGCCGACTGGTATCCATATTATATTATTTTTCTCTCTTTATATAGGTATTTATATTCTCCTAAGCCGTCGTTTTTCTAGAACCTTGTCTTTTATGAATTTTGGTAATTTGACTTCTTGTGATGAATTAGATTTTGGTACTAGTGATGGGGTGCTGAGCCAAGCTGCACTTTGAATAATCTTAGTGATCTACTCCACAGCTGTGTCAATGTCCTCTTGTGATTTCAGGCAGGTCTTTAGGACTAGCCTTTCATTTAGATATTTTTGAAATGACTCCCAATCAGTGTTTTTGTAATATAAGTAGGGTAGCGTGGGTTTATATATTATATTTGCGCTCATAGATACAATAATAGGGATGTGGTCAGATGATGAGTCGAAGCATTCTTCTATATCTAGGAAATGGGACTGTATTCCTTTGTATATAAAAAAAGTCTAATAGGTCTGGTATTTTTGTAGGATTAATAGGCCAGTGAGTAGGTCGACCAGTCGATAGAGTATTTAGGTTATGCTAAGTACGAAGTCTACTTATCTCGAGCGCTTCGAGAGCATTCATTTTCCTACCTTTATCACAGGAATGAAGAACCTTGAAATTGACTTTTGGGTCGAAACAATGTTTTTGCGTTAGCAGGTGTTCTGCAAAATTAGACTCAGTTTTTTTGAGTCTCCAGCCACTAACATGCTCTGCAATTGTAATCTGGAAGCATCTGCCCGTTTGTTAATTTATTTGGTGACCATATAAGTTTATTGATAATTTTTTTTTTTAATTTACTATGTTGTAATATAATAAATATTACATCATTATTATATATTACAATCTAGCTGTAAAGCTAATAAGTAACTTAGTTTTAACTTAATTTGCTAAATACTTAAGTGTTAAGAATGTGTCCATTGGCACTTTTCTTATTGTCTTTATTGAAGCGGAGAGTCACTTTCTTCATGTGTACTCTGGGCACTCACTTGTTGTTGTAGCACTCACTGCACTATTATTAATACTAACTAAACTAATTCAAATGGTTTAGTCCTTTTTAACCTTCTTACTAGGTCCGTGGTGTCGAGCAGCTGGATAGCTTCGACATTCACATGTTGATGAAGCCTTTGTTGATGTGCTTCGGCGTATCTTTTTACAACTTTAGCAACAAGGTCCACCCCTAAATCTCGGTGGATATCCTCGTTTCTGATATACCAAGGAGCTTTTACTATACTCCTTAGTATTTTATTTTGAAATCGTTGAATTATTTGTACATTCGTTTGTTTGGTACAACCCCAAAGCTGTATACCATATGTCCATACAGGCATGAGAACTTGCTTGTACAAAAGTACTTTGTTATGCACTGATAAAGTGGAATGTCTGCCAAGCAGGCAGTACATTTTTTTATGGCGTAGGTCTAGTTCTTGGCGTTTTTTTTTTAACATGGGCCTTCCAGCGTAACTTTACATCTAGGGTCATGCCCAGGTATTTTGCCGTATTTTCAAAGGGTATTACGTGGTTATTTATGTATATCGGTTCATAGCTAGATTTTTGATTAGTGAAATCTATATGAATCGATTTGGATTCGTTTAATTTTATGCGCCACTTCTTCATCCAACTGATAATAGAATTGACCGCAATTTGTACTTTTTCTACAGCTTCTTTACGAGTTGCTCCAGTTGCCATGATGGCTGTGTCATCAGCAATTGTAGCAATTAAATTGTTTTGCGATTCTGGGATGTCGCAGGTGTATAGCAGATATAAAATTGGGCCAAGGACACTTCCCTGCGGTACTCCAGCTTTTATTTGTTTGAGATTTGAATATGCTGTCTCATGTCTAACTCTGTAGGTTCTTTCTGTTAAATATGATTCTAAAATTTCTGCAAATTGTCTTGGAAGCATTTTTCTTAATTTATATATAAGTCCTGTGTACCATACTTTATCAAAAGCCTGTGCTACATCTAGGAAGATTGCAGAACAAACTTTCTTTTCCTCTAGTGTTTTTTCTATAGTATTTATTATTCTATGTACTTGGTCAACTGTGGAATGATTTTCCCTAAATCCAAATTGGTAGTCGGGAATTAATTTTCTATCTTCTATGATAGGTTTTAATCGCCTCAAAAGAAGTTTTTCTAATAATTTTGATAGTACTGGTAAAAGTGATATTGGTCTATACGACGTTACTTCGTGAGGTGTTTTCCCAGGTTTAGGTATCATGATGACTTCAGCAACTTTCCATACGCTAGGCACATGTTTAAGTCGTATTGTGCCATTGATAAGGGTCGTCAATTTTATTATAGCTCTCCTTGGGAGGTTTTGAAGTATTTCACTAGTGATGAGGTCGTAGCCAGGTGATTTCCTTTTAGCCAACGTTTTGATCATATTCATAACTTCCTTTGGTGTCACAAGCTTAATTTCAACGTCATCCTGACTGTTGTTGCTTAACATTATATCTGTAGTGGTTTCTTCACCGTTTATTTGAAATATTTCCTCTAAATACTCTGCAAACCTCATTGCCTTCTGTTCATTGCTTATGGCCCATTGCCCAATAGTTTTAGTTTTAATCGGTGGAACATGCATGATTGGTTTATTTAAGTTTTTAGTAACTTTCCATAGCGAGTAATTTGTCGTACTATTACTATTTAATTTACTGAGATAATTGTTTGTAGATTCCTCATGATAATTTTTAATGGCTTTACTTAAGCGTTTTGTGAGATTATTTAATATTTTTTTATCAGGGGGATATCTAGTTTGTTGCCACTTCTGTCTTTGAACTCTTTTTGTTTTAATTAGGTTTCTTATTTCTAAAGGATATATGTGACTCGTTACTCTTTTTTTATTATTAGGTGTATTTTTCCAAGCATATCGTTGAATATCGGTGACGAATTTTTCAACTTCTTGATCTAGCTGATGTATGCTTTTTAGTGGTACTTTGAGGTCTATAATGTGTAATGTGTAAGTCACATTTAAATTGTTCCCAGTCTGTATTTTTGTTAACAAGTGTTGGAGTACTTTCTTTTTTTACAACTGTATCCCTTACAATTAGTATTATGGGTGAATGATCTGAGTTCATATCATACCCCTCTTGTATATCAATAAATGGTGTAGATAGATTTTTATAAATGAAGAAGTCAATAAGATCTGGAAGCTTATGAATATCAGTTGGCCAGTATGTGGGTTTTCCTGTTGAAATCACATTGCTTTTGTTTTCTCTAATGGCACAAAGTAATTCTTTTCCTTTAGTGTTGGTGAGTCTTGACCCCCAATGTGTATTCTTTGCATTGAAGTCACCTCCTAATACAAATTTATTACCTAACGCATTCAATATGTATCTATATTGCTCTGTTTTCAGATCATATCGTGGTGGGCAATATATAGCTGCCACAGTAATATTATGATGGCTTTTGGTTCTGATGCTAACGGCTACAGTTTGTGCAAAATGTTCTTCACAGTTCGAAGTGGTGGTAGATATGCTCTTTTATAATAATAGTGCTTCCCCCTCTTGCAGTGTTATCAGGGTGAAGCGCGTGGTATATTTTATAACCTTTAATTTGAATGTAGGATTCTCTGGTAAAGTGGGACTCTGATATAAGGCATATATCAATTTGTTCTGTTTTTAGGACAGCCTGCAACTCGTTCTGATGTTTAAGGAGTCCGTTTGCATTCCACGCCATAATTTTTATTGTGTTTATCATTTTTGTTTTATAATAGGTAGTTGTTTGGCCCTACTTTCCAAGTTCTTAAGCCTATTATCAAATGTTGTTAAAAGGTTTAAGATTTTATTTATACTTTCTTCTGTCGTTGGTTGGCTGGGCTGGGCAGATATTTGTGTCTGTGAGTTAGATCTAGATGCCTTTGTTACTTGTGCATAGGAAACATTATTGGTTACTGTTTGGTAAGTAAGGCGTGATGTGTTGCTCTTGTTATAACCAGCAGCTTGTAGATTTTGTTTACTGCCATTTTTTCTATGATTATTTCGGACTTGTTGTAGTTCTTTTGCTACTATTAAGCCCCTATAGTTAGCTGGGTGTGGTTCACCACAGTGGATGCATTTTGGTTTTATTTCTGCCGCTTTTGTGCAGTCTTTGGTGAGATGTTTACCAGTGCATTTGACACATCTCGGCTCTTTGGAGCAATATTTTTGTGTGTGACCGTAAGCTTGACACCTTTTACATTGGGGGATCAATTTTGATGTTTTTATAGGCTATACATCTACTTTACAACCTAGTATGGCTTTGATACTGTATATTTTATTTATATTTTCAACTTTTTCAAATGAAAGTACAAACATGTTAAGTGGCTCTTTAGTTCTCCAGCTTAACTTGTTTACGGCTCCTTGAATTTTATAGCCGTTAGCTGAGAGCTCCTCGATTATTCTGTTTGGCAAGCATGACGAGTGTAGATTTTTAACCATAACTCTAATCGGCCTATCCTGCTTGTTCTCATAAGAGTACCAAAGGCTGTTATTTTGTACCAAAAATTTGGTTATGGCTCTATATGAGTCCTCATTTCGGGCATTTATTTTAACGGTGTCACCGGACATCATTTTAACTAAGAATGTATCTATAGTTAAGTTAGTTGAGAGCAGATCATAAAACTTTTGATAGTTTTTAATGTTGTCCACTATGATGGGTGGAGGTGGAGGTATCTTTTTTGATGTAGTCGGCTTAGCAGACGTACTAACCGGATTTTCGCTGGTGCTTTCACCTGGCGCTGTCGGTGACAGTGAGGCGTTCATGTTCAACTTCCTCTTTTTCCTACTTTTCTGCCGTACCCACTCCGTTTCTTTGGCAAGTTCCTCTTCGTCAGTCTCATACTCGACTGATTTCTGGGGTTGCCTACTAGTGCCCTCTTTATTTTCAGAAGAACCATTTTTTAGCTGCTGAATGTCTTTCAGTTGGCTTTGTAGTAGGTCTACTCGACTACTAAGGTCTTTTACAAGTTTCTCAAGTTTCAGACGTTCGGCCTGCTCCTCTCTGAACCTCGTATACAACTGGTGTTCTAGTTCAGTTTTAAGAACTATTTTATTTGGGGATGCCATACCTTACGATAAAAGTTATAATTTTAAAACTATAACTTACCATACAAATGTACAAATAAACATGATTCACTAGCAACGAAATTCAGGTCATCGCGGAGGCCGCAATAACAACACGCGACGTTTTAGGTTGCTGCGTCAGCGCTATTACACGCGCACGGGCAAGTGCGAGAGCGTATGCGACGCGACCGTTCTAGTTAGAAGTCTATCGAACACTCTCAAGACTCCACTCAGTATATTGATAATTTTTTTTTTAAAGCAATTATTTGCTAAATTTCTCATAAATTTTTAATAAAGTGGAAAAAGACAATTCGATTCGAGACAGGGATTCAACCTGTGACCTTTGCCTAACCAGGGCAATGTTCTAGCCACCTGAACTACCCGAACCGTATCGAATCAAGTTGAAATTCTCCACCATATTTATATCGTCATTTTAAGAGTATGACCAGAGCCATCTATCGAGCTAATGAACAACTCGATACCAATGAACAGTGTTACAACTATTTTTAAACATTGATGCAATGGACTCCACTCAGTATATTGATAAATTTTTAAAGCAATTATTTGCTAAATTTCTCATAAATTTTTAACGACCCTGTCTCGATCCCTGTCCCAAGCTGACCTTTGCCCTTGAGAGAATAGCAGACATAGCTGACAAAATTATGGAGGCTCAACCTGGCCCCTCTAACGTGTACTGACTCACCGCTCACGGCCATGATGGAAAGGTTAGATGATCTAACCAAACAAGTTTCTGATTTGACTTCGGCCACAAGGAGATCCCAATGTCAATCCCAGGTTCTCTTCGAACAGTGAAAAGTCTTCCAGTACCACCACTTCTGATACCACTAACAGACTGTGTTGGTACCACAAGAAGTTTGGTGTTAAGGCCAACAAGTGCACATCTCAATGCGACTGGAAACAGGAAAACTGCCCAAGCAGTCAGTAGCGGCGGCAGCTGACTGCAACCCCAATACACCCTTTAGCCGTCTCATTGTTACAGACTAAGCCAGTAAAAGACAATTTTTAATTGACACTGGCTCGGACTTGTGCTGCTATCCTCATAGCTGGCTTGCACGCCGTAGACAAACATCAGACTACCGACTCAGTGCTGCCAATGGTACTAGCATCCAAACTTTCGGCACCATAAATTTAACACTCAATTTCGGTTCACGCCACAAACTCCAATGGACTTTCGTCGTTGCTGACGTCACCACCGCCATCATCGGGTCAGACTTTCTGGCATACTACCACCTGCTGCCCGACTGTAGAACCAAGCGATTGGTCGACGGTCTCACCAGCTTCTCAGCCCCAGGTTGCGCTGCTACTTCGGAACAACCAAGCGTCAAGGCCATCGCACCACCAAACTCTGCTTATGCACAAGTGCTAGCGGAGTTTCCGGAAATAACCCGCCCACCTGGCCTGCCTAGGATTATTAAGCACGACACGGTCCGTTACATCAAAACCACAGATGGACCACCTATCTCCAGCCGCCCTCGCCGCCTGGCACCGCAGAAACTGATAAGTAGTATAGTAAATATTAGCGTTAGCAATCATATTTAATTGCTAAGACTCCATTCGCATTAATTTAATGAACAGTACTTGCTAAAATTAATTATTACTGTGACATCGATTACGTAACAATTGTCAATTCGTCACGAACCCACAATCTCCCTCCAATACATAACAAAGCGCATCGACGTTCGCGCCGCTACTGAGTGGCGAGTTGCGAATGCTAAATTAAATTGCCAAAACTCATAATTATAATTCACGACAAATTCATATCGCAGGCGAGCTGTCAACGCTGCGTCGCTGCGACTACTAAATCATGAGGCAGGCGAGCAGCGAATGATGCGTCGCTGCGATTGCTAAAATTCATTTTCACGACTAATTCATGTATGGATCGTGTCATTGTGCTATTGCGAAATACGGAGTGTGTGAATGAAAAAGTGCATGGTTGATATTCAGCCCATTATTTTTAACTATTAAAGGCTTGTGTTTGGGGTTATTTATTCCATTTTAGTATAAATTTTTTTGACAATCTGTGAAAGCGATTGAGTTGAGTAAGAAGTCGAAATTCGTACGTACTTTTTACGAGTTGTAGATACTTTGGTTTTTTTTGTATTATTCTTTTATTGTGAATATATAAACCCGAAAATCATATGATTGTACTTTATTGTGGAATAAATAATGTAATACAAAATGTATTTTTTGGGTTCCGTCTCTCGAAAGGAAAACAACGGAACTAAAGTATTTTTTATTTTTATTGTATTGAAAACTTCTTTTTAGATGAGATAAATCTCTGGACCCGCTACACCGTTAGGCATATGCATATAGCAGACCGCGAACGCGTCTAGATAAATATTTTGTCTTGATAGTTAATTGGTACCTACCTAGATTCAATATCTTGCTACTAAATAATAGAATCATCATCATTATCATCTAACGTTAATCCCGGTCAACAGGTCTTATTAAATAATGTTGTGTAATCAATAAAGACTCTTTCAGTGTAGATTTTTTTTTCATCATCATCATCATTAACGTCGATCCCGGTCAATTTTAGAAGAAAAATCCGCGTATGAGGTTAGATAAATAAATTATTAATAAATATGCAGAGAGCAACCCCTAATTTTTTTTATTATGTCCGTCTGGATATCGGTCCGTCTGTCTATCCATGTGTCATCATCGATTTTCTCAGGAACGGGAGGATCTAGCATGTTGATGTTTACTTCATTGATGTTCATATTAGCATTTATCATAGCAATAGTACGTCGCATGCTAAGAGATAAAAATTAGCCAGCGCAATTAGCGCCAAAATTTTCAGCAATATCGATCTTGTGAAGGCCTACCACCAGATACCAGTTTTCGCAGAGGACGTTCCGAAGACTGCCATCATTACCCCGTTTGGCCTCTTCGAATTCCCTTTCATGAGCTTTGGTCTCCGCAATGCTGGTCAATCCTTTCAGCGGTTTATTGATGAGGTCACACGGAGTCTCGACTTCTGCTTTCCGTATGTAGATGACATTCTCGTTTATTCCGCAAATGAGACTCTCCACTGCGAACACTTACGGATTCTCTTCGGACGCCTAAGAGACTATGGTGTCGTACTAAACCCTTCCAAGTGCGTTTTAGGAGCACAGGAAGTCACATTCCTAGGCTATCACATCAGTCCCAAAGACACACAACCTCCACAAGATCGCATTCAAGACATTCTGGATTTTCCCGCCCCAAAAACTGTTCAAGGTGTGTGTCGCACAGTGTATTATTTTACCGCAGAAGCGGTCATCCCCTATTTTTTATGTCATAGGAAAGATAACATAGAAACTAAATTTCTACTAAAACTTCTAAAATTTTATCTCGAATAGTTTAGGAGCAATTTTAAAAATCGAGAAACGTCCATAGAAACTATAGAGACCCTCTATTTCCGTTGTTAGTCGTTTTTTTTTTCATGGGGGTTTTATCATATGATTAATTTATACTTTAGGCTTTAATTTATTAAAACAAAATTAAATAATCTCATCCATTTTGGCGAGAATATTTTTTATAACATTTTTTTTTATCGATGCATCTCTTATCGGTCGCATTTTTTTTCAATGCCTGCTTGTTGATTGCATTGAATACTACTACCACAAAAAAATCAGACGCTTCAATCGCAGGACAGCAGAGTTATTCAATATTACAATTTCAAGTTAGGATTGTCTCTCAAGTCTATGCTTTAGTAGAGTTGTGGTCGTTATAATGTTTATGTGTTAAGAGTGGTGAATCAAAATAGCTCGTTCGTTTGTATTACTTACTTGCTATTACTATCAAAGGTTTATTTCTAGTTTTGAATTCGCATAGCCTCATAGTAATGTAAGTATTCGTTAAAACGAGTTTCGGGCCTTTGGACGTAGTTCCCCATATTTCAAAACGCTATGGATAAACATACCACGGCGGGTCGCCAGTTGTTGTGTATGCGGACAAGTGAAACACTTAGGTCCGTATTCCAGAACGTTACTCAATACTCGATCAGCGCTTGAGACTAGATTTTGTCTTATAAAATCTACTCTCAAGTGTTTCTTGAGTGTTGATAAACGTTCTGGAATACGGACCTTAGACGTTGATTACGCACTGACGTTTATTACAAGCAAATAGTGGGCGCAGCCACTGTACGTATATCTATATATTATATGTAGATACCTACATCACATATGTAACAACAGTAACGCCTTTATTCCCGTCGCGCCCATTTAATCCCGTCGTTTATTACTTTTACAATAATGTATGAATATTTGTCCGATTTGTTGATACTGCTCCGCTCCTCAGGGTAGTAGCGTGATGATATAGCCTTTTATCAGTCACACCTTTATTCCCGTCGCGCCCATTTAATCCCGTCGTTCATTACTTTGGATCGCGAAGTCTGGCGATCTGTCCTCCCTGGCTACCCCGTCAGGGATACAGCGTGAATATAGTTAAGTTTTTTTTAAATCATTACTTTTACAATCATCATCATCATCCGAGCGTCTGTCCCAGTTGCGTCTCGCGACGCCCGGGGTCCGCTTTCCTACATTTTCTCCTCCACTTCGCACGGTCTTCGGCATCCCCTGTAGTGAGACCATTGGCACGCATGTCATCCCTTACGACGTCAAGCCAGCACTTCTTGGGTCTTCCCCTCTTACCGGGACCCGGCGGGGCTGACTTGGCCAGACATTTGTTACCTACGTAGCCCGGCGGTTGCCGCAAGACGTGACCATACCAACGAAGTCATCAAGTAATCCCGTCGTTCATTACTTTAGATCGTGAAGTCTGGCGATCTGTACTCTCTGGCTACCCCGTCAGGGATACAGCGTGAAGATAGTTAAGTTTTTTTTGTTCATTCAATTTACAATAATAAATGAACATTTGACCGATTTGTTGATTACAGCCCTGCTCTTCAGGGTAGTAGCGCGATGATATAGCCTATAGACTTCCACGATAAATGCGCTATCCAACACATATTAGTATAGTTAACTTTATGAACTCTGTAATATAAAACTTGAACATGGCACGATTGTGTCATACGCGGACGACACTGCCCTCCTTTTTTCTGCTGAATCGGAAGTAGAAGTATACAGGCATGCGCAAAATGGATTTAACATTGTAAATAAATGGTGCCGTACATTTAATTCACCTGGGTCAATTCACCTAGGTGAACTAAACACACTTTTAGTGAACTTTAAACACCTGTACCTGTGGTGCAAAATTAAAAACATAATTTTAAAATAATTAGTAAACTTTATTCACCCTTCTTTTTCTATAATTTCATTAGTTTAATTTTTTATTGAGGTTTAGCGTATCGATTAAGTGAGTTATCAAGGTTATTGTGAAAGGTATTTATTACTGTTTTAGTGAGGTTTAGCGTATCGATTAAGTGAGTTATCAAGGTTATTGTGAAAGGTATTCATTACTGTTTTAGTGAGGTTTAGCGTATCGATTAAGTGAGTTATCAAGGTTATTGTGAAAGATATTCATTACTGTTTTAGTGAGGTTTAGCGTATCGATTAAGTGAGTTATCAAGGTTATTGTGAAAGGTATTCATTACTGTTTTAGTGAGATTTAGCGTATCGATTAAGTGAGTTATCAAGGTTATTGTGAAAGGTATTCATTACTGTTTTAGTGAGGTTTAGCGTATCGATTAAGTGAGTTATCAAGGTTATTGTGAAAGGTATTCATTACTGTTTTAGTGAGGTTTAGCGTATCGATTAAGTGAGTTATCAAGGTTATTGTGAAAGGTATTCATTACTTTTAGTGAGGTTTAGCGTATCGATTAAGTGAGTTATCAAGGTTATTGTGAAAGGTATTCATTACTGTTTTAGTGAGGTTTAGCGTATCGATTAAGTGAGTTTTCAAGGTTATTGTGAAAGGTATTCATTAATGTTTTAGCAAGGTTTAGCGTATCGATTAAGTGAGTTATCAAGGTTATTGTGAAAGGTATTCATTAATGTTTTAGCGAGGTTTAGCGTATCTATTAAGTGAGTTATCAAGGTTATTGTGAAAGGTCTTCATTACTGTATTAGTGAGGTTTAGCGTATCGATTAAGTGAGTTATCAAGGTTATTGTGAAAGGTATTCATCTACTGGGTGCCAAAGGATAAAGGATACTAGGTAATAAAAAAATATATGGTGGGTATTTCAATCAAACTTGTCAAGTAGGGTATAGAAATGAAAAGCTTTACAAGATGTTTTCTAAATCATACTACACCAGTATGTTTTAATCTATACTATAATAAAAAGCAGAAATTGCATGTCTGCACAATTGATAGATTTATTGACTTTGAGTCAGATAGTTAACTTTGAGTTGATTTGATTGAGACGCCAGGACATCGTCGCAGAGCTCGCTCGCTATTGGCAAGTCGGGACGTCGCGCATGCGTAAATCGCAAATCATCGGCCATACTTTTCACTTGTCATTTTACAACAATTTTTTTCACAATAAAATGATTATAGTAAGTTAACCTTAAAAGATGGACATATGCTGTCGCGTACTTTATTTTAGAACTTTTAAAGGGGAATAATTATGTAATACATAGTTTTTGCGTAAATTTAATCGTTTACGCAGCGTTCGCAACGGAAGCTATCAAAAGTAATATTTTGTCCCCGATTTTGCCACATTTATCATTGCTGTTCCGCACCTATTGGTCGTAGCGTGATGCTATATAGCCTATAGCCTTCTTCGATAAATGGACTATTTAACTCAAAAAGAATTTTGCAAATCGAACCTGTAGTTCCTGAGATTAGCGCGTTCAAACAAACAAACAAACTCTTCAGCTTTATCACTACATATTATAAAACAAAGTCGCTTTTCGCTGTCTGTCCCTATACATAGGATACATAGGCTTAGATCTTTAAAACTACGCAACGGATTACGATACGGTTTTTTTTAATAGTTAGAATGATTCTCATAAAAGGTTTTTATGTATAATTTGTTAAGTTTTTGTATATATTGACCAAATTATAACGATATTTGTTGGGGATGTCGGAAAAAATAAGCCGTCTGGGAGCTTTCAACAAAAACGCTGCCTATGGGCCGTGCGCGCGTAGTAGGTAGGTACCTAGGTACTCGTACTCGAGAGCGGAGAAGTAATCAATAAATTTGGAAAATGTTCATACATTATTGTTAAGTGAAATTATTAAACAAGGGGATTAAATGGGTGCCACGGGGTTCGAAGTATGTCACGGGCGAAGCCGGGCGGGACAGCTAGTGTATTAATAATTATAAAAAAAATACGACGCATTGGGGGACCGCTGGCGCTCCTAATTATTAAAAATCCATGATTTTTATGTCAAAAGTATCACATGCCTAAGTTGCTTAGTTTTTTTTGTCGCGAGGAATGCTGTTTCGCACCGTCATCCCTGCTTCGGGGGCTAGGATAGTGTGTGGGACTTCCGGCCCTTTGGGGGCCGTCCTACCTACTAAACCCCGCGGTATTCCGCCTCACTACAAACCGAGGGGCCGTCTTCGGGCTCACCAGCTTAGTCCATTTTCCAGGAGGTTCCCCGCACCCCTACGTTGCTTAGTTAGGTTAGACTATTTGTAGTTAAATTGTTAGGTTTGGAGCGGTCCCCTAACGCAGCGTATTTTTTTTAGAATTATTAATACATACTTGGGTACTTTAAGATTGAGTTTCTTTTATTATTTTTTACTTTTTAAGGGGGAACTTAGGATTTTAAGTCGTGTGTTTTTTTTAATTTAATTTTAATTTTACATTTTATACTTTTTATTCAAGTATTTTTTTTGTCAAGTTGTAAATAAATAGAAAAATTAAAATATATATGAAATAAAAAAAATTATAAAATTAAATTCTTTGAAAATTACACATATACGCATATACAGTAGAATCAGTTTGTAATGACATCGAAGGGAATTGACAAACACGTCGAAATAAGCGTGACGGCGCGTTGCCTGAGCCATCTATTATCACGTCGGAATGAGAGGGACAGCTGTCCACAGATGTCATTCTGACGAAGCGTCGTGTCTATGTTATAGAAGCGCGGCCATTTTAGGACAGTTGAGTTCAGAACGGCGTGCGCGATACAAGTCCGACGAATCGTCATTATTCCGTGTAATCTTAGAAATAACTTTAATGATTATAATTTCCTTAGAGTCAATTAGAGTTTCTCTACGGGCCGTATTCCAGAAAGCTTATCAACACTCAAGAAACACTTGAGAGTAGATTTTATAAGGCAAAATCTAGTCTCAAGCGCTGATCGAGTATCGAGAAACGTTCTAGAATACGGACCTACGTGTCTGAGTGCGTATTTTGATGAGTAACAGTGTGTAATAGTCTCCTTTAAATTAAAGAATTTAATATCGTCGGTTGGTCGTTACTTCGTCTATTATTTGTCCAAATACCCACGTAAAAGCTATGGCCGATCCTGGTGTAAGAGGAGAATCGCTGACATCAGAAGTGGGATTACCCGAAACATCGCAGCAGCATGCAGGTCAGAGTTTTCTTAACAATAAGTGTGACGAAAATATGTGACGGTGGAAAATTTTATTTTATGCAGCAACTGAAATGTTGTTTATGTCGAAATTGTTACGTACCACAAAACACGTCAGCTCACAGTGATATTAAAGTAGTTATTCCTGAATATAATCCAGATATACAAAATAGCTATACGTGTGCCTGGTGCAGCACGGTCAATACCATTATTAGGTGGTACTCTGGTTATGGCAATGAGTAAAAACCTGCGCATAGTGATGGGCGTAGAACAGTTTTACCGGAATTACCTAATTGACTCATTTTTAGCACGCTATGATTACTATATCGAGACTCCTGTTACTTAGTATAGACGAGGCCCCAAAGGAAGAAAAATATAATGTCATTATGCCACTTGTTTTTTTAGTACCCCCCATGAGTCGGTATCAATCATTATCGGTAAAGCAAATGGCGGTAGCGGTTAACACATGCGTAGAAAATCGATCATCGATTACGCAACTCAAACGATACCCGAGTGTTACTACAGCAAGAATTAATGACCTTAACTTATTGTAAGCGGGGCCCTCAACATAGGCTCTCCTCGCCTATTGGTGAAAAGAAGCTACGGATATACCACAGCCGTTGCAACTATGACGAGATGGGGCACGTGTTGTCTGAATAGTTCAGTAAAGCAAGCGAGCCAGCAATATTAATCCACGTTGTGAGTTTTCAGATGACAAGGCACCCCAGCAGAATAAGGACGCCGGAGCTTCTCAGCAGCTAGCTCCCATTTGTTATTACAACGAGAGGGGCCACATCGCGCTGTATTATCTACAGAAGGAAGCTAATACGAGCTAAAGACTCTTGCAGCGTTGTGTGGAATGTCTGCACTGTCAAACTTACCTCGGATTATCTTATATTGGAATCGGGTGAGAGGTTTCCATTATAAAATAATAACTTTAGTGAGCTAACTAAACGGTAACCTAGTGCATATGTTACTTATGAAAAGCCTAGCTAATAATTCTCCAGACAAACGGCTTATTAACAAAGTTACCTTGGTAGGCATTGGAATTCTAGTATCAAGTCTAAACTGCAAAATTTTCTTGAGAATAGTGATGAGGGGCTGTACACTGCTACACTATAGCTATGTACATACGTATTTCATTGTAGCCTGTGTAGTACGGCACCCCGTGCGACATACTTATCTGTGTGAGATAGCAGTCTGTAGGATGCAGTGTGGCATAATATAAAGGATACATTTTCGATTCAGATGATGTGACTGTTCCCGATTGTTGTTTCGACGATGTTGTTGATTTGATCGATGTTTTCGATTCAGGTGATAGATGGCGCTACCGTCTGAGTAATCGTACTTTCGAGTCACTGTGTATAAATTAAAGAGTTAAAAATATTAAGTACATTTATTAAAGTAACAAACATTATTAGTAAGTGACATTATGTATCAGTGATTGAAAAAATAAACATTTAACCTTCAGTGTTGTGTATATATTGGAATTGTTTAGCCTGAAAACCAAGGTCTTTTATCTTAGTTTATAAGAAACATTACAAAGTAAATAAAAACAGTGTTTGTGTGTGGATATTCTATATCAAGTTATTGTGTAATATACTTTTTTGCTCCTTTATTAGAACTTATATAAAAACATTTTCACATTTGTGCATCGGTGGGTGTATAAATTTAATTACTTCTAGATAATAATTTGGGCGCCTGGCGACATCTCCCGCAAGGCGAGAGCAACTTACAGCGGCGCCATCTATCTGTTACTGCACTAACTAGATTTAGACAAACAACAATGAAGTGCGGAGGATGCCGTCGCTTCGTCTCACCGACAGATGTCGCAAAGTGTGCTAAGTGTGAGCAGTGTTTAGAAACTTTTCATAAGGCTTGTGTAACTTTGCTGTCTAAGGGAGGTGTGCCTGCGAATTGGTGCTGCCCTGAATGCAGGCGTGGCGTCGAGAGGAAGAATAAAAATGATGATACGCCGGTCCGAGCGTCACAATACGAATCTGGGTGCGACAGGGAGTCAGTACATGCCTCACCGGTTGATGCGTTGTTGCAGACGGCTACACCTACGGCAGTCGGCGGTGGCGTCCTGGAAGAATCGGGAGGGTTACTCCGGGGGCAGGAGTTCCAGCTGCTCATGGAGGAAATCCAGAAATTGCGTGGGGACGTGAAATCGTTCAGGCTGCAAATGATGACAGAGATGGCGGCCATAAAGGAGTCCGTCCGAGTTTGCGATTCTCGGATCGATGGACTTGAGACTAGGCTGCTGGCGTTGGAGGAGAGGCATACGACGGTGAAGCCGGACGTTGATGTCGGTACCGTAGATCAAGTCATAGAGAGTTTGCGCCGGGAGCTGAACGACCGGGACCAGGAGCTGTTAACCACTGATATCGAGATATCGAATGTGCCAGAGCAGAATGGAGAGAGCCCAACTCACATCGTAAAGGTAATAGGGGCAAAGCTGGGCGTCCCCGTGGATGAGCGTGATATTGTTAGCGTGGAGCGGGTCGGCAGGCGCCACTTGAATACCACTAACGCCCAGGGGGCCAGAGAGGTGCGCCCGCGCTTGCTCGTGGTACGCCTTGCGCGCCGTGACCTTCGTGACCGGCTGCTGAAGGAGGCGCGTGTGCGCCAAGCCGTCACCACAGAGGGTATCGCGACGGGCGATTCGTCTTTCGGGTATGGCCGTTTCTATGTCAACGAACGTTTGACAAAAGTGAACCGGCAGTTGTTTCGTCGTGCCCGCGAGGCTGCAGTTGCTGCTGGATGGAGGTTTGTGTGGACGAGACGCGGTCACGTTCTTGCCTGTAAAAAGCCCGGGGATCCAACTCATCGACTACGATCAGAGGCGGACCGCTACGCACTTTTTGGAAACCATATTACTTCGACGTAATCTGTGCTTGTATTTCCGGTCATGTATATGTGTTATTACTTTTCTTTGCATGTATCACGATGTAACCATAATTAACAACGTGAAGTTCTTGTTTAGGTAATAGTACAAAAGGCAGTACCGGGGATCTGATCTCGCCACATGAATTTGCCCCGGATCTGCTGACAAAAATATTGTGAACATGTATTTAATAAAAACCGTACGGGAAATTTGGCACATATCATTTTCAGCGGTAAATATTGTGGGGAATTCCTTAACAGACACGCTTGCAGTTGTGAAGTGCACAACTGCATTTGTGCACTTCACAACTGCAAGTGACAAAGACAGACTACAAAAAATCTGCTATTTATTTGTGGGACAAGTTTATACATATATTATAAATGAAGTTATATTACAAAGAACGAATAAAATTGGATTATATTTATTTACAAGGTAGGCGTGGACGCAGGTATATATACATGGTCACGGGGCAGAATAACATGGGACAAATTTGCACATGCAATCTTTCTGGTCTGTTGTCCAGTGTTTTTTTATTAGACAGAATAACTATATGGATCCATGAATTCAAATAAATATATCCAGTAAATCCACAGTTTGAGGAGTATTGCATGTCTTTAAATTGTATGGGTAAAACTATTCTGATTGGTACGGCTACAAGCCACCTTGGCAAAATCTTGGTAAATTTCTGGACTGTTTGACTGAAAGTATTTGTGCACTGGCTCCATATGATAATATTATTTTCTTGGGTGACTTAAACACATATGTTAGAACCAGAAGAAGCGAATACGAAAAAGTTGCAACAATTTCTGAACCATACAAACTTGCGTCAAGTGGTAAATACACCAACACATTTTATTGATGATCGTAGTACCCTAATAGATATAATATGTACGGATATTGATGTTTATAATGTTATAGTAAAACATGTCCCTGAGCTGGGAAATCATGCTACGATCACTTGCGAGTCCAAATTTAGGAAGCACAGGATAGAGTCCAGGTGGTTAACGTATAGACCGTATACGGATATCTTATTGGATCTCTTTAATTGCGACTTGGATAGAATCCCGTGGCACTTATTGGAATCACAGACAAATGTTTATGATATAGTAGAAGGTCTGTCCTTTTGGGTCAGATATTTGTTTGATTTGCATGCACCTCAAAAACGGAAACTTCTCAAGTCTAAGTACACCCCATGGCTTACAGACAATGTTAGGTTTCTTTTCAGATTGCGTGACAAAGCTAGGCTCGTATATAAAAAAACTAAATTAGAAACAAAAAAGCACTACTATTTGGATTTAAAACATCAAGCTGTTGTGGCTTTGCATAATGAAAAGACTGCATATTTTACGAAAAACATAAATGAATTGATCCCAAACTAATGTGGAGAAACCTGAAAAACCAGATTCTCCCATCACATAAAGAATCCTGCTTGCCTGACCATTTCAATGACCCAGATATGATAAATAAAGATTTTCTGGATGTACCAGGAGAATGTGGGGCAAGTATATCAAATCTATCATATTATGAGTATCATAGACATAATTCTAATATGTTTGAACTTAAGCCTGTTGACCCAGATGCAATCCGGAAGATCCTGAATAGTATAAAGACTTCTGCACAGGGTACTGATAAAATTTGTATTCAAATGCTAATGTTGACACTTCCTAATTCATTAGATGCCATCACGGCGATTGTTAATACATCCATAATCACCCATACTATTCCTGATCAGTGGAAATGCGCTTTAGTAAGACCTATTCCAAAAGTTAGCCAACCAACTACTACTAGAGAACTGAGACCAATCAGTATTTTACCTTGCAAATCTAAAGTGCTTGAGAAGGTGGTGCATATGCAGGGCATGGAGAGATAGGCAGTCGGGCTTTAGAAAGGGTAGGGGCACATCAACTGCTTTGTCTGACGTAGTAGGCAACATATTGGAGGCAAGAGACCGTGGCGAGGGAACAATGCTTGTTCTCTTGGACTATTCACGCGCTTTTGATGCCCTGGATCCGACTCTTCTATTATCTAAGTTGGCTTATTATGGGTTTACATCAGATACTATTAAATGGTTCAATATTTATCTGACAAATAGGTCGCAATATGTGGAGATGCATAGAGAGGATGGCACAGCAATGTCATCCACTATTCTTAAAGTAAATAGTCATGTACCTCAGGGCTCAATTTTCGGGCCACTTCTTTTTATTTTATATGCCGCTGACATTACTAGGTGCTTTGAGAATTGTAATTTTCATATGTATGCAGATGACATACAATTGTATCTATCTTTTAAGCCAACTGATACAATAACATCTATATTAAAAGTCAATGAGGACCTACTAAAGATAAACCAATGGTCAAAAGAACATGGTTTGCTTTTAAACCCATCAAAGTCAAAGTTTATGGTGCTACGGAGTCAGTCACAAATACAAAATATATTGGCATATGATCCTGCAATTACAATAAATGGGCAGAGAATCCAAAGAGTAGAGGAAACTACTAACCTGGGCCTCAGGATGGATCCTGAGCTGCGATTTGAGAGCCATATAAATAGGATTGTTAAAAATTGTTTCTACAGACAAAGTTTTATACAACATTCGCAATTATCTTAGTGTAACAATAAGGCAGAAACTGGTAGATAGTCTCATACTGTCCAGGTTTAATTATTGTGACACAGTTTATGGACCATGCTTACTTACTCGTACTAGGTATTTGATACAAAGGGTACAAAACGCATGTGCTAGATTTTGCTTTAGCATACCCAGACGCCATCATGTAACTCTGTATATTAATGATCACAATATACTGAAAATGGAAGCCAGAAGAAAGTTACACTTGGCTGTCCTATTATTTGGTTTGATGAAAAGTAATAGGCCATCCTATTTGTATGAGAAAATTGTAATGAGGCAGAATTATTATAGGTACCCAATAAGGTCTGCTTCAACTGTCTTGTCTGTACCACATTATAGAACTGCAGCTTTCAAGGGGTGTCTTAAATATGCAGCTATGCAGATCTGGAATGATCTTCCACCACCTATTAGGAATTTAAGAACAAAATTTAATTTAAAAAAAAAGTAAAACATATCTGCTTTTAGAGTAAAAATCAATGATGTAGTTTATTTTTATTTACAAAATTTACCTTGTTTACAATTCTTGATGTTATGGTGGTTGGTCATTCCTAGGGATGTAAACTGGTCTATTGATCCATGTCTCGACACCATAAATGATGATTGACCTTCATTTTCATGTTATCATGTTGGGTACTGTCCAGCAATGTTGGTCCTGTGGTCTATACTTGGTTTTCAAGTTCCATCTCTTTGGCTGTGTGTGGAAACGGAAACTAAAACAAAAATTGATTTTTTTTATTATTATTAGGCTTACCTATATAGAGTGGTTTATATTGTTGTGACTGCTCTTTGAGTGATACGGGTTCTCTGTGCTTGGGGTATAATTTGAGCTTCTGTGTGCTGTGTGAGAGACGCGGTGCATAGCATAGATATAGGATGTATCAGGTATTTTAGTGTAAGAACTGTTTTCGCTTACCTGTATGTGAATGGATGATGGCTTCATGATCTTCGTGTAATTGAATGATTGTTAGTGATACATAATGGGAACTGGTAATTTAAGTAGCGGATTTCTCAGACGGCGTCAGGTTTTCCATTTTTGGGTGGCACTGAAAAACCGTACCTACTGGGAAGGGTGTCCATCTCGGTAAAAGCTGAGTGTCATCCTATATTTGTAACTTCACACATTTTTTATAATTTTGTTGATAATTGTTAGTTTTAAGTACGGCAAAAAGAAAAAGTTATATACACGTGTTTGCCAGTCGTCACGTATTTAGTTTGTTGAATGGCCTGACAGATTTCTGTGAGCTGTCTTGTCAGTGTCAGCTGTCATGTCATTCTACGGTTAATTTCGGCGCGGCGGCACAGAGTATATTAGATGACAGTTCGGTTTTTGTTTATGTTTCGTAAAATAGATTAAAAAAAAAGTATGTATCTAGTTTATTTTTATCTGTAAAGTGTAGCGATTTACAAATAAATAAATATTTTCTTTCTTTCTTCCCATGAGTGAGTATGGTGCATCTGTTGGGGCTTGTGGTCAGTGTGACTGATCTCCAAGTGGTTTATAGATACAGCAGTTTTGCAGTCTCTGTTTTTAAGGGTTAGCGAAAGACACGGGTACGTGTGGTGGTGCCTGACTGTCGTATTTGTGATTATTTTAGCTGATGACCATAGATGGAGTTGTGTGTGTACATAACAGTCTTAATTTTCAGACCAGTTTGATAGTCCGATAGGAGCACGTGGCGAATAGGCATGGAGTCATGGGCTCACTAGTTGATTTGAGTTACTGTAATCGTGTGTGGTTTTGAATGTCAGAACGTCCCGTTCAGTGGGATACGTATAGATAAATTTGTTTTGAAGTCCTACAAGTGCTGGCACTCACTGTCCACAGGCAGCTATATTGCGAACTCGGATTTTGACAATTACCTGATCAGCTCTCCAATACAAAGTAGTAGTCTGTGAATGCTGAGCCGTCGGAGGGTCGCTATCTGCTTCACGGGGTGGGGTCCTATCTTTCTTTTCATGATAGGGGATCCGCTTGCTCTTGGGTCAGAAGCAGTGTGTTGGTAATGCTTCTGGGTACAAGACGCAAGGACCTGGTGCACTTTGCTATCTGCTGGTATCAGTGGTAGCGGCGTAAAAGGCGCTTCTCAACTTCTTGGTTTGGTTAACCAAGAAATTATCTGCACTTATTACTTACTAGTTGACGCCCGCGGCTTCGCCCGCGTGGAGGGGCTTTCCCGTTCCCGTTTCCCACGGGAGCTTGTTCCCGGGATTATGGGTGGCCTGTGTCTTGTTCTGATGTGTTCCTGTAGGGTTTCATCGGGGTCGGTTCGGTGGTTTTTGTGTGTGTGAGTGGAGAACATCCGTGCGGATTGCGTGCGTTTATAATATTGTTAAGATTTTACTCGTTACTTTAACGGAATTTAAATGGCATTCAGGGTGTTTAACTGTCCATCTTGTTTCACATGGTTGTTGACCATGCTGTTTCGTGGCCGACGTGGATAGGCAGAGACTTGTCAAACCACGAAGTGACAGTGAATATCGGTGGCGACTGCGTCTCGATCACACGATGCGTGGAGGTACACGCCGTGGATGTTTTTGGTTAAGCTATCATGGACGCGGATCTGGTGGAGGACGATCGAGTCGTCCTCGTCGAGTCTCGTTGGCCTTATTGCTAGAAACGGGAGCGATGATGACCGATGTGCCGGAATTTCTTAAGATCGAGAGAGGTATTAGTATGAACCCGGATTGGTCATGTCTATGCAAAAGCTCAGGAATTGGTAGCGGAGGAAGTTCTCGGTAGGATGTACGAGTTATACTAGTTCTCTGAAGTGTCCGGAATTTTCGTGTGTTTGTTAGGCATCCTAAGGTAGTTTGGATGCCCGACAGGTTGGGCTTCGGTGCCTTGGGATACCATCTGTATCAATATCCTATGAACTGCTTGTGTCTGAAGTCGAGGCTGCTTTGCGGGGGTGTCCGACTGGGGTGGACGGAATCTTGTCCAATTTAACCCTACCGAGACTCACGTTTATGCACTCACTGCTGAGAGAAGCCCCATTTGCTGTAGCGCCGCGGTTCGGGTGGGCTAACTGGCAGGCAGTGTTAAGCTCCCTTGTGATAGGAGAGGCTTCGCCTAATTGTGTGTGTTCCGTCACCCGCGCAACGGTCTGTGCTCTGGGAATTGATGCAGAGTAAGTATCTATCTAGCAGCAGTAGAATTATGTGAGTGTGGAACGACAGGTGCGGCGTGGCAAGTTAAATACTAGGAATGAAAATCCATTTACGGTAAACTTCAATCACAAACTATATTTCACAATTAACACAATTAATCAAATCACATTTTAGTGTTTACAGAATCGATGATTACTTAGATAGGCATGGATACAAATTCACTATAAATCACATTGTAGGCAAAATGGAAACAGATTTCATTATCTTAGGTACGTCTGAACAGTACGGTGTAGGAGAGTAAAGAGAATCCGGAAACACTTGTTTTTTATAACTATAGACTATAATAGAATTTCATAATTCAATATTGTCATAGACTTTAAAGCGTTCTTTACACTACCAGATTTAAGATTGTACGGTGTACAGAAACATAATGATTATTAACACTTCCCCTTACACCATACAATCGGTCACTACATAAGCTCTACAAAGAAAACTAAGTTGACAAGCTGATCTACATATAACTAGATACATAAACATCTACGTTATATCCCTGCCTCACAACTATAAAAAAGCCCATGCAAGAGACCTAACATTCAGCCCATACATAAAAGCGTTGTGCTTTACTGATGCCAAAGCCTTTGTTAAGATATCTGCTATCATTTCCTCAGTCGACAAATATTTAATTGATATAATACCTTTATTATATAAATCCTTGATGAAATGATAACGAACATCAATGTGCTTTGTCCTCTTATGACAATCTGTTACAATAAGTTTGTGTGCACTTTGATTATCATTAAATACCAAACAATGCAATTCTTCACAAAAGAATTCATTCCATAGACCTCTAACAAACAAAATTTCTTTACAAGCTTCACTAATACTCAAATATTCTGCCTCTGTACTTGAACAAGCAACACAGCGTTGTTTCTTACTTTCCCAATTAACAGTATTAGAACCTAGCTTAATTACATAACCAGTATATGACTTGCGATCAACAGGATCATTCGCAAAATCAGCATCAGCATATGCTTTAAGTTCAAATTTTCCACACCTATTAAATATCAAACCATGATCTATTGTTTTTGACAAATAGCGAAGGATCCTCTTGGCAGCCAACCAATGACTTTTATCATAACAATTATTAAATTGACTCAAATTGTTACATGCATATGTTATGTCAGGTCTAGTGCACACACTTAAATACATTAATGATCCAATCAATTCTCTAAAATTATAGTTAGTGTCACACTTATCATTATCTTTACTCACAAGTTTTTCATTCTGTTGCATCGGGGTAGCTACTCCCTTTGCATCTGACATTCCAAAACGTCTTAGCAATTTTCGAATATAGTCAGTTTGTCTCAACATTAAAATGCCTTTAGTTCTATATCTCACAATATCTATACCTAAACAAGATTTTATTGGTCCTAAATTTTTGACATTAAAATTACTCCGTAAAATACCAATTAAGTCCTGTTTAGCAGATTTACAATTACTAAACAAAAAGAAATCATCTACATAAAGAGCCACAATAGTCAAATTATTACTTAAACTTTTACCACTATTGTCTCGTTTGATATAGACACATGGTTCACATTTTGTCTGATAATATCCGTTACCTAATAATATATTATTGACCGTTTCGTTCCAAACCCTACTGGCTTGTTTCAAACCATAGATGCTTTTCTGTAACAGACAAACTTTATTAGAATCAGAAATAAAACCTAATGGTTGTTCCATGTATATTTCTTCCTTTAAATTTCCATGAAGAAAAGCAGTTGTAACATCAATATGGTCAATATCCATATCAAGCTCATTGGCTAAATTAAACAAAATACGCATTGTTGAGTGTCTGACCACTGGTGAAAATGTTTTGTCATAATCAATGCCTTGTTTCTGACTGAAACCACGGGCCACTAGGCGCGCTTTATATTTTTCAAAATTACCAGAAGCATCCTGTTTGACTTTATAAACCCACTTGCATTTAACTATGTTTTTATTGGGTGGTCTCTCTACTAATTTCCATACCTCATTCTTCATTAAAGAGTCATACTCCACCTGCATGGCTTCCTTCCATTTCAAACAACAAGGACCTGCCATAGCCTCTTCATAGGAAACAGGCTCTTCAACAAATGAGTCTCGAGAATAGAGAGAATAGTCAAAATCACCACACTCTCCTGAGCTGGCTCGTAGCTGCTGCCGAACTCGCTGTCCTCCAACTGTGCTGTTTGCTCTGCAGCAGGCTGCGGCGACAATGCCGCCTCACTGACAGGCGCGCTCAGGTTGGGTGCCTCACTTCCAACCGAGCTGCTCTCCAGTCCTTCATCTGAAATTGAGAACATTTCTCTATCAATATGAGTACTAGATATTTTATTTATATTATCACAGCTTAAAGTTGGTACTGAAACATTGTTCATATTATCCACTAAAACATTAGAATTATTCCCATTGCAAATATTCAAATTCAAATTATTCATATTATTATTATTCAGATTATTCATATTAGACTGAATATCGCTAACAATATCCCCTTTGTCCATATTACAATTATCATTTAATTGATCATTAATTTTATTATATGTCAATTCTATAAAATGAACATTTCTCGATTTTATCACAGTAGTGGGGTGAGACGGATCAACTAGTCTATATCCTTTAGAGTTCTCACAATAACCAACAAATATGTATTCCTTGCATTTTGCATCTAATTTCTGTCTTTTACAACTTGGAATTAGTGAGAAAGCTCTACAACCAAAAACTCTTAAATGACTCAGATTAACTTTACAACCAGACCAAATTTCCTCTGGAACGCCACCGGACAAAGCATTCGTCGGGGACCTATTCTTCAAATAAATTGCTGTCATAACAGCCTCTCCCCAGAATTGCTTGTCAAGGCCCGCTTCAGAAAGCATACACCTGGTTTTTTCCATAAGAGTCCTATTTAATCGCTCAGAAACGCCATTCTGCTGCGCACAATAAGGTATAGTTGTTTGGTGTTTGATCCCATGACTAGATAAAAATTGTTCAAAAGCATTGCTACAATACTCCCCTCCGTTATCTGTCCGCAAGCATTTTATGTGAAAACCAGTCTGTTTTTCTACAAAACTTTTAAAAGTAATAAAATAAGACATTACCTCGTGCTTATTCTTCATCAGATAGCCAAAAGTCTTCCTAGAGAAGTCATCGGTGAACGTCACCAAATACCTGGCTCCGCCTAAGCTGTTTACACTCATTGGCCCGCATACATCAGAGTGTACCAACTCCAACAGTTGCTGAGCTCTCTTCGCCTGACCCTTGGGAAATGAGTACATTGCCTGCTTCCCCTCAATGCATGGGATGCAATCCTTCAGCCTGTCACAGCCGTTGTCATCAAAGTCAACGCCGTCTACATGGCCACGAAGTGTATACATACCACTCATACTTAAATGTCCAAGGCGCCTGTGCCATAAATCCATTGACACACCAGTAGCAGCTAGGGCTTGATCTGAAACAGACTTTACATTAAAATTCACATTTCCAAACATGTTTCCATTTTCAATTTTATAAATTCCCTTCCTACAAGTTGCTGTGGCCCATTTTTCACCAGCTGGACTAAATATGTCACAATAATCTTTGTCAAATGTGACCCGATGACCCGATTTAGTTAACTGACTGACAGAAATCAAATTAGTCGACAATTTGGGAACATACAAAACATTATCCAGCTGTCTTTGTTCATTACTATTAATATAAAGAGAAACCTTACCAGATCCATAACTTTGTATAACATCATCATTAGCAACAGTAATTTTACTTTTAATCTTAGAGTCCATGTTCATAAAGCTATTTATGTCGCGACACATATGAGAAGAACAGCCACTGTCGACGATCCAGTCTTGTTCATGAAATGCGGCTAAAGCTGATGCCAGCATTGTTTGGGATTCATCACGGTCTTTTTTCTTCTTTTGGTCATTTTTAAATTTGTAACATTTTGACTTTAAGTGTCCTGGCTTTTTGCAATAATGACATGTCTTGACTGTGGGCTTGCTTTTATTATTACTTAAATATGCCACACTTTCTTCACTGTTAGTACCGTTGCTATTTCTTCGAAACTCTTCTTGTAATAAACGCGCTCTGACAGCTTCACTTGTCAGCGTTTCCTTTAGATTGACAGATTCCAAACCAGAGACGAGGACATCATACTGTTGAGGTAATCCACTCAGTAAGATCTCAGCTACTTCACTATCTTCGATGATACGCCCAATATCAGCCAATTGTGCCACGAGCGTCATCACACCATTGATATAATCAGTCATAGATGAATACTGTGAATATTCCACATGATGTAATTTTCTTAATAGAACAACTCGTCGATAAAGACCTTTGTCTTCAAAAGCATCTGCCAATCGATTCCAGGCTTCTTTGGCAGTTTTAGCGTTTCTCAAATACTGAATGCAATTAGGCTTTACTGCAAGACAAATCCTGGCAAGAGCTCGAGAATCTAATGTCGGATTCGGTTCTCCACTATTTTCAATACAGGGCCACAACCCTTCTATAATTAGAAGCATTCGCATATAATACTTCCAGTTCAAATATGATCCAATGCCATCCAATTTTTCAAAGTTATACATTTGCGGGACATGAGGCACGTGTCCGCCATTTGCATTATCATCGGCCATAATTAATGTGTGTGTGATTTACTTTGCCACTTACTTGATTTCGCTCCCCTGCGTTATTCTTCTGGGCCCATAACCTGATGCAGAGTAAGTATCTATCTAGCAGCAGTAGAATTATGTGAGTGTGGAACGACAGGTGCGGCGTGGCAAGTTAAATACTAGGAATGAAAATCCATTTACGGTAAACTTCAATCACAAACTATATTTCACAATTAACACAATTAATCAAATCACATTTTAGTGTTTACAGAATCGATGATTACTTAGATAGGCATGGATACAAATTCACTATAAATCACATTGTAGGCAAAATGGAAACAGATTTCATTATCTTAGGTACGTCTGAACAGTACGGTGTAGGAGAGTAAAGAGAATCCGGAAACACTTGTTTTTTATAACTATAGACTATAATAGAATTTCATAATTCAATATTGTCATAGACTTTAAAGCGTTCTTTACACTACCAGATTTAAGATTGTACGGTGTACAGAAACATAATGATTATTAACAGGAATTTGTTTGATGTGGTGCCCGCTGCTGCCTTTTGTCATCGCGCCGCTTGCCATGGACGGGGTGTTCGTCATTGTGCTTTACGTCCGGAGTGCTCACGTGCAGTTGAATCCGATGGAGGCTTTGTTCAGCGTGCGCTTGGATAGTGGAGTCTGCTCTCTGTCTGGGTTTTCCCGGGCATCTGCAGTGTAGGGTCCTTTGAGAGGGGTCTTGGAATATTTCTGGAGGGCCGGCGGCGCGAGTGCCGCGCCTCTTGTGTTGCGGTCGTCCGTGGGCTGCGGTGGCCACTTTCCATCGAGTGCGCTGTGTAGTTGTCTGCCGCCTCAGTAGTATGGAAGATTGAGCGGCGGAGTAACCGGAATGAGTACGCATTGGTACCTTCATCATAGATGCCTTCACAAAGTTTGTCCTTGTCGATTACACCCCTTTCATAGACGCAGCCGGGGCACTGAGGGCTCTCAAATCTGCCATAGGTATACCTCAGGGTCACGATGCTTTAGTCGAAGTAAGTACCAACTTATTGAACGAAGAGGAGGCCGAGACGGCGCCGTTTGAGGTAGAGCCTGATGATGGTAGTCCTGGAAGACTTAGTAGTTGCGAAACATTATCAGCAGGCTCTGATACTATTTCCATAGCATCTGATACAATTACAGCAGGATCAGATAGCCTTAGCATCATTCCTGACCATGAGATGTTTGAACACGAAGTTTAAATTCACGCTGAGCAAGGCAGCCCATAACAGGTGGGTGTGTAAGACTTTATGACGTTATCTGTGGTGTAGAGTAGAATAGAATAAAACTTTATTTGTACACCAATTTAAAACTAGTTACAAGGAGTTACACTGGTCGAGGGAACAGTGTCATCCGGTCTAGCAGTGGTGGCTAGTCGAAGGGATACACTCGTCCGGTCCAGGGTAATTAGTTTAGGAGTTACACTGGTGGAAGGGACAGTGTTATCGGATCTAGCAGTGGTGGCTAGTCGAAGGGATACACCCGTCCGGTCCAGGGTAATTAGTTTAGGAGTTACACTGGTCGAAGGGACAGTGTCATCCGGTCTAGCAGTGGTGGCTAGTCGAAGGGATACACCCGCCCGGTCCAGTGTAAATAGGAGTTACACTGATCGAAAGGACACTGTCGTCCGGTCTAGCACTAGGTGCTAGTCGAAGGGACACATCCGTCCGGTCCAGGGTAATTAGTTGAAGAGTTGCACTGGTCATGTTAGTCAAACGCAGATAACGTCGTAAGGATATTAGTTCGCAGCTATATGTGATGACTTGAAAGAAAGGTGCCAGCGGGTAGTGCTGTTTGGTTGATCGAAAGGAAACGCAGTTTGATTTTTGTAATACAGTGATTGCAACTGTTAATCAGAAGTACAGCTAGATATGGATGTCAGGTTGGACGAGCGTATTACTTGTCAAGTTAGCTATAGATATTTGTGTGATTTTACAAAACTGCAAACACAATCGCCCGAGGACGGTCGCAGGTCAGTCCGGCCAGCGTTGCCTGCGCCAGCTATTATCACGTCGGAATGAGAGTGACAGCTGTCCACAGATGTCATTCTGACGGAGCGTCGTGTCTATGTTATAGAAGCGCGGCCATTTTAGGACAGTTGAGTTCAGAACGGCGTGCGCGAAACAAGTTCGACGAATCGTCATTATGTAATCTTAGAAATAACTTTAATGATTATAATTTCCTTAGAGCCAATTAGAGTTTCTGTACGTGTCTGAGTGCTGATTTTGATGAGTAACAGTGTGTAATAGTCTTCTTTAAATTTAAGAACATTATATCGTCGGTTGGTCTTCTATTATTTGTCCAAATACCCACGTAGAAGCTATGGCCGATTCTGGTGTAAGAGGAGAATCGCTGGCAAGCGAATGTCATACGAAGCGTTTTGTGAAAATAATTGTTTATGTAAATATTTACAAATCATTAATTAATTAATTAATATTTAAAACAAAGTCACTTTTCGCTGTCTGTCCCTATGTTTGCTTAGATCTTTAAAACTACGCAACGAATGACGATGAGGTTTTTTTCAATAGTAAGAGTGATTCTTATAGAAGGTTTTTATGTATAATTTGTTAAGATTGTGTATACATTGACTAAGTTATGACGATATTTGTTGGGGATGTCGGAAAAAATTAGCCGTCTGGGAGCTTTCATCGAAAACGCTGCCTAAACCCTTTGAGATATAACAAAATAATGTATTGTCAAATTTTGTATCTGATGTAGGTCTACAAAAAAGTCCGCAATGGAATATGTCTACCTCTTTAGGATAACATACTATATTCATTTTAATACTTTAAAAAACCAGTAATTATAAAGCGGTAATTTGAAGGCGATTTACACAAATACGTTATTAATCCTTATCATTTTAAATACGTTAGTTGGCTTCAGCTTTTCATGAAGATCATTTTGTCCCTTAACACCTTGCAAATTAAATACATATCTTACGAGATATCGCAAAATCAAAAATAATGCGCAAAAAAATTAATTTCGTGTAACCTTTATTCAACCAGGCCGTTCGGGCATAGGTACCTATTGGAAAGCGGAGAAGTAATCAACTAATTTGGAATATGTTCATACTTTACTGTGAAATTAATAGACGATGGGATTAAATGGGTGAACGTGGATAACGGACTAAGCTGGGCGGGTCAGCTAATATGAACATTATAAAACAAAGTCGCTTTTCGATGTCTGTCCCTATGTATGCTAAGATCTTTAGAACTACGAAACTAATTACTATGCGGTTATTTTTAATAGTTAGAGTGATTCTTATAGAAGGTTTTTATGTATAATTTGTTAAGTTTTTGCATACATTGACCAAATTATAACGATTTTTGTTGGGGATGTCGGGAAAAATAAGCCATCTGGGAGCTTTCTAAAAAAAACGCTGCCTAAACCCTTTGAGATGTAACAAAATAATGTATGGTGCAATTGTGTATCTAATGTATTTCTACAAAAAAGTCCGTGACGATATATGTCTATCACTTAAGAATAACATACTATATCCATTTTAAATACTTTAAAAAACCAGCAATAATAGAGCGGTAATTTGAAGGCTATTTACACTAATATGCTATTAATCCTTATCATTTTTACTACGTTAGTTGACTTCAGCATTTCATGAAAACTATTGTGTCCCTTTACACCTTGCAAATTAAATGAATATCTTACGAGTTATAGCAAAATCAACATAATGCGCAAAGAAATTAATTTCGTGTAACCATAATTCGATCGGGCCGTGCGGGCGTTTGGTACTGGAGAGCGGAGAAGTAATCAACGAATTTGGAAAATGTTCATACATTATTGTGAAATTGATAAACGACGGGATTAAATGGGTGCCACGGGGTTCGAAGTATGTCACGGGCGAAGCCGGGCGGGTCAGCTAGTAATATTATATAATAGTATAGATTAAATTTTCTAAGTACATTAAACCGGCGTAAATGTCTATGAAATTCGATCAATTTATTAAAAATCATCATGACTCAGCATAAATTACTCATCTATTTAATTAGCACGCCTTAAAATTATATTTTTACTCTTTATTTCCGAAATTATTTCTACTACGTTGTGTCTATGATTGCTAATTATAAAGCAGTTATCAATGCAGTCACTGACCTATTTATCTTGAACGAGCGCTGATAAAAAATAATCCTATCAAAGAACAACTTTGCTAGCTTATTATTTCATTCCGCTTGAGCTCATATCCTACACAGTTAAAAAATATTATGTATATGTGTTAAAAAATTAGAAAATTGTTAACTGTCTGCTGACGTTAGGATCATGTTTACTATCACAAAATAGTTGAATGTTAAATAATAATTGTTGACACATTTTTATAACCTAAAAATAATCCATGGTACAAAAATAAAAGTTAACATTTTTTTTGTGTCACCATTAACATTTAAAAAATGTTGAAGTTAAAAATAAATATCCATCACGCCTTATTCCCGAAGGGGTGGCAGAGGCATATTATATGCCCACTTTTCACCGTATGGATTCCTGTCCCACGTAATAGGTGGTGAGCCCATTGCCGTGTTGAAATAGACAGACGCAGGTTGTGGCTACCTGCTGTTGAAATTTTCAAGCCGCCCATAAGGCCTTCAACCAGGCTTAACGACTGCCATTTTACTGGCAACCGGGACCAACGGCTTAACGTGCCTTCCGAAGCACGGAAACGCTCGCAAATGTAAATGCCACTAAGTGGTCACCCATCCGAGGACCAGCCATAGTGAAAGTTGCGTAACTCAGTGATCGTTTACAGAACACTGAGACCGCGAGGCCACGAGCGCTTCAAAGCTTTTGAAGTTACTTCTTATATTACTCGAATTATGTGTTGAAATTCAACACATATAGTCTGTGTTAAAACATAACACACATATTGTGTGGACCGTTTCTAACACACAAATTGTGTTTATTTTAACACAATATTTTTCACTGTGTAATAATTATTTCGAAATAATTAAGTATTTTACAAATAAACTATAGATCGATATATGGGTTAGTTGTATTGTTATTATTCTCCATTGTACTTTTCATGGTACAGATAAACAGGAAAAAAAACAATTTATTCCGACGAAGCATTTTCAATACCTTATCATCTATGAATCATTAACGGAAACGTACGTTGCCAACATCTAATGCCAAGAATTACATTGTATGTTTACTGATTAGACCCAGACCTGTTCCAACTAATGCGTAGGACAATTGACGTTGTGGGGGAAACATTACTGTCTCTCTCGCTCGTGATAACGAATTGGGAGAGTGGGTCATTCTTTTTAGTTTTTATAAAAGTATAATTTTCAATCCTTTTTTTTAAATGCAGTTTAGTTTCTCAAAAATTAGTTGGGTCGTACCGATCAAAGTTATGGGGTCACTACGGTGAATTCATTCGATTGTTTTTTCGTCTGACAATTCGTATGTTTGTTTAATAAAAATATTAACCAGTATCTTATTTACCCGATGAATAAAGATTTTATACAATTGTATAAAATTATATATAGTCTATATATAATTGATATAAAATTTTATACAATTGTATAAAATCTTTTTTCATCGGGTAATAAGCAATTAATAAATTAAGGTAAGCTTTTTTAAAATTTAAGCTAAAAATTTTTTTGTTCATCGGGCTCATTTTATTCTACAACATCGTAACATTTTTGTTACAATATTAGTTCGCTCGGTTCTTATAACTCCGTCACCGTAACCGTCTCTTTTTGTAGGTGGCATGGTGGGAATTAACACATTAGAGGTTAGACGCAAGTGTTCGTTAATGATCCACTACTATTTGCTGCTAAATAATAAAATGGGTTATTCACCAACTCGACAAGGGAGGCTGGACACACGTGTGATCACAGTTGGTGAAACTACAAAAAATATTATTTATTACTTCGTCATCTGGACACGACAGGATTTTTACGCGTGTCCACATAGTGAAACTCAAATTAAATACTTTAATGTTTTCGTGTTAACATATCTGGACATACCTAAGATTTTTGGGAAAAAAGGTACAGTCATGTTAAGAATGTTTCATTCATTAATTTCATAAATGAGGTGAGTTCATGAAAACTATTTCAAACGTCATCATTTTCAAAGTTAGAAACAAGAAATTACGCATACCTCTTCCTGATTTCAAATAAATGGATAAGAGGGTAAAAAAAGGTTGTCTTTATTAATAAAATTACTAGGCTACTCATTATTTTACAAGCAACGCCCAGGCGAAGCCCTTGTTAAAATTTATAGCGTAATCTATATTTATAATGTAGGCACTCACTAAAAAAGGGAAAATGGGGGGCAAAATAAGGGATAAACAGTTGTATAGAAGTACGAGATTATCAAAGTTAGAAATATCAGATTAGGTGCTCACGTTTCTGTTTACGAATAAATTTATTCGTGCTTCGTGGTTTTGTATATTTTACCTATAAGAAGGTAAAATGGGGGTTCTTATTTCAATGAGAAAATCTTCATTTTCTAAGAAACTAACATCAAAATTTGTATACCTGCTTCCAATCAACAAATTGAAATATATATTACAGAATTTTTAAACTATTTTAATTTTTTAATGTTGTAAAATAGGGGAGCAAAGTTTGTATAAAAATATGAAAAACTTTATTAGAGGCTATTTAGGAATTAAACATTTATTTGTAACCTGGAATAATCATCTGTTGCATGGATGCAACAGGTTATTATTCCAGGTTACAAATAAATGTACAGATGTATCAAAGTTTTACGGGGGTGAAATAAAGGTTGTAAGTTAATAAATAAATATTTGAAAACTAATAAGGGGCATAGGTCAGAGGGATGTAAAGGGAGTTTTACGTAGGCCACGGGCAAAGCCGGGAGGTAAAACTAATATATTGATAAAATTATGAGGTTTAATCACTCATTTTTCTACGCCCAGGTGAAACCCTTATACCCAGAAACTTGATTTTTTATAAAAATTTGCACTTAAAAAAGGCACTTACTAAAAAAGGTATTAATAAGTGATTAACAGTCATATCAAACTTCGAAGTTAGGAACATGAAAGTATGTATATCTAAATCTGGTTACAGGTAAACGTGTTTAGCGGTTTAGCAAAATTTTACCTATAAACCTTCTTGTGTGTCAATAGAAATTTTTTCATTTTATAAAATACTAGCTGACCCGCCCGGCCCGGTTGAATTATAGTTACACGAAATAATTTTCTTTGCATTATTTTTGATTTTGCGATATCTCGTAAGATATGTATTTAATTTGCAAGGTGTCAAGGGACAAAATGATCTTCATGAAAAGCTGAAGCCAACTAACGTATTAAAAATTAAAAGGATTAATAACGTATTTGTGTAAATCGCCTTCAAATTACTGCTTTATAATTACTGGTTTTTTAAAGTATTAAAATGAATATAGTATGTTATCCTAAAGAGGTAGACATATTCCATTGCGGACTTTTTTGTAGACCTACATCAGAAACAAAATTTGACAATACATTATTTTGTTATATCTCAAAGGGTTTAGGCAGCGTTTTCGATGAAAGCTCCCAGACGGCTAATTTTTTCCGACATCCCCAACAAATATCGTCATAATTTAGTCAATATATACAAAATCTTAAAAAATTATACATAACAATCTTCTATAAGAATCACTGTAACTATTGAAGAAAACCGCATTGTCGTTCGTTGCGTAGTTTTAAAGATCTAAGCAAATATAGGGACAGACAGCAAAAAGTGACTTTGTTTTATAATATTTAGAGATTAATTCTGAAAAGAAATAAACACATGTTTCAGAATTTGCCAAAACTCTACCCTATAGGGAAAATAAGGAATCAAGGTTGGTATGAAAGTATTTGATAATAATCAATGGCATGGGTTAGAGATGTCAGGTGCCATGGGTGTTCGAAGAATGACACGGGCAAGACCAGGGTCTACACCTAGTAATTGTGTAATTTAAACTGTCACTTCGAGTTCCACAGAAATAACGAATAAAGATATACATAATTGTAATCTAGCATATGATTATAAAATATTTTTTTTTTTTCATTTAAAATTTTCTATAAGTGATACATACAGAGATTACGATTCAAAATTTATCTACTTGACTGTACTTTGTCATTATTTTGGGTAAAATATGAACGTGTGTCCAGTTGACGAAAACATTAAAGTATTTAATTTAAGTTTCATTATGTGGACACGCGTAAAAATCCTGGCGTGTCTAGATGACGAAATAATAAATATTTTTTTTTGGAGTTTCACCAACTAATCACACGTGTGTCCGGCCTCCCGTGTCGAGATGGTGAATAACCCAATAAAATAGACAATCCATCCGCACCGGCGCGCTGCGCGCTGCTCACAGTGGACAGAACGCGGCCGCGCGCCGCGCACGGGTCTCGCTGGCTGTTCGCGCTTCCAATGGCATGCACCAAAACCGCCGAGTACGCGCCGACGACACAAGCCTTGAATGTCCTCATTGCCTTGCTTACGAACCTAGCCTGGACGTGTTTTGTATTAGGCTATAAATAATAAAGGTCGACTGCTGAAGGGCTTGGTTATTCAACGCTCAACGTGCGAACGCGTGCGAACGTAACCGTATACGGGAGTTAAATATTAGCGGCATTAAATCCTGAGTTTATTCATGTAAATCTAAAAATATTGGATTTTTTCAACTGTGGATTCATTAATTATGGAACGACAGAAGCATATTGAAGACTTCAAGGTAAGATTTGATTTCTAGTTAAGTGCAAAATCATTGATGATTCCCGGCCCGTTAAAATAAGGCCTCTCAAGGGCAACTGATATAGCGATGATAAAAGTACTTTGACGACTATGACACCATCTATTTGAGTTTATGACTCGCGGGAAATATGTGATTTAAAATAACTAATTGAATTAGGCGTTACATGGCGGAAATCCATTTTAAAAAAACTATAATTATTTTGTTTTTAAATGTTATTTTTGCAATATTCCGCTTTTTTAGAATGTCGTACGATGTCAACACGTGTTTCGCCTGCACACGAGGCATTATCAAGACTGTTTGGCAGCAAAAGTACTTACGCGTTCACCTCAACCTTTTGTAGTTTGAACGCATCCAAACGATAGCGCGATGTTGACTTCTAGTTGTATTGTCTATTTTTTGAATAAACTAAGGAAAACCGAAGTGTGGAAGTCTGTTTGTTCGTTCAGCAAAGTACACCCGTCCCGTTTTATAATTTCTAACTGCTCTAATACGGACATTTTTAGACCCTTTTCACATAAATGTAAAATTACAAAACTGTTGTTATCATTCAAAATATGCCCGGTGTCCAGCAAATGCTTCGCGAAATGTGATTTATCTGTGTGACCGTTTCGGAATGCTCCTAAGTGTTCCTTATATCTGGTATCAAATGAACGACCTGTTTGGCCTATATAAACATTGCTACAACCATCACATTTTAACTTATAAATTCCGGATTTTTTGCTATTACTAATACTATCTTTACCATTACATAATAATAAATACATATGTGATTTAAGTTTTCTTTCTTTTATTTTCAGATGGAAAACACTAATAAATTTAAGTATTATGTGATACAATTTTTGGAGTTCCCTTACAAGGGTATTGATGAGTACTCGTATGTATGCGTACCGTGGTCGTGGATAGTATTGCGCAGAAAAATAGATAAAAAAGTAATAGTATCATATCCTGTCGAAAATCCATCAGATACAGCAAAGCGTGTTCGAAGAAGGCAAAAACGTTCAGATGATTGGAAATTATATCTGTCTGTTGTGAAATATGGCACTGGTAAGAATTTTTTTATACTTGCGTTTCAGTGTTTCGATTTAGATATAGTGCGACATGCCCAATAGTGATGAACTTTTAATCGAGAAGTGCGATAGGAATTAAATGGTATTTTCTTTTGCAGATGTGTACGAAGACGCGGAAATTTTTATCAACGGAAAGATGAATGATGTGAATTATGAATATAAATGTTCGAATCTAAAGAAAAGAGGTACATATTGTGAATTATAATCTACGTTTAAGCTCAGTATAAAAAATACTTTTATAAGAATCCATAGAACTGTATAAAAATCGCGGTTCCTACATAAATATTTTAAATAATGTTCTCAATACTCGATAAATATAAATTCAATGTCGAAATAAATTTTAGCAGTATACTAAGAAGGTTTAAAAGTCTTTTCTGCACAATATATAAAATAATAATAATAATAAAATAATAAAAATGTTTATTTAATACAACTTTTGTATTAAATAAACATTTTTATTCCATACACACAGTCGACTTAAATTTGGAACTTATTTGGAATACAGTTTTAAGCAGTTACAATCATAGTTTCATAAACTAGGCAGAGCCTGTATTTTAGGATACATTTTATAATAATAGTAATAATAATAATTAGGAATAATTTTATATAATAATTAGTAAAAAAAATAGTAATAATTTTCCGTTTTCGATCAAGAATTATCAGCACCGGTGAAGAAAAATACACGAAGACCCAAACAAAACGACAAGTCAAATCTTGAGATCGACCAAAATCTGAATTTAGTCGTAACCTCAAAGAGTAATGGCAAATCTGAAACAAAACGACGGAAGCGAACGGCGCTGTTCACGCCACACTCAGAAACTGCTTTGAAACGGTCAAAAGTAGTTGAGCCAACTAAATCTGTTAGTGAAGCCGCAGAACAGCCGAGTCAAGTATTCGGATGCTCGAGTGACAATCAACCTGCATCAACTCGAGAAGATTCTCCGATGCAAAATTCGTGTCCATCAGAAATATCTGTTGAAGAACCTGACGACAGAAGTTGTGTCGAAGAAATAGAGCACGTTGAAAACAGTGAACAGGACCACCAGCGGCCACCTGTTATACAGAATTGTTCAAATTTAAAAAATTCATTGTTGAATCCTAAACCAATACTTGACCCCACATTTTGTACGAAACTTTTTACAGTCTTAAGAGACCTACATACAGTTTCTGTTAACTCATATTTATTGATAGATAACTTACGTAAAACAATAATTGATAATACAGAAGCACTGAGAGATGTAAAACAGTTAATCGCTGATAGCCGTAGTTCCAACAGCGATATTCCGACCACATGTCCATCAATAAACACTGCAGTGGAAGTTGAGAAGATATCCGAAAATAACCAAAATAAACAACAGCAACAACAAGAAGAATATGATGATCATGGTGATGATGATACTGATGAAGTTCCTAAGAAAAGACGTTCTCAGAAGCGCAAATTTGTTTTACCTCCGGAATACGATGAAAATGACTCAAGATGGACCTTACAGCATCGTGAATCGGCTCCGGGACTTGTGGAACTCATGCCCTATACCAACGTGTACGTCAATTCCGTAGCACTTAGTAATAGCAAAAGATTGTCTAAAGATTGCAAATCATTGGCTCGAATGTTATTGGTAAAAATTTTCACTAAGAGTGCACTGACCATATGTTCATTAACCGGGTCAAGAGCTAGAGCTTACGATGTCGAGGGAGCAACTATCAGACCAGGATTAGATGAAAATGCAAGAACAGTATTGCTGACATACGTTGAAGAGTACGGCCGTACAAAAGATTGGATAACAGTAGATACTTCATCTATTCAAAACAGTCTACGTAATAAAATGCAGGAGTTTAGATCAAAATACGGATAGTTACTTTTTTATAACATGCAGTTATTATTAGTAGTGGTGCAAATTCTGTTGTTGAAATCACTAAACTAAATTTCTCTAAAATTTACTTATTTTTATTAAGAGATTGCCAAATGCTATTCTGTTATTACGTCGAACTAAACTTGGTGATATTATAAACAGCACTAAATTTGTATCTGACATCACTAAAATTCCTTTTATGTGATAAAATTAACAAAACATGTATTTAGATGCCGACTAACTTGGTGATTGAACTGTCTATGTACATTATTCCCTTTTTGTTGAATTTTATCACATAAAATGAATTTTAGTGATGTCAGATACAAATTTTACGTCACACAAAATTTAGGTGACGTCTAATTTTAGTGAAAAGACTAATTTTAATGGGACGTTTATAAATTTTAGTGATCGTTTGAAACGTGAAAACTTTTAAAACGATCACCAACTTAAGTTCGACTTAATAACAGAATAGCATTTGGCAATCTCTTAATAAAAATTAGAAAATTTTAGAGAAATTTAGTTTAGTGATCTCAACAACAGAATTAGCACGAGTATCAAAACATTTACGTATTCGTTTTAAGTAGTAGTACCTATGTACTTATTCACTAAGAACTAGTTTGTACCATTAAACTATTATTTCTAGTAATATATATTTATCAGAATAAATTCTATGAATATAATTAACTAGCTGACCCGCGCGGCTTCGCTCGTGACAAACTTCGAACTCCCGTCAATTTATCAATATATATATATAAATAAATTTATAATAAATAAATTTATAATAATAAGTATAGATTTCAATTTGCGTCTCTAAAACCTACCTTTTCCGAGAACACTATATCCTTGTTTGTTGTTAATTTAATAAAATTATATCCTCATACTTCTTCGATTGCAAGAATCCCCGAATCCCCACCAAGTACAAATTAATATTTACAAATGCAATGTTCGATTTAAAAATGTTGTATTAGTCATCACGTAAACTAAGGTCACCGCTCAGTTCATTCACTTCAATTCCATTAGGTCTTACTTAACAATAGATAATGTACAGTCCCATATGAAGATAAACTGCCATTAATTCATACAGACTAGAAAATGAGATCATCACCCAAGTGATAGACATTTGAGTCAAGTCTCCCGTATGAATAATTATTTCGTTATTATACCCAGTTGTTATTGTTATGTTAACATTTACGTGTATTAGTTGTTCTTTTTTTCATTATCATAAAAAATATATTGTGGGACACTTGTCACACAGCGTCATCTAGCCCAAAGTAAGCCAATATTAGCTTGTGTTATGGGATCTAGATAACTGATAAACATACTTATATATTTCTAAATAAATACATATTATAGATAAATAACACCCAGACACAGAATAAACCATCGTGCTCATCACACAAAGTTTTAACCTGGGTGGGAATCGAACCCACCGCGCCACAGAGGCAGTCAAAAATAGAATTAGGTGAATCATTAAATCAAACTTTTTCCTCCTATTGTAGCTACGCTTGTATTCCATTTAATGCTCCAGTCAATAAACTATTTTTCATTATTCGTTTACACTTTCCTGTTCCAATAATATTACCACATTACCACATTTGCGATAAATTTGTTTATTCATTCATTATCATATTGCGTTGAATCCGAAAATCTCCGTACCTATACATCATAACAGCATAACGGATGCTGTTGCCACATTATAACGATAGCCACAGTAGGAGGCACTTTATAACAGTGGGTAGGCGTGGTAGGGGTAATGCGCACTAGGTAGCAACAACACACCCACATACACCCATCAGTTACGGTTGGTAATCCCTGGAGATGTGTAAGGAACACTATCTCAAGGAATCACCGGTGCACCAGCTAGCAGAGCATGAACATAGGGAGTGAGTATGGACCAACCCGGAGCAGAGAAATACCAGAATTTATAAAGAGAGGGCGCCAGGTATCTCTCCATCAAACGAATGATGCAATTAAAAACACAGGTACCTATTATTAATTACATTTATTTAAACTATATCCATATGTAGACATAAGTATTTATATGTGAAAGCGAAAAGAAATGGCTTAGACATGCATAGTGGGATCCATATATATGGCCCATATTCATATACCATATATATAGTACCATATATGTAGTTATTCGCCCAAATATTATTAGTTTTAGGATTTTGTGTTATTGACATTTTATTTTCTTTTCATTAATTGTACTATGTGTTTGTTTCATTGTGTTTGTACATTTGCTTTGTTGATTATCTGCTGGTTTTGTTTTTCTGTGCCTATATCCAACACAATGTAATATTTGTTTGTGATAATAATAATAAATAATAATAAATAAATAAAAGGCCACTTAAAAATAAGTTTATATTTAGTACAAATAAAAATTTAAACCAAAGTATGGAAGTGGGCGTGGCTTAAAATGACAAATATTAAAGCAGTTGTCAGATGCCTTAAAATATCTAAATTATATACAAACATACAATTAAACTATCTCTGAGTTTACTTAAACACACAACGCCGCTTCCTGTCATCATCATCATCGTACATTACAACATAACAAGGTAAAAATAAAGTTTCACATTAATATTCCTTTGTGATAATAAAAAGATTATAAAATATGTGTAACTGGAACGTCACATCGGTAGTCCAGTATATTAAATTATTATATACATAGGTAACAGAGAAATGAATATTTGAAGTTAAAATTTATTCCTTTTAAACTATCAACATCAGTCGGCCTTTACCGAGTTGTTATACATACAAAGTAATTAAGGATTACTACTTATCTGGATATAAGGTTGAGGAACGTCCAAATCCTTCACATCTCTTCCTATTTTAGATGTCCAGGTAGTAGGTAACCAGAGTAGAGAAAAATATCCTCTTTTAACATTGTCTCAGTTTCAATAGAGGTGTCTTCTTACAGACATTCACAAGGAGTAAAAAAACGTAGAATGCAGAGAACGTTAAACTATAAATATCCTGAAGATCCAAGAGAATACTTATTTAGTATTCTCTTGGTTCTACATTTATATTCCTTTGTGATAATAAAAAGGTTATAAAGTATGTGTAACTGGAACGTCACATCGGTAGTCCAGTATATTAAAGTAGTATATACATAGGTAACAGAGAAATGAATATTTGAAGTTAAAATTTATTCCTTTTAAACTATCAACATCAGTCGGCCTTTACCAAGTTATTAAACATAAAAACTAATTAAGGATTACTACTTATCTGGATATAAGGTTGAGGAACGTCCAAATCCTTCACATCTCTTCCTATTTTAGATGTCCAGGTAGTAGGTAACCAGAGTAGAGAAAAATATCCTCTTTTAACATTGTCTCAGTTTCAATAGAGGTGTCTTCTTACAGACATTCACAAGGAGTAAAAAAAAACGTAGTATGCAGAGAACGTTAAACTATAAATATCCTGAAGATCCAAGAGAATACTAAATAAAACAGAAAACCGTAAATACAACATAAAACCCCTGTAACAATAGAAAAATTACAGATATTAGTTATTTGTAATAAAAATCACTTCCACCCTCAACATTATGTTAAGGAATAGCGTTTAAAAGATTCATCATCATCCGAGCGTCTGTCCCAGTTGCGTCTCGCGACGCCCGGGGTCCGCTTTCCTACATTTTCTCCTCCACTTCGCACGGTCGTCGGCATCCCCTGTGGTGAGACCATTGGCACGCATGTCATCCCTTACGACGTCAAGCCAGCACTTCTTGGGTCTTCCCCTCTTACCGGGACCCGGCGGGGCTGACATGGCCAGACATTTGTTACCTACGTAGCCCGGCGGTTGCCGCAAGACGTGACCATACCAACGAAGGCGACACTCTTGCAACTTGTCTGCAATGTCACGGACGTGAAGGCTGCCGCGGATGCGAGAGTTCCTCACGCGGTCCATCCGCGTGACTCCACACATCCACCGCAGCATCTTCATTTCCGTGACACGCAGCTCCTGCTTGTGTTGCTCCAATATCGGCCACGTCTCACTGCCATGTAAAAGGACAGGTCTAATAATGGTTTTGTAGACCTGTCCCTTCAACCGGATCGGCATTTTAGGGTCACAAATGACACCGGTCATCTCCCGCCATTTGGCCCACGCGGCAGCAATGCGTGACTTGACATCGCAATCGATGTCACTGGACGTGTGAAAAACAGATCCCAAGTATTTAACCTGGTCCGTGCGCTCGACCAAATCACCGCCTATGCGGACGGATGTGGGATCTGTCGAGTTTAGTGCCAAGTACTCGGTCTTCGCCACATTTAGTTTCAGACCGCCGTTCTCAAGCGTCTCCTTCCACGCCTTTACACGTCGCACCAATCTGCCCCTGTCCGCGTCTGCCAGCGCAATATCGTCAGCATACATGAGCAACCATGGAGGCTGCTCATGCGGGTTTCTGATGCTGTCCGACAATTCGTCTAATATTACACTGAACAGAAGCGGACTAAGGACAGAACCCTGGTGTACCCCGACGGTGATGGGGAAGGGTTTCGTGTCGCCAACAGCAGTCCGAACCATTGAGTCGGAGTCACAGTACATGTCCCGGATAGTGTCAATATAGACCTCTGGAACCCCTTTGGACCGCAGTGCCCACCAGATCATCGCACGAGGAACACAGTCGAAGGCCTTCTGCATATCTAGGAACAAACAGTGCAGAGGCGTGTTCTTCGACCTGTATTTCTCTGCGACAACCCTCAGGGCAAAAACAGGGTCCGTGGTCCCATGACCAGGGCGAAACCCATATTGACACTCCGAGAGAGTACACTCCTGCCGGATCCGAGAGTCTATAATCCTCTCGAAGATCTTCATGGTGTGGGACATCACCTTAATACCGCGGTAGCTCCCGCACTCCTGCACTGACCCCTTACCTTTGAAGACTGGAGTAATAATACTTAGTCTCCATTGGTTTGGGATCTGCCCGCTGAGGAGTATGCGGTTAAAAAGGTTTACTAAGATGCCCACACCGCGAGGACCCATCGCCTTCCAGGCTTCGATGGGGACTCCATCGGGTCCGACAGCTTTCCGATTCTTCATGCGGCGAAGCGCAGTCAGGACTTCTCCAGGCGTTACCGGTGGCACTAGTCCTTGATTCGGAGGGAGGTCCGGAGGCTGCACCTCTTTATGCTGCTTATTAAGCAGCTCGTGGAAGTACGAGCGCCATCTCTCCTTTACCGCGAGGTCTTCGCTTAACAGGTTGCCCTCAGGGTCTTTTACACAGCGACACTTGGATATATCCTGTGCCGCTTTGACCCTGGAGCGCGCCAGCTTATAGATGAGCTTCTGCCCCTCAGACGATTCCAGCTTATCATACAAAGGTTGTAAGTGGTCTCGTCTGGCTCTGGCTACAGCTCTCTTTGTGGCGCGCTTGGCAGCCCTGTACGCGTCGCGGTCTTCGGAAGATCCGGTCGCTTGCCACTTTTTAAAGAGGGCTTTCTTCTCCCTGGTCTCCCTCAGGACTGCGTCGTTCCACCACCAAGTTTCCTTGTCACATTTGCGTCCACCCTTAGACTCACCGAGCACCACCTTCGCCGCTCCAAGGATGGCCGCCTGAACTTTGTCCCAGTAATCTTGAACTGGTTCGCCTTCAGTGTCGGTGCACTTGTCACCGACAGCTGAGACGAACTCCTGGGACCTAGTTTCATCAAGCAGCCACCATCTGATGCGGCGCTGGCACCGCTCGATGCGTTTGCCTTTAGGCTTCACGCAGAGGTCCATGACAAGGAGACGGTGTTGTGCAGTAAGACTCTCACCGGGTATGACCTTGCAGTTGGCCACCTTGCCGATGCTGTGTCGCCTAGTGAGTAGGAAATCGATCTGAGTTGTACGCCTCCCGCTCTTGTAGGTGATGAGATGTTCGGATTTCTTTTTGAAATACGTGTTCACAATGGCCAGATCGGCAGCCGCACACGTTCTGAGGATAGTTTCTCCTTCAGTGTTGCGGGTGCCGTATCCAAAACCACCATGAACACGTTCAAACTCCTCACACCTCTCACCCACATGACCGTTTAGGTCGCCGCCCAAAACGATTCCCTGTGACAACGGAATGCTCCGAAGCACTCCCTCGAGTTGGCCCCAAAACGACATCTTATCGGCGTCGCTACAACCGGCCTGTGGCGCGTAGGCACTTATCAGGAGGGTAATAATCCCATCGATAAGCACCCTCACGATCATAAGCCGGTCGCTACAGCGTTTCACCTCCAAGATGCCGCTCTGCAGCCCTTCGGAGAGCACCACGGCCACCCCGTTCTCCCCACCAGGCGCACCCGTGTAGTACAGCTTGTAGCCTTTCTGCAAAGGCCGGGCTCTGTTGCCCTTCCACCGAGTCTCCTGCAGGAACGCCACGTCCACCCTCCGCCTGGAGAGTACTTCGGCCAACTCTACCGCACGCCCAGTCAGCGTGCCAATGTTCCAAGATGCGAAGCGGATTCGGGTTGGGGCTAACTTCTTTAGCCGTGCTGGCCCGACACACGGCAGCCCTAGCCCACTTGCCACAGGAGTCGGGCGGGGCTCCTGCGCGCCGTTTTGCGGCGGCGCCCTATCCCTAGCAGCATTCCTTTTACTTCTTTTCATTATTTGTTTCGGCGGGTGGCTTTTATGGGAGCGACGCCCTCAGACCTCCCAACCCCAGAGGGGAAAGCCAGCGCCAGAGCCTCGTCCGTTAATCAGCAGGTGCACGCACTGGCACGGGAGGTTGACTTGGGCCCCGAAGATCTTGGTGGGGCCCCTTACACCCTGGGGCCCCTTACAGCGTTTAAAAGATTATATAGTTTTAACTAGATCATTCTACCAACAAGCTTTTTCATGTTGTTTACTAAGTCTCTTGATAAGCAGACTGAAATACAAAGTACAACCATTAATCAATCAATCTTACCGATTACGAAGAAAACAAATCAAAACAAATATTCTCACCTCATAACAACACTTATTGTCTACATATTTGCTATAAAGACTCTTTGGATATTAATCCGAATTGAATCACCATGACCAGGCATTCTCTCATGACGCCATCTCGTAGAAAAAATAACGAGCTCCTTTCTTTACTTTCGCTCGATTACGGCAGGCTAAATTCATACGCCATACAGCCTTGACAAAACATTGGCAGAATAAACAAAACAAACATAAAAACCTTACTATTCCGGTTTGTCACACCGCACGCAATACATTATGTGTGTATGTGAGTCAGGACAGCTAATCTATCTAAGTTCAATGTCCAGCACCAAACTGAAAGACACCATCGACAGCACGCGTTAATTTAAGAACGCGCCAAAAGACTCGAAACGACCTTGACAGTTTTGACAACGTCAAACTTATGTCGTTCAAAACAAAAACAAACAGAATGAAATGTTATAACATATTAAATAAATAGACAAATAAGTTTAGAGTTATAACTAAAGTATTGTGAAAATGGAGTTTGTTTCCACAAAAGGGATGTATACAGAAATAAGGTTAGTAAATCAAATCTTATGAATATGTAACCAACACTCAGAAGTGTTACAAATTTGAAATATTGCGTTTGAAAATTTGCGTTGAATCCGAAAATCTCCGAACCCCTTTATGATTTTCGATTGGCAACTACAGTAACAGATTTAGGGCCCCCCTTCATTTGTCTCAGAAATGACGTTTCGGACAGAAAAATATGAGGGAAAATCTCCGAACTACAATTTCTTAGCAAAAATATGTGATCATACAAAAATAAATTATCTGTTAGAAATAATTATATCACATAGATATAACGAGCGTGTCAAGTGTAACTCCAACGTCTCGGACGTTGCAAATGTAAAATCCATGTTTTAAAAGCATAACAAATATGAATTTCATTTTGTAAATATAATAAACGTAAATTAAACGTAAGATTTTCAGTACAATGAAAATCCGAAATGGTTCATTGTTATGAAATCAATTTCCTCCAATTTCCTCGATGCTTATCGACTTTTCGACTGATCGATTATATGAGGATCATTTGTGTACATTGTAGTATCGATTGTGACCAATCGAATGTAATCAGCTGACACGCTGACAGGCCTGATAATTGTTGTTAAAATAAGAACACATATTTAAAGTAAATTTTTGTTCTTTAAATGATTAAAATGATAAATTTCATTTTTGTAAAATTCATATTTGTAATGCTGTTAGAACATGGATTTTACATTTGCAACGTTGGAGTTACACTTGACACGCTCGAGACGCTGGAATCACACTCGAACGCTCGAGACGTTGGAAAATCACTCGAGATTTCGACTCTGGTTGGAGACTGAGATATTTTAACTGATATAATTTGACCGAGATGTTATTGGCTGAGATGTGAAAACGGGTCATCCAGTTTTAGATATTGCATAATGTGTCAGAGAAACACAGTCGGCTGCCCAATTTCAAAACACAGTAACTGACAAATTTTTCAAAATCGATTTTTTTGTATATTTATCTCCAGTTGAGTCTTGGGAACATGATTGTAATATCTGGGGCTTGTGAATACGAAACCAAATTCTAACAATTAAAAATATATATATTTGATAGCTTCAGTACAATGATAAGTAAATATATGTCTTAAGCGAGTGCTGTAGAATGGCCAAGTGGGGCCCGCATCGACACGGTGGAGGAGGGCGGTGAAGAACCGGTTCTGCGCTGGCTAGTTGCGTTCCGGGTCTCAATGTGTATTTCTTTGCTTAAACAATGGTTCAATTCATATTCCTCAAAAATTTGCTTTCTTTCATGTAGATATTAATTTCGATAAACCTAGTGTATTTTTTATTTGTTTGACAAATTTAAAACAAAGTAAGGTTCACGACAATTTTAAAAACCTAGTAAGTCGGCATACATTTTTTTTCATATTAATACAATAATAAATAAGCGTAGAAGATAAGGTTATCGACAGTAGATCATTTATCTGAAAAAGGTAAACTTTCTGTCTCTATCTGTATTTTGTACTTTCTGTCTCTATCTGTATTTTGTGTCTGCTGTACGCTGATGATGCGGTGCTCATGGCCTCGTCAGAAGCCGACCTACAGGCATTAGTCACTAATATGAAAGAGGGGTGTGAAAGTAAGGGTCTCCGCTTGAATGCAAGTAAAACTAAGGTTCTAGTATTTGAAAGAGGTGACGTAAGAACTAAATGCGAGATTAGAGTAAACCAGGAACGTCTAGAGCAAGTGAATGAAATTGTGTATTTAGGAAGTATGTTTAGCGCGGATGGAAGATGTGATTCGGATGTAGAACGGCGAGTAGCTGCCGGAAACAAAGTTAACGGTGCTTTGTCCCAGTTAGTAAAGCGACAAAGCATCGTAAAAGAAGCACGACTGGCGATTCATAACGCAGTGCTAGTGCCAACTTTGCTTTACGGTAGTGAAACCTGGGTATGTCAGCAGATGCATGAAAGTAAATTGAATGCTGTGGAGATGCGATCACTTCGAAAATTGTGCGGCGTTACCTTGGCCGACCGAATACGTAACGAAGTGATACGCAATATGGCAGGTTTGAATGAAAGTGTCAGCGTTAAGCTGGAAAAAGGCGTGCTCCGTTGGTTTGGACACGTCCAACGAATGAGTGAGGAACGATTGACGAAGAATATATATTGTTCAAAAGTAGAGGGTAGAAGGAGTCAGGGAAGGCCGAGACTTACATATGAAGACCACGTGAGCAGATTGCTCAAAAACGGAAAGGTCAAAAGTACTCGGATACCCAGACGTGCGTGTATGAAGCGATTGATGAATCTCGAAGAAGCGAAAGAAGTATGCATGGATCGCGAAGCCTGGCGATCTGTCCTCTCTGACTACCCCGTCAGGGATACAGCGTGAAGATAGTTAAGTTAAGTTATCTGTATTTTTATATTGACGTAAATATTGATAGTGTGATATGATACATATTCCATTCCAGTTCCGCTGAACATTTATTAGAAGAATCTGTTGTTTGTTGCAGGGATGCATTTGTATTCACAGATATTTGCGCTCAGGACATTGTAAAGACATTTAAATGTATCGAAATTAAGAAAACCACGGAACTTTGGGGATTATCAGTCAAAACTGCATCATGTATAATTGAGGTCATTGCGCCCCATCTAGAAACTGTGTTTAATGACTGTGTTTCTAGTGGTACATTTCCTGATTTAATGAAACACAGCAAAGTCGTTCCCTTGTTCAAGGCTGGCAGCGCTACAGACCCGTCTAATTTCCGACCAGTGTCGGTGCTGCCAACTTTGAGGAAAGTATTTGAAAAAATAATCTTGAATCAAATGCTATCCCATTTTAATAGTCATAAAATATTTCATGCGTATCAATTTGGGTTTACGAAAGGGCGCTCAACTTCCGATGCTGGTGTTGAGTTATTAAAATGTATTCATGAAGCTTGGAAAGACAAGCACGATGCATTAGGTATATTTTGCGATCTATCAAAGGCTTTTGATTGCGTTCAACATGAAACGCTGTGCAAAAAATTACACCACTATGGAATAAGAGGCAAAGCTCTCGACCTTCTGTCTTCATATTTGAACAATAGAATACAGAGGGTCGATATTAATGGTACACGTTCTGTAGGATCCATGGTTACTATGGGTGTGCCGCAAGACTCGATACTTGGGCCATTCTTGTTCCTCATTTATATTAATGATTTACCATTTTATGTAGGGGACTGGAATAGGATTGTTTTGTTTGCAGATGACACCTCATTAAATTTTAAAATTAAAAGACAATTAGATAACTATGACGATGTAAACAATGCAATTGCAAGAGTAGTTCATTGGTTCAGCTCAAATAATCTTTGACTTAATGAAAATAAACTAAATGTATAAAATTTACTCTACCAAATGTAAAACAAGTTGCGGCCAATGTTCAACTGAATGGACAAGTGTTAGAGTTTGTAGAATCAACTGTGTTCCTCGGTATAACTATTGATGCCAATTTGCAGTGGGGCCCACACATAGAAAAGACAGCCTTTAGGTTAAGTTCGGCTGCATACGCTGTAAAAAAGATCAGGACTCTAACAGATGTGGATACGGCTAGAATGGTTTACTTCAGCTATTTTCATAGTATTATGTCTTACGGTATTCTCCTTTGGGGGAGTGCTGCAGATTTAAATATTATTTTTGTTCTACAAAAGCGGGCTGTACGCGCTATTTATAATTTGGGCCCCAGAGTTTCTCTCCGAGAAAAATTCAAAGAAGTAAATATTCTAACCGTACCATCACAATACCATTTTGCCAATCTTATGTATGTCCAGAAAAACCTATCACAATTTTGTAAACTCTGTGATAAACATAATATAAACACTAGAAATAAAAATAATCTTTCAGTCCACCACAGTCGACTACATAAGATTGGCGATTCTTTCCAGGGTAACTGTATACGCTTTTACAACAAGCTTCCCTGTGACCTGAGAAATTTACCATTAAATAAATTTAAAAAGTCAATAATAATAATAATAAATTAAAATTAATAATAAATTATTAATTATTCATAGTTTTGTTGCCCTTCTGCACCGGTTAGGATTTAATGGCCTAACGGGAGAGCAGTGAGAGTGCTACTACCGGGAGTGCAGCAAATCTCAACTCTGGCTTGCCTTAATTGGCCAGTCAGAGGGAGGGAGCCAGAGCTATATGCTCGGGGGTGGAAGTGTCATTTTCAAGGTCATAACTACGGGGAAGCCCGCTCCGGGACTGTCCTGCGAAGGTGAAACCGGCGCTGCACCGCTCGACACCCCGAGCCGCTCACACCGGTGTTGCCCTCTGTCGCCTTACAGGCTTATTTTGCCTATGGCGATTGTATAGGGGGCCCACCTAGTGAGTTGGCAAGTCACCGTCTGCCACTATTTTGATAATAATATATTAAAAAGGCAGACGCCGTTTTCATCCGTAGCTCAAGTCACCCAGTACATTTAACCTCCAACTTAATAGCCCAACAGTAGTTAGCATATCGTACAAAAGTTTAACTCCCATTGGAGATGGTCCATTATCGTTCTTCTACATAAGGCAGGCGTGGATTGTCTGCAGTGGGGGCCATTCCCTGTTACATTAAAATTCTCAAAGGGCCTCTGCGTGTTGGACCACTATGTCCCCATGTAAGCCTACCAAAAGACCGGGTATCTTCGTAAAAAAAAAAGAAGATACCCGAGAAGAAGAGACAAGTAAATAATAATAAAAAGAATAATAATAATAATTATTATTATTGCCGAGACAAGAGTGCTCATTGGCAAATTAACCAGTTTTAAAGCTGGTAACATTCGACCAAGAATCATGCGCTTCGTAAAGCGAGCATTTTCCGAGACTGAAATTAGTCCACAGGATTATACGGCTCGTGTCACGGAAAGCATTGATTTTTTGAAACAAAAAATCTATATTGTGCCCACAAAGAATTCGTAGGTATAGAAAACGCGTGAATCGATTTCATATTAATTGCTCATTCCAAAGAGACCAGAGGCGTGTTTATAGAAATTGGGAACGACCAGATAAAGATGTGAATGTCGGTTGCCTACCTGATACGGGTGAAACGAATGTGTTTTGGCGTAGTATCTGGTCGGCACCAGTAATTCATACTGAGGGTGACTGGATTTGTGATGTCAAGAGAGCATGTGAAAGTATTGCAGATATGGAATCCATACAAATTAATAATTTAGATGTGGCTAATGCAGTCCGTCCATTATCAAATTGGAAAGCTCCAGGACCGGATGGACTGCAAAACTTCTGGATTAAATGGTTCCGCAGTTTACATGGTCTTTTGGCATCTCAATTTCAGGCTGCCATTGAATCTGGTACGCTGCCAATTTTTATGACAACAGGAGTTACTCATCTGCTCCATAAGGCCGGCAGTACCTCGAACCCCAGTAATTATAGACCGATCACTTGTTTACCATCGGTCTATAAACTTCTAACTTCCATTTTGAGAGACAAAATTGCTGAACATGTTAGCTACAATGCGATAATGAGTGTCACGCAAAATGGATGTAGAAGTGGAGCTCGAGGTACTAAAGAGCTCCTCATCATTGATATGATCATCAGCCAGCAAGTTCGCCGCAACCGTAAAGATCTCTCCATATGTTGGATAGATTATAAGAAAGCATTCGATTCCGTACCTCATACGTGGCTTTTGAGGGTGTTGGAGTTGTATAAAATAGATGCAACTCTATGCACCTTCTTAAAGTCATGTATGGGCCAATGGAGAACTACACTTAGCTATCCAGGATACCGAGGGATATGCGGTGGTGGTGAACATATAAAAATTAAGCGGGGAATATTCCAAGGTGACAGTTTGAGTCCTCTTTGGTTTTGCTTAGCACTGAACCCTTTAAGTACTCTACTTGAGAGTTCAGGGTTAGGTTATAAGTTGCGAAGAGGTGGTCAGGTAATATCGCACTTGCTTTATATGGATGATTTAAAGTTGTTTGCTACAACTAACTCCCACTTGATAGATTTACTAAAGGTAACTGAAAACTTTAGTAATTCAATCAAAATGGAGTTTGGTGTGGATAAATGTGCAGTCATGCATATTAAACGAGGGCAGATATTGGAATCAGATGGCATTTAGCTATAGGGTATGTCGCAGGCTTTGTGCATCAATGAAGCTGACATGAAACATTTATTACGAGAACGTTTCTTTGGTCGCCTGAAAAAGGTACTAAATAGCCTTTTATCAGGCGGCAACAGGGTGCGTGCTTATAATGGATGGGTCATACCACTTCTGATGTACTCCTTTGGCATACTCAAGTGGACTCAAACTGAATTGGATGCTCTGGATAGAAGTGTACGTACATTGCTAACAGCACATCGGATGCATCATCCACGTTCTTCTGTGATGAGGATGTACATCCCACGACGATGTGGAGGACGAGGTTTTTTAAATGTGAAAAGTCTTCATAACAGTGAGGTGTACAGCCTTGGACAACATTTTATTAATATGAATGTGGAAATGCATCGAGATGTTGTTGCAGTGGACGTTGGACTCACCCCGCTTGGTTTGGCTAAAGAGAACTGGCATAAGCCAACAGTGCTAAGCCTTGGTGACCGTCAGAGGGTATGGCAGAGCATGGAGCTTCATGGTAGGTTTTATCAGGCCTTACATGGGCCTGATGTGGACTTTTTATCGTCCGTAGCCTGGTTACGTTTCGGTGACCTCTTCGGAGAAACCGAAGGTTTTGTCTGTGCAATTGCAGATGAGGTTATCAAGACGAACAACTTTAGGAGGCATATTATGAGGGACGGCACGATCGATATTTGTCGAGCGTGTCACCAACCAGGTGAGTCCCTAAGACATATCGTTTCCGGTTGTCCTCGACTTGCTAACAGCGAGTATTTGCACAGGCACAATCAAGTAGCCAGGATTATTCACCAACAGCTTGCTCTGAAGTACCGCCTGGCGGATACTGAGGTTCCGTACTATTAGTATGTGGCTGAGTCAGTTCTCGAAAATGGTCATATCACATTGTACTGGGACCGGTCTATCATCACAGACAGGACTGATATAGCTAACAAACCTGACATTGTGGTGATAAACAGGTCAGAGCGTCGTGTAATGATTGTCGATGTCACAATCCCTCATGATGGCAATCTCGTGAAAGCTGAAAAAGAAAAGCAAAGTAAGTATTTGGATGTAGCTCACGAGGTTGTCGATATGTGAAAGGTGGACTCGGCAATCATTGTTCCGATAGTTGTCTCTGTCAATGGACTTATTGCCAAGAGCCTCGACCAACATCTCAAGAGGCTCTCGCGTTGGGTAGCTGGGTCAAGGGGCAGATTCAGAAAGCAGTACTTCTCGATACGGCACGTATTGTGAGAAGGTTTTTGTCTCTGGAGCCCTAACCACCGGTATCTTGGCCCTTGTATCCGATACCGGTAGGATGCTGTTTTATATATTTTTAAATAGATTGTTTTTGTTTAATTTTAAATTTATTTAAAAATGTATTTAATAAGTATATAAAATGAATAAAGGAAATAATTATAATCTTTATTTTGTAGAACATAGGTATAGAATGATCTTAAATAGTAATTAGTTCACTGTTTTGCCACTTGGGCATACGAATTATAATAATTAGTTATAGTCTATGAAATTAAAATATAATGTCAAAAAATATAAAATAAACATGCATTAATAAATCAACAACAATTAATTAATTTAAATATTGAACAATTATCAATTTGTGTTAATTACCAATTTAATTATTCAGTACATAATAAGATAGGCTAGAAATAACATTATATTGTATCATCATATAGAAATTCATCCAGCGAGTAATAGCATTTATCAACTAACAATGATTGTATCGCTTTTTTAAATCTAGGTACAGACAACGTCTTAATTTCCATTGGAATTTTATTAAAAATTTTTGGCGCCGTACCAAATATAGATTTTTCCATAAGGGCTGTGTTACATTTGGCATTACATAACTGTTCACTATATTGACTTCGGACTGGGCCTCTTCTAACATCAGCCACTCGTGTATACAGATTGGAATTAGTTTTAACAAAAATAGCTGCTTTCAATATGTATAGGCACGGCAACGTAAGCAATTTAAATATTTTAGGTAGGGTACACAGCTATCTGTAATTTTCAACCCCAACATGGATTATAATTAAGATTTATAATTAAATTATTATTGTCTAGCCATGTAATAATACTAGACAGAGAATTGTTTATATCATTTTGGTATTCATTAAGATTAGTACATTTAATTATTGCCGTGCTATCTGCAAACAGCACCATATTACAATGTGTATGTTTAGGAAGGTCGTTTGTAAATTAAAAATAACAACGGTGTAACGCCCCCCCCCCCGTTGTTTGTCAGTATTTTGATATGCGCGTGATTGAGAAACGTGTGTAGAAAGAAGATGAGTAGGTTCTAAAATCTCTCGCTAACCGCTGAGTTAAAATTCTAGCTAATGGGAGGAATACCTAAGTGATGCTATTGAACATGTTACGTAATATATGGCCTTGTGATCCGTAATCGTCTAGTGGTTAAATTAATAAAAAATAATTGTTTGATAATATTTTATAAAATCTCTGAAAACACAATGATCGAAATATACATAAGAAGAATGGTGAATTGTTATCTTAAAGTAAAGAATAGTTTGTTTACTGCAAATGAAGTCTCATGCATTCTGACCTGATATAACTGGCACGAACTAATTTCTGCTTGGTGATTCGGGCTCGATTCTGGATCCTGTAAATTTTAATTGACCTATGAGACTAGCCTTTGTCCATACTACATTACCCCAATGTGCGTCACGTCAAATATAACACAATATTAATTTATTCCGACAGATTTTGGTCTAAAAGAATATTTCAAGTAGAAGTCGCAGATTGAGTGAGTGAGTTGTTTGATGTGAAAATTTGTAGTCCTCTTGACAGCAGGACGAAGTGACCAGAATAAATGTACTCAACATTAAATACTGTTTTTGAAGCATAGCACTAACATGTGCTGATGAGCAATCTAGGGTATCATTCTCTGTCTGGAGTCTAGTAGTTTGATATGGAATGATAGGTCATATTGACTGAGCGTACTAAAATAGCTTAATAAACATAGCTTCCAAAGTGTCATATTTGAATTCAAAGCATGTGTGTAATTGGAGCTCAAAGTAATTTTAATCAAGTTAATCATGACTAAGCCAGGTAACATCACAGCAAGGAACTCCCCTCGTTGCGAGGATTTTCGTCATCACTACAGATCGGCCAAACTGTGCTAGACTTTCCCCGGAGGTATTTGTTTAACCCCATAAGTCGTCCTGTCGTGTGAGTACCATTAGCGTCGAACACCATGGCTAGAGAAAAATTAAATGAACTCGCATTACTTCACAGCCAATGAGATAATTTCGAGTAAAGTTGTATATACGCTCTGCCATATATATATCGCCTCGAAGTGTGACTAATATCTAGTAGAATTGCATTTAATTCAGTCTTTATCTGAAGTCTAGCACTTACACGTGCTAGCGTGTAACTTAAATCCTCATATTAATTATGAAAGGTCATAGTTGGATAGTTGCTGTATGAAAGGGCATATAGAAGACTAGCGCATTATAGCAGCTTAAATAAATTAAGCTTACTTAATAATACATTTGCAGTCTAGGCACATCTGTAAGCTGGAACTCTGGATCATATTCATCAAGTTAGTCATGACTAAGCCAGATAACATCACAACTAGGAACTTCCCACGTTGCAGGTTCAATCATAGATATCCCCCGAGAACTTATTTACAGCCTCATACATCGTCCTGTTTGTGTGAGTATCGTAGCGTCAAACGCCATGTCTCTTTAATATTAGTGTGTATTCGAATTATATAGGTTTGTAGTCGTTGAATAGTTGTGCACGTCGACTCAAATAGTAGTATCTGATGGTGATATACGCTGTATCTCCTCGAAGTTAGCCGAAATCTAGTACGAATCAACACTGATTAAATGTACTCAGCATTTAATTCAGTCAAAAGGAACAATTTTGTAACGTATGTACTACGCTACATTACTTCAGTCGTCATTTGTAATCGGCAGCACGTCGCATCGTCAATAATACTTGTTCTTATAATGTTTAGACCAAAACCAAACCGGATAAAGTATATTGAAGTTATCTAATTAAGTCAGCTAATCGTTCTGTCGTTAAGCTAAATTTATTTATTCCTTATTTACTAACACTTTTTACGATGTTGTAAATTATTTAATCAATGTTTTAAATTATATAAAATCTGAAGTCCAAAAGATTACAAATGTATATAATATGCAAATAGATATCTAAAAATGAATTCTACATGCACAACCTCTTATCTAAAATCACACACATGCACATAAACAAATTTCATACATTTCAGTACATATGATACATATATTTTATTATAATATAATCTGTTTATATCTGACCCGTTGAGCCTCATAATGATGCTCAGTCAATGATATCTTCGCATTTAATAAATTAATTTTAGTATTTAACTTACGTCCATGAGAAAATTCATAATCAAACACTAAATAATCTCAGCTTATTAATTTTATTTGTACACTGAATTATCTAGATATATTTAATAAATCAAAAACAAATCTATTAGTTAATCTTAAAAGCATTCAAATAATAATCCATCTACCTAGAAATAATTAATTTAATTTGAATAAAAGAATATCAAAGCAACATTAGATGATTTCAATAAGTAACAAAATATATTTTAATAGGAATAATTTGAAACAAAACCAATCTCAGTAAATACAAAAAGATAGTCTCAATAAGTAATTATACTTAATAGGAAGAATTATAAACAATAGGTAAATCTCAATAAGTAATCGTACTTAAACTCAATAGATATAAGATTACCTAAAGTAATAGTAATAAACATAATAGGAATAATTATAAACAAACGGCAGTCTCATTAAGTAATTATAGGTACTTAATAGAAATAATTATAAACAATCGGCAGTCTCATTAAGTAATTATACTTAATAGGGATAATTATAAACAAACGGCAGTCTCAATAAGTAATTATACTTAATAGAAATAATTATAAACAATCGGCAGTCTCATTAAGTAATACTTAATAGGAATAATTATAAACAAACGGCAGTCTCAATAAGTAATTATACTTAACTTATAGGCAGCTAGCTAGTTTCACACAAACACTAGACTTTGATTCGGAGGTCTTACTCCTAGTTAGGCAGATGTGCCTCGATACGCGCCCGGTTTGCAACTGAATAAAACTTTTCATGATTTGAACTCATGGTATTTTGGCCCTTTGTCCTCCGTTTTGAACAGAACAAAAAAGGTATCCCTTTTTTGTTTACAAAATGCGCGCGTCTTTCAGAGAATATTATTTTAACACAAACATGTGTCAAGTGGTCACAAGACAAAATCTCAGATATCAACACAAAAGTTTAGCAGAAAAACTGTTTAAATGGTTTAGTTCCCACTTATGCGGCCAATTTTAACTAGAATTAATATCATTGTACCCAAAGCACTTATGAACTGTCACCCGATATTTTACTATTTATGTGCGTATTTTTAAATGAATACCTCTTAGCATTCGTCTGACCCAAAGTTAAAATAAGTACAAAAAATATAACGATTTATGGCCCGAACCGCACTTGTATGCAAACCCAACGAAGTTTTTCGTAACAACAAAAAATTATAAGCCATTTATGTACTCCACTAGTTACTTTTATTTATTATATAAAGGGGGGCGGTAGAGGCCGTCACATCTCCCCCCCTGAATGTGTGCGGAAAATGAACCTGTTCACCTTTACGAACACATTCATAATCTTTTTATAGCTCCAAGCCCAGTATCTTCTAAATTCTTCTTCAATTATATCTTATATTACATAAAACTAGATCCCGTAGCTTCCATTACGGTAAACGTCATCAAAGTTTCTTTACCTGCTGCTGATCCAAAGAGATTATGAATTTGATTTTTATTTCTCCGTAGAGATTTTACATACGAGCTTTCCCCCCCCAGGTAAGTGCTCCCAGCAAGACCTGATAATATTAGAAAACCACCCTCACGTGCCAGTGGTACACAAACCACCTCACCTGTTTATGATAAATAAGCCACATCACCTGCATACGGTATCATATAAGTCACCTCACCTGCCAATGAATATTATATTTAAGGTTGGTCTCCTTGACTTCTCTAACGTTAAACGCGAAGTTTCTCTACCTGCTGCTAATTTGGAAAAGCTATGAATTGAACTTTTCTCCTTAGAGATTTACTTTACTAGCATTACCTTTTAGGTAAATGCTTCTAACAAGCCTCTAAATTATATCTCCTGCGAGAGGTTTATAAGCCACCTCACCTGCTCGTGTTACTCAGGCAACCTCACCTTGCTAGTGATATAAATACAACCAAACCTGCTAATGGTATATAACATAATGCTGATTCGGAAAGAACTCATTTACGAGTATTACCTCTCAGATAAGTGCCCCTAAAAAGCCTCTAAATTACCTGTACTGCAAGTGGGTTATAAGCCTCCTCACCTGCTAGTATTACACAAGCAACCTCATATTGTTAATTATACAAATACAACCTCACCTGCCAGCTATAAAAATGCTGACTGACAGTGTCTCCAAACCGTTTTAACAATAGTTATAAACATTGTGTAAGGGTCCAAGCCCCCTCACCCCTCTAGTATTTTAAAAGCAACTTAACCTTGCTAGTGGTGTAAATGCAACCTCACCTGCCAATTATACAACTGGTGACTGACAGACTGAATGGCATATTTATAAAATAAAGTTAAAACTAACTTACTCGAATACTACTAGCAACATCGAAATCGTGTTCTCCAACGTGACGAGTGTTTCCAAATAAATATATACACGGTGTCAAGGACCCAGTCACCTCACCCGCTATCGATGTACCTACTAACTAGCAAATGCAGTAACGATGCCAAACGATTCCATTGGTGTTACAATAAAATATCTGGTCTAGCTAGGTGTTCACTATGTTGTTAATATAATAAGTGCGAAAGTTTGTAAAAATGGATGTTTGTTACCTTTTCACGTAAAAACAATTGAACGAATTTTAATGAACTTTACAATAATATAGCTTAAGCATCAGAATAACACATAAGCTACTGTTTATCCCGGGAACAAGTTTCTGTAAGAAACGGGAACGAGAAAACATCTCTACGCGAGCAAAGCCGCAGGCGTCACTTAGTAATAAATAAAGATGAAACCGGATTATTTGAACTAAAACATGATGAGAGTCTCCAATCCCATCTCCAAATTTATTCTAGTATAAGGGGCCAATCAACCTCGCCTACTAGCGAGTACCTGCTGATTATCGGGCGAGTACCTGCTGATTAACAGACGAGTACCTGCTGATTAACGGATGAGTACCTGCTGATTAACAGACGAGTACTTGTTGATTATCGGAGGAGTACCTGCTGATTACCGAACGAGTACCTGCTGAATATCAAACGAGTACCTGCTGATTATGGGATGAGTACCTGTTGATTAAGGTACTAGACAACGACGTAGGTGTCCTTACAGGGTTGGTAAGTCAGACGACAGTCGTTTCAATCAATGCCGGAAGTAAAAGTCAAACGCTAGTTGCTTTTAACAACCAAACATAAACAAACTTCTAAGCTCTAACCCCAGGTAGAATTTGGAATTCCCCATGTGTGTTTTTCTGTTGACAAAGAATTAATAATGCCAGTGGAACCATTTTCTAACTTATCAATACTATTCTTAGTCTCATCAATTTCTTGTTACGAATACTCAGATCCGCATTTATAGCTAATGGGTCACACCGCTGGTCGCACCAAATCCACATCAATTTGCTTGGAATAGCCGCCGCTTTTTGTGAAATCTGTTTCTTCTGCGCTTATCAAACATGAAAAAAATCCTCTTTCACGTAGCCTATATAAGGATTGAATTCATTTCGTTGTTTAAAATAAAGACAATAAATATATAATATGTACAAAATCCAAAACAGATTGCATGTGACTCTTTAAATGCAGTTTCAAATTTATAAAATAATTTATTTTTTTATAACATTTCTCTTTTTTTCAAAATTCACCATTCATCTTGACTGTCTATAAAATGTCTTGTAACAAAGCCTATTATTTAACAGATTTGGCCATTTATTTTATTACAGGGTTATATTGTTGTTACGAACCCTTAAACAATAAAATATCTATTTCGTTTGTTCGTATCGTCTGAAAGTAATCAATGTTTTTTCTAAAACACAGATGTTAGTAAGTTACACAAATGTATTTCTAAGACAAAGAGATATCCGCTATTCATTGAATTTGCTGTGGGAACTATATAAGTAAAAATCCTTTTTTTTTTTTGAATAAGGAATTGTTATTGTAAAATAACAGACCCAAAATTTCTATTTTATGGCACACCAGATGGCGAACCCGCCTTACCTAAAGGCGACAGACTCGACAATTTAGTATATGAAACCTATGTACATCTTTAGATATACCGTACTGCTGCTTAACCTCTCATGGCCTAATAGCATGAAGATATTTAAGCAAACTTACGTTGTGTATTTTTTTGATAAAAGTTTGTATAGACATACAAACATACATACAAAATATTTATAGTGTTTATATTGAACCTATGTTCGACTAATATGACGTATAGTATCTATTATTAAATATAATATCAAACAATTTCTAAATTTATTTATTTGACCCTTTATTTGTTTTTAAACGTTGTGTTAGTAATTACCAAGTTCTTTGATACTTCGTTGCAATAATTTTAATTATCACATTTTTAAAGACGAATGTATCCTGGTCACGGCACCAGATGTAACCCCCCCCCCCCCCGTTGTTTGTCAGTATTTTGATATGCGCGTGATTGAGAAACGTGTGTAGAAAGAAGATGAGTAGGTTCTAAAATCTCTCGCTAACCGCTGAGTTAAAATTCTAGCTAATGGGAGGAATACCTAAGTGATGCTATTGAACATGTTACGTAATATATGGCCTTGTGATCCGTAATCGTCTAGTGGTTAAATTAATAAAAAATAATTGTTTGATAATATTTTATAAAATCTCTGAAAACACAATGATCGAAATATACATAAGAAGAATGGTGAATTGTTATCTTAAAGTAAAGAATAGTTTGTTTACTGCAAATGAAGTCTCATGCATTCTGACCTGATATAACTGGCACGAACTAATTTCTGCTTGGTGATTCGGGCTCGATTCTGGATCCTGTAAATTTTAATTGACCTATGAGACTAGCCTTTGTCCATACTACATTACCCCAATGTGCGTCCCGTCAAATATAACACAATATAAATTTATTCCGACAGATTTTGGTCTAAAAGAATATTTCAAGTAGAAGTCGCAGAATGAGTGAGTGAGTTGTTTGATGTGAAAATTTGTAGTCCTCTTGACAGCAGGACGAAGTGACCAGAATAAATGTACTCAACATTAAATACTGTTTTTGAAGCATAGCACTAACATGTGCTGATGAGCAATCTAGGGTATCATTCTCTGTCTGGAGTCTAGTAGTTTGATATGGAATGATAGGTCATATTGACTGAGCGTACTAAAATAGCTTAATAAACATAGCTTCCAAAGTGTCATATTTGAATTCAAAGCATGTGTGTAATTGGAGCTCAAAGTAATTTTAATCAAGTTAATCATGACTAAGCCAGGTAACATCACAGCAAGGAACTCCCCTCGTTGCGAGGATTTTCGTCATCACTACAGATCGGCCAAACTGTGCTAGACTTTCCCCGGAGGTATTTGTTTAACCCCATAAGTCGTCCTGTCGTGTGAGTACCATTAGCGTCGAACACCATGGCTAGAGAAAAATTAAATGAACTCGCATTACTTCACAGCCAATGAGATAATTTCGAGTAAAGTTGTATATACGCTCTGCCATATATATATCGCCTCGAAGTGTGACTAATATCTAGTAGAATTGCATTTAATTCAGTCTTTATCTGAAGTCTAGCACTTACACGTGCTAGCGTGTAACTTAAATCCTCATATTAATTATGAAAGGTCATAGTTGGATAGTTGCTGTATGAAAGGGCATATAGAAGACTAGCTCATTATAGCAGCTTAAATAAATTAAGCTTACTTAATAATACATTTGCAGTCTAGGCACATCTGTAAGCTGGAACTCTGGATCATATTCATCAAGTTAGTCATGACTAAGCCAGATAACATCACAACTAGGAACTTCCCACGTTGCAGGTTCAATCATAGATATCCCCCGAGAACTTATTTACAGCCTCATACATCGTCCTGTTTGTGTGAGTATCGTAGCGTCAAACGCCATGTCTCTTTAATATTAGTGTGTATTCGAATTATATAGGTTTGTAGTCGTTGAATAGTTGTGCACGTCGACTCAAATAGTAGTATCTGATGGTGATATACGCTGTATCTCCTCGAAGTTAGCCGAAATCTAGTACGAATCAACACTGATTAAATGTACTCAGCATTTAATTCAGTCAAAAGGAACAATTTTGTAACGTATGTACTACGCTACATTACTTCAGTCGTCATTTGTAATCGGCAGCACGTCGCATCGTCAATAATACTTGTTCTTATAATGTTTAGACCAAAACCAAACCGGATAAAGTATATTGAAGTTATCTAATTAAGTCAGCTAATCGTTCTGTCGTTAAGCTAAATTTAATTATTCCTTATTTACTAACACTTTTTACGATGTTGTAAATTATTTAATCAATGTTTTAAATTATATAAAATCTGAAGTCCAAAAGATTACAAATGTATATAATATGCAAATAGATATCTAAAAATAAATTCTACATGCACAACCTCTTATCTAAAATCACACACATGCACATAAACAAATTTCATACATTTCAGTACATATGATACATATATTTTATTATAATATAATCTGTTTATATCTGACCCGTTGAGCCTCATAATGATGCTCAGTCAATGATATCTTCGCATTTAATAAATTAATTTTAGTATTTAACTTACGTCCATGAGAAAATTCATAATCAAACACTAAATAATCTCAGCTTATTAATTTTATTTGTACACTGAATTATCTAGATATATTTAATAAATCAAAAACAAATCTATTAGTTAATCTTAAAAGCATTCAAATAATAATCCATCTACCTAGAAATAATTAATTTAATTTGAATAAAAGAATATCAAAGCAACATTAGATGATTTCAATAAGTAACAAAATATATTTTAATAGGAATAATTTGAAACAAAACCAATCTCAGTAAATACAAAAAGATAGTCTCAATAAGTAATTATACTTAATAGGAAGAATTATAAACAATAGGTAAATCTCAATAAGTAATCGTACTTAAACTCAATAGATATAAGATTACCTAAAGTAATAGTAATAAACATAATAGGAATAATTATAAACAAACGGCAGTCTCATTAAGTAATTATAGGTACTTAATAGAAATAATTATAAACAATCGGCAGTCTCATTAAGTAATTATACTTAATAGGAATAATTATAAACAAACGGCAGTCTCAATAAGTAATTATACTTAATAGAAATAATTATAAACAATCGGCAGTCTCATTAAGTAATACTTAATAGGAATAATTATAAACAAACGGCAGTCTCAATAAGTAATTATACTTAACTTATAGGCAGCTAGCTAGTTTCACACAAACACTAGACTTTGATTCGGAGGTCTTACTCCTAGTTAGGCAGATGTGCCTCGATACGCGCCCGGTTTGCAACTGAATAAAACTTTTCATGATTTGAACTCATGGTATTTTGGCCCTTTGTCCTCCGTTTTGAACAGAACAAAAAAGGTATCCCTTTTTTGTTTACAAAATACGCGCGTCCTTCAGAGAATATTATTTTAACACAAACATGTGTCAAGTGGTCACAAGACAAAATCTCAGATATCAACACAAAAGTATAGCAGAAAAACTGTTTAAATGGTTTAGTTCCCACTTATGCGGCCAATTTTAACTAGAATTAATATCATTGTACCCAAAGCACTTATGAACTGTCACCCGATATTTTACTATTTATGTGTGTATTTTTAAATGAATACCTCTTAGCATTCGTCTGACCCAAAGTTAAAATAAGTACAAAAAATATAACGATTTATGGCCCGAACCGCACTTGTATGCAAACCCAACGAAGTTTTTCGTAACAACAAAAAATTATAAGCCATTTATGTACTCCACTAGTTACTTTTATTTATTATATAAAGGGGGGCGGTAGAGGCCGTCACAACGGTCCCAGAACACTATAAACAGTCAATTAAATACAAGGTTTGTGAAAAAGGTTATTACTCCGTTAAAGACTATTTGCAGGACAGGGACGCCTGGAAATGATCTGCTGGCAAAGTGAAATAATATTAAATTGTATATAGGCCATCAAAAAAAAAGCCTTCCTAAGTTTCTTGCCGGTTCTTCTCAGGTGGGCCGCGTTCCGAACCGGTGGTCGCTTTAAATATTTTAAATAGTGTATGACGTTTTGTAGCGCCGTTAAAATGGTCTATGCAAAATAAAGATATTTTTATTTTTTGTTTTTATTTTATTTATTGTAAATATTATTCGTGAGAAATTATAATTGTCTGTAGACAAATGTTAATTATAAACTGAATTTTAAGGTAATTATATTTAAATGAAATTGAATTATATTATTTTAAATATAAATAATCCTCTAATTAACTATGAATGAAATGTAAAGTATTTATGTTAGAAATTGAAAATGTAAAGGTTCAATTTTTATAAAATAAAGTAAATTTAATTTCCGTTTTTTTTTGTAGCTCAAAATGAACTACTTTGAGTTTAAAAGAGTTGATTCGGATAAACAATCAGAAGTTGAAGTGTTTGTTAAACAAGTTATTGCTAACCAACCAAATAAGTCAATTATCGACAGACTGCATACAGAAGACGAAAGTAATAATTACTCTGCAGTTGTAAGTTCAGTTTTCCATCAAGAAGAAATTGATACCCTTACCTTAAGTATTTCTGGCAAAAGTCTCGATTTAAATGAAAATATTGACGGAAGTGTACAATCCATTGAGCCTACTTCAAGCCAAGATATTGACGAAGGAGTACAATCTAATGCCGAAAGTTCTAAAGATATTGACAATAATGTGCAGTTTGTTGAGTTGCAACAAAGTGAAGATACAACTGTTATCGCCTCATCGTCTAACTCAGAACCAGAGACTTTGTCAACTTTGGATAAGCCATTAAAAAATAAATTGCAGCATCCGAGAATTCTCGAGTCTTGTGGAAATAAATGTCGCCGAAATTGTATGCAGTTTTCTGATGAAGAACGTAAAAATATTTGGGATATCTTTTGGGATTTAGATTATGCATCTCGGCGTAATTGGCTAGCTAAAACCATAAGGATTAAGGAAGTTAAAAGAAGAACATCAAATGAAAACCCAGGTTGGCAAACAAGAGATGAGAGTCGATATTTTTTTTTACCTAAAAATAATGACGATGTTCAAGTGTGTCGTTCATTCTTTCTAAAAACACTCGGGTTTAAAAATTATTCTATTATTACTGAATTAAGTAAATCAATAAAGCGTAAACAACTATGTTCAGATGTGAAAGAGAATAGAGGTGGAAAAAAACCTAAAATTGAAAGGAACTTAATTGAAGATCACATAAATTCTTATCATCCGGCAATGAGTCATTACAGAAGATACAATTCTCCATTCGTATAATATTTGCCCCGATGTTTAACACTCGATTTAATGTTTGGCGACTTCAAAAACAAACATGCTGATTTCAAATGTAGCAAAGAAGTTTACAGGAAAACTTTAAAAGACACGAATATTTCTTTTCATCACCCTCAGAGTGATGAATGTTCTGAGTGTTAATTATTTAAAGAAGAAAAAAAACATTTAGCTACTAACGAAACAATTCCTGATGAGTCATTACAGAAGATACAATTCTCCATTCGTATAATATTTGCCCCGATGTTTAACACTCGATTTAATGTTTGGCGACTTCAAAAACAAACATGCTGATTTCAAATGTAGCAAAGAAGTTTACAGGAAAACTTTAAAAGACACGAATATTTCTTTTCATCACCCTCAGAGTGATGAATGTTCTGAGTGTTAATTATTTAAAGAAGAAAAAAAACATTTAGCTACTAACGAAACAATTCCTGATGATTTTGTAAAACGTTATGAAGATCATAAAACAAAAGCTAATTCAGCAATTGAATTCTACAGAAAAGATTCAGTAAAAGAAAATACAGAAGATACAAAGTATTTATCTATGGATTTACAAAAAGTGATTTTACTACCGATCATGCCATCAATCAAAGATGCATTCTTTTTAAGTCGATTGGTAGAGTTCAATTTAACATTTGCATCTCTGAAAAAAAATGGTATCGGTAACTGTTGTGTTCTTTGGAATGAAGCGATGCGATGGCCGGTCGTGATGCTCAAAATATCGTCGATGCTATATTAACATTAATTGAGTCCAAAAGAGATGTCAAACATTTCGTTTTGTGGGCAGATAATTGCACTGCAGAAAATAAAAATTGGATTTTATTTACAAGCTTAGTTAGTATAGTTAATAGACCGAATAATTTAGAATCTAAAACGATTAAATATTTGACTAAAGGCCATACCCATATGTCTGCAGATTCAATCCACGGTAATATTGAATCCCACATGAGAAAAATATTTACGATTTCGACGATTTAAAAGAAAATATAACTAAATCTCTAAAAACGATTCTTCTTAACCCTATTGTAGAAGTTAAGTTTGTCTCAGGTTCTCGTAACTTCCTGTACAAAAATTATTTTACCGATAACTATACTGAAATAAATTTTCTTCTGAAAAATTTTTGCACAACCGTACTTCCTGAAATGCATAATGAATTTCGAGGAATACCACCAGATAAGAAGAATAACATTATTAAAAAGTTATGTCCATTGATACCAGATAATAGAAAATTTTTTTGGGAATCCCTAAAAGTAAATGAAAAGTCTAAAGACTTAATCGATAACGAGTCGATGGAAAGTATGGAAGCTTAGGTTTAAAAGTATATAACGGCAAAGTAATTTTATCCGTTCATGTAATGAAAAAGCAGTAATTTGATTTTCTTTATATTTATAAATTTCACTGAAGAAAAAAAAACTAAAATATTTGATAATTGTATTAATTATTCGATATTATTAGCTATTGTTTCATAAATATTTAGTTCAATATAACATTATATGATATAGTATCATAAAAATATAAGTAAAAAAATAAATTAAGTAAGAAATACAGTAATTTTCCATTAATCTTGAATCAAATGCTATCCCATTTTAATAGTCATAAAATACTCCATGCGAATCAATTTGGGTTTACGAAAGGGCGCTCAACTTCCGATGCTGGTGTTGAGTTATTAAAATGTATTCATGAAGCATGGGAAGACAAGCACGATGCATTAGGTATATTTTGCGATCTATCAAAGGCTTTTGATTGCGTTCAACATGAAACGCTGTGCAAAAAATTACACCACTATGGAATAAGAGGCAAAGCTCTCGACCTTCTGTCTTCATATTTGAACAATAGAATACAGAGGGTCGATATTAATGGTACACGTTCTGTAGGATCCATGGTTACAATGGGTGTGCCGCAAGGCTCGATACTTGGGCCATTCTTGTTCCTCATTTATATTAATGATTTACCATTTTATGTAGGGGACAGGAATAGGATTGTTTTGTTTGCAGATGACACCTCATTAATTTTTAAAATTAAAAGACAATTAGATAACTATGACGATGTAAACAATGCAATTGCAAGAGTAGTTCATTGGTTCAGCTCAAATAATCTTTGCCTTAATGAAAATAAAACTAAATGTATAAAATTTACTCTACCAAATGTAAAACAAGTTGCGGCCAATGTTCAACTGAATGGACAAGTGTTAGAGTTTGTAGAATCAACTGTGTTCCTAGGTATAACTATTGATGCCAATTTGCAGTGGGGCCCACACATAGAAAAGACAGCCTCTAGATTAAGTTCGGCTGCATACGCTGTAAAAAAGATCAGGACTCTAACAGATGTGGATACGGCTAGAATGGTTTACTTCAGCTATTTTCATAGTATTATGTCTTACGGTATTCTCCTTTGGGGGAGTGCTGCAGATTTAAATATTATTTTTGTTCTACAAAAGCGGGCTGTACGCGCTATTTATAATTTGGGCCCCAGAGTTTCTCTCCGAGAAAAATTCAAAGAAGTGAATATTCTAACCGTACCATCACAATACATTTTTGCCAATCTTATGTATGTCCAGAAAAATCTATCACAGTTTTCTAAACTCTGTGATAAACATAATATAAACACTAGAAATAAAAATAATCTTTCAGTCCACCACAGTCGACTACATAAGATTGGCGATTCTTTCCAGGGTAACTGTATACGCTTTTACAACAAGCTTCCCTGTGACCTGAGAAATTTACCTTTAAATAAATTTAAAAAGTTTATTAAAAACAAGCTTTGTGAAAAAGGTTTTTACTCCGTTACAGACTATTTGCAGGACAGGGACGCCTGGAAATGATCTGCTGGCAAAATGAAATAATATTAAATTGTAAATAGGCCATCAAAAAAAAAGCCTTCCTAAGTTTCTTGCCGGTTCTTCTCAGGCGGGCCGCGTTCCGAACCGGTGGTCGCTTTAAATATTTTAAATAGTGTATGACATTTTGTAAGCGCCGTTAAAATGGTCTATGCAAAATAAAGATATTTTTATTTATTTTATTTATTTATTTACATTAATTTATTTTTTCTGTTTATTATTGAGTTATTGTTAATAATTACAGATAATCCTAATAAATAAAATTGGAAAATGTATGTTATAACTTTTTTTCATTTAAAACCTCTACTCTACTTATTTGCAGTACTAATCTCAAATTAATAACGAAGTAAGTGCTCTTACTGTGTTTTGAATTAGTCGGTTAAAATATCATTTTACGATTCAAAATGTTTTAATGTAGTGAGTGTAATAAATTCAACAATAATAGTAAAAATATTAATTTTTATTTTCTATATGTTATCATCTTAACATTTTATGATAATTAACTGTTAATTTCTTATTTATAAGTACCGTTCAGTGCGGCAAAAGAAAAATATGCTTTATTGGTTTCCTGAAAAAAAATATTTTTGTCAATTACTGTGTTTTAAAATTGGACAGCCGTGTATAATCTTTACATTCTGAACAATAACAACTATACATCTGGGACTTAACATTAACACGTTTTTCTGAAGATAAGAGCCGAGCACAAGTCGCAGTTGTTATTTTGCAAATTGATATGGAATAATTAAGGTCTCATTAGGAGAATTGATGTGGAATAATTGTTACGATGCGCAGTAATTATTATTTATGATAAGAAGCGGAAAATTCTGTAATATTTGTGATAATTGTGGTTTACTTCTGGCCCATTATGTACAGTTATTGTTCAAGCAAATTTTGATTATTATTTTGAAACTAGATGGAAGAACTCCGCAACGCTATGTCTACATTTTGATTTATCATTATTTAATGCTTAGCTTTGCTTAAAAGCTTCGAACGGTTGGTAGGTGTTTCATTGCAAGTATCAATGTAGACTTTATTACCCTCCGTTAGGCCGCTAAGTCAGGTGTATAACTCCGCGAAAGTGGTGCTTGAGAGTGTGTACATTATGGTCCTTCGAGCCGGATATCAGTGAAATCACCACGTTTTTGTCTACGATAGGGCTTGCGGACGGTGGATCGCCCAGATAGAAGCTGAGACACAGCATCGGAAGAGTCTCATCAATTAAGCTGAGACCCAGCATCTAAGCAGTCTAATCAACCAAGCTGAGACCTAGCAACGGAGGAGCAGTCTGATCAATTAAGCCGTGTTACTCTAAGTGGAACAACTTGAACTGTTGTGGATGACTAAGATGGATAATAAAACACAGCTTGTCACCTGATCTATTGTAACTGTTCAAAATTATTATTATGCACTAAATCTAAGAATACAAACTTTAAACATACAAGAATATCGCGTTCTAATTCGCTGCTAACGCTATCTATCGAGACTCAAGTAAATCTTTTACACTATTTATTGTACTTACATGTTCTGTTTGTTATGAAATGAACATACCGCCCGCCAAGGGCAAATAGTGAGGATATGCCCTTAATAAGTGATTTACAAAATTGTTTTAGAAATTAGAATAAATATAACCGCTGTAGATTAGTTACAAGTTTAACGAGTTTAACTAGGTAAAAAGTTAAGAAAATACAATCCATTACCCATCTGTTACAGGTAATATACACAGTTTTGACGTTGGTCTTTTCAACACCGAAGACTTTGTGCGCAATGTGCCTACACGGGTAATGTTATCATGGCCGGGGTGTTTTTGTTCGATTCGTCCCAGTAGCCAACGACTAAGAGGCAAATCATCCTCTTTTATCAAAACGACATCACTGATTTTTGGTTCGGGCACTTGCTTTGACCATTTGTACCGATGCATAAGGTTAGGCAAGTATTCCGAGGACCACCGCTTCCAGAATGCTTGTAACAGTTTTTGCACGAATCGCCAACATGTTAAACAAACTACTTGGGAAATTTCATGCGTGTAGTCAGGCACGTTAATCAAAGGCTCCCCAATTAGAAAGTGCCCTGGAGTTAATGCCATTGGAGTACCAGGGTCAGTAGTATTTGTTGCATTTATTGGTCGCGAATTCAAACAGACCTCTACTTGACTCAATAGTGTACTTAGCTCCTCGTAGGTAAGGGTGGCTTCCCCTATTACACGTTTCAAGTGAAATTTGGTGGATTTTACCCCCGCTTCCCATAGACCGTGCCGTCCCATAGAAGTTAATTCTTGTAATTCTTTGGAAGCTCCAACAAAAGTGGTACCGTTATCGCTCTAAAGCTTTGCACTGTGACCACGTCGAGAAACAAACCGTCTAAATGCAGCTAGGAACGCCTGGGAGCTCATATCACTTACTACCTCTAGATCAATTGCACGGGTGCACATACATACGAAAAGGCTAATGTATCCTTTATGCGCATGATGTCCGCAACCTTTTGACGTTCGTATTGAGATGCACCTATAATCCAGTAACCAGTTCTCAAATAATTGAGCTTAAGTTGCGGACCTCCATGCAAGGTTTTACTATGTGCATCCGCAACAATAAGCATCGTTAGATGAGAAGCACTTGGTAAAACTATAGGATGTTTCGTTTGTTCTTCTAATTGAGCACGTTCAATTCTACCCCTAACTCTCATTATACCGTTTTGGTCGAGGTAAGGACATAATGACTTTAGCTTGCACATTTTTGGCACTAATTCTTTATTTTGTAAATTATTATATTCTAAATACGTCTTCTTGCGCCTTTCTTATACAAGTTTCCAAAGCCTTCTCAATTTCATATTTTTGCAAATAGCTCTGAACGTTTTTTCCTTTAATGATGATGAAACGTCGGCAATACGCTACAACTCTTACTAATCTTGACAATGACGAAAACCGTTCAATGATTGTATTATCAGGGACTACAGCTATATGCGATTTTACAGATACCTCTAAGTTTTTACCTATTTCTTTTGGTCTTTGGTAATTTATATGGTGTTCCTTGAGGAATAATGGTCCGGAAAACCATAGTTTATATTCCAAAAACAAACTAGGAAGTACACACGAGTTTTAGACACAAGCAAAGAGACGTGAATCTGACCTACAGGATCTATACGACGCAGATAGACCAACGCCGAATAAGCTGCCTTGGATGCGTCACTGAAACCATAAAGCTCAAGCTCGTGGTTGGAGTAGGTACCCAACCACCGAGGTATTCGGACTTTAGAATGAGTGTAAGCTTTTCGTGATAAATACACCACTCCTTTACCTAATCTTCATTCAACTCTTCATCCCAGCTAACGCCATAGTTTCTGAATAAAAATCTCGGCTAAAATCACACACGGTGCTAACCAGCCCAGTGACTCGAAGAGTCTAGCTATTTCAGAAACTATGGCCCGTTTCGTCACAGGTAACTGTTGGGTTGATGGGAGATTCACTGTATTCTGAAATTCGTCTGTATTTCGATTCCAGGCAATTCCTAAAATTTTAACTGTGCTGTCCAGGTTAATTTTAATTTCATCCTCGCATCTCATTTTTTCTTTAATGTTCGTTGTTATTGTATTCGTATCTTGTAATTGAATGAACTTTATAATTTCGCTGTTGTTACTGTTCCACTTTTGAAGTTCAAATCCACCTTTTCTTAGTAAAGCCGTGGTTTGCTTAATTATTTCGATAGCTTCGCCCACACTATCACAGCCAGTCATCAAGTCATCCATATAGAATGAATGAATTTAAAATTATATTAAAGGCCAGGGGGTAGCTTTCTCCTTCGTCATAAGCTGTCTGATGAAGTGTCCCTACGGCAAGATATGGTGCAGCTGCTGTTCCAAAAGTGACAGTTCGTAACTCATAATCTTGGATGGGCACTTCAGGTTGATCCCGCCATAAAATTCGCTGAAATATGGAGTCTTCTTCAGCTACTCTTACTTGGCGGTACATTTTTATAATATCAGCCACGAGACCAATCGCATGAAGGCGCCATCTTAAGATAATGTGCCGTAAATCAGCCTGTAGCGTTGGACCTAACATTAAGGTATCATTCAGCGAAATACCTTTATTATTCTTTTCAGACGCATTGAAAACTGCTCGTACCTTCGTAGTAGTTTTGTCTTGTCTTATGACTGCGTGGTGGGGCAGGTAAACTGCTTCTGTTTTCCTATCGTTTTTCTTTACTAACCTCATATGACCTAACTCTAAATATTCTTTGATGACCTTGGTGTACTCTTCTTTTAAATTAACATTTTTTCCTAATCTCTTTTCCAGTGACCTAAATCTTGCTTCCGCTATCCCTCGCGAATTACCTGCTTTGCATGAAGGATCTGTCATCAGCCAACTGATTTGATTATTCAGTGATGTACTTACATTTGTTTCAGTATTTAGGGAGTCGATCTGTACATCTACATGAAAATTTCCACTACTGGAATTAGGACCTCCTCTACTATTTGTTTGTCCACGTCCACGAGTATTCTGCCCGCTTTCACGACTATTATATCCTCTGCCACGTCTATTATGTCCATTGCCACCACTAATAAATTCACGGCCACGACTATAATGTCCATGCCCACGATTGTAGTATCCACGACCGCTGTTGTAGATAATAAACCAGCATTCTTTTTGCTTGTGGCCTGGCTTACCGCAGTTGAAACAGTTCGATGTTCCCTTTGTATTAGCTTTAAATGCAGTATATTTGGATGTTTCAGGCATATCCTTGTGGTGTTGTTCCAATGATTTCATTATTATTGTATTTTTCAAATATTCCACAGTCCGTTCCCCTTCTGGGACTACATCTATCAAGTCTCCTAGATAATTATATTCAATAGGCAATGATTTCAGCATGTAATTTAATTTTTCATTTTCTGTAATGCATGCTCCAGCTTGTTTAAGATCGTTGATCGCTTTTTCAAATGCCACAAAGTAACTGTCAATGTCTTCATATTTTGTTAGTTTTATATTTTCCAGTTTACTCCTACATACAATTTGTAGAGATGTGGATTCCTTCAAATACATTTCATCGAATTTAATTATAATTTGCCTAGGCGAGCTCAGATCATACACATATTCAAGTTGTGTATTCGTTATGCCACTGTATATAATATTAGAAGCTTGTATTTCCATTGATAAATTTTTAAAGCAATTATTTGCTAAATTTCTCATAATTTTTAAAAAAGTGGAAAAAGACAATTTGATTCGAGACAGGGATTGAACCTGTGACCATTGCCTAACCAGGGCAATGTTCTAGCCACCTGAACTACCCGAACCGTATCGAATCAAGTTGAAATTCTCCACCATATTTATATCGTCATTTTAAGAGTATGACCAGAGCCATCTATCGAGCTAATGAACGACTCGATACCAATGAACAGTGTTACAACTATTTTTAAACATTGATGCAATGGACTCCACTCAGTATATTGATAATTTTTTAAAGCAATTATTTGCTAAATTTATCATAATTTTTTTATAAAGTGGAAAAAGACAATTTGATTCGAGACAGGGATTGAACCTGTGACCTTTGCCTAACCAGGGCAATGTTCTAGCCACCTGAACTACCCGAACCGTATCGAATCAAGTTGAAATTCTCCACCATATTTATATCGTCATTTTAAGAGTATGACCAGAGCCATCTATCGAGCTAATGAACGACTCGATACCAATGAACAGTGTTACAACTATTTTTAAACATTGATGCAATGGACTCCACTCAGTACATTCATAAATTTTTAAAGCAATTATTTGCTAAATTTATACGATAGATGATACGGTTCGGGTAGTTCAGGTGGCTAGAACATTGCCCTGGTTAGGCAAAGGTCACAGGTTCAATCCCTGTCTCGAATCAAATTGTCTTTTTCCACTTTATTAAAAATTTAGCTTGTATTTCCATTTCAAGCCATTTTTCTTTGTCATCTGAAGATTTCATATTTCTTTCGATCACTACTTTGCACTTTTATATTCTAGAAATTTAAGTAATCGTATCTTCCAACTTCTATATTCCAAACCATCAAATATCGGGATAAAATACTCACTTTTCGGAACCGCCATTATTCAATCTTTCATATATTAACTCTATACAACACTTTTATATTTTTTACTATTTTTCTATTTTATTAATAGTAACCACGCTCTGCTACCATGATAAATTAATTGAAATATATTAGTTCTTGAATCCTTTATTTTATACTTGTTTTAACATTAAGCTTTTATATCTACATTTTCTCTCTACGACATTTTCTCAAGCACACACAACAATTAAGTAACGAGACTGACCACAAACAATATACAGTACCTTAGAGTATTAATATACAAAATAAATGTACCTATATTACTTAACAATTGGTTAAAATGTAGACATTCTGATTGGGCTTGTATTTTTGTCCAATAATAAATAATGCGAAAATTGAATAAATATACGGCCCATTTTGGGTATCGACACAGTCAACCGGCAACAGTAACCAGGAACAGTCCTCAGGAACAGAACAGTCCACTACAGAAGAAATCCTCAAGAATCCTGAAGAAATCCTGGACCAGAAGAATAGTTCTAGCAAGAATTCACTGTGGCAGATTGTGTGGCAAGAATAAACGTACAAGCACGATCTGGCATTGCGGTTTTCATTTAGTACTTCACCAACCCCAGTCCCAACAAACACTACAGCGGGGTAAATAGTGCTCCTCACGGTGCCCTGCTGTACATTTTGATCCTGGTCGAGCCGGATTGTGAAGTACTGAAGATTCCAAGATGCCAGTAACCAGATCGGAGGGAAGAAGCCGCAAGCACGTGGAACAGACGCCGTCATCCTCGGGGGACACTACCGCTTCCTCGAGGACCGGTACAACCGGATCAACAGTCACAGGGACCACTACCACGGGAGTCACAAATCAGACAAGATTATTAACCTCCATGGCATTGGAGTCCACATCAAGCCCGGTTGAAGCCATCACCACGCCGCCGCCATGCGTCGCTTCGGTCCTCACAAACGCCGCCGCCGCCACCCGGTCTGCCACCACTGCCGCCGCCAGAACTATCGCCGCCGTCTCGACTGTCATCGACGCCGCCCTGCTCTCCGCCCATACAGAAGAACCGACTGCGGAAAGGAGGGTGCCGGCAACGTACAGAACAGAAGCTCCTTTATATATGGAACAGAATAAAGGAGCACCCGGTCTGCCGGGCCCAAGCAGACAACAGGACCACCTCGCCACCAGCCGAAAAGGGGGTAAGGGGGGGTCAACTCGCAGCAAGAACAAGACTCACAGAATTGCAAAAGCAAAAGAAGAGCTCTACGACTCGAACTCTGCGACTACAAGTTGAACTAGCAAACAGTGCGGATAGCCAAGATGGAAGTCGAGGACTCCGAGGATGAAGAGGACAACGAGACCACATCGAGCAGCAGAACAGAAGCCAACGAACGTGTCGACCACTGGTTGAAGACCCATGAACAACCAGCCAAGCCTACGGTCACCAACGAAACGGACCACCCAGCCAAGACTCCCGTAGTCTCAAGACAAGACGCAGAGAAGCAAGAAGAGGAACCCTACTCACAGTCAAGGCATCCACCGACGGTTGCCCAGCCTGACTTCGCAGGACTAGCCGCAGCAATCACCAGCGCTGTCAAAGCCGCACAGCGCCCGAAGTTTATAGAGCTGCCCTTCTTCAGCGGGTCACATCAAGAGTGGTTACCCTTCCGTGCCGCCTACTACTAGCACATGTTCTCAGCGGTCGAGAATACCAACAGAGTACGGAGAAACTTTAAAGGGAAGGCAAAAGAAGCGGTCGAGGGCCTACTTATCACCAGCGCTCACCCATCCGAAATAGTGAAGACCCTGGAGTCAAGATTTGGAAGACCAGAATCCATAGCAATAATGGAGATGGAAGCACTTCGAGGTCTACCACGTTTAACAGAATCAGCACGTGACGTCTGCATCTTCGCCACGAAGGTGTCCTACATAGTAGCAACATTGAAGACACTGGGCTGCATCAACTATATGTACAACCCGGAAGTCTCGAAGACCGTAGTCGACAAGCTCACACCTACGCTGCGATACAGATTCTACGACTTCGCTTCAACTCTGCCAAGGGACGAACCAGATTTAATGAAAATAGAAAAGTTCCTGAAGAAAGAAGCCGAGCTATGCGGACCGTATGCACTACCTGAACAGATAGTACCGCATACTCCACTACAGAAGAGGTCGCAGAAGATACACAATGTTACAGAAAAAACAGGTGATTCAAGATGTCCTATATGCCAAGAAAAGGGACATGCCTCAAGAGACTGCGAACAGTTCAAGTCCGCTGATGAAAACGGAAGATGGGATATAGCAAAGACCAAGCGTCTCTGCTTCCGGTGCCTTCATTATAGAAACAAGACGCATCACTGTCGAGTCAAGCCGTGCGGTGTCAACAGCTGCAAGTACTTTCATCACAAGATGCTGCACTACAACAGAACTACAGATAGGCCGACAATGAACAAACAGAATGAAGAGACACAACAGAAGCCATCAACTCAGCCTGGACTCATAGAAAGAAACAGTCATTTCTGAAGGTCATACCAATACAGATCGAAGGACCCAAAGAAACAGTCGACACCTTCGCCTTGTTGAACGATGGGTCAACAGTCACTTTGATAGACAGCAACATCGCCGACCGCATCGGAGCAAGAGGGCCTACGGAAACCCTCAAGATAGAAGCCATCAACGAGTTGAAGACAACAGAAACAGCCTCAAGAAGGGTCAACGTTCAACTTAGGGGCCATAATGGATACGAAGAAAGAATACAAGCACGCACCATCACAAACTTACAAGTCTCGTCTCAGCAAGTTCCAGTGAGTCTGCTCAAAGGATGCCGACACTTAGAAGACATCAGCGGGCAGCTCACCTATGAAGAAGTAAAACCGAGAGTGCTGATAGGTCAAGACAACTGGCATCTCCTACTAACATCGGAAACAAGGAAAGGTGGAAAGGACCAACCAGTGGCTTCACTCACACCACTGGGTTGGGTTCTGCACGGAACCTATAGTAACACCTTTGGGAGAACCATGAACGTCGTATCGCACATCACAGAAAAAGCTGAAGACAGCCTTGAAAACTTAGTAAGACAGTACTTCGAGATGGACGCGCTGAGTCTGAACCCTAAAAAGCCCAAGTCAGATCCAGAAGTCAAGGCCCTACAAATCCTAGAGAAGACCACGAAGAAAACAGAAACGGGCAAATATGAAACCGGTCTACTCTGGCGTAAGGAAGATATAAACTTTCCCGATAACTACGACAACTCGTTGAAGCATCTCCTCAGTATAGAAAAGAAAATAGATAGAGAACCCGAGCTCAAGAGAAAATACACAGAACAGATGGAAGCTCTCATCTCTAAAGGATACGCTGAACTCGCTCCGAAGAATACAGTTCCTGGCAAGACATGGTACTTGCCTCACTTCGCCGTCGTGAACCCAATGAAACCGGACAAACTACGTATGTACGTTAGTAGTCCATGACGCTGCAGCTAAGACGAAGGGCGTATCTCTGAACGACATGCTGCTTAAAGGCCCAGACCTTCTACAATCGCTACCCGGTGTCATCATGCGTTTTCGTCAACATCCGATCGCCGTGACAGCAGACATCAAAGAAATGTTCATGCAAGTCAAGATACGAAAGGAAGACAGAGACACACTGCGGTACCTATGGCGCGGCAGCCGACGAGATAACCAACCACCAGACGAATACAGAATGACCTCATTGATCTTCGGCGCTTCAAGTTCTCCATCAACAGCGATTTACATCAAGAACCTGAACGCAAAAGAGCATGAGCACAGTCACCCTGAGGCAGCAGCGGCGATCATCGAAAAGCACTACGTCGACGACTACTTGGACAGCTTCAAGACGATACAGGACGCCACACGTATCACGACGGGCGTAAGAGAAGTACACACAAAGGCCGGCTTTGAGCTCAAACAGTGGAAGTCGAACTCAACGGCTCTGCTCAAAGAACTCGGCGAATGTCAACATACAGAAGATCTGGAACTTTACAAACCAGACGAACCAACAGAAAGGGTGCTGGGTGTTATTTGGAAGCTCGATACAGATGAACTCAGTTTCAACCTCAGCCTCACCCGCATCCCATCGAAACTTCTCGAAGGAAAAATACCAACTAAAAGAAAGCTTTGAAGATAGTAAGGTCTTTATTTGACCCGCTTGGTCTTGCGTCACCCGTCACCATAAGAGCGAAACAACTGCTGCAGGAAGTATGGTGCAGAGGGACAGCTTGGGACACTGAGATTGACAACGACTTAGCCGAAGAATGGAAAAATTGGATGGCTCACCTGAACAGTCTACGTAACGTTTCAATCCCACGACAGTATCTTCGCCTCAGTGACACTACTTCACTACAGCTTCACGTATTTACCGATGCCAGCGAGTCAGCATACTCCGCAGTCCTATTCTGGAGAACAGAAAATGCCAGCGGCGAAGTCAACCTGTCGCTAGTTATGGCCAAAGCGAAAGTAGCACCGTTGAAGTTAACATCGATCCCAAGACTAGAATTACAAGCAGCTGTTATGGGGACGAGACTTGCGGAAACATTAATAGAAGAGCACAAGAGGAAGCCTGACTGCAAGGTGTTCTGGACAGACAGCAAAACAGTGCTCACATGGATACGAACCGGTTCAAGGTCGTATAAACCCTACGTTGCTCATCGGCTAGCAGCTATAGAAGAGAGCTCCAAAGTCAACGAATGGCGCTGGGTGCCTACCAAGAAGAACGTGGCAGATGATGCCACTCGCGACGTCCCAGCTGATTTCGGAAAGAACCATCGTTGGTACAAGGGCCCCGACTTCCTCTACGAGACAGAAGATCTTTGGCCTACTGAACCACAGACAGCGGAGCAACAGATACCTACTGATGAAGAGAAAACTCATCACATCAAACTGAAGACAGAAAAGAAGTCGCAAACATCCTACCGGAAGTCTCTCGTTTCTCAAACTGGGATAGACTTCGGTATACAACAGCAAGAGTCCTACAGTTCATTCGACTTTGCAGACCACATAAACAGGTAGTCTGCTACAAGAGGACCAAGAAAAATACAGAGGAGGATTCAACATGGAAGAAAACAGTCAAACCCTCGGTCACTCAGACTAAATTGAAGAAAACAGCGTCACCACAAAATAAACAGTTCCTCCGAACCTCCGCAGAAGACCTCAGATTGGCCGAAGAATTATTAATGCGTGCCTCACAAGAAGACTCTTTCGCCGTCGAAATAGAAAATCTTAAGAATGAAAAACCGATCGACAAGGAGAGTCGTCTTCGACAGTTGAGCGTCGTGTTTGAAAGCGGAGTCATCAGATTGAGAAGCCGTATCCAAGCCGTTCAAGGCATCACAGAAGAACTTAAAAGCCCTATGATCCTTGACGGTGCACACCCAACAGTCAAACTCTGGGTACAGGCAGTACATCGGGAGTCGAAGCAACAGTGAACGAGTGCAGACAGCAATATTGGGTGCTAAGAATAAGACCCATCACTCGCACTCTACTCCGAAGCTGCCTGTTCTGCCGAATGAAGACTCAAGCACCGCTTCACCCGAGAACAGGAATCACCGATCAAGACACAGTATCAAGGTCAAGCTGGCGGGCTTCACAACGCCTAGCAGACCTCTTTTGGACACGCTGGTTACGAGAGTATCTCCCTGAGCTTCAACACCGGCGGGAGCCCCACGGACGAGGACAGCCAGTACAGAACAACGACCTCGTGCAAATAGCCGACGCAAACCTTCCTCGCAACGTGTGGATACGAGGCCGAGTTATCGCCACTTACCCTGGACCGGACAACATCGTGCGGACAGTGGACATCGCGACCAAAGGAGGCGTCCTGCGGCGGCCGGTGAAGAAGCTGATAGTACTACCCGTGTCAACAGACGTCGCGCCCGTACTCGAAGATAATGCAACATAGTTGCACGGCGGGAGAGATGTACGGGACGACTTGAAGATCGCATAGTACAATGATACCTACGTATCTATAGAAAAGTACGTACAGTACTTGTGGTTTCGATTTTTTTTGTCTACATGTTTTATTATATAGTCTTTTTGTTGATTTTATATTTTTATAGATGTGTAATAACGTAGTAAATAAGAAAATACATAGTTTATATACTTTCAATTAGATTTTAAGGTAGAAATCGACAAAAATGTGCCGCGGCTCTCGTTACGGTAAAGTTTCGAAGTAGCTTAGTAAAAATTTGTAAATATTGCGTAATTACTATTGGTTAAAATGTAGACATTCTGATTGGACTTGTATTTTTGTCCAATAATAAATAATGCGAAAATTGAATAAATATACGGCCCATTTTGGGTATCGACAACCTTGGCCTTCTCTGATATAAAGCCCAGAACCGCGCGGAGATCATCGCTAGCAGCCTCGAGAAGCAATTTACACCACTTGATGACCAGAACGAGGTGCATACAAGAGCAGTAGAGGAGTCTGTACGAATCTACCGCTCGACGCCCATTGTCCAATCCGAGAATGCATCGTTGGTGTCCCCACGAGAGGTAGCCGCGATGATCTGCAAGACCAACCCCCGAAAGGCACCTGGCGAAGATAGTATTACGAATTCTGCACTCCACCGACTTCCACTCAAAGCACTGGTAGCTGTAACACAGCTCTTTAACGGCATCCTGAGGACTGGCCACTTCCCTACCATCTGGAAACGGGGCCGGGTCATCGTGCTCCCCAAACCCGGCAAAGACCTCTGGAAACCAGAGAACTACCGGCCCATCACCCTCCTTTCGACGACGTCCAAGCTGTTCGAGCGGATGCTACTGGTGAGGATGCACGCCCACATCCAGCCGAGGCCCGAGCAGTTTGGCTTTCGCCAAGAACATTCCACCACGCTGCAGCTGACCCGGGTCCTTGACGAAATGGCCACGTGGCTCAATAAGGGTGGCCATACGGTAGCCGTGATGCTCGACATGGAGAAGGCGTTCGACAGGGTGTGGCATGATGGCCTCATTCACAAACTGTCGACGTCTTCGATTTCGAACGACCATTCTTCGTGGAAGGGATTCCACGAAGAATCGTCGCAGTCATCGCGTCATTCCTGTCGCACAGAACTTTCCACGTGGCCGTCGAAGACGCCATGTCAGAAGAAAAGAGCATCCAAGCTGGAGTACCCCAAGGCAAGTCGTTACATATAAGTAATAAAATTGAAGAGTCAAAAAATAAGGTAAAAATGACTTGGAATGTAATCAATACTGAAACCGGCCGATCACTGCCTCTTGATAATAACATTGAGTTAATTATGAATAACAAAGTGGTTAATAATAAATTAGATGTAGCACAAACTTTTAACAACTATTTTACAGACATACCCGCGAAAACAACTAGCTCGTTAAATTCTTGTCCAATAAAAGCTCAACGTATGCTTGGGGGCAGCGTGGATCAGTGTAGTGTCTTATTTAGCTTTAAATATGTAAATCCCAACGATATCATTAAAGTATTCAAGTCGCTTAACTCAAAAAAGACAGCTGACTTGTGGGGTATTTCTGTAAAATTGATACAGTCTATTATTGTTAATATATCACCACATCTTGCTGAAATATTTAATAAATGTGTTGATAAAGGAGTGTTTCCGGATTTAATGAAACACAGTAAAGTAATACCTCTATTTAAATCTGGATCCAAAATCCATCCTGGTAATTTCAGACCAATTTCAATACTACCTGCCATTAGCAAAATTTTTGAAAAAAATATATTGCAACAATTACAAGCTCATTTTAATTCAAATATGCTATTACATGAAGAGCAGTATGGGTTCACAAGGGGTCGTTCTACCATTCATGCAGGTGTGACACTTCTAAATCATATATATAAAGCCTGGGAGAATAGACAAGATGCTATTGGTGTATTCTGCGATCTCTCCAAAGCATTTGATTGCGTTGACCATAAAACACTATTGCGAAAACTATTTTATTATGGTGTCAAAGACTCTGCACTGGACCTTGTTGCCTCTTACCTAAATGATCGAATACAACATGTTGATGTCAATGGAATTAGCTCCTCTGGAGCCTCTGTAGCTATGGGCGTACCGCAGGGATCAATTCTAGGTTCGTTTCTATTTTTAATTTATATTAACGATCTGCCATTCTATATACAGAACTTGTGCGACATTGTTCTATTTGCTGATGATACGTCACTTATTTTTAAAGTTGATCGCACGCTTACTGATTTTAACGGCGTAAATAGTTCACTTGCCCAAGTTGTAGATTGGTTTACGACCAATAATTTGCTACTAAACGCTAAGAAGACAAAGTGTATCAGATTCAGCATGCCTAATGTCAGGAAATGCGGTACAAATATAACATTGAACGGTGATACCCTAAATCTTGTAGAATCAACTGTATTTTTGGGGATCACTTTAGATAGCAAACTACAGTGGAACGCCCAAATAACTTGTCTTGCAGGTAAACTCAACTCGGCAGCCTTTGCCGTTAGTAAAGTCAGGCAGCTCATTGATGTGGAAACTGCTAGGCTGGTATACTTTAGTTATTTTCATAATGTCATGTCTTACGGCATTTTGCTGTGGGGTAAAGCAGCTGATATACAAGTAATTTTTGTACTCCAGAAGAGAGCTATACGTGCAATATATAAATTGAGTGCTAGAGTGTCTCTTAGAGAGAAATTTAAAGAAATTGGCATTTTAACGGTTGCATCACAGTATATATTTGCAAATATCATGTTAGTTAATCAGAACATACATTTATACAATAGACACAGTGACATACATTCGATAAATACTAGAAATAAGCATAAATTAATTAGAACGCATCATCGTTTACAAAAGGTTCACGACTCTTTTGTAGGAATTGGTGTACGCCTATACAATAAAATTCCTTTAGACATTATGAACCTGCCGTTACATAAATTTAAGGCGGAAATTAAGACGCACCTCTTGAAAAGGGCCTATTACACAATCAATGATTATTTGAATGATAAAAATAAATGGAAATGAGTTGCTTGCTCTTCGCTCGAACTACTTTGTGTTATTTTGTATTTGTCTTGAATTTGCATATATATGTTGTATTTTTACATTTCTGCATATTTAATTATTTGAAACGTCTGACAACTAAAGGTTTCTAAATTGGCTGCGTTTAGTCCCAGTAATAACTAATATAAAAATATGTAATTTGAGTTTGTGTGAGCACCAAGTAGACTTATTTATTATTTTGAAATTGACATGATAGTTGCTGTGCAGTTTTTGGGTATGTCATGCTTGCCTAAGTGTCCCGACAGTGGTGGCGTATGTATCGGGTCGCCTTATTCCCTATAATACGGTTGAGTAGGGCGATGGCTGATATATACGTCATACCCGTGAACGGGTGCCGTCTGTTGGGACTGGTCAGCTCATATCTGTTATTGCAATTGTTACAAATAAAATTATTTAAATTTAAGGCAAACTAAGTTTAGTCGACCGTTCTCACATAAATCCAAGGGAACAATGTAAGTGTGATTTTAATGTTGTAAGCCATACCTACATATTTGAAAATAGCATCCATTGACTTCCTTGCTAGATTCTTCTTCTTAAAGTGTAGGCTGCCCTTAGAACTGGCAACTAGAATAGCTCTAATTTTGATATGATTTTAAACACAACATTTATTTTGTTTTTTTTGTTTTGTATAAATTCATTTTACACACAACATTGATTTTGTTTTGTATAAATTCATTACTATATAATTGGTAAAACATCATGTAACTCAAACTAATGTAATTACTGGCGGTTAGAAAAGAGTGGCCATGAGTTTTATTGCCAGGTTCTTCCTCAGGCTCTACCTATTGCTGTGCGAATCTGGCAGTAAATGTAAATGTAGAAGCAATAATCTTGATGTTCATAAGTGTTACTTTGTGACCTACATGAATAAAGATTTTTCATTTCATTTCATTTGCAGCTGTTTATCGCCAGTTCTGTATGCCCACTACACGGATGACATCCCAGTAGAAGGCGACGTCAGACTGGCACTATTCGCTGACGATGCCGCGTACTTGTCTAGTTCCCGTAACGCCAACCACGCTGCACGAAAGCTAAACCCGCTCCCAGGCTGGCTGAAGAAGTGGAGGCTCAAGTTCAACGTGGCGAAGACCCAGGCGCTGGTGACCGGCAGGTCGCACTACCCACCATGTCTAAAAATAATGGAGGAAGAGATCCCGTGGTCACAAAAGGTCAAGTACCTGGAAGTCACCATCGACAGAACACTGTCGATGGCACACCATGTCGAGGCCGTCACCACGAAGGCGAAGTTTACAAGAGCGAAGCTGCGCCCAATGCTTTCCTCGAGACTGCCGCTACGTGCCAAGCTCGGCATGTATAAAACTTACATCAGGTCGCGCCTAACTTATGCCGGACCAGCCTGGTACAATCTGACAGCAGGGTGGCTGCGTAAGCGACTACAAGCCGCTGAGAACTGCTGCCTTCGACTGGCGGTCGCGCGCCCAGGTACTTGAAGACCACGACCATTCATCGGGACCTCAAATGGGAGCCCATTGAGAGGTTTATATCTCGTCTCGCCACGGGGATGTTTGAGCGGGCTGATCGCTCAAAGTTCCCCCACCTCGTTGGCTTAGCTCCTCTACCGCCTTCGGATACGACGCTCCTCATTCGGAGGAGTCTTAAACGCCCCGCTCGGGAGCTGATATCGGCTCCCTCGAGTGGGGCAACAACACTCACTGACGAAGATGAACCGCCGAGATCCCGTAGACGGCTGTTAAACCTCTCTTCGGAGAGTTGATCGGCGGCCAGACCTCGAGGACGGCGACAATACCCTAATGACCGACTCACAGGACTGAGCCGCGAGGAAAATCTCCATAAGGAGCTCAGCGCTCCAAATGGAAACCCCACCCCGCACTACAGAGGGTGAGAAGATGATCTGCTGGTATCGACACAGTCAACCGGCAACAGTAACCAGGAACAGTCCTCAGGACCAGAACAGTCCACTACAGAAGAAATCCTCAAGAATCCTGAAGAAATCCTAGACCAGAAGAATAGTTCTAGCAAGAATTCACTGTGGCAGATTGTGTGACAAGAATAAACGGTCAAGCACGATCTGGCATTGCGGTTTTCATTTAGTACTTACCAACCCCAGTCCCACCAAACACTACAGCGGGGTAAATAGTGCTCCTCACGGTGCCCTGCTGTACAGATATAGTCCCCATACTAAAGAAAAGATCCATTGAAATGTGGAGAAGGTACTGGAATACAACTGTGCAAATTGAAAATAAAGGTTTATGGTATGCATCACATAATGTTCCCATAGGAAGTACCCCTTGGTTCTGCAAACATAGTACTTACATCAACAGAAAATATTACTCGACCATTTTAAGACTTCGCTTTGGACATTGTCGTCTTAATTATCATCTCTTTCGCCTGAAACTAGTGCAAAGTTCATATTGTAACTGTTGTGATAACTCTCAATCCTTGACTCACATATTTTTTTAATGCTTATCTTTTGGCATTCAGCGCCTTGTGCTAATGGATGAGTTGATTGAAATACATGGTAGTTCTAATTTGGTCCCGCGGTCTGTTCAGGCTCTTCTTGTAAATACTGCAACATATATTCCTTTATTCAATTTTGTCATTAATACAGTTGGTCAGATTTAAGTTTAGTTTTAAGGATGGGGTCAATCACCCTTCTTTGAATCTTTGATTGATTGTTGACTTGACAAATTGATATCTTTGTCAAACAAGGTCAAACGACTAAAAGTGATGTTTGGAAACGATAAACGAGGATATTATGGACATGGCAATATCAGCACATAACATGTTACGCGCCTTCTGTAAAGACATTACCTGAATTTTATTTTAATCTACTAATTAACCGACGAGATAACTCACAAACTCATTTGTACAGTGAGTTTCAAGTTTTGACGTATATAGGAATTGAACATGGACTTGATTGAAAAATACTACCGAAGACTTAATCGAACTTAATATACTAATGACAAATTATTACTAGTGACTAGGCAGCATGGTCTCTGACCTTCGCCTGTTCCAACTGGAACAAAAAAAAACAGTTTGAAACATTGCGAAACTTAACCCAATCTGTTTCACTCATACTATTATACAGAAACTTGGCAATAGAGGGATTAATTTGATATTTGTCGACATGTAAAGCAATATCAGTGATTGTTGGGTAATGGTAGCTGCCCATGGCATCGTCATATATAGACCACTTACAAATGGATGCCAGATTAGAGCTAACGAAAGTGACATCAATTGCAGATTGACTTCTTAAAGGACTACCTACTGTTGTAAATCTACCATCGTTGAGAATGCATAAATTATTATCATCTATTATATTATACAAATCTCGACCGCGGCCCTTCGTACACAAACATCCAAATGCAATGTGATGAGCCTTAGATTATATAAACACCCAGATACCGCGTCCAGTACAATGCGTGCCGTCAAAGTTGCTGCCACTTTTTTAACTATGTGTGGGTAAGCCGCACGCGGCGCGAGTATGTTACGTACTCCGTTGCGTTTGTGTGCGTAGTGCAAAAGAAAGCGTGTAAAAACATTTACCCCAAATATTGGGAGATTTAGCTTATAATAATATATGAGAGATATAATAGATATCACGATTTTAGTTAATTAGGTCATAGGTAAATTACAAAAAATGCGCTGCTCTGGCAGCGTGAACGTTTATGGACGTTGGAGTGGGTAGGTGACAGTTTAAAAATTGTTTATTTCAATGGTATTGAATTAAATGGTTCGTTTGAAGTTTGTATAGTTTATAGTAATATGTACAGAGGGAGTTTTTCAACTCGCAATATAATAATAATACCATTGTAGGAACGGCACCTGATCTTATTCTCTTACGACCACCCCTTGTTTTGTAAGTATCTTCAAGATGAAAGTGAACTGAACAAATACATGTTCTTGCTTTGGGTATCCACCAACTTTCATTTCTTGATTTTCTTATTATTTCTGTCCAACGATTTAACATTTTTGGATTGACTGGAATTGACTGGAAATCTATAGATATAATAACATTTGTTATTGACTGCCTTGGTGGTGCAGAGGTAGTGAATGCGACTGCCTCAAATATTTGTGGGATTTACAAATATTTTCTTCGATGTTTGGGTGTTGTCTATGTATAATATGTATATCTCTAGAATGATTTAAGTATGTCTATAGTAGTTACCATAAGCTTATATTAGCTAACTATGGGTACTGTGTAAAAAAAAATCCCTCAATATCATCGCTATGAAAATAATGTTCTCGCAGTGATATAATAAACTGATCAACATTATTCCAGAAAACAACTGGATTTCACACGTGCGGAGCTGTAGGCGTCTTTTATTTCTACTGATATTATAATATTTAAGTTTGTGAAGATGTTTGTTACTCAAGCACGCGTTATCCGATTTAAATAAAAAAACGGCATATAGCTAAAACATTTACTGGATTAACATACATATAGTACTTCTAATTCCGAAAAAAAACATCTTATTCTCATGGAAAGCACTTTTTGTGTAATGACCAAATTTCATGCGAGTGGAGCCGCGGGCTTCAGGTAGTATCTTATATTTAAAAAAAACTTGAGACTTGTTTACATTCTTATAATATCGCTGCTAGAATGAGACGTCTTCTAAGTGTTACGCCGCTTTTATAACATCGATGGCTCATGGCCTGTTTTACCTACCCACTTAATAATAAATAAACTTAAATAACGCATATAAAGTAATCTAAAAAATAAATAAACTTACAGTCAATACATCATTAGCAAATACTTGAAGTTACTAATACTTATTAAGAAAACACGGGTAAATAGATTTCGCTTCCTTGCAACACTGTGTACAAGTAGTAGTCAACGACATAATAATTGTTTTAAAATGTTTATTATAGAAATATATAGTGAAATTAAGTACTTACTTGTGGAATGTGATGTTACTATTAATATCTTTTTTTGCATCATAGTTTTTACAAATTTGCACCGCACTAGTAGGCATTTTGGAAATATTGTCTCGCAGCTCGAAAGATGTGCACTCCCGATGACGCAATACGGTCACTGGCGGGCGAATTGACTGACTTACCCGAAGTAGTGCCTATTTTTTGGCAGCATTTTCGTCGCGCGCATTAGTAATCTGGGTGTTTATATAATCTAAGTGATGAGCATTAAAATCTCCACTAACAGTAACCACTAACCAACAAATGGGTTTTGGAAGATTCCTTATGATACTATATGTCTATTTAATCTGATATGTTTACTTTTAGGAGGACAATATACCGAATACGTAACGAAGTTGTACGGGACGACTTGAAGATCGCATAGTACAATGATAGCTACGTATCTATAGACTAGTACGTACAGTACTTGTGGTTTCGATTTGTTTTGTTTACATGTTTTATTTCATAGTCTTTTTGTTGATTTTATATTTTTTATAGATGTGTAATAACGTAGTAAATAAGAAAATACATAGTTTATATACTTTCAATTAGATTTTAAGGTAGAAATCGACAAAAATGTGCCGCGGCTCTCGTTACGGTAAAGTTTCGAAGTAGCTTAGTAAAAATTTGTAAATATTGCGTAATTACTATTGGTTAAAATGTAGACATTATGATTGGACTTGTATTTTTGTCCAATAATAATTAATGCGAAAATTGAATAAATATACGGCCCATTTTGGGTATCGACACAAGACAGTCTAGTGTTGTCACAAGTTGCTACCTACGTATTACCACCTAACAGCTACCGAACGGGCATTTAAACTTTTTCCGCATTTATTTTTTAAATAAATTGCGAAATTTGCGCCCGGGTTCCATTGGAACCCGTGCGGGGAGTGCCTCTCTCAAGCTAGCCGGCGTGGTGGTTGCCCTCGCCGTGCAGATAGGGTCGGTCTGGCACCAGCGCCAAGCCCCGGCTCCGACTGCACGGGGACTGGCATCCAGCCACCACGTCCGGGCGCCTCGGGACGACACTACCCCATCATGGATCCAGCGCAGCAGCGCACGTCACCCACCGGGAGTGGGTCGTCACGCGACTCTGTGCTGCAGGATCGGCGTCGTGGATACCGGGGTGACCTGGTTATCTATAACTCCCTTCGTGAGAAGGGCGGGATAGCGCAGGGACTGCAGCGCTGGTTGGAGGCCTACTTCCGAGTGATGGAAGTGCAAATCGGCCTCAGGAGAAAAGATAATAACGCACGGAGATTTGACCATACTGCAGGCGGTATCAGTCGCACTACAGGATCAAATACCGCCCCTTGCTCTGCCTGAGAACGCCACGCCCGAAGCGCCGCTTTTGAGCCCCGACCCCGTAGTACCAGCCGCTTTGCTTATTGGAAAGAGGACCCGCGAGGAGGATTCTGAGGGGGTGAGCAAATCGCCAAGAGGCCTGACCTGGAGGGGTCCTCCGTCATCGAAGAAGTTCGACCAATGTGCAGTTCGACGCCGGAACACGGAAACGAAAGGATGGAGATGCGGGAGGACTTCTCATCCTCCTCAAAATCTCTCCCCCCCCTGCCCAAGCGCTTGCCGAGAAAAGCAACAGTTGAGTCTTCCCCCTCAGCTCAACAACAATGGCTGGTAACAACAGCACCGTCGACGGCGACGGCGGAGTTCATCCGTACACCGGACCTGTCATCTAAGCCTGTGCCCATACCGACACCGAGAACGATGGCAGCAGTACTAGCCGCCGCGCCGCCGCCGACAGAAAGGACATTAGCGGCAACACCCGCAGCTCAAAAGCCAGCAGCCAAGAAACAACCGGTCCTAGTGGTAGACCGTCTAGACAACTGGACGGCCCACTTTAAGGAACTAGCTGCCAAGATCAGCCACCCGCCCAACGGCAGGCCCTTTGGTAAAGGATTTCGCTTTTCGCCCAAAACAGATGAAGAGTTTCGGGCAATCCAGGCCCACCTCGATGACCTCGGGCAGGACCAGGCTCCGTACTACGCCATCACCCCGCCGCACCAAAGGCCACTAAAAATGGCGATTCGTGGCCTTCCAGCTGACACACCCGCAGACGAGATAATGCAGGACCTGACCGACAAAGGCGTACCGGTCAGGTACACAAAGCACATTCGTGCCCGAACGGGCAGACCTGGGTGCATATTCTTCCCAGAGGTGGAGAAGACTCCCGACGAATCCAAGGCTTACGCCATAGACGAAGTTTTGCTCAAGCCCGGTGTCGTCATCGAAGCTTGGAGAGGAAAGAAAGGGCCATCACAATGCCACCGCTGCCAGGGGTTCCGCCACAGCTCGCAAAATTGTCACCGGACTCAAGCCTGTGTCAGGTGCGGTGGTGAACACCAAGCGCATGATTGCCCTAGACCAAAAGACCAACCAGCAACCTGCGCCAATTGCAAGGGACCACACCCAGCAAGCAGCGCGGCGTGTCCGGTCTTCAAAAGGTAGGCACGCAATATTAAGGCGGGCCTAGCGCCTAGAACCGGCCCACCTAAAATATTCCACCAACCAAACGTGGTCCGGGACTCGGCTCCGGCCACCCTAATGGCCGAAGCAAACACTGGAGCTTCAAAACCACCCCAGAAAAGAAAACAAAAGAAGAAGAAGGTCGCTCTGGAGCAACCCTCACGACCTACGGTGGCGGCAGAAGGGGCGAAACCGATGTTTACGAAGGAGAGAGAACAACTTGTCGCTCTGCTCACACTGTTCGCGCAACGTGTAGCGAGTAGCGAGATTGATACACGTGACATCCTCCAGACTCTCCCTTCCAATGGGTAAATCACTGAGGGTTGTACACTGGAACGCGGAGACCCTGACTGGAAAAATAGGACTCCTACGCCTCTTCCTCAAGGAGCAGCGGGTCGACGTTATGCTAATTAGCGAGACCCACCTCAAGGCGAAAAATTCTATGAAGATCCCCGGCTACCTCGTGTATCGACAAGACGAGGTGACGACTGACGGCACAGCATACCGTGGACTCGCTGTTCTAGTTAAGAGGACAGTGGTGCACCAACCAGTCGACCAGAAGACTCTAATTGTCATTGCCCTAGGTGTCAACGTCCAGGTCGGCGGGGAAGAGATGCGGCTATACGCAGCCTATAGACCTCCCGTCTCGGCTTTTCGAGTGGAAGAGGTACGGAACCTCCTTCTTCCAAATACGCCTACCATCATCGCGGGTGACCTGAACGCCAAGCATCCAGCATGGCACTGTCAGCGCAGCAATCGCGCAGGAGAACTCCTCGTCCAAGATGCTGTAATGTAACATTTTTTACTTACTTTTTTAATTAAATGTTTTATTATACGTTCTCTCCAAATTATCTGCATGGCCATTATCTGTAACATTCCTAGGCCTTTATATTTCGAAATACTTACGATTTTCTAGTTCTCTCATAATGTTTGTTTACCTTTTGTAATTTTTAATGTCAGTTAATGACAAGCCTAGGTTTTATTTTTAATTTATTGTTAGAGCTGCCAGTAGGTTAGGTTGTTAGATATTAGACCTTGTTATAAATTTAGAAAATATGTTTAGAATAATATTGTTTAAATTTTGAAATGCTCTGTAAAAGAAGGGAGCCGGGGCCGTCAAATCAGTCTACTTTTGGTGCTCACCTTGAGAGGAGGTGCTGATGAATAAGTGCTGAGTCAGAGGGTTGTGCCCTCCAGAAATAGTGAAGTGATTGTCTGCAGTGTTGTGTGCTGTTAACCGGCTCTGTTAAAGACGCCGACGGCTCGTTATTTTCAGCCCTCTACCTGCCTGAATTACCTGCTTCTCCAATGTCGGCGACGTGGAGGCCTTTAGGGGTCTTGAGGCTCCTTCCTAGCAACGTGGAGGCCTACTCGAGGCCCCATAGTAGCGGCGTGAGGAAGAATCAAGATCTTAATTTGTAAGGGTTTTTTACATCAGTGAGAAAATGATAGAAGGTTAACTTGTTATAACTGTTTATTGCTAATTACTCAAATCACAAGTTTACTGTAAAACTAAGATGAAATGAATAATAATTATACGATGACACACTTGTTAGGTCGACCGATCGAGTACGGAGCTTGTTAAGTACTAAAATTATACAAGTAAAATTATATTAGTAAATTAAGTGAATCGCACGAGTCGGCGTAAATGCTGACTCGGCAATGTACGGGTTCAAAGACCATACATGCTCCCAGGGGAGAGAAAAGAAAATAAGACAAAATGATAGTGCATGACATGTGACATGTGATTGTACAATTGTTGCTTACTACTAATGAATGATTATATGGTTAGTTGATGAAAGAAATTTAAAGTCTCTACACTAGATTTTCATTGATAGGGAACACTGGCTTGCAGCCTTGTGGTAACGTATAGTTGTCTTTTTTACGCACAATATTGGATTTATCACTGACACTGATTGGTTTTAACTCTATATCACTTGCACGACACTTAACACTACGAGAGCGCGGCGCTGCCCGAGAGACATTCTCGGCGGCTACCGGCGCGACTTGCGCAGGCGTCTCCAGAGCTACAGCTCCGGGACCGCCCACGCGCTGCTTGACACACCGATACACGCACACTACTGCGACTATAATGGCAAATCCCATTATCACATAAATAGCCGTATAATGATGTATATCATGCATTGACATGCTATCAACGCTGGGAAGTTGGGTTTCCTTCATCGATACTATTTTCTTTTGAATTTCTTCTAGTAATTGCTGACGAGAAACTGTTTCAGATTCATTGACAATGTTTTCTGTAGGGAAGGTAATGTTTAGCAAATGATTTATTGGCGCTACTAGAGGAATATCCACATTCGCTCGTATTTTCATGTTGCTCACTTGGGTGCGGTGTGAATATATTATTGTGTTATCTACCTTAATTAAGCAGCCTTCGTCAAGACTAATGATCCCAACTTGAGCAAGTTGTGGTGCTGAAGCTTGGTCTTCGCATAAAATATGAGGATTGCAGGAGTCGCAGCAAAAATACAAGAACCTGTTGACTTGATGAATATTTTGCCACTGATTTTGGCATGACTCAGTAATAATTCTACATTCGTTAGATTTATGATCAATCTTGCATAAATGTTTGTAAGAATTTAAATGATTCACCGGTGTCTCTAGCCGGCATAAGAGCAAATCTGTTTCGGCAAAACATGAGTTCAGCTCACTGTCTGTTATTGATACGTAGGAATCTTTTTTCAAGTTGATGGCTGCGTATTCTGATTCTGGTAATATGTAGATCATATTTCCTCCTAATTGTTTAGGTACAGGCATGAGTTTAAAAATTTCGTACGTATCACGACTTATAAGCGGAAGTTTGATCTCGAAAATACAATATTCTTCAGTTACTCGTGATTTAACAGTCTATACTTTGTATATTTTAGTTAACTCAGTATGTATGTCAAAAGGGAGAGCCAAGTCGGACGATAGTTGAGATGCGATTAAACTAAGTTCTTCCTTGAGCTGTTCTGGAGCAACTAAATGAATGTTAAAACGCCCATGATAAATATCTGTTACAGCGTCGATGATAGTGTTTTGGATGCCCTTTAGATTTTGCAGCAGATTGTTTGCGGCTATTATTCCTAAAGTGAAGTCAATTAAGTCAAACTGCGAAGTTATTTTCTCGTTCATTTTATGAGCAGCGTCTTCTAAACTCATAATATGTTGGTTTATAATCTTGTGCTGCTTGTCAATCGCGTGTCCGGCTCTCTGCAATAGGTTGTATTCCGCTTCGATAGCCGACGTTTGATTTTTCCACAGTGATGCTATGTAACTTTGATCAAATTTTATTTTTGTAATATCTTGTTTATATTGTTCGGCAAACCTTTCGTCAAGAACGCCGAACAAGCTATTTGCTAGGTAACCGACACCGTTTATAAGGCCACGACGCGTCCTTGCTCGCGTGCGACCGTGCTGACTCAGGAGCAGGAGGTTATAGTACTCTAGTTCCGAGAGTCCGTGACCTAGTTGTGATATGATTACATGACAGTGGGATCGTATTTGTATGTTCGAACACAGCTGATTTAATTGTCGATTATAACTTCTAAATGCATTAATTCCTTGCCAAAATGGGTCCATATCATAGTAAGCGATTATCTTCCATTCGTCGCGAACTAAGTTTAACTTTGAAACCCGATCGAAAAAAATTGCGTTTGTTTCTAGTTTTGTTACATTAAATGCTCCTTTAACGGTGCTAATTAAAATCATGAAATACAACAAGGTCATTGTTATGTAACTAAAAGACTGCTTATACCTTTTACGGGTTTTTAACGGTTTATCTTGTATTGTAGTTACTTGATTTGGGAATTGTTCTTTATCGTTGTGAACTGGTAAAATAGTTAGTTTTATAACAGGTCTCTTGATGTAACCTGTTTTGGTTTTTAAAGTTACAACTCTCACGAGGTTGTCTTTCCCAGGGTGGAGCTCGGTTACTCTACCCATAAACCATTTGCCGGCTGGTATATTGTCATCCTGAATGAGCACGATGTCATTAATTTTGATGTTTTCCTTTGTCTGTTTCCACTTGCTCCTAGTTGTAAGTTGAGTTAGATACTCACTCTGCCATCTATTCCAGATATCTCGGCAGATCTTCTGTGTTAAATGCCATCTTGTTCGAAGGTCTCTCTCTGTCTCTAAGATGGTAACGCTGGCACCGCCGGTTAAAAAGTGTGCGGGTGTCAGACAATCGAGATTATCCGGATCCTTCGACAAGGTACAGAGTGGTCTTGAATTTAAGCAAGCTTCTAGCTGCTATAATAACGTAGAATATTCTTCGTATGACAGTTTTTGTTCACCGATCACACGCTTGAGATGGTATTTTAGGCTCTTGACAGAACTCTCGCATAGTCCGTTTCCAGAGGGCCATGAAGGGGCATTAAAATGCCATTGTATTTGCATTTCTGATATCTCAGTCATAAATTCGCTATTAAATACTTGCTGAAGTTGCTCGAACTCATTTTGTAGGACCTTGTTGGCGCCTACAAAGTTGGTTCCGTTGTCGCTGAAGATGTGTCTTGGGGTGCCCCGACGTGCTGCCATTCTGCGTAGAGATGCGAGGAATGCGGATGTTGAGAGATCCGAGACCAGTTCAAGGTGAATTGCCTTGGTTGCCATGCAGACAAATACTGCAATGTAACCCTTGGTGGTCTTAATACCACGACCCTTGTTGGCCTTGACCATCACGAAGCCGGTAAAATCTACTCCAGTGTTGTAGAAAGCTCGTGGTGAAATATTACTCCTTGATCGAGGGAGGTCTCCCATTAGCTGATATTGTTTATTAGTATCATACCGGCGACACACTACACAACGACGTAAACGTTTTTTGATATATCGGTTTCCACCAAGAAGCCAATACTGTTTTCTAATAAATGATGTAGTTAATCTTGCACCACCATGGAATGTTGTTTTGTGGGCGTAATCAACAATTATCTCGGCTAGCCTGGAATCATTCGCTATGATTATAGGATGTTTCATATCCTCGCTAAACTGAGCGTGTCGTAGTCTTCCCACGACTCTAAGAGCTCCTGATTTGTCTAAGAAGGGATGAAGATTTAATATTTTGCTTCTTGAATTAATTGCACTGTCAGTTTGTAGTTTACAAATTTCTTGAGAAAATGATAACAATTGATGTTGTTTTATAATACAAAGTTTTGCTTGATTCAATTCGGATAGGGTTACATAGACAGGTATCTCTATGTTGTTTCCTTGTAATGAAACGACGCACCCACGCTAGTATTCTAATAGATTTCATAAAGTTAAATTTATCTATAATACGTTGAACAATGCTGGTTTCAAGTGTTTCTTTGACTACTGTATGCGTCTGGAATAATGGTGTGGTTTTTAATTCCTCTTAAATAAATAAATAAATAAATATCCATCACGCCTTATCCCCGAAGGGGTGGCAGAGGCATATTATATGCCCACTTTTCACCGTGTGGATTCCTGTCCCACGTAATAGGTGGTGAGCCCATTGCCGTGTTGAAATAGACAGACGCAAGTTGTGGCTACCTGCTGCTGAAGTTTTCAAGCCGCCCATAAGGCCTTCAACCAGGCTTAACGACTGCCATTTTACTGGCAACCGGGACCAACAGCTTAACGTGCCTTCCGAAGCACGGAAACGCTCGCAAATGTAAATGCCACAAAGTGGTCACCCATCCGAGGACCAGCCATAGTGAAAGTTGCGTAACTCAGTGATCGTTTACAGAACACTGAGACCGCTAGGCCACGAGGTAGGTCCTCTTTAGTCTCGAATATTTTGCTTTCTTGTTCAGCAAAATTTAGTAACCACAAGAGGCCAGTCCACCATAGAGCATGACTTGCCAATTGTGACGGAAAAATACCCCTGCTTGCACAATCCGCAGGGTTGTCACTGGATTTCACGTACCTCCAGGAGGCTGCTGGTATGATTGCTTTGATTTGTTTGACCCGATTAGATACGTAGATTTTCCATTTATTCTCATCTCCCTGTATCCAGGCAAGTACTACTTGTGAATCACTCCACGCATAAACTTCGGGATTGTAGCCAGATAAGCATTGTTGAACCTTACTCATTAGTTTCGACAAAAGTTGAGCTCCTGCTAGCTCCAGCCTAGGTAAAGATACATTCTTGCTCGTAGGTACAATTCTTGATTTTCCGATCACTAAAGAAATATTGTTATTTATTTTACAAGAAATGACTGCAGCGTATGCTTTTATGGATGAGTCACTGAAACCATGCAATTGTATTGTTTGATTTTCTATTGTGTTGATCCACCTGGGTATCTCAATGCTATTTAAATTTGGTAAATCTTTTTTGATTTTCTGTATAAATTTCTTCCGGAACCTTGGTGTCCCAGTTTCTGTTAGAGTCCCAAGTAGACTGAAATATGAGCTTCAATTTGACGGACAAGGGCGTCAAAAACCCCAAAGGATCAAAGAGTTTAGAAATCTCGGATAACAGTACTCTGTTTGTCGGTACATTTGGTTCTGAACTTAATTTGTAATCGAAAGAAAAGGTATCTTGTTGACAGTTCCACCGAAGTCCCAATGCTTTTGTAAATTCAGCTTGCTTGAACTCATACTTCACTTGCTTTAGGTCGTTTACGTCGGCGTCACTTAATAACTCTGCTGAGTTAGATGCCCACTTTCGAAGGTGGAACCCACCGGATTTCAATAGATTGATTAGATACTTTTGAAGATTTTTTGCGGATGCTAATTCATGCTGACCATGCAGTAAATCGTCCATATAAAAGGACCCCTTTAACGTGTCGATGACTCTATTATTGTAATGACCTTGTTCGTCATCGGCAAGCTGTTTTAACGTCATCATGGTAAGGAAGGGTGCTGATTTCGTACCATACGTTACAGTGGTAAGCTGATATTCTTGTAACGGTTTGTTATGTGAATCACGCCAGATAATTTTTTGAAACTTCTGATCTTCGGGGTGTGTACGGATCATTCTGAAGGCCTTCTCCACATCCGCAGTAAAGGCATATTTGAACTGCCTGCACTTGAGTATGAGGGTTTGAAGGTCTTGCTGTAAATTTGGGCCTCTAAACATGAGGTCATTCAATGTCTTACCATTAGACATTCTTGCTGACGCGTTGAAAACTGTACGCTGTGACTTAGTCGTCAACTCGGCACGAGTTACACAGTGGTGCGGCAGAAAACAATCGGGTTTCGTGTTACCGATCGCGGGTTTGACGTGACCTAATGCTATGTACTCATTCATAAATAATTTGTACTTTGTTGAAATTTCTTCATTTCGGGCCAACTTTCTTTCTAGTTGTTTAAATTGGGCTATTGCTATGTTTTTTGATTCTCTCTAAAATTACTTGCCTGTTTTTGTAACAAGTCGGTAGTCTTGCTGTCCACCCCTTGCGACCTAGTGCTTGACATAGTGATGAAATCAAGAGGCTGCTCCGACGCTGAAGTACCCGGTTGCGGAGTACTAGGATGCTGCTCGGTAGTCTCTATCTTGGACGATAGCCTCGGCGTAGTGGCTAAATATTGCTTCAAATACAGTTTTACCTTTTTGTAGACTTCTACTGCATTTTCGAAACAATTGTCAATGAAATACGAATCTTTCGTCAAATCATACCCACATAGTATCTCATGATTAGATTGGAATTCGTTCCAATACTCCTCCAACCCATCCAGCCTATTCTTGATAAATTCAGCTGTCCTCTTATCCCTACTGGATTTCTTAAAGGGTGCGAGGAGGCGTTCCATCTCCACGACGAGAAGATATTGTCTGGCGATAACAGCTACAGCCATGTTGCTGTGCTATATAAATTGAAAGAGCTTACTTGATAAAACTGCAAACCCTTGCTGGTCTGAAGTCCTGCTCACGGTACCTTGTTGCACGCTGTTTTCTTTAACACGCGAAGGTCCTGCTTGATAGAAACCAAACCGCGCGCTAGGTTTCAATAAGCTCGAAGGACCAAATTGATGTAAGGGTTTTTTACATCAGTGAGAAAATGATAGAAGGTTAACTTGTTATAACCGTTTATTGTTAATAACTCAAATCACAAGTTTACTGTAAAACTAAGATGAAATGAATAATAATGATATGATGACACACATGTTAGGTCAACCGATCGAGTACGGAGCTTGTTAAGTACTAAAATTATACAAGTAAAATTATATTAGTAAATTATGTGAATCGCACGAGTCGGCGTAAATGCTGACTCGGCAATGTACGGGTTCAAAGACCGTACACCCGGCTTTCCTTGGTTTTATTTTTTAACAATTTTATATTATATTAAATTAACTTTACCTTTTCTCCTTTTTCTTTTACTTTTCCTTTTAAGCCAGGACTCCTCCAGTCCTGGTGATAGTTTTCTCCTAAACTTTACTTTTTCCCCTCCCGGAAAATAGTAACGTTACAAGGAAAAAAAAACATTTTTCATTTTTTTTTAAATTAAGGTGGCTTATTTATTTAAATTAGGTGTCGTAATCCGCACCTTTTTTAAAACCCGTTAAAATTAAAAGAAATATTTACAAAGCTTTCCCAGCTTAAGAAAAGCAGTCAAGGTTTGAAAGCATAATTGCTTAAGAAAAGCCTTCAAGTTTCAAGTAGTTCAAGTATTAAAAATAAAGCTTTCCAGCTTAAGAAAATTAGTCAAGGTTCAAAGCATAATTGCCTTTTCAAGAAGCTAAGTTCAAGTATTAAAAAAGATACACAATGGCTTATTTAAAGAGTTGTGTACCGCTCTATGAAGAAAAAAGAAAAAACAGAAAGGAAAAATGCCAAAAGATTTTGGAAAAAGTAAAACTTGTGAAGTATTTACAACGAACTTAATGTTAAATGATGAGTAAAAAATTATTTCTAAATACAACTAGAAAAAAAAACCGTTAACACTTTCAAGTTTAAAAAGAAATAAGATAAAACAATTTTATAAAAAAACACAGCTAAACTTTAAAACTAAACTTTAAAATCTAAAACGTGCCATTTTCCTCTTAAGCCGCTCCAAAATGAAAAAAAAATGGTGACAGTTTCTCTTATGTTTCAGATCAAAATCAAAGCATGATAACGAAAAGTTCAACGTGCAAATCTCCCAGAAGGATTAGATACATTTTGAAAACATTTCAGTGCAGCATGATTAGTGTAAACCGTAAATCGTTTAATTATCAAGATAACAAGAAAAAGAATAAAAGGATGTAAAAAGATAAAAATGTAAATTAAAATATTAAACGAGTTTATTAGTAGTCTAGGTTTATGTAAATTTTTAAGTAATCTATTCAGAGACGTGGATAGTGCAACCTGTACCTTATCGAAGATGACATAATACCGTTGCCGTGGAAACAAATCAAACTAAATGACTTAATGTTTAAAGTGTTGATTTATGTAAAGTTTTGTATAAACAACCACAGGAAATTGTCTTGCAGCCGTCGTGAAGTGTCCCAGCCCCCAACTAGTAAGAGACCACGAATGGTTTTAAGAACACTCACTAGCGAAGACTGGGTACGATTACCAGAGGGTAACCGCAGAGGTGTGCAAGTGTGTGGGATGCAGTATGGTGATGTATTAGTAGAGAGTTATAATGTGCCTAGGTGATAACGACTATAGGATATTGTCCTTAGTACGTCGTAGAGAATCCAAACCCCAACTTGTAAGTGACCACGAATGGTTTTAAGAACACTTGCAAGCGAAGAATGGATGACAATTACCATTGGGTAACCGCCGTGGTGTGCAAGTGTGTGGGATGCAGTATAGTGATGTATAAGTAGAGTGTAAAGAAGTATTGTAAAGGTTGAGGTGGATGAGGTGATGAAAATATAAGCTTACGAAATAAAAATCTCTTGAGCAAGTTTGTTTTAGAATTTAGAGAACCTGAAAATAATTAAAAAGGGGGTGGGGGGGGGGGGGGGGGTAGTAAGAAGTTGGGCGCCAGACTGTAACGTTACTATTTTCCGGGAGGGGAAAAAGTAAAGTTTCGGAGAAAACTATCACCAGGACTGGAGGAGTCCTGGCTTAAAAGGAAAAGTAAAAGAAAAAGGAGAAAAGGTAAAGGTAATTTAATATAATATAAAATTGTTAAAAAATAAAACCAAGGAAAGCCGGGGGTAAATTAAGATCTTGATTCTTCCTCACGCCGCTAAGATGGGGCCTCGAGTAGGCCTCCACGTTGCCAGGAAGGAGCCTCAAGACCCCTAAAGGCCTCCAAGTCGCCGACCTTGGAGAAGCAGGTCGGTAATTCAGGCAGGTAGAGGGCTGAAAATAACGAGCCGTCGGCGTCTTTAACAGAGCCGGTTAACAGCACACAATACTGCAGACAATCACTTCCCTATTTCTTGAGGGCAAAACCCTCTCACTCAGCACTTATTCATCAGCACCTCCTCTAAAGGTGAGCACCAAAAGTAGACTGATTTGACGGCCCCGGCTCCCTTCTTTTACAGAGCATTTCAAAATTTAAACAATATTATTCTAAACATATTTTTTAAATTTATAACAAAGTCTAATATCTAACTACCCACCGAGGTTACCTTAGCCCTGCATTTTATCGAAAATTGTCTAAGTTTTTAGTGTTCTTTTCGTTTATTGTCGGTCCATAGTTGTCGCTGATATCAAAAGTTATATACCAATCGATTCGTATGCTCTTGCGCTACACGTTTTATATAGTATTTGTTTATAATAATATTATTGTATATAATAGATTTTTACCGTTTTCCCTTGTTATTCGCACGGTACAGTGTCAGTGCATATCTTATTGATATATTGTATAGACACTATATTGTTGAAACAGCTGCCGAGGAACTCACCAAAGCTATGCGGACCTCGCTGCAATCCGCCTCGACCATCAAGCCGGACTCTGAGCGGTGCAAACCTTTGCCTGCTCGGTTAAAGAAGATGCTCGAGGAGAAACGTAGGGCCGGAAAGCTATGGCAGAGAACCCGGCACCCGCGGGACAAGACCCGCTACAACCATCTCACGAATCAGGTGAAGGCCGCACTGTGGGAACACAGAGGCGATGAGTGGGAGAGCTTCCTGCTCTCCATTGAGGATGAGCAGTCCTCGATCCATCGTCTCTGCAGGCAATTGACTGCAGAACCTAACGCCACTTGCCCACTATTTGGACAGGATGGCCTTCTCCGATATAAAGCCCAGGACCGCGCGGAAATCATCGCTAGCAGCCTCGAGAAGCAATTTACACCACTTGATGACCACAACGAGGCGCATACAAGAGCAGTAGAGGAGTCTGTACGAATCTACCGCTCGACGCCCATATTCCAACCCGAGAATGCATTGTTGGTGTCCCCACGAGAGGTTGCCGCGATGATCTGCAAGACCAACCCCCGAAAGGCACCTGGCGAAGATCGTATTACGAATTCTGCACTCCACCGACTTCCACTCAAAGCACTGGTAGCTGTAACACAGCTCTTTAATGGCATCCTGAGGACTGGCCACTTCCCTACCATCTGGAAACGGGGCCGGGTCATCGTGCTCCCCAAACCCGGGAAAGACCTCAGGAAACCAGAGAACTACCGGCCCATCACCCTCCTTTCGACGATGTCCAAGCTGTTCGAGCGGCTGCTACTGGTGAGGATGCACGCCCACATCCAGCCGAGGCCCGAGCAGTTTGGCTTTCGCCAAGAACATTCCACCACGCTGCAGCTGACCCGGGTCCTTGACGAAATGGCCACGTGGCTCAACAAGGGTGGCCATACGGTAGCCGTGATGCTCGACATGGAGAAGGCGTTCGACAGGGTGTGGCATGATGGCCTCATTCACAAACTGTCGACGTCTTCCCTTCCACGAAGAATCGTCGCAGTCATCGCGTCATTCCTGTCGCACAGAACTTTCCACGTGGCCGTCGAAGACGCCATGTCAGAAGAAAAGAGCATCCAAGCTGGAGTACCCCAAGGCAGCTGTTTATCGCCAGTTCTGTACGCCCACTACACGGATGACATCCCAGTAGAAGGCGACGTCAGACTGGCACTATTCGCTGACGATGCCGCGTACTTGTCTAGTTCCCGTAACGCCAACCACGCTGCACGAAAGCTAAACCCCACATTAGAGGCGCTCCCAGGCTGGCTGAAGAAGTGGAGGCTCAAGTGCAACGTGGCGAAGACCCAGGCGCTGGTGACTGGCAGGTCGCACTACCCACCATGTCTAAAAGCAATGGAGGAAGAGATCCTTTGGTCACAAAAGGTCATGTACCTGGGAGTCACCATCGACAGAACCCTGTCAATGGCACACCATGTCGAGACCGTCAGCACGAAGGCGAAGTTTACAAGAGCGAAGCTGCGCCCAATGCTTTCCTCGAGACTGCCGCTACGTGCCAAGCTCGGCATGTATAAAACTTATATCAGGTCGCGCCTAACTTATAGCCTGGTACAATCTGACAGCAGGGTGGCTGCGTAAGCGACTACAAGCCGCTGAGAACTGCTGCCTTCGACTGGCGGTCGACGCGCCCAGGTACTTGAAGACCACGACCATTCATCGGGACCTCAAATGGGAGCCCATTGAAAGGTTTATATCACGTCTCGCCGCGGGGATGTTTGAGCGAGCTGATCGCTCAAAGTTCCCCCACCTCGTTGGCTTAGCTCCTCTACCGCCTTCGGATACGACGCTCCTCATTCGGAGGAGACTTAAACGCCCCGCTCGGGACCTAATATCGGCTCCCTCGAGTGGGGCAACAACACTCACTGACGAAGATGAACCGCCGAGATCTCGTAGACGGCTGTTGAACCTCTCTTCGGAGAGTTGAACGGCGGCCAGACCTCGAGGACGGCGACAATACCCTAATGACCGACTCACAGGAGTGAGCCGCGAGGAAAATCTCCATAAGGAGCTCAGCGCTCCAAATGGAAACCCCACCCCGCACTCACAGGGAGTGAGAAGATGATCTGCTGGTATCGACACAGTCAACCGGCAAACGTAACCAGGAGCAGTCCTCAGGACCAGAACAGTCCACTACAGAAGAAATCCTCAAGAATCCTGAAGAAATCCTGGACCAGAAGAATAGTTCTAGCAAGAATTCACTGTGGCAGATTGTGTGGCAAGAATAAACGGTCAAGCACGATCTGGCATTGCAGTTTTCATTTAGTACTTCACCAACCCCGGTCCCACCGAATACTACAGCGGGGTAAATAGTAAATAGTGCTCCTCACGGTGCCCTGCTGTACATTTTGATCCTGGTCGAGCCGGATTGTGAAGTACCGAAGATTCCAAGATGCCAGTAACCAGATCGGAGGGAAGAAGCCGCAAGCACGTGGAGCAGAAGCTGTCATCCTCGGCGGACACTGCCGCTTCCTCGAGGACCGGTACAACCGGAGCAACAGTCACAGGGACCACCACCACGGGAGTCACAGAACAGACAAGATTATTAACCCCCATGGCATTGGAGTCCACATCAAGCCCGGTTGAAGCCATCACCACGCCGCCGCCATGCGTCGCTTCGGTCCTCACAGACGCCACTGCCGCCGCCAGAACTATCGCCGCCGTCTCGACTGTCACCAACGCCGCCATGCTCTCCGCCCATACAGAAGAACCGACTGCGGAAAGGAGGGTGCCGGCAACGTACAGAACAGAAGCTCCTTTATATATGGAACAGAATAAAGGAGCATGCCGGGCCCAAGCAGACAACAGGACCACCTCGCCACCAGCCGAAAAGAGGGTAAGGGGGGGTCAACACGCAGCAAGAACAAGACTTACAGAATTGCAAAAGCAAAAGAAGAGCTCCTGCGACTACAAGTTGAACTAGCAACAGCGCGGATAGCCACGATGGAAGCCGAGGACTCCGAGGATGAAGAGGACAACAAGACCTCATCGAGCAGCAGAACAGAAGCCAACGACCGTGTCGACCACTGGTTGAAGACCCATGAACAACCACCCAAGCCTACGGTCACCAACGAAACGGACCACCCAGCCAAGACTCCCGTAGTCTCAAGACAAGACGCAGAGAAGCAAGAAGAGGAACCGTACTCTCAGTCAAGGCATCCACCGACGGTTGCCCAGCCTGACTTCGCAGGACTAGTCGCAGCAATCACAAGCGCTGTCAAAGCCGCACAGCGCCCGAAGTTTATAGAGCTTCTTCAGCGGGTCAGAGTGGTTACCCTTCCGTGCCGCCTACTACGAGACGGAGCACATGTTCTCAGCGGTCGAGAATACTAACAGACTACGGAGAAACCTTATAGGGAAGGCAAAAGAAGCGGTCGAGAGCCTACTTATCACCAGCGCTCACCCATCCGAAATAGTGAAGACCCTTGAGTCAAGATTTGGAAGACCAGAATCCATAGCAACAATGGAGATGGAAGCACTTCGAGGTCAACCACGTTTAACAGAATCAGCACGTGACATCTGCATCTTCGCCACGAAGGTCTCCAACATAGTAGCAACATTGAAGACACTGGGCTGCATCAACTACACGTACAACCCGGAAGTCTCGAAGACTAGACCTACGCTGCGATACAGATTCTACGACTTCGCTACAACTCTGCTAAGGGACGAACGAGATTTAATGAAAATAGAAAAGTTCCTGAAGAAAGAAGCCGAGCTATGCGGACCGTATGCACTACCTGAACAGATAGTACCGCATACTCCACTACAGAAGAGGTCGCAGAAGATACACAATGTTACAGAAAAAACAGGTGATTCAAGATGTCCTAAATGCCAAGAAAAGGGACATGCCTCAACAGACTGCAAACATTTCAAGTCCGCTGATGAAAACGGAAGATGGGATATAGCAAAGACCAAGCGTCTCTGCTTCCGGTGCCTTCATTATAGAAACAAGACGCATCACTGTCGAGTCAAGCCGTGCGGTGTCAACAGCTGCAAGTACTTTCATCACAAGATGCTGCACTACAACAGAACTACAGATAGGCCGACAATGAACAAACAGAATGAAGAGACACAACAGAAGCCATCAACTCAGCCTGGACTCATAGAAAGAAACAGTCATTTCTGAAGGTCATACCAATACAGATCGAAGGACCCAAAGAAACAGTCGACACCTTCGCCTTGTTGGACGATGGGTCAACAGTCACTTTGATAAACAGCAACATCGCCGACCGCATCGGAGCAAGAGGGCCTACGGAAACCGTCAAGATAGAAGCCATCAACGAGTTGAAGACAACAGAAACAGCCTCAAGAAGGGTCAACGTTCAACTTAGGGGCCGTAATGGATACGAAGAAAGAATACAAGCACGCACCATCACAAACTTACAAGTCTCTTCTCAGCAAGTTCCAGTGAGTCTGCTCAAAGGATGCCGACACTTGGAAGACATCAGCGGGCAGCTCACCTATGAAGAAGTAAAACCGAGAGTGCTGATAGGTCAAGACAACTGGCATTTCCTACTAACATCGGATACAAGGAAAGGTGGAAAGGACCAACCAGTGGCTTCACTCACACCACTGGGTTGGGTTCTGCACGGAACCTATAGTAACACCTTTGGGAGAACCATGAACGTCGTATCGCACATCACAGAAAAAGCTGAAGACAGCCTTGAAAACTTAGTAAGACAGTACTTCGAGATGGATGCGCTGAGTCTGAACCCTAAGAAGCCCAAGTCAGATCCAGAAGTCAAGGCCCTACAAATCCTAGAGATGACCACGAAGAAAACAGAAACGGGCAAATATGAAACCGGTCTACTCTGGCGTAAGGAAGATATAAACTTTCCCGATAACTACGACAACTTGTTGAAGCGTCTCCTCAGTATAGAAAAGAAAATAGATAGAGAACCCGAGCTCAAGAGAAAATACACAGAACAGATGGAAGCTCTCATCTCTAAAGGATACGCTGAACTCGCTCCGAAGAATACAGTTCCTGGCAAGACATGGTACTTGCCTCACTTCGCCGTCGTGAACCCAATGAAACCGGACAAACTACGTAAGTACGTTAGTAGTCCATGACGCTGCAGCCAAGACGAAGGGCGTATCTCTGAACGGCATGCTGCTTAAAGGCCCAGACCTTCTACAGTCGCTACCCGGTGTCATCATGCGTTTTCGTCAACATCCGATCGCCGTGACAGCTGACATCAAAGAAATGTTCATGCAAGTCAAGATACGAAAGGAAGACAGAGACACACTGCGGTACCTATGGCGCGGCAGCCGACGAGGGAACCAACCACCAGACGAATACAGAATGACCTCATTGATCTTCGGCGCTTCAAGTTCTCCATCAACAGCGATTTACGTCAAGAACCTGAACGCAAAAGAGCATGAGCACAGTCACCGTGAGGCAGCAGCGGCGATCATCGAAAAGCACTACGTCGACGACTACTTGGACAGCTTTAAGACGATACAGGACGCCACACGTATCACGACGGGCGTAAGAGAAGTACACACAAAGGCCGGCTTTGAGCTCAAACAGTGGAAGTCGAACTCAACGGCTCTGCTCGAAGAACTCGGCGAATGTCAACATACAGAAGATCTGGGACTTACAAACCAGACGAAGCAACAGAAAGGGTGCTGGGTGTTATTTGGAAGCTCGATACAGATGAACTCAGTTTCAACCTCAGCCTCACCCGCATCCCATCGAAACTTCTCGAAGGAAAAATACCAACTAAAAGAGAAGCTTTGAAGATAGTAATGTCTTTATTTGACCCGCATGTCTTGCGTCACCCGTCACCATAAGAGCGAAACAACTGCTGCAGGAAGAATGGCGCAGAGGAACAGCTTGGGACACCGAGATTGACAACGACTTAGCCGAAGAATGGAAAAATTGAATGGCTCACCTGAACAGTCTACGTAACGTTTCAATGCCACGACAGTATCTTCACTACAGTGACACTACTTCGCTACAGCTTCACGTATTTACCGATGCCAGCGAGTCAGCATGCTCCGTAGTCCTATTCTGGAGAACGGAGAATGCCAGCGGCGAAGTCAACCTGTCGCTAGTTATGGCCAAAGCGAAAGTAGCACCGTTGAAGTTAACATCGATCCCAAGACTAGAATTACAAGCAGCCGTTATGGGGACAAGACTTGCGGAAACAGTAATAGAAGAACACGAGAGGAAGCCTGACTTGCTTTGACAGTGATCTGGACAGACAGCAAAACAGTGCTCACCTGGATACGAACGGGTTCAAGGTCGTATAAACCCTACGTTGCTCATCGGCTAGCAGCTATAGAAGAGAGCTCCAAAGTCAACGAATGGCGCTGGGTGCCTACCAAGAAGAACGTGGCAGATGATGCCACTCGCGACGTCCCAGCTGATTTCGGAAAGAACCATCGTTGGTACAAGGGCCCCGACTTCCTCTACGAGACAGAAGAGTCTTTGGCCTACTGAACCACAGACAGCGGAGCAACAGATACCTACTAATGAAGAGAAAACTCATCACATCAAACTGAAGACAGAAAAGAAGTCGCAAACAGCCTACCGGATGTCGCTCGTTTCTCAAACTGGGATAGACTTAGGTATACAACAGCAAGAGTCCTACAGTTCATTCGACTTTGCAGACCACATAAACAGGTAGTCTGCTACAAGAGGACCAAGAAAAATACAGAGGAGGTTTCAACATGGAAGAAAACAGTCAAACCCTCCGTCACTCAGACTAAATTGAAGAAAACAGCGTCACCACAAAATAAACAGTTCCTCTGAACCTCCCCAGAAGACCTCAGATTGGCTGAAGAATAATTAATGCGTGCCTCACAAGAAGACTCTTTCGCCGTCGAAATAGAAAATCTTAAGAATGAAAAACCGATCGACAAGGAGAGTCGTCTTCGACAGTTAAGCGTCGTGTCTGAAAGCGGAGTCATCAGATTGAGAAGCCGTATCCAAGCCGTTCAAGGCATCAAAGAAGAACTTAAAAGCCCTATGATCCTTGACGGTGCACACCCAACAGTCAAAGTCTGGGTACAGGCAGTACATCGTCAGCTACATCACTCTGGAGTCGAAGCAACGCAGGCAGAAGCAGCCAAGAAGACAATCTCATGGCGCTACATCCCCCCTGGAGCCCCATTTATGGGGGGGGGCTTGGGAACGAATGGTCCGCTCAGTGAAGACGGCCTTAACAGCAACGTTACATGAACGCTTTCCTACAGAAGAAGTACACGTCACGCTATTAACAGAAGTCGAGTACACAGTCAACAGTCGTCCACTGACACATGTATCAGGACGAGAACAGCCAGTACAGAACAACGACCTCGTGCAGATAGTCGACGCAAACCTTCCTCGCAACGTGTGGATACGAGGCCGAGTTATCGCCACGTACCCTGTACCGGACAACATCGTGCGGACAGTGGACATCGCGACCAAAGGAGGCGTCCTGCGGCGGCCGGTGAAGAAGCTGATAGTACTACCAGTGTCAACAGACGTCGCGCCCGTACTCGAAGATAATGCAACATAGTTGCACGGCGGGAGAGATGTACGGGACGACTTGAAGATTGCATAGTACAATGATACCTACGTATCTATAGACTAGTACGTACAGTACTTGTGGTTTCGATTTGTTTTGTTTACATGTTTTATTATAGGTAGTCTTTTTGTTGATTTTATATTTTTTATAGATGTGTAATAACGTAGTAAATAAGAAAATACATAGTTTATATACTTTTAATTAGATTTTAAGGTAGAAATCGACAAAAATGTGCCGCGGCTCTCGTTACGGTAAAGTTTCGAAGTAGCTTAGTAACAAATTTGTAAATATTGCGTAATTACTATTGGTTAAAATGTAGACATTCTGATTGGACTTGTAGTTTTGTCCAATAATAATTAATGCGAAAATTGAATAAATATACGGCCCATTTTGGGTATCGACACAATCGAAGAGAAGTGTCGTCCACCAACCGCTGCCAACTGTCCTACTGCAGACGTCGTACGCCCTGGGCGTGGAAGTCTGCGTCGATCGCCGCCCCATCCGTGTGTTTGCGTTCTACAAGCCGCCGGACGCGCGACTGGCAACGGCTGATGTCCACACCCTGATGGACTCACCGGACCCGGTCATAGTCGCGGGCGACTTCAACGCCAAGCACACGGCCTGGAACTCCACGCGCATCTGTCCCAACGGGCGCCGACTCTACAACATCGCGGAGCAGCAAGGGTACGAGGTGTTGGGGCCAGAGGTCCCGACACACTACCCATACCAAGCAGCGTTCCTGCCGGACGTGATCGACCTGTCGCTGCTCCGCGGCCTGCCAGCCGCGCCATCGATCGACGTCCTGGACGACCACCTCCTCTCGGACCACCAGCCAGTCCTTCTGACCCTGACAAGCAACCTTACTCGGTCATCGCCACCATCGCCTCGCTTTCGCCAGGATTGGCAAGCATTTGCCGATCTTATGGCGAAGCACTCGCCGCACCGCCGCATTGAGTCCGAGTCAGACGTCGACGCGCTCGCAGAAGATCTCAGCGCTGTTATTAACACAGCGCTAAGAGACTCCAGGTTAGAAGCCCCGTCGACCCGGAAACCTCCTCAACTACCGGCCTTCATCTTGGCGATGATCGAGAAGAAGCGGAAGCTGAGAAGACTGTGGCAGCGCAAACGATGCCCGACCCTGAAGTGCCAGCTCAACGCGCTGGCTGCAAGGGTCTCGAGCGCCCTGGAAACAGAAGCGACCGAGTCCTGGCAGCGCACCATTGAGCGCGCCGGGGACGACTGGTCGGGCATCCACCGCCTGTGCCGCCAACTCTCCGGGAAACCGCCTCCGATTAGACCCCTCATGGCCGGTGACGGTACCCCACGTTGCCGAGCCGAGGATCGAGCGGAGATCTTCGCGGAACACCTGGAGAAACAGTTCCAGCCGAATCCAGCTTCCGACGCAGTTCGAGTAGAAGCTATCCAGCAGCATCTGAAGTTTTACTTCGAGGCGCCGATAACCCCCACGGAAGACCCAGTCGTGTTTTCTCCGGGCCAAGTGCAGCGTATGATTCGCCGCACCCAACTGCGGAAAGCCCCAGGCCCCGACCGGATCCCGAACGAGGCCCTGCGTCACCTGCCCCCGCGAGCTATCGCATCGGTGACGCAGTTATTCAACGGCATTCTCCGCACCAGCCACTTTCCCGCAGCATGGAGACTCGGCCGAGTCATTATGCTGCCGAAGCCCGGGAAAAACGTACTGAAGCCCGAAAGTTATCGGCCCATTACGCTGCTGTCGACACTCTTGAAAGTCTTCGAGAAGCTTCTACTCCTGCACCTGACACCACACATCCAGCCACGCGACGAGCAATTCGGCTTCCGAGCCGAACACTCCACCATGCTGCAGCTCGCGAGGGTTCTGCACCATCTCACCGTCGCTCTCAACAAGAGAGAGCACGGTGTTGCAGTACTCCTCGATATGGAGAAGGCCTTCGATCGCGTCTGGCACGACGGCCTGATCTACAAGATCTACAAGCTGGCCACGTCTACTACTCCGCGACGAATAGTCAAGACTGTGGCCACCTTCCTCCAGGACAGACGCTTCCAAGTCATCGTGGACGGCGTCCTGTCCGGAGAGCGCAGCATCAGAGCCGGCGTGCCCCAGAGGAGCTGCCTGTCGCCAGTGTGCTACGCCAAGTACACTGACGACATCCCAGTTCCAGACGGCGCGATGTTGGCGCTATACGCCGACGACGCCGCCTATATCACGACCTCCTTGACCGCTACACATGCGGCGGTCAAAATGCAGCGTGCCCTGGATGTGCTCCCGCCTTGGCTGGATGAATGGAGACTGACGGTCAACGTGGCAAAGACCCAAGCGCTTGTTGTAGGGGGTGCGTGGCAACCCGCGCCCCTTACCCTGCTTGGAAAAGCCGTCGACTGGTCCCCGACGGTGAAGTACCTTGGAGTGACCATTGACCGTCGTCTCACCATGCGACACCACGTGCAGAACATTGTTGGACAAGCTCGCACCGCTCGAGCTCTCCTGCGTCCGGTGATCTCCTCGTGCCTCCCGCTCCGCGCGAAGCTGGGCGTCTACAAAACATACATCCGCAGCCGCCTAACTTACGCCGCCCCTGCATGGTACGCGCTGGCAGCGGAAACGTACCGTGCACGGTTACGTGCGCAGCAGTCGCTGTCGCTGCGACACGCCGTAGGCGCCCCTCGCTTCGTGAGGAACGAAACGATCGCCCGAGACCTACGCATGGAGAGCCTCGACGACTACATCGGTCGCTTGAGCGCCAACATGTCGGCACGCGCCGGGGAGTCGAACTTCCGCCACCTGCGGGAGATCGCTCCATACCACCGGCGCCCCCCGGACAGACCTCTGCCGCGGGACTTGATCCCCGCTGCAGCCCGACCGGACTAGACAACGTCACCCTAAGGCCGGCTGATGGGCGCCTGCCGGGAACCCTTCCCGCCAGGCTCGACCTCGCCGACGCCCCCAGGGTGACCCCCAGATGACGACCTCAGCTGCCGCTGGCTGGTAGACCGGCCATCGGAATCATCCGGTGGGGTCAGGGCTCGCTAGCGGCACGCTTCACCACCGGACTTGACTCCACGGCTATTACTAGCCACTCCAACGACCCGCCTGTATCGACAGGCGGCGTTGACATCCACTGAAAGAGGCCAATGCCTCGTCCAGTCTCCCCCCAACTCCCCTAGGGGAGTTGTGAGATGACCAGTCAGATATCGACACAGTCAACCGGCAACAGTAACCAGGAACAGTCCTCAGGAACAGAACAGTCCACTACAGAAGAAATCCTCAAGAATCCTGAAGAAATCCTGGACCAGAAGAATAGTTCTAGCAAGAATTCACTGTGGCAGATTGTGTGGCAAGAATAAACGGTCAAGCAGGATCTGACATTGCGGTTTTCATTTAGTACTTCACCAACCCCAGTCCCACCGAATACTACAGCGGGGTAAATAGTGCTCCTCACGGTGCCCTGCTGTACAGAAGTGATACGCAATATAGCAGGTTTGAATGAAAGTGTCAGCGTTAAGCTGGAAAAGGGGGTTTTCCGTTGGTTTGGACACGTCCAACGAATGAGTGAGGAACGATTGACGAAGAATATATATTGTGCGAAAGCAGAGGGTAGAAGAGGTCAGGGTAGGCCGAGACTTACATATGAAGACATAGGACATAGAAGGGATACAGCGTGAAGATAGTTATATACATTTAAAATAGTAATATTTCCAATTTCTGTCGATAATGAGATAGCAACAGTTTGTATTCCGTCGTATATTTAAACGTTTTAAAAAAAATTTTAAACTTTGAAAAGTAAAGGTTACCCACCTTGGTACAGTTCTACTTATCAAAGCTATTAAGGAAAAACATAAGTATTTTAAGAAAATGAAAAAGTATGGCAATACTTCCGATATCGTGGCATTTAAGCTGCTTCGAGAAAGGGTCAAAACCCTTGAATCGACCTGCTATAATAAATATATAGAACTTACTGAAAATTCTATTAGAAATAATCCTAGATGTTTTTGGTCTTTTGTAAAGAAGCGAAACAACACAAATGCTATACCCAGCGCGTTAACATACAATGATAAAATCATATCAACAGGTGGGAGCATTTGTGAGGCCTTCTCTTCATATTTTCACACCACTTTTCTTGACCCCATTTCCTCGACTACAACTCTTGACTCTAACTTCAGCGCACATATTGATACGGACCAGATTGCCAACATTTCTCAGATTGAGATTGATACCAATGAGGTCATGAACTTGTTGAGACAGCTGGATTCGACTAAAGCGGCAGGCCCTGATTGTTTATCAGCAATATTTCTAATACGCTGTGCATCCTCTATATCTCAACCAATCTCTTTGCTGTATATGAAATCTTTAAACTTATGCGTGGTGCCTAGGATCTGGAAAGCAGCTTTTATCACCCCGATTCACAAAAAAGGCCCTAAAACTGAAATCACCAACTACCGACCCATCTCCAAGCTATGCATAATAGCTAAAGTTTTTGAAAAGGTCGTTTATAGACAAGTTTATGCCGCCCTGTAACAATCTCTCAGTCCTTATCAACACGGTTTTCTTAAAGGAAGATCTACAGTCACGAACCTTGTCTTGTTTAATGACTACATAACAAAAGCAATGGACAATGGTAACCAAGTGGATGTTATATACACCGATTATAGTAAGGCTTTCGATCGCATAGACCATAATCGGCTTATCCTGAAACTGGATAACATAGGAGTGTGTGGTGACCTATTGAGATGGTTCTCATCCTATATTGAAAATAGGTCGCAAGCAGTAGTGCTCAGCAATTACATGTCAGGTTGGGTCCCTGTACCAAGTGGTGTTCCACAGGGTTCTTTGCTTGGCCCACTACTGTTTATTGTTTATATAAATGACATAGACCAGTGCTTTAGGTCGTCTGGTTTATTAAGTTTTGCGGATGATATGAAGATTTATGCTACGATATCTTCACATAAAGATATAATGTCATTGCAGACTGACCTAGATCGTCTGGAAGTCTATTGCAGTGTAAATAAACTAGATCTGAATGCTAGCAAATGCTCAGTGGTAACATTCACTCGTAAACGAAGAATTATTCCCACTAGTTACACTCTGGGAGGCCGAAATTTGACTAGGGTCAATTCAGTTCGTGATCTGGGTGTGCATATTGACTCGAAATTAATGTTCGATGAGCATATTGACAACATTTTAAAGAGAGCGTCCAGAGCTTTGGGTTTCATAATGCGGTTGTCCAACAGTTTCAGACAGGCGAAAACTTTAAAGATCCTATACTGTTAATTTGTACGGCCTCATTTAGAATATGCATCGCAGGTATGGAGCCCCTGTTATACTAAATACAAAATTGAATCTTTACAGAGAAGATTCATGAAATACTTATGCTACCATCAAAACATTCCATATAGCTCTCAAAGTTATCTTAACCTATGTAAACGGTTTCATATCTTGCCTCTGTCAATTCGCCGCGAGATTGCTGATTATTTGTTTTTGCTAAAAATAATAAACCATGATGCCGATTGCTCAGAACTCCTATCTAAATTCTCCTTTAATATTCCAATCAAGGTAATCAGATACAATCCTCAGCTGCATATTCCATCCGCATCAACAACCTACAGACAGAATACTTACATTGTTAGGGCGAGCCGTAATTTCAATAAATTATCCAAACAACATGATTTTGATGTCTTCTCCACCAAAGGGGCCTGTATTAAGAAAACGCTAAGTGTAGGGTTTTTTGGTACTCCTGACTAAATGGGTAATTGGGTTTTTGTTTTTGTATTCTTTTTATTTATTGTCTACTGCTCGATGTCCGCTATTTCTGTCTGCATTTAATTTATCAAGAAAACTAAAAGTGAAAACTTGTTATTGGTTTTCTGTAACTTATGAGTTAGATATTTAGGTTTATAAGCTGTAAGTTTTCCATAAATAAATAAATAAATAAAAACTTGTATCCAAAACACTGTATTTTAAATAAGGTTTTATTAAAACTGCTACACCATTATGACTATTTACTGAGTTTCTAAAGTGTATATTGTAGCCAGGTATCTTAAAATTAAATTTTTGTTTATCTTTGAACCATGTTTCATTCAATAAACAAATCTATATTGTTATTAAGTAAAAAAATTATCAATAGTTATTTCTTGCTTTTGGCGCTTTTTATATCATATTGTGCAATACGTAATTGAGAAATAATGTTGGTGGGACTTAAATCCATGAGTTAAGATGATAATTTTTTTACCAACATCTCCTTGATAGATGTTGTGGTGATGGGTACATCATCTGTCTTGTTTCCCAATTGTACTAAAGTATTAACTAGAGCCATTAATATGTCTTTATTACCTAGGATTTGTTTATTTACATCTGATGAAGAACTTTGCTTCTCAGCGATCTCAGTCTTATTTTTACTTATTTTATGTACATTTTTATTTACATATTTTACATGCAAGGACTTATCTGGTAAAGGAGGAAAATCTTTTACATCATTTTTAATTTTTGCTACACTAGAGTAGCTAATTTTTTCCTTCTCTATAATTTTCCTCATTTTTACTGGACATGTCCTAGATACAGCTAAGTGAGCACCGCCGCAGTTAACACAGCACAGCTCACTGGGTTTGTCACATTCTTTGTATGAATGATCGCCTGCACAACAGCTGCAGAGTTGTTTACCATTGCATACCTCAGCCGAATGATGAAATTTAAAGCAGCGTTAGCACTGCTGCAGAGGTGGGATGTATTCAGAAACTTTATATGAAAATAGATCATATTGTACATTCATAGGCAGTGTATTTGACAAAAAAGTAATGCTAACTGTTTGTATGGGGCCCAATTCGAACCAACTTTCTTGGTAAATCTGCGAACTGCTACAATTTCATATTTAGATTTATTTTATTTTTTTATTTTTATTAATTTATTAAAATATTTACATTGTTCAATACTAATTAATTTATTCTGAAAACCAACAATAGGTTTATGTAGGACAAATCGTTCTCACGTTTCATATTTAATACAAATGTTTATATTATATTACAAATGGTGAAGAAATTTACACAACTAATTAATCCATGTATTAATAAGTAGGTTCCAATATAAAGGAGAATGTGATGTCCATATATTAATATGATGCGCCACATCCCCGTAACGTCGCGTGGGTAGTTGTGTCACTCATTCAAATGCCACATTCTACCCACTAGTGTAAACTACGTGTCCATACCATACAGGATGCTCCAAAATCATGTGGTTACTGGTTGGAAATAATATTTTTTTGGGATTGGTTTAATATTACGTGCTGTAATTTTATTTTTTATATTTATAGGCAGCTTATTTATAAGACTTGGCAATATGTACTCAGAAGTTCTTTTACCATAAAAGTTTTTGAAATTGAGTCTTGTAAGTTTTTGATTGGAAATGCTTCTAGTAACTATGCCAGTATTATTTAAAAAAAAAAAATATCTTTATTTTGCATAGACCATTTTAACGGCGCTTACAAAATGTCATACAGACGTCATAAGACTAATCGTTCTAAAACAGTACCGTACTCATTATCGGTTTACCGGTTTTATGAACCTAGAATATAATAATTGGATAATTATAGTTTATTATCAAGTTGTTTAAACAAACTGTGTTTATTTTCGATAAAAACAACCATAATACGTCATTTGAGACATTGGGGACTCTTAGAAGGCACTTCATATACTCAACTGAAAAAGTTATCAAGTGTTACAATTCTATATAACAATTAATAAATACTTTCGATTTTTAATTAAATTTAAAGGAAACAGTTCAATTAAAGTTACTCTTTTACGCCTGCTAAATATGACAACACGGCAGCTCAGTTCTCGATAGTAAACATGTCAAAAATCACTTCATGGTAACGCCAAGCCGCTGAAATGTTAATCACGTGACCTCTGACAGGCAATCGCGGACTCGCCTGCTGTCCAACGCGTTTATGGTACAAAATAAGGCGGCCATTCAATTATCGGCTATAATTGACCTGCTATAAGAGTTTATGGTAGGCCACCTGTTTAGAGCAAAGTACATTGTTAACTTTATAGAAATTTTGAATGGCCGCGCATACGTACTTTTCAACGATTTTATCTAAAACTGGCAATATAGTAATCGGGCGGTACTTAGAGTAATCTTTTGCACTGCCACCCTTGTGAATAGGTCTGACAATACCTGTTTTTAAGTCTTTCGGGTACTGTCCCGTTTCTAAAGTGGTATTTATTAGGCGGGTGATAGTATCACAAATTTTATCCGACAAGCATATGATAGCGGTCGCTCTTATACCGTCAATGCCCGGGGCCTTATAAGGATTCACCTTTTTGAGTAACTTTTTTACATCAAGAGTACATGCTCTCCTAATACATATCGACCTATCGAGCGGTTTAGTATAGTCGGATTCATTTAATAGTTTCTTATTACACGTGGGTATTATTGATTTAACACTGTTACGAAATTGACAGGCAAAATTATCTGCGATTAATTGGTCGCTTCCAACTGATCCAAACGCGCCCAATATTAGATCATCAATTAAGTTAGTGAGACGTCCGGTCATACAATTTATTATTTGCCAAAGTTCTTTGTATCTTTTTTATATTTACTAATTTCTGTTTTATAATATTTATTCCTACTACGATGTACTAATTTGTTTGCTTTATTTCTAATCTTATTATATCTTAATTTCAACTCTTTGTTACTAGTATCTTTTATCCATTTACAATACAATTCGTCTCTGTAGCGGCATATATTTTTAATATTTTTATCCACCCAGGGATAAGAATTTCGTTTCGTTGCACCTAATTTTCGTTTGTACTGAGCTTGTTCATAACAACTTTTAAATTGTTTATTTATGTAAGAATTAATATCTTCTGGGTTATTCATATTTTCAATCGGACTCCAATCTATTTTATCCAAAATTCTATTTAACTTTTTGTTATCGTAGCACGTAATATATATTGGAGCAGCCTGTACGCATGAGTTAGAATGGAGCGTAAGCGCAGTCATACGGTGATCGGCCAGTTTAGTGCCCAGTGCAGCGGTGAACGGGTCTCTCATGCGGGATCGCACAAAAATGTGATCTATACAACTTTTAGTTACAATAATTTTGTTATATCGTTTTATAGATTCTATCCTAGTATAGTCTGTAATACCGCACGAAAGACCGTGATCGCTCATTACATTTAAGTATGCCTTTTCATGCACAATATCTGTCGTTGTTGTCGGTTTCAGAGTAATGTTAATATCGCCGATATTTTCACAGCTCCGTGTGCATTGTATACCCATCGATTTTATAAAGCGACCGTATATTGTCGGATATACTAGCTTCAGTAACAATAAGTACATCAATTGAAGAGTGACAATTTGCGATTAAGTGTTCTAATTTCCCGAAATGTTTAATCATAGATCTTATATTAACGTGTACAAATGATAGCATTTTTAGGTATTATTCTCTCGTATGAGCAGTAGTCTATATAATTATATAACTCTTTTACACAGTTATTATCCAAATCAAATAAAGCCATTCACTAACGAGATTAAGTAGGTAGTCAGTAGTACAGCTAGGTGACTTTCGTAATTCGTAATAATTAGTGTCCTGACTTACTATTAATATTTGAAAGTAAGGATTGTATATCACTCTTCGACCTTATATTGTATAACTTGGATTTTTCATTTTTACGCACCAGAACTCGTGATTCCTTAAACCAAATGAACTTGTAGGTACCTCTCAAATCTTGTTTGGCTTGCCAAAGTAGGTTCTTAAAGTAAGGAGTAAGTGCTTCCCTTATGAATATTCTCTCCGACGCTGCTGTTCCCGTTAAGTTTGGTATGAGGTCTCGTGCTGCAATGGTACTTTCACGCGCAGAGTTAAGCATAAGTTGGCGAGAATCTTCACTTCGTAATTTGACGAGAAAGGATCCAAGACCAGTTTTGCGAGCTGTAAGGCGCTTAATCGAGATGATATCTTCTTTAGGAGTCTGGAGCTTAACGGCTACCTTTTCAGCAATCTTAGGGAGGTCTACATCAGTTGATTCAGGAATACCCGCTATTTCTACATAGTTACCAAGTAGCTGCTGTTCTATCTCGCTATTTCGCTGTTCTAAGGCTTCTATTTTCAGTTCCATATGCTTATTCTTGTTTTCCAGATGCGTAATTTTCTTTTCTTGATCCTTCAGCTTAGCTGTAAGAGCATCGAGCGTAAGATGACAGCTTACGATATAGCTCCTTGTTTGAAATATTTGTTGGCACATTTCGGATGATACCAAACCAGCAGCACAAATTAGGCTTTCAGTTTGTACTTTTTAAGGAAATGTTCATCAGTAAGAAAGTTATTTGTTGTATTGCACTGCTTAAATAACCACCACTCCCTTTATTTCAGTAGCAAATATATGGTTTAGATATATAGGGCTTTTATTGCCAAGACGGTCCTTGTCCTGACTTTCCACAAACACATTAAATTCATTATTGGTTAAATGTTCTGGGTACAGTCTACTATACTGAGGTTTAAAAAAATGTTAATATAACTGAGAGTCACATTCCTCACCACCTCTTTCTTTTCAATTCTTCCTCACTTTAGTGTTTGGCGGAGAATCACCCCCGCCCTCATCCTCCTCCATTTTAAATACAATTTATAAAACTACTATTTACAGTGACTTTAAATTAACTAAAATATTATAATTGATTAATTCTAAAAAATTTGGAAAAATTGCGCGCACTCTTTTCAAATTCCCGCCAAAGAATCTCTTGAATGGAATCATCACTAGTCTAGTGTTCCCAACTTAGGGATATTCCCCCCAAAATTAGGGGGTATATAAGTTCGTTGGGATTTTTTTTTTAGGGGCTTTATATTTTCAGTGGTATTTTTGGGGACTTTTGCTTTAATTATATTTATTTCGTAAATTAATATTTCGCACTATTTAGTATTCTACTTTTGTCCACTGCGTCGTGGTAGTAATTGCTTTATTTTGTACTAATGTACAAACTGTTGATTTGCAACTGTGCAGTATTTGCAGAAACCACTCTACTGCTTATATTCATCAATATTATATAATATAAAACGATACTCTAGTTTGCCTTGGAAACTCTGTAGTGACCAACAAGCTAATATTAGCTTACTTTGGGCTAGATGGCGCTGTGTGAAAAAGTGTCCCACAATATTTATACTATATTTATATTAATATTTAATTAGAAGCCTTCGATCCCTGGGAATACCTGGCTCGGTTTTGTTCTGGATTTTCCACTTTTTAAACAACCGTACGATATTTTTAAAACTCAAAAGAAAGTTGTAGGTATGGTCCAAAGCGTACATATAAGGGCACTCCTCAAGGTTCTGTAATTTCTCCATTAATTTTTATTTTATGCATTGTAAACTTCATGAAAGCCATCCCGAAATCAGTTAAATATTATTTTTATGCTGACGACCTTGTCATTTACACAGAATGTGAAAATGTAAGGCAAGTAGAAATTATAATGAATAATGCTTTAGAATCTTTGAGTATGATTCTAAGCTCCCAACTTAAACTTGAAGTTAAGATAGAAAAGAGCTCAGTTATGTTGTTTAGTCCATATTACATTAACCTTCCTAAGATATATTTCCAACAGGTTTTATTACCTTTCAAAACTTCATAATTGTATCTAGGTATTTTACTCGACTGTGAGTTATCTTGGGGTCCTCATGTTACATATATATGTAAAAAAGCTGAGTTACGTCTTAACATTTTGAAATCTCTGGTTGGAGCGCGTAGCGCGTTGGGGTTCTGATCCTGAGCCTCAAGACATTATACATATCTTTAGTTTGCAGCAAGTTTGATTATGAATGTATTCTCTACTCATCTGCTTCTAAAACTTTACTTCAAAAACTTGACAAAATACAAAATAGAGCTTTACGTATCATCACTGGAGCTTGTAACATTACTATTTTCCGGTAGGGGAAAAAAGTAAAGTTTAGGAGAAAACTATCACAAGGACTGGAGGAGGCCCGGCTTAAAAGAAAAAGGAGAAAAGGTAAAGTTAATTTAATATAATATAAAAATGTAAAAAAATAAAACCAAGGAAAGCCGGGGGTAAATTAAGATCTTGATTCTTCCTTCAACAGAGCCGGTTAACAGATCACGCCGCTAAGAAGGGGCCTCAAGTAGGCCTCCACGTTGCTAGAAAGGGGCCTCGAGTAGGCCTCCACGTCACTAAGAAGAGGCCTCAAGACCTAGAGTAGAGGGCTGAAAATAACGAGCCATCGGCGTCTTTAACAGAGCCGGTTAACAGCACACAACACCGCAGACAATCACTTCACTATTTCTGGAGGACACAACCCTCTCACTCAGCACTTATTAATCAGCACCTCCTCACAAGGTGAGCACCAAAAGTAGACTGATCTGACGGCACCGGTTCACTTCTTTTACAGAGCATTTCAAAATTTAAACAAGTTTAGAATAAACATAATTTAAGAATATAAATTTATAACAAGGTCTAATATCTATACAACCTAACCTACTGGCAACTCTAACAATAAATTAAAAATAAAATCTAGGCTTGTCATTAACTGACATTAAAAATTACAAAAGGTAAACAAACATTATGAGAGAACTAGAAAATCTAAGTATTTCGAAATATAAAGGCCTAGGAATGTTACAGATAATGGCCATGCAGATAATTTGGAGAGAACGTATAATAAAACATTTAATTAAAAAGTAAGTAAAAAAATGTTACATTACAAGCTATGATGTCATCACCCATAAACTCTTTAGAAGTTGAGGCTGGTGTAACTCCTCTAATTGTCGTCAGTTCCCTCTTCCCTGCGCGGGAAGAATGGGTCCCTCCGCGGATGGCACCAAGCCAGACGCCGGCAGACACAGAGGCGATGATTCCGACCGTGTCAGATGCCGAGCTCAGGGCGGCGGTCCTCAAACTCAAAACGAGAAACCGCGCCCCCGGTCCGGATGGCATCCTTGGGCGCGTCATCGCCCTGGTCATGCCGGCGTTCGAGGAGGAGACGCTGTCCTTGTTGTCGGAGTGTTTTTCGTCGGGTAGGGTCCCGCGACAGTGGATAAACGGGCGGCTCGTGCTGTTGAAGAAGCACGGGCGCCCGGCCGAGTCGCCGTCGGCCTACCGCCCCATCGTCCTGCTCGACGAGATGAGCAAGCTGCTCGAGCACCCTCGCGGCGCGTCTCGTCGGGCACCTGGAGGGGGCGGGGCCCAATCTCAATGACGGCCAGTACGGTTTTCGTCGCGGGAAGTCGACCCTGGACGCCATTTCCCGGCTCCGGGACAGCGTCGAGGAGGCGGTCGGTCGGGGGGAGGTGTTGCTGGCGGTGTCGCTCGACATCGCGAACGCCTTCAACACCATCCCCTGGCAGACCATCGCCGAGGCGCTGAGGTACCACAATGTCCCGTGGTACCTCAGGCGCATTCTCGCGGGCTACTTTGTTGACCGGGCCATCTCCTATCCGGCCCGGTCGGGAGTAGTCCGCACAAATATGTTGTGCGGTGTTCCACAGGGGTCGGTTCTGGGTCCGCTCCTGTGGAACATCGGATATGATTGGGTCCTGCGCGGTGCTACTCTTCGGGGAGTCGGCGTCCTCTGTTACGCCGACGATACCCTAGTCACCGCGCGGGGCCAAGATTTTCGCGAGGCGAAAGTCCTGGCCACCGCGGGCGTTGCCCAGATGGTCAGCCGCATCAGGGCGCTAGGACTCCAGGTGGCCCTCGAAAAGTCCGAGGCCGTTTTCTTTCACGGGCCTCGGCGAGGGCCACCTCGAGATTGTCAGATTGTGGTGAGCGGCACCCCCATCGCTGTCGGGTCGAGTATTAAGTATCTTGGTTTGGTACTGGACAGCCGATGGGGCTTCGTCGAGCACTTCCGGCGTCTGTCGCCAAAGTTGTTGTCGTACGCCGGAAGGCTGGCGAGGCTGCTCCCAAATCGGGGAGGCCCAAATAGTGCATGCCGTCGCCTCTACGACGGTGTAGTGCGCTCAAAGGCGTTGTATGGAGCGCCCATCTGGGTGCACGCCCTCTGCGCCAAGACAATCCCGCTGCTGTGGCGTCCGCAGCGGTCGGTTGCGCAGAGGGCGGCACGAGCGTACTGCACCGTCTCCTACGAGGCGGCGTGCCTAATTGCAGGAAGCCTCCCTTGGGATCTCGAGGCTGGAGTCCTCAAGAGTGTTTATGAGGAAAGCTCCCTGGTGCGTAGAAATGGTGGACGGCCCCTTCCGGACGAAACAAAAAAAACTCCTCTAATTGTAAGGAGAAGCTATATTACTGATAAATTTTGTTTAAATTTAATTAGTCGCGATAATGTGCTAACTGGCCGATTTCTGGAACATTTTTCAGTACCGGAGTATAATGATACACCTCTTACTGTTTTCACTTCTATCGTTGACTCAGTCACGTACTTGAATTTTAAATTTCAAGATGTAGTTTATTGGAATAAGTATATACCTTGTTTTTCTTATAGTTACGAGTCAATGTTGATGCAAATTCCAGTTACAACTAATAAATTTAACTGTAAATATGATTTTTATAAGGTTATGGAGGAAAAAGTAGATTTTAGAACACAGCTTATTTGTCGATGTCTTCAAAAGTGTTGTTATACGAGTCAGTTAGTCGATGCAGGGGTGCTCGCAACCCAGCATTCGTTCGACATGTACCCACCGCAAATAGTTTACCTGCCTGGCGCCTATGAACAGTTCTAGGGACTAAGTAACACAATACATTATTTAAGGCAATACAATCAAAACGACCGTGGACAATATTAAACAAAGTCATTGCCTCCAGCTGCGTGCGCCTATCACTCAACTTTAGAAGCCCATACTCGCTCAACAACCTGTCATAAGACAGATAGAAACCGCGACATCTGTAGTGCACCGCACGCAAATACCTACGTTGAACATTCTCAAGCATATCTGCGTACTTATTGTAATAAGGGTTCCAGATGGAAACACTTTACTCCAACTGAGGTCTCACTAAGGCTTTATAAAGGTAAAGGTATGAAGAATGCTGCTTAAAATCAGTAGTGGATCTCATTATAAATCCGTACATCTGAAATGCCTTATTGACAATCTTTTCGATGTGCGAATCAAGGCAAAGCTTTGAATCCAGTTGTATACCGAGGTCACGAACGCTATTCTTCCTACACAAAAACGCATTACAAAGAGAGTATGTATGGTTCACAAGATGTAAATTTTTAGTAAAACTTATAGACATGCACTTGGGTATACTAAGTAAGAGTTTACGGGCCCGACAGTAGCATGTCAGCCTATCTAAATCCTCTTGAAGTAATTCACAGTCCTTAAGGCATCTAATGGATCGAAACACTTTAAGGTCATCTGCGTATAATAAAAAAATTGAGTTCTGGAAGCATTCAACAATGTCATTTATAAAGATAATAAATAAAAGAGGTCCCAAAATAGAACCTTGAGGAACACCGGATGTTACTGGAATAATTCTAGATTGGAAACCATTAATGACTACTCTTTGGGAACGATGGGTTATATAGGATATGAACCAACGCAGTAGATTCCCCCGGATTCCGTTAAAGGCTAATCGATTCAGCAACAGCTCATGATCAACTTTATCGAAAGCTTTTGGAAATCAGTATATATTGCATCTACTTGTAATCTGTTGTCCATGCTACTAAATAAGTAGTTAGAAAATATGTGCAAATTCGTAGTAGTAGACCGACATTTAACAAAACCGTGCTGTTGCTCGATAATAGTAGTATGCAGAGCAGGGTAAACTGCACTGTGCACCAGTCTCTCGAACAGCTTAGGCAGAGTAGACAGTATCGATATCGGTCGGTATTGCTCGACATTACTCTTAGACCCTCCCTTATGGACAGGCGTGATATTGGCAAGTTTCCACGTTACAGGCATCACACCCTCCGCCAAGCACTTATTAAAAATAGCCGTGATAGGATTAAAAATAGCAGAGGCAGTATTTTTTAAAAAGAAAGGGGACAAGCCATCAGGACCCGGCCCCTTATTCATATCTAAGGCTTTCAATCCATCCAGTACATTGTCTTCTTCTAAATAAATATCAGATAAAATTGTGGCTCTCTCCAGGATATCGGTCGAAGGAGACCATTGGTTTATTGCTGGTGCCGTAGGTTCATACACAGTAGAGAAAAAATCGCAAAACATGTCGCAGATGGACTGTGGGTCGCTCGATACTTTAGTGTTGAATGTAACTTTAGATGGGATTCCCGATTTGTCCCTCCTGTTATTAATATAAGACCAAAAGCCCTTAATATTGATACAAATGTTGTCTTCAACAGACCGAATATACTTGGCAAAACACAATTTACAACCCTTCTTAAATAATGAGCTATAATGCGAGAATTGTTCATAATCTGAGATATTATTTCTTTTTTCCATTTCAACCATGTTTTTTGTTTCTTTTTGCATATATTTATTAAGCCCTTAGAAACCCAAATGGGGTAATCAGAAGTTCTGGAGGAGGTCAGAGGAGTATGTTGTTTAATTAAGGTAAATATAGCGTTGTAAAACGCGTCCACGGGTTCTTCTGCCTTTAACGGAGACAGTATATGCGACCAGTCGATATTACAAATCTCGCAATTGATTTGTTCGTAGTTACATTTATAGAAATTATATTTTTGTAAAGGATTTTTTTTCATGGGTCGGGGGTCATTCTTTTTGTTTATTTCAGAGATAAAAGGTGGATTAGCCATATTGGGTTGTACTATCGGGAACAACGCATCGGAAGTTTTACAAATATTGTTAGATATGATTAAGTCCAAAATGTTACCCTTGGCATTTAGTGCATTACTATATTGTAAACCATTAATTGACGATATTAAATTAAATAAACTGATTGAGGGTGCTGATTGAGACTTAATATATACTATAGCTTCACTTGCCACTAAAAATCATAATTACCCAGAAAACGAATGGGACAAACACTTAGAAGAAATACAACTAGATTTAAATACGACTATAAATTAAACCACGGGCAAAAGTCCATCAGAAGTACTATTTGGGTTGAGATTGCGAACTAAGGGTGATGGTAGTCTAACTTCAATATTAGATTCAACTTCAATATTAGAACTCAAAATCATTGTATGCGGTTAGATCTAATTTACTTTTAAGTGTTGTTTCTATAGTATTACCATTTGCTACCTTTATATTTATTTGTGGAATTTTCTGTACATCTGTCATTTATTTGTGAAATTTATGAGATATCTTGTGGTGAGATGCTCCTGAGTCAATGACAAGTTCTATCTCCTCATTAAGGAGTTTGAGGTGTTCTCAGCTGAGTTTGTCTGAGCAGCCACAAACGTAACGTCTTTGTTGACAATTTCATCTTCTCCAATGTTAGCTACTGGTTTCTTATAACTGTTGCCTCTTCCCCGAGATCTGAAGTTACGTCGTCTTCTTTGATTTCTTTTGGAGCAGTTACGAGCAAAGTGGTTGGGTCCTCCACAACTGTAGCACTTTATTTGACTGGTGCTTTCAAAGACATTCCTGTGTTTTAGTAATATGGTCGTGATGACTTTTTTCTTTCAACTCAGTATCCAGCAGTTTAGTTTTAACAAAATCTAGGGTGAGTTCTATATTTGTCATCTCAAGTGCTGTGACTAGGGGTTGAAAGGCTTGTTCAATACTCAACAAAAATTGGCATACTTTTCCTTCTCATCTAAGGTTATTCCATGTGCTGTTATTTCTTGTATTAATTTTTCAAACTTATTTATGTGATCTTGTACATTATGATTTTTCTGACATTTCAGATTTATTAATTGTCTTTTCAGGCATAAGCTACTAAGTGTGCTTTTTCGTTGAAAAGTATTTTTGAGTTTTTCAATCATCTCGTAGGCTGTTGATGTGGACTTCACATACTCTAAATATTTGTCCGGCAGACCTTGTATTATTATATTGCGTGCCTTGGCATCTTGTTTGCCGTCTTCGCTTTTGACTTTTATTGTATCCTTTATTCCTCTTTCATCTAAAAGAATCTCAATTCTGAACAGCCGTCGAAATTTTCGCTTTCCCATTTTGGTACGCGTGGGCAATGACTATTAGTTATATTTTCTTGATGCTGAAAATTATAATAGCACGCGAATATAGCGCAACGCGGAACTTTGCTCGTTTGGTTAACACGTATCCCTATTACTTCCCTAATCTTTGTCGATCTGACTGAATCATGAGCTCTGGACTCTGGGCCCATAACCTATTGGAATTTGATAAAACAAAGCATCACGATTACAAGTCTTTATTTGTTCACAATAAAAGTTACACAAGGTAGCAGAGCGTGGTTTGGAAATTGGAAATGGACAAAATATTATCAAAAAGCTAAAAGAGCAATTTCAAGCCAAGGAAATGGGAAACATAAGCAAATTCTTAGGAATGGAAATATCTCTTACAAAAGATGGCATGCAACTAAAACAAACACAAATTATAGAGAAGATTTTAGTAAAGTTTAAAATGCAAGATTGCAAAGTTTGTAACACTCCTATGGAAGTTGGGCTGAAAATAAATGATAAGGAAGAAGTGTTAACAAACATCCCTTACAGAGAGCTTATTGGTTCTCTCATGTATCTGGTTTTTTTTTTAATTAGTCGCCCTAAAATTTCTTATCCAACAGGATTTCTCAGTAGGTATATGAATCGTCCAACTTCAACCTTGTGGACTGCCGCGAAGAGAGTCTTGATATACCTAAAACACACAAAACAAAAAGGGTTAGTATACAGAAGAGAAGATAATAATTCTTTAATAGCTTTTTCAGATTCTGATTGGGGAAGTGAACAACTGGATCGTAAGAGCGTCAGCGGTGTTGCTATATTTCATAGAGGCAACTTGGTTAGCTGGAGTTCTAAAAAGCAGATATCAGTTTCACTATCGACAGCGGAGTCAGAGTATATAGCAGCAGCATTATTTGTAAGTGAAATTGTATATATTAGACAAGTGTTAAAAGACTTGCATTGTGATGAAAATTTAACTTGTTCATTATCTATTGACAATCAAAGTACTATTAAAATGATAGAGAGTTACGAAAATAGTAAGAGATCCAAGCACATAGATATTAAAGTACATTTTATCAAGGATGTGGTAAATAAAGGATTAATAACACTAAAATATGTATGTACGGATCAGAATAAAGCTGATATACTTACCAAGTCTCTGTGTCAAGTTAAACACAATTATTTTTGCAAATCATTCGGTTTGTATTAAGGATGGTATTTTAATATAAGTAAAATAAGATATTACTGTTAGTTTTTAGTTTACAGCAACATTTAAATGTGTCTAATACAGATAAATGTATCTCTTTCAGTATTACGCATTTTGTAAACAATTAAATTCAATTTTTCTTTATGGCAAGCGGTGTCGCCATGTCATTGACGACGACTCTGCCAATGTCAGATGTGTGATGGAAATCCGTAACAAAGTCGAATGTTGTATTGTCAGTGTCAAAGTCAAATGACAAATGTAAACGTTAAAATGACGCATGTAGTGTTGCTAGCATTAAGTTTTATTTTAGTTAAGCTCAAGGACTTGCCTTCTAACGTTAGGACCCGTGTAACGTGTTAGCGAGTTTTCAGTGGAAAATCTAATTATTCTGCTACTTGTTTATATATTTTACTGTCAGAATTACGTTTTAATTGGTTAATGGTACTAACAAATACTAAATAGTGTTGTGTGTGTGTTCACAGTGGTGTAACAGGTAAGCATGGCGGACTCTCCGCCGGAGCCCCCTGATCCTCCAGATCCCCCTCGGCCTATGGAGCTTTCTAATAAAAGTTCCCGGCAAAAGCGACATATAGACGAACCAGATAATAGGATAGCGAAGAAAATTATTACAGACGCAGAATCAGCCGCGGCATCATATCAAACTATTTACTCCCACCCTACAGTTGTCTTGGGAATAAAATTGTATAGTGACTTGGATAAGGGACCGTTTGTAATCATTGTTTCCAAAAAAGATGAAGACCTTCCTGCAGGTTATAATATTAAACCCATTAAATTCGGGCAATTTCTAGTACAACATAAGGTGCAAAATATCTGTCAAGATGGTATAAAACGGGTAGGTAGAAATAAAATGTCAGTACAGTTTAAATCAGCTCGCGATGCTAACGGTTTCATCGACAATCCTATTTTGGCTATCAATAAATATGAGGCTTTTATACCCACCTACAATATCTCAAGAATGGGTGTTGTTCGATCAGTAACCTATCCATGGATGAATTCGTAGAGTCCATAGTCCTCCCACCTAGTTGCAGTGTTATACTGAAAGCACGCCGGCTTAATAGGAAGACTATAGATGAAAACAATATTGTAACCTGGGTCCCTACCCAAACAGTTGTCATCATTTTTAAAGGACAAGTTCTTTCCACTCATATATACTCTTACTATACCTCTCTGTCTGTTGAACCCTACCAATTTCCCACTATACAATGCCTTAGTTGCTGTAGGTTCGGCCACATTGCTTCCCAATGTCGCTCTAAGACAAGATGCTACAGGTGCACTCAACCTCATGTGGGTCGAGCTTGCACTATTGAGGAAGCTAAGTCTACCTGTCTTTTTTGCTTAGAAGCCCACTTTTCAATTAGCAAGGTATGTCCTGAACAGGATCGACAAAAGGAAATTAAATTTATTATGTCCCAGGAGGGTTTATCTTACTTGGAGGCTTCAGACTCGGTTCCCAAGAGACAAAAATCCTTTGCGGTAGCCACCAAGTCAGGTGCATCACGGGCCACTCAATCCCCTATTACCCCTGAACCTTCTATATTAAGAACATCCTACAAAAAAACATCCTCGAGCCAGAGCCCCACCGGCTAAATCTTATGATAGGATTGCTCACCAGGCAATAGTTTCCGATCCAACAACCTCTTTCACTAATGGTTGTGCCCTTACAAACCCCCAAAGTTTAGCTCAACCCTCCCAATCCTATACTGAATCCACTCAAGATCATTCAATGCCCCAAAATCTCCTCCTAACCCTACTACAAACTTTACTCTCCATAATCTCCCAATATAACATTACATTACCGCCCAACGTTGCCTCATCACTTTCCCAAATGTCCTTACCTATTCATTCCAATAGATTCCCCAACAATAATTCAATGGAACACCCAGAGCATCCGCTCTAAAAAATCTGATTTAACGCATCTCATAAACAAATATAAACCATTGGCCATTGCAGTCTCGGAGACATGGCTAAAACCTGTACATCGTTTCCGTATGTCCGGGTATTCATGCCTCCGGTGTAAACCTTATGGTTGTTTAGATTTAAACGAAGAAATTAGATTTAAACACTCCTTCCTGTAGGAACAAAAGTTAGTAAGGATGATTGATTATAATTAGAAACTTACCGGGATATTCCGGGTTTAATATTTTTACAAATATTTTATAAATGAATATTGTTTTAGGAAAGTACTTTTGTGTGATTGAAGCACAGTATCGTAATTCGTAATTGACAAATCTAGGTTGTTCTCGAAACTTTCTGTCAACTGCTTATATAGGGCCCTTGGACTAGCGGTGGCGTGTTTGGGTTTGCTGAAAAGGGCTTGGCGGGGGCTACCTGTTGGGCCACAAGGTAGAATTTTTTCCCCAAAACTCTACACGTTCTATGTAGAGCCGTGTAGAGTTTTGGGGAAAAAATTCTACCTTTTTAAGAATAATTATATGGGGTAAAAATTTGTAAAAATAAAATAAATAAATATCCATCACGCCTTATCTCCGAAGGGGTGGCAGAGGCATATTATATGCCCACTTTTCACCGTGTGGATTCCTGTCCCACGTAATAGGTGGTGAGCCCATTGCCGTGTTGAAATAGACAGACGCAGGCTGTAGCTACCTGCTGTTGAAATTTTTTAAGCCGCCTATAAGGCCTTCAACCAGGCTTAACGACTGCCATTTTACTGGCAACCGGGACCAACGGCTTAACGTGCCTTCCGAAGCACGGAAACGCTCGCAAATGTAAATGCCACAAAGTGGTCACCCATCCGACGACCAGCCATAGTGAAAGATGCGTACCTCTGTGATCGTTTACCGAACACTGAGACCGCGGGGCCACGAGCGCTTCGTAAAAATTTGTTTCGATATAATTAGACTCTGGGAGGCTCCAAAGGCGGGTGGACGACTTTTCAGAGATAAATGGCTCTCTATTTACTAGCTATATAAATTTATTTAGATATAAGACATTTACACTAGAATAAGACCCAAGCCCTATTGGCTTTAATATTAAGTTGGAACCCGAGGCCCTATTGGCAACCGTAGAATTAGTAAACTAGGTTAAGACTGGAGCCCTATTGGCCACATTATCTGTAAATATATGACGTAGCTGAGCTACAATCTAGAATTATTTAAACTCACTCCCTAGGGAGCTATATTGGTCGTGTCAAATACGAGACTGGTCCTTGTGCGAGCTTCCACAGGATAAAACCGAGGCTCGGCGGTGGGTTGTGAAGCATACCATCCCTACTAAACATACACAACAACACTTAATCTAGGTACCATACATTCCCGACACTAAACATAAACACTAAGTAAACATCAACAACATACACACACATTTACACACACACAACCGGTACCTGAAGGCGCGTCCCTGCCGGAGAGTAGACCTGCATCGTACGGGAGCCCAGTTTATCTTCGCCTGAAGAAAAAATTTTTTTAAACCAAACAGAACTTGTTTAAATATTCTAATTTAATTATTATTAACAAATTTAAATTTTTACCATCAACTAGTGACACGCATCTCTGTTACAATGTTTGGGCATCGCACCCCAATTAAGAAACCATCCCCAGCAGAAAGCACGAAATTCCCACCGGCACACACAAGCCCTCCAATAGAAAGGCGACCGCTGGTGCCTGTAAGGCGTAGCGTGGACGCACTGGAGTCCCGTGAAGCGGCACAGCCAAGAGCTGTGGCACAAAAGTCCAAAGAGAAGCTGGCAGCGAGGTCTCCTTTATTAGCTCCGACACCACAAAACCGTCTGTCAAAGGCCACGGACTGCCTGGAGATAATAAAGGAGTAACTAGGCATATCGAGGAATCTCAAGCTGCTTAATCGGTGCCTCCGCCACGGCTACTTTCCTAAAATATGGAAGGAAGCCGTGGTGGTGGTGCTGAAAAAGCCTGGTAAGGACTCGTACACTGTTCCCAAATCGTACAGACCGATTGGTCTGTTACCGGTTCTGGGAAAGGTGTACGAGAGGATGTTGGTCACTCGACTCAAGTACCATTTACTGCCGCGGATGAGTACTCGCCAGTACGGCTTTATGCCCCAGAAGAGCACCGAAGACGCCCTCTATGACCTCATGGGGCACGTAGTGGCTAAACTCAAACAGAAGAGGATAGTCACTATGGTGTCCCTGGACATAGAGGGGGCCTTCGATAGCGCCTGGTGGCCAGCCATAAAAGTACGACTGGCTGAGGAAAGGTGTCCGGCAAACTTGAGGCGAGTGATCAGCAGCTACCTTGGCGACAGGAGGGTGAGGGTAAGGTATGCGGGCGAGGAGCACATCCGCCCTACGGGTAAAGGGTGCGTCCAGGGGTCGATCGGCGGTCCCTTACTGTGGAACTTACTTCTGGATCCGTTGCTGAAAGAACTTGAGAGAAAGGGTGTGCATGTGCAGGCTTTTGCGGACGACGTGGTGCTGGTCTTCGATGGGGACACGGCTCTGGAGATCGAGGGACACGCCAATGCCTCTCTCGAACATGTGCGGGAGTGGGGCGTCGGAATGAAGCTGAAATTCGCACCGCACAAAACCAGTGCGATGGTAATCACGCGGAAGCTTAAGTACGACGTCCCGCGCCTTAGCATGGGCGGGATAGACATTGGAATGTCCAACGACATAAAAATCCTAGGGCTCACTATAGACCACGCACTCACTTTTAACACACATGTCACCAATGTTTGCAGAAAGGCGATCGGCATTTACCGGAAGTTAGCGACGATGGCCCGGATCAGCTGGGGGTTACACCCCGAGGTGATCCGGACGATCTACGTGGCGGCCGTGGAGCCGACGATATTGTACGCCGCCAGTGCTTGGCACGCATCGGCAGAAAAGCTTTGTGTCCAAAAGCAGCTGAACGTGGTGCAGCGCGGTTTCGCCCAAAAGTTGTGCAAGGCCTATCGCACGGTCTCCTTGAACTCAGCGCTGGTCCTGGCTGGTTTGCTCCCTCTGGACCTCAGAGTTCACGAGGTGGCCTCATTGTATGAAGCCAAGAGAGGAGTAAGCCAGCCATGGCTGGGAGACTGGGAGGTCGAGCGAATGGCCCCAGCGATAGAGGCCCATCACCCCGTGGAGCATGTGCCCTTGGAGTTCACCAGCTTGGTAGACGAGGGGCAACTGGAGGATGCAAACCGTTTTGAGGTGCGCATCTTCACAGATGGGAGCAAGATTGAGGGCCGAGTCGGTGCCGCGCTATCGTTTTGGAATAGCCGGACCGAAACTAAGGCCCTCAAACTTGCTCTCGCGCCCCATTGCACCGTCTACCAGGCCGAGCTCCTGGCGCTATGCAAAGCGGCCTTTGAGGTCCTCAGGCGTGGCGCGTCCACTTTCGGTATCTTCAGCGACAGCAGAGCCGCTCTCTTGACGGTAATCAACCGTCATGCCCTCCATCCCTTGGCAGTGGAAGCCAGGGCCGCACTTCAGCGCGGATTGGCCCAGGGTAAGGAAATTTCCTTATTCTGGGTCAAGGCCCACGCAGGGCTGGAGGGCAACGAACGAGCCGATGAGCTCGCGAAGGAAGCGGCTCTGACGCTGAAGAGAGCACCGGACTACGGTCTGTATCCTGCCTCATTCGTGAAGCGTGCCCTTAGGCGGGACACGCTTGACGAGTGGAACAAGAGATACAGAGAGGGCGGGACGGCCTCCGTTACTAAGCTTTTCTTCCCATGCGCAGTGGAGGCGTATAGTATCGTCCGCAAAATGACGATCGCCGGCACCGTAACCCAACTGCTGACGGGGCACGGTGGGTTCTCCTCATACTTGACACGTTTCAAGTGTAAGGAGGATCCATCGTGCGCCTGCGAGCCCGGGGTAGAGGAGACTGTGGTCCACCTGTTGCAGGACTGCCCAATCCATCTCGCGGACAGAGCGGATCTAGAAATACAAATTGGTCTGGAAATAAATACGGTAAATTTTTCAAAATTAATAAGGTCACATAGAAGTAAGTTTTTGAATTACGTTAATAAAATAATAAAAATAGTCAATCTAAGAAATAGGGTATAATATAATAGGTGTCGTCTTTTACAATATGCTTTCATATTGAACAAAAGCGACAAAGGAAACAAAAAACTGTACTGTGCTCTTGGTGTTCGGTGGCGAAATTATAAAGGATTAACAATTAGAGTAAATAAGAAATAATAGTAGTCAAAATAGTAAATTAAATAAACATAAATGGTGGAATAAAGAAAACATAAAAACAATAGAATATTAAAATATTGAAATACTGTAAATTACGCAAAATTATACTGAAATAAATTTGGTAAACCCCATACAATCGCATATCCCCATACAATGAAACGTGGATGTAAGATAAATATGTAATATAAATCTACAAGCCCTAAGCGGCTACGTAATATATAATTAAAAAGAAATTACAAATTAAGTATCTATGGCTCTGCCTATGGTAGAGATGTAATTAAAAAAAAAAAAAAAAAAAAAAAAAAAGATATACTGAGAAAGATAGAGGAGAATGAAAGGCTATTGAAAGAGAATGGTAGAGTTATGCGAGAGTTGAAAGAAAAGTTTGAGAAGCAAGAAGTGATAGAGAATGAAAAGCAACGAAAGGTTAGCGAGAATGAAAGCATGTTAAGACAAAACAGTAAGGCGATAATAGAGATGAAAGAGAGAATAGAGAGACAGGATGAAAGAGAAGAAGAGAGAGAAAGAAACGGATGTACGACCTACGCGAGTGTCGCAGCGAGCAGGCCGAACTCCCAGCGCCCAGGGCGAATGGCGCTTCACTCTGTCGCGGTCACATCTAAGGATGAGAAGGAGACAGGAGAGGAAGTGATAGAGCGACTGAGGAAGGTAGCGAATGAGGATGAAGGATGGGTAAGAGTGGAGAAAGTAAAAAAAGCGAAGGATAGAAGGGTTATAATAGGGTATGGAACGGATGATGAGCGAAAGAGGGCACAAGAGAGGCTTGTAGAGAGGGAAAAGAGCCTCCACGTTGAAGCCATGAAAAATCGGGATCCCTTCCTGATCCTGTACGGCGTCCTAAAGGTCCACAAGGACGAAGACCTGCTCCGACTGGTAAGGTCTCGAAACCATGAGGTTTTCAGAGGCCTCAGTCCGGAGCAGGACCGGATGGCCGTCCAGTTTAGGAGGACAGCGAGGAATCCCCACATCTGCCACGTGGTGCTCAGAGTCTGCACATTGATCTGCAACCAATTAGAATTGCAGATCAATCTCCTCTAGTGCAGTGCTCCCTATACCTAGGGTACGGCCACAGCAGGAAGTTCTGCTCCAAAACGGAGCCCATATGCAGCCATTGCGGTGGACTTCATATGTGGGCGAAGTGTCCCGACTACCTGGTTGGAGCAGAACCTAACTGCCATAACTGCCGAAAGGAGGGCTGAGCAACACGAGGCACAACGTCTTCCAAGAAACGTGCCCAGTAAGAATGAAATGGGACAGCATAGCGAGAGCATCTACTCAATATTGCTAAAGGCCTCCCAGGGAATGTCGCTCCTTACAGAGTAATGCAGGTAAACCTCCAGAAGAAGAGGCTGGCAACCGACGAGCTTATGCTTGAGGCCACCACACGTAAAGCTGCGATCGCTTTGGTCCAGGAGCCCTATGTGGGTTCAATATACTGAATGAAGGCATACCGGGGCACAAGGATCTTTCAGAACACGGTGCAAGGAGGAGGGTATGTGAAGGCGGCCATTGTCGTATTCGATTCGACCTTGGACGTCATTCAATACCCGCAACTCACCACCGACAACATCGTGGTGGTGGGAATCCGCACTAGTGCCTGGGAGATAGCCCTGGTATCATACTACTTCGAACCAAGAACTCCACTAGAGCCTTACCTAGAGCAGCTAAGGACGATAGAACGTGGGCTGGGTTGTCGGCGTCTTATTTTTGGAGGTGACGCCAATGCAAAAAGTACCTGGTGGGGGCACCACTTTGAAAACCCAAGAGGCGCAGCAATGAGGGATGCTCTCGAAGAGATGGACCTCCATGTCCTGAATAGTGGAAGCATTCAGACTTTCGATACTGTGAGAGGCGATAGAAGGTACTGCAGTTTCGTAGATATCACGGCCTGCACCGGCAATATGCAGGCCCTGATCGACGGCTGGAGGATTGACGAGAGCTTAGTCAGGTCGGACCACAACGGCATAGTATTTAACATCAGTCTTGAGAGGGCCAAAGGTACCCGCATCGAGAGAACCACGCGCCTTTACAACACCAGAAAGGCTAACTGGAAGAAATTCCGGGAGAGCGTGGTTCAATCTCTGGCTAACCAGAGATTAGACGAACTCGAGGATACCCAAGAGCTAGAGGCCCAGCTTGGTGTGTACTCCAGCATAATCACTAGATCATGCGAGGAGAACATACCAAGGCTCAAGGCGAAACAGTTGCTTACTATGCCGTGGTGGTCGGAGAGACTGGCTCAAATGAAGAGGGAGGTCAATACCAAAAGACGTCGAATCAGGAGCGCAGCGCCGGATAGGCGAGAGCTAGTGATATCGCGGTACCTAGAGCAAAAGGTATGAAACGGAAGTAAGAAAGGCACAGGTCGAGAGTTGGAAGAACTTCTGCGGAAAGCAGGACATGGAGGGTCTCTGGGAGGGAATTTACAGGTTGATTGGGAGGGCCACGGTGAGGGAAGAGGATCGACTACTAACCTCTGAAGGAACCCAATTGGACGCAAAGGGTTCCGTACAACTCCTCGCTCGGACATTCTACCCGAAGGACCGGGTCGAGGAGGATACTGACGCGCATCGATTGCTCCGCAAAAAAGCAGAAAAGGTTGAAGAGAGAGAGGGCCATGCTGAGAATGACCCACCTTTTACAGCGGCTGAGCTTATCAATGCGCTCAGAAAGTTTAACCCGAAAAAGGCTCCCGGAGCGGACGGCCTTACTGCCGACATATGTAGCCACGCCATTATGGCCGACCCCTTGCACTTCCTGGAGCTGCTCAATCGGTGCCTCCGCTGCGGCTACTTTCCTAAAATATGGAAGGAGGCCGTGGTGGTGGTACTGAAGAAGCCAGGGAAAGACTCGTACACCGTCCCCAAGTCGTACAGACCGATTGGGCTTTTGCCTGTGCTGGGGAAGGTGTACGAGAGGATGTTGGTCACTCGCCTCAAATACCATCTTCTGCCAAGAATGAGTACTCGCCAGTACGGCTTTATGCCCCAGAAGAGCACCGAAGACGCCTGTACAGTTTTGTACACTTGTTCTCGTTGAGCTTGATGTGGTAGTACGAGTGCAGAGAAAAGAGAACTTTGTTTACACACACACTTTAATTAAGAACACGTAATGTCACAAAATAAAGGCGTGTTGGTGTTTTCTTTCTCTAATGTTGTTTACCGCGTTGCAGTAATTGCACTACTACTTTAAATGATTTATTCGTTGTTATATGAATGTAAAGGTGACGCAGGCTCGGGGCGTTTCGCTACGTCAGCCAAACATGTACAGTATTAAGAGACTGTACATCTTGGCAACCCCAAAAGAGAAAGCAAAAACCATCACAAGTAAAAGAAATATAAATGTAAAAATGTAAATAATAAATAGAATCATTCATCGTATGTGCGCGCTATCGTTCGGACAGAACCTCTGTTACCTGATACGTAGTAGGAAAAAGAAATAGATCGCCAACCTTTTTTCATTCTCCTGCATACCAAAGTAATTATAGTTAACGGAAGATGAAGACTTGCTCGGAATGTAACATTCACTTCAGTGACGGTGTCCAGTGTGCTAGTTGTAAACGGGAATTGGACTTCGGGTGTGCAAGTATCTCCGAATCGGGTTGGCGAAAATTGGGAGCGGACAGAAGGGCACAGTGGAAGTGTCCTAAGTGCCGGATCTCTTCCCCGGTTGTGTCAAACCCTGAGCCCACAACCCTAGATACAATATTATCCGAAATTCGTTCAATGAAAAGGCAGCTACAGAGTTTACCAACCCTCGTTGAAGATATACGCATGATAAAAATGGAGCTGGTTGAGCTAAAAGATAGTTATATCAAGCATAACGAAAAATTACATGACCTCAGTGACCGAGTGGTGGAATTGGAAGCAAATGCTGCAGACTTTAATAAGCTATTAGAAGCCTTTAATGTAATGCAAACGGATCTAGAGAAGACGAAGCACGATCATCTTAACTACGAGCAGCGTTCTCGTTTAAATAATATTGAAATTAAAGGAGTTCCAGTTAAAAAAGACGAAAACCTAAATACAATTATGGACAATATTGGGCGTAAGATTAATTACAACCTTCCTAAGAACTGCATTAACTACATTTCTAGGGTGCAAATGAAAAACTAATTATAGTAAGCTTCCTGAATCGTTACATAAAGGAAGATTTTGTAGCAGCAGCACGCTCGGTTAAAGAGTTGTCGGACATTCAAGGAAGCGCACGTATCTATGTAAATGATCATCTCAGTATGGACTCAAAAAAGTTACTTACCAAAACTAAAACTACTGCCAGAGAAAAGTACTATGATTACGTTTGGGTTAAACATGGGAAAATTCACGTACGTAAGAATAATAATTCAAAATCCTTTGTTATTAGAAAAGAAACTGATTTAAACAAGTTGGTATGAACTGTTATTGTGCTGTATAATTAATTATTGTAACTCACCGCAAACTACTTATATTTACTATTTTATATTTTACTAAGTTGGATTATACACGTACTATTATATGTTTTTGTAAAAGGTTTGGTACCCCTGGCGCGCTATTGTACTTGACAATTTATTATTACTTACTTCACGCCGCCTGTGTTGGGTATTATCGCGCATTGAATGCACTAATTGTGGAATTATACTTTGCCTGCTCGCACTTGCAGATGTAGCATACTGTCTTAGTTGCGCGCATATGCTGGCGCGCTCAACGACTTGTTGCTGGCCGACATTTGTTTTTGTTCTACCTACCGAAGGGATCGATTTATACCTTATACTTATTTATTCTTATTATGACGGTCTATGGTTCAAATGGATTATTTCTATATTGTTTGACTATTATTTCTTTGTTATTATGCGTGTTTATGCTATAATTGGTACGTTGACTAATGGCTAATGTTAATTGTTTAAATATATGCTATCAAAATGTACGCGGGTTGAGAACCAAAACAAATAATTTTTATCGCCAGATTCTATTAAACTCCTACGACATAATTGTGTTAACTGAGTCATGGTTACCGGAAGGTATTTGTGATTCGGAAATATTCGACGAACGATATATTGTGTGGCGTCGTGATCGTGATTATTTACTTACTAAGCAAAAATACGGAGGAGGTGTAGGTACTAATTGCGACGCGTAGGGACTTACCGGTTTTTTCGCAACCGCAGTTATCATCTTCAGCGGAAGATCTTCGGATTAAGATACCTCTTAATGGGCCTAACTCTTTTAAAAGTGCAAATTTATACATTTGTGTGGTTTATTTATGTAAGCAGAATATGGGCTTCTCATTTTCCTCTCAGTTGAATAATTTTCTTATTAAACTACATCAATTAACACTTAGTAATTTAACCGATAAATTTATCATTATTGGTGACTTCAATATGAGTGGCATTTCATGGATTTCATCCGGCAGGGATTTGCCATTAGTGCCGGCTAATCTAACCTCCACCGACGAATATTTATTGGCTGACGAACTGTGCACAATGGGTATAGGGCAATATAATGGTGTTACTAATAAATCCGGTAGAATATTAGACCTAGTTCTCTCCAATAGTTTGGTGACAGTGCTTGAACATTCTGACCCCTTAGTTCCAATAGATGGATACCACCCAATTTTGCTTATTTATATTAATTTGACGGAAATGCCTATTCTTGAGTGCGCCCCTAGAATGAGATATTTGTATGGCAAGGGGGATTTTGATTCCTTAAACAATTGTATATGTGCTGTTGACTGGGAACATGAATTTTTGACTAGATCAATGGATGATGCGGTGGATTTTTTCAACAAGTCCATTGCTAATCTCCAGAACAAATATATTCCTCAAAAGCTTGAACGTAAGGGTAAGTATCCAATATGGTATAGTTCATCATTGATAAAGGCTCTCAAAGAAAAATTCTAATATATGAGAAAATTTAAAACCTATGGTAATTTAGCTGACGAACGTACATTTAAATTATTGCGAGATAGGACCAAAAGTATGGAATCGGCTTGTTATTTTGAATATATCAATAAAATTGAAAAATCTATTAAAGGTAATCCTAAATGCTTTTGGACCTTCGTCAAGAACAAATATAAGTCAGGTGCTATTCCTAGTTCACTTTTAAATGCTAATAATCAACAACTTTGTACAGGTGAATCTATTTGTGAGGCATTTTCCTCGTACTTCAAATCAATTTTTTTGGATCACAGCACTGATGATAATGATAGGTTAATTTTATCTCTTAGCACTTCTTCAATCAACTCATTGGCGAACATTCGTTGTATTGAGGTTAAAACAGAGGTTGTGACCAAGCTGCTCCAAGATCTAGATGTTTCGAAAGGTGCGGGGCCAGACAATATTTCTCCACAACTTCTAGTAAGATGTGCTGAAACTTTATCCTTACCAATTTCTCTTCTATTTGCGAAGTCGTTGTCTTTATGTGCTGTCCCCAAACTATGGAAGTCGGCCTATATTACGCCTGTGCATAAAAAGGGCTCTAAAACGGAAATAGTAAATTACAGACCTATATCGAAGCTCTGCATCGAAGCTCTGCATTGTAGCCAAAATATTTGAGCGAATAGTCTATAATCAAGTTTATCCTGCAATTTCAAGTTTCTTGAAACCTTTTCAGCATGGTTTTCTTAAGGGTCGTTCAACAACTAGTAATTTATTATTGCTGAATGAATTCATTACGTCCTCTATGAGTAATGGTAAGCAGGTAGATGTCGTTTACACCGACTATGGTAAGGCTTTTGACAGAATTCACCATTTTACTCTTATAAACAAATTGCACAACATCGGAATAAATGGGGATCTTCTACGGTGGTTCTCCTCCTACACAGAAAATAGGTCTCAGGCTGTAGCTATAAATAACTACAGATCCACGTGGGTCTCTGTGCCCAGTGGTGTTCCTCAAGGGTCCCTGATCGGCCCGCTTTTATTCGTTATTTACGTTAATGACATTGACCAATGTCTGCATTCATCAAACTTGTTATGTTTCGCAGATGATATGAAGGTGTTTGCGAGCATATCATCGATCGATGACGCGTTTGCAGTGCAGGGAGACTTGGATAGATTGCAAGAGTACTGTCATCTTAATAAGCTAGATCTAAACCCTGCAAAGTGTTCCGTAATAACATATACGAGAAAACAAAATGTTCTGAATACTACCTATACCATGGGGGGTCAAACTTTGCCTAGAAATACTTCTATGCGTGACCTAGGAATACATCACGACAGTAAAGTGCAATTTGATGAACACATAGATGTGATAGTGAGGAGAGCTTCTAGGTCGCTTGGTTTTGTAATGCGGCAGGGTAAAACTTTTAGGACATCTAAAACGCTTAAAATTCTGTACTGTACATATGTGAGGAACCATCTGGAGTATGGGTCACAAATATGGAATCCATGTTACGCTAAGTACAGCGATAGAATTGAAAATATACAAAAGCGGTTCATAAAGTATTTATGCTTTCATCAAAAAATACCGTACCGGTCAAGAGATTATCTTCAATTGTGTAAAAGGTTCCACCTGTTACCCCTCTCCACCCGTCGTGATATTGCTGACTTTACCTTCCTCCTCAAAATTATTAATCATGACATTGACTGTTCTGACTTATTAAGTAAAGTAAATTTCAGCGTTCCATGTAAGTCGTTCCGGTTCAATCCTATACTCCATGCGCCTCTCGCGAAAACTAACTACAGGCAAAATAGCTATATGATACGTGCTAGTAAAAATTTTAGCAACTTGTGTAAACGGTATGATATTGATCCCTTTGTGGCTAGTGTGTCATCGGTAAGAAGGTGCTTAAGCCTTGATTTTTTCAAATAGTGCTATATAGTTATGTCACAGAACCTTTTTGTTTATATAGATAATGCATATTTGATTATAGGTGTAAAATCCATAGATAGTTTATAAATCTAACTTGTGTAACCTGTGTGTAAACCTTTGTATGCATAACGTGTATCTATTTAGTTACCTATAATTTTGCCTTGTGTGATCTATGTGTAACTGTCATAACGAGGTTTTTTTTTCTTTTGAACATGTTTAACAATATAAAGCTCACATTTTTGTACCTAATTAGTCTGCAACTATAAGCGAGGACTTGTAAATGGCTATTAGATAGCTAAACATAATAACTATTCAGTTATGTGCAGCTGTAAGTCTTCCATGCATTAAATAAATAAATTAAATAAATTAAATTAAATGTAAAGGAAAGGTTCTTTGTTCCTTTTTTCACACTTCGGGACTCCAGTTCTCCTGTTGGAGTTGCGATGGTTGCCTCTCTATGGCACTCTGGCTGGCGGAGAATTTGTAGTTCAATATCCTCTTGTTTCTGATCTGTCGTTCGTCTCTTGTTATTGTTGTTACGATAAACTACGATGGTTTTTGCTTTCTCTTTTGGGGTTGCCAAGATGTACAGTATTACGAGACTGTACATCTTGGCAACCCCAAAAGAGAAAGCAAAAGCCATCACAAGTAAAAGAAATATAAATGTAAAAATGTAAATAATAAATAGAATCATTCAAATGTAAAGGAAAGGTTCTTGGTTCCTTTTTTCACACTTCGGGACTCCAGTTCTCCTGTTGGAGTTGCGATGGTTGCCTCTCTATGGCACTCTGGCTGGCGGAGAATTTGTAGTTCAATCTCCTCTTGTTTCTGATCTGTCGTTCGTCTCTTGTTATTGTTGTTACGATAGTGACAGCAATATTTCCTCCCAACCACAAAAAGAAGAGCTGCGATTGCAGAGGCCAGCAGAAAATAACTAATGGTGTATTGGTGAATATCGTGGCTTGTTATTGCTGGCAGGGAGACTTCGTTTTCCTTTTGACGCGCAATTTTTTGGTCAATGTCTCTAATTTCTTCGTTAGCATTTAAGGTCTGCAGCTTAGTAGGAGGATAGCGATATGTCAAATTTACTATCTTGTTGATAGATGTATCAAAGGTTGGCGCTGCTAGTTCATAATCCATTTTAATTTGACTTTTGTATTGCCGTTGAGCGTATATAGTCAAGTCAGACGATTGTAATATACATCCTGGAGATAGTGTGACGATGCTTGTTGAAGTAATTGTATGTGAGGTGACGTCATTATCACATATCGTGCGAAAAGTGCATGAGTGGCAACAAATTGCTAGCCAGCTGTTCCTTGTTTGTACTTCGATCCAGGCGTCCTTGCATGACGTGCGGCTTACGTCACACCGTTCGGTATTTTTATGCGATAAAAGTTTTGCTTCACATGGTGCATTTTTGCTGTGTAGGTCAAATGATAACATGTTTTTGTTACAAATAAAATTCGTTGATGTTTGTAGCGTACATCGTTTTAACTCGTCTTCTGACAGAGAGATGTAAACATTCTTTTGAAAGTTGACACCAATATACTTGTGAGATATCAGTACATAGGTTGCTCCTGTAGCAATTCCAACTGGCAAAGGTATAGCTTGGTATAAGTTGAACTCTTCATTTGATACAAGCGGGATATGAGCTTCGAATATAAAGTATAGTTCAGTGACGCGTGCCTTGACATTTATTATCTTGTAAATCTCTTTAATATTTTCTTCGTAATTTTGTACAGGTAGCGATAAAGTTTTTGGCAGGCTACGAGAGATTTCAGTCAGTTTTTCCATAAGACGAACAGGAGTGATTAAATGTGCGTCTACATGTCCTTGGTAGACGTTAGTTAGCGTATTGAACAGCATTTCTTGAAACGTCCTTAAGCTGTTGATTAAGAGAAATGTTGATAGAGTGGCAGAGTTCATATAGGTGGCAGCTGAGAGTATTTTTAACTCCGTGTCAATGGAGGCGAAATTGATGTTTGTTTCATTGATAAAACTGTCGATGTAGCGGAATTGACGGTGAATGTTGTCTTCGCTCCTTTTCAATATCTGGTTCTCAAGTTCCACAATAGTACTCTGGTTTTTTATTAACTGTAACAAGTAGTTTTCATTTGTTTGAAGTGACCTTATATCTTGCTGGTACTTATCAGCAAAGCTTTGATCCAGTATTCCAAACAAACTGTTCGCTATGGAACCAATTCCGTTCACAAGGCCTCTTTTCTTTCTGTTGCTTAGGTGTTTATGTGGATTTGTTAGTATATTATTATAATAATTCAAATGATGCATCTCATGATTTAGTTGTTCCATTATTGTTAGACACTGTTGTAGTCCAGTATTAAGGCATAAGTTGTTCATATTTTCTAAATAAACTTGAGTGCGATGCGTTCCTTCCCAATAATTGGTCAGATTGTAGTACATAACTAACAGCCATTCATCGTGTACTACTTGCATTTTTCCCACGGTGTCATAATACAGGGGCCGTTCGCGTTCTAAGCTTGTAATCTGCGCAGCTGATTCAGGTGTTACGCGCGTGCCATCTGCGGCGCTAAGTACTCCAGTTACAAATGTAAACAGTGATAACAATATTAGTGATAGTGAGGCAGGTAGTGTAGGTTTCTTCCGTAGTTTATATTTAGAATTTTTCTGAGAATCTTCTTCAACGTCATCACTCTTGGGTTTCTCAACTTCCGAGTTAAATGGCAAAGGAGATAGTTTTGTTATAGGGCGTTTGAGGACCCCGCCTTGTGTTTTAACTCCTCCTCCTCCTGGATGAGTCTTTAATACACGACCCAAAGCCCACCTTGCCGGAGGTAGGTTGTCCTCCTTTAGTAGAACGACATCGCCTTCCTGAAGGTTTCTCGTGGGTTTATTCCACTTACTACGCGTTTGCAGTGTGGTAAGATAATCATTGGACCAGCTTTTCCAATAATGTTGAAACATGTGCTCGATGAGCTGCCATCTGCGGCGTAAATTGATGCCATTGTCATCTTTATAGTCAGAGAGCGGCATAGACAGCATTGAACTTCCTGTCAAGAAGTGCCCAGGGGTCAGACAGTTATAAAATTCCTCTGGGTCTTCAGTTAGTGGGCACAAAGGTCTTGAATTTAAACAGGCTTCTATTTTTGTTAACAGTGTTTTCTCCTTGAATCCACGCGAGGACAACTTGTGAGTCAGACCAAGCTAATGTGGAAACGTTGTGTCCATGGAAAGTCTGTTTGACTTTTTCCATCAAGTCGGCTAAAAGCTGCGCTCCACATAATTCCAGTCGTGGCAATGTAGTCTTCTGGGCAAGTGGGGCCACTCTTGTTCGGGATACGAGTAGAGTTATTTTGGGTAGGCCTTGTTCGTCGTATACTCGGCAGTAAATCACACAAGCGTAAGCTCTTTCGCTTGCGTCGCAAAAGCCTAATAACTCTACACCATTGCTGGTGTCGCCTATCCATCTTGTTAGCGTTATTTTCTTGACAACTGGTAGGTCCTTTTGTAAAGTTAGCCACTCGGTTTTGATGTCAATGGGTACTTCATCATCCCAGTTGAGATTACTTATCCAAAGTTTTTGGAATAGCAATTTAGCTTTGACCGTCACTGGAGAGAGCCAGCCTAATGGGTCATAAAATTTTGATATTGATGAGAGTAAAGATCTTTTAGTAAGCTGTTTTGCTTCTTTCAATGGCCAGTTGAAGTGGAAAGTGTCATTACTAGGAACCCAACTGAGTCCTAATGTTTTGCTACATTCTTCGCCTTTAAAATCAAAAGTGCCTTGTATTGAAATTTGATCGACGTGTAAGTTTTCCACTATGGCTCGATGGTTGCCAGTCCACTTTCGCAGGTTCATGCCCCCGCCTCTCAACAATTGTATTAGTGAATTTTGTAAATGTTTTGCCTTCAAGAGCTCGTTGTGACCGCTTATGACGTCATCAACGAAACATTCTTCTAGAAGAACCTTGGCGGCTTCGGGATATTTGTGGCCGTCGTCCATGGATAGCTGCTTTAAAGTTCGCATAGCAAGCCATGGTGCACATTTTGTACCGTAGGTCAAAGTGCACAGCTGGTAGTCACACAGACGTTGATATCGTGAATCTCTCCAGACGATGGTTTGTAAGTGTTGTTGGTCTTCCTCAAGCCACGTACAGCGGTACATTTTCTCGATGTCCGCCGTAAATGCGTATTTGTACGTTCTCCATTTGAGAATAAGAGCTTGAATTTCCTTTTGTAAATTAGCTCCTTTTTCCATTAAATTGTTCAAACTATAGCCACTCGTAGTTTTTTGACTAGCGTTAAACACAACTCTTAACTTCGTTGTTGTAGAGTGTTCCCGTAGGACGCCGTGATGAGGCATATAATAGCTATCAGCTGGTATGTTTGATGCAAGTTTTAGATGATCAAGTTCAGCATACTCTTCAATAATTTTTTTGTACATTAAGGAGAGCTTGTTGTTCTTTTCTAGGCGTTTTTCTAGCTGTAGAAACTGGGAAACAGCAGTCGATCTTGAGTTACCTAGTTTTTCCTTGTAATCGGGTAAAAGAGGCATTCTCACGATGTATTTCCCGTCAACTAAGCGGCGCACGTTAGCTTTGTAAAATTGTTCACAGTTTTCGTCCTTGGGAGTATCCGTTTTGTTCTGGATATCTTCGTTTTCCCAAAATTTGGTCAACTCGTCTATGTTGAATGTATTGACGTGCCAATTATACTTTTGTTTCGTTTTGCCACATAAAATCCACCCAATTTGTGTCTGTTGTGCGACGGGTGATTGGGAGGTGTCCTTCAGGACACCGTCGAGGATGATTTCCGAATAAACATCCGCTCCCAATAATAGATCTATTTTGCGAGAAACATTGAAGTCAGGGTCCGCCAGTTTCAAGTTTTCAAGATATGTCCACCTTCCTTTTTCAAATGTCCTAGTAGGCAAGTTGTTTGTAAGTTTTTTCATTATAAGAGCTTGCGTTTCGAAGCTGTAATCGGAGTGAATCGAACGGCAAGAGACTGTGACTTTAACCCTGCATTCCCTGGAAACAGAGCCGATTCCCGATATGGATGCGTTGAGCCCAACTCTTTTAAGTCTAAGTGTTTGAGCTGCGTTTTCTGATATCAAGTTCACCTGCGAACCTTGATCGAGTAGCGCACGTAATGTTATATAAGTCCCGTTGATAGACTTAACCCTCAGTAGTACAGTGGTTAGTAATACCTCTATGCCATCATTTGACAAGTGGTTCGAGGTTTGTTGTAGGGTTGATGACGACGACGAGGGTTGCTCCATTTGACCTTTTCTAGTAGTGGTCACGTTTTGCTTGTCAGGATTGTGCAATAATGTATGATGTCTTTGATTGCATTCTTTACAGAGTTTTGTAGAACTGCATTTATTTTTGCCATGCGAGTACAAGCAATTCTTGCAAAGTTGCAATTTCGACACAATGTTATTCCGTTTATCGAGTGTCATTGCTATGAATTTGTCGCATTGGCGTAATACATGACTTCCGTTGCAGTGTGGACATTTGCTGTGTATGGTTACATAGTTGTTTGTTTTATTATAACTAAAGTTTTGTTTTTTCATTTGACTTTGCTTGTTGAATGATTTCCAGTTTGATGTTTTTTCAGCAGTTGCAGAGATACCTTTCTTAGCAAACTTCATTGTTTCATGAGCCATGAACTGAGTTTCGAGGAAATACAAAAAGTCCTGTAAGCTTTGTAGTTCCCGATGATCCTGGAGTTCTTTCATGTAGTCACCCAGGGTGCTGGTATCTAGTTTCTGTGCCATAATATGAACAATAATAGGGCCCCATGATGACGTATCGACTCCAATGTTAGAAATGCCATTCAGGCACTCGGTTATCACGTCATGCATCTTTTTTAAGTTAAACGTATCCGGATGCTGTATAACTGGCAGGCCTAACATAGTGTTCATATATGAGGTGAATTGTAGTCGTCGATTGTTATAGCGTTGTATCAAAATATCCCAACAGCAGTTGTAGTTCTCAGTGCTGATGGTCAGATGCTGTACCAAGCGTTCAGCTTCCCCTCTAAGCTTGGACTTTAGGTATTGCATCTTCTGAGCGTTGTTGATCATAGGGTTCTTGTGTATCGCTTCCAGAAAAAGGTCCTTAAATGAAATCCATTGACTATAATTTCCGGAAAATTCTGGGATGTCAATCTTCGGAGCAGATTTTTGGTAATGCACCGAAAACCAAATTTTCGCGTTAATATTCTTTTTCATGCCATCATATTGTTCTTCTATATCGGTGAACATTTGAGAATATTTCTGATTTGATCCCTTTAGTTGAAAGTCGATACCCCAATGGAGTTTATCAATGGCATCCCATTTCGATTTCAATGTTGCTAAGTTATCTTCCAATTCCCACTTTTCAGAAATAGTTGACAGGTCAATCTTCGACATAGCGCGTAATATGGCGTTGAAGTTACATTCTTGCTTGTTAAGTAAGATCTGCATGCTGTTACTGTTTTCATCATCCGAAGAGTCACCTAAGTCGAATCTCACTTCTCGTTGTTGATCTCCGATGTGCGTCAATCGAGATGATATGTCCGTTTTAGTTGATATTTTTTGATATTTTTGTTGAGGTTTTTAGTTTTTCCATGGATGTCATCCACAAAGTAGGAAATTGACTTATCTTCAATTTCTAGTAACAGCTGAGCGTGTGTGCTATCAAAAAATTTCCATTCGTTTTATAACAAAGTCAAACGTTTATTCAGATTCTCCGCAGTTTTTCTTGTAGAAGAATCCTTGCGATAGTTTGTACATATTGTTTTTATGTTTTCGAAGCAAGCGGATTGTTGTTCTAGAAGACTCATATTGTTAGCTTCTTGAAGATCTTGTAGCTCCAGAAATAAACAACGTAGTCGGAAATAACTGGAGAGCGTTGTAAAGGTTATTGCGTTGCTATAATCTTCACGGTTAGAAATTGGTTCGCTGAGTCTTAGCACTGAAGTGCTTCTCTCACGTTTCTCTGCGCCTTCTCAATCTGACCGGGGCGACCCGCTGGTGGGAGACCGATCAAACCGATTCGCTAACGCGTGAGTAGCACTGAAGTACTGAAGACTTTTCCTCGAAGGACCATAAAATGTACAGTTTTGTACACTTGTTCTCGTTGAGCTTGATGTGGTAGTACGAGTGCAGAGAAAAGAGAACTTTGTTTACACACACACTTTAATTAAGAACACGTAATGTCACAAAATAAAGGCGAGTTGGTGTTTTCTTTCTCTAATGATGTTTACCGCGTTGCAGTAATTGCACTACTACTTTAAATGATTTATTCGTTGTTATATTAATGTAAAGGTGACGCAGGCTCGGGGCGTTTCGCTACGTCAGCCAAACATGTACAGTATTACGAGACTGTACAACGCCCTCTATGACCTTATGGGGCGCATAGTGGCTAAACTCAATGACAAGAGAATAGTCACTATGGTGTCCCTGGACATAGAGGGGGCCTTCGATAGCGCCTGGTGGCCAGCCATCAAGGTCCGACTGGCTGAGAAAAACTGTCCGGCGAATTTGAGGCGGGTGATCGGCAGCTACCTGAGCGACAGGGGGGTAAGGGTGCGGTACGCAGGCGAGGAGTGCAGCCGCTCCACGGAAAAAGGGTGCGTCCACGGGTCGATCGGCGGTCCCTTACTGTGGAACCTCATTCTGAATCCACTTCTGGAAGAGCTGGAGAGAAAGGATGTATATGTGCAGGCATTCGCGGACGATGTGGTGCTGATCTTTGACGGGGACACGGCTCAGGAAATCGAGGGACACGTCAATGCCTCTCTCGAGTATGTGCGGGAGTGGGGCATCGAAAACAAGCTGAAATTCGCACCGCACTAAACTTGTGCGAAGGTTATCACGCGGAGGCTGAAGTTCGATGTCCCGCGCCTCAGCATGGGCGGGATAGACATTGGCATGTCCACAGAAATAAAAATCCTAGGGCTCACAATAGATCATGCACTCACCTTCAACACTCACGTCACCAACGTATGCAAAAAGGCGATCGGCATCTACCGGAACCTGGCGAGGATGGCCCGGATCAGCTGGGGGTTACACCCCGAGGTGATCCGGACGATTTACGTAGCAGCCGTGGAGCCGACGATACTGTACGCAGCCAGTGCTTGGCACGCGTCGGTGGGAAAGCTTGTTGTCAAAAAGCAGCTGAACGTGGTACAGCGCGGTTTCGCTCAAAAGCTGTGTAAGGCCTATCGCACGCTCTCTCTGAACTCGGCGCTAGTCTTGGCTGGTTTGCTCCCTCTGGACCTCAGAGTTCGCGAGGTGGCCTCATTGTATGAGGCCAAGAGAGGAGTGAGCCAGCCGTGGCTGGGAGACTGGGAGATCGAGCGAATGACCCGGGCTATTGAGACCCCTCACCCCGTGGAGCATGCAGCCTTGGAGTTCACCAGCCTTGTAGACGCGGGGCAGTTGGAGGATGCAAACCGTTTTCAGGTGCGCATCTTCACTGACGGGAGCAATATTGAGGGCCGGGTCGGTGCCGCGTTATCGTTTGGGATAACCGGACCGAAACTAAGGCCCTCAAACTTGCTCTCGCACCCCATTGCACCGTCTACCAGGCCGAGTCCTGGCGCTATGCAAAGCGGCCAGTGAGGTTCTCAAGCGAGGCGCGTCCACGTTTGGTATCTTCAGCGATAGCAGAGCCGCTCTCTTGACGCTAGTAAACCGTCATGCCCTCCATCCCTTGGCAGTGGAGACCAGGGCCGCAATTCAGCGCGGATTGGCCCAGGGCAAGGAAATCTCCTTGTTCTGGGTCAAGGCCCACGCAGGGCTGGAGGCAACGAACGAGCTGATGAGCTCGCGAAGGAAGCGGCTCTGGCGTTGAAGAGAGCACCTGACTACGGTCTGTATCCTGTCTTTCGTGAAGCGAGCCCTTAGACGGGACACGCTTGACGAGTGGAACAAGAGATACAGAGAGGGCGGGACGGCCTCCGTAACAAAGCTTTTCTTCCCATGCGCAGTGGAAGCGTACAGTATCGTCCGCAAGATGACGATCGCCGGCATCACAACCCCATTGCTGACGGGTCATGGTGGGTTCTCCTCATACTTGGCACGTTTCAAGTGTAAGGAGGACCCATCGTGCGCCTGTGAGCCAGGTGTTGAGGAGACGGTCGTCCATCTCCTGACCGAGTGCCCAATGCATTCGGCAGACAGAGTGGACTTGGAACTCGAAACTGGACAGAATATAGATATTGATAATTTTCCAAATTTAATAAAATCGCACAGAGCTCAGTTCTTAAGGGTTGCAGAAAAATTAATAAAAATTGTTAACAAAAAAATAGCACCTAAAATTACTTAAGTAATATTATGTAATATTAAATGTAAGTAATTATAATAAATGTAACATAATTAAGAAACTGAGATATAAGAATAAGTATAAGATAAACAAACAAATAAATTGTAAAGTTATATATTATTAGTCTAATAGTGTAATAAATAAGTAATGTAAGTAAATATATATCAATGTTATAAAATAGAAAACCTTGCTAATGAAGCAAAACTGTAAATATAAAATAAAGAAGAATAAATAAAACAAAAATAAAAATCCAACCTGTCCCCCTTCCCAAATAAGGATGACTCCTTCCCCTCCCATAAGTGTGAAAGGCCGATATGAAAGTGCGAGAGGCATACAAGCGAGACGAGTATAGTAATAGAGGACTGGAATAAAAGATGAAATATATTTAAGATTTAGATAGCTAGTAATTAAGTGTGAAAGGTCGGTAATGTATGAAAGTGCGAGAGGCATAAATGATAGAACTAGAATGAAGTAGAGATAAAGAACGAAAGAGTAGAATGGCTTAGGTTCGAGATGATGGAAGCCCCGAGCTTCTCGGGGGCTGTGATGAGAAGGAAGGAGTGACGAGACGGCCCTCCTATCACTGTCTTTGTTACCGGCGCTCGGGGCTCCCACCAGCTCATGCAGTAGTTAAGAACAGCCCCGCGGGGCTACGGCTCACAAAGATATATTAATTAGCCTAGGAAACATAATGTAAATTAGACTCTGTCCCAGGCAATGAAGCTAGCAATAAAAAAAAAATAAAAAAAAAAAACGGATGCTTTAACCGCGTAAGGGCGCCACTGTAAACCTTATGGTTGTACAGGACCCTGCGGGAGATAAATAAAAGTAGAAGTAGTTGAAAAATAGTATATATTTCCCGATAGGGCCAAAAGTAGTTAAGTCAGGGTCGCAGGTGTAGAATTTAGATAGGCAACCGTAAGGTGGACTCTGCCGCGAGAGGCCGCGGAATCTGGACTTATCTGAGGGAGGGCCAGGTGAGTAGTAGTCGTAGGGTTCTCCGGCTGGGCAACGGCTTCCACTCCCGGTCTAGGCGCGACCAGAAGGAGCCTCGGAGCAGCTCTTAGCCAAGAGGTAGTAGGTGGTAGTGGTGGAACCGTCAAGGTTCAACCGTAACAAAGGACGCTTTTTTTTTTTAGCATGTGGAATCCTCAAGGACTTCACATCGCCGTGAGCTAGCGGCCAGATGGGCATGTCGGACTCCTACCGACTAAACCGCACGGTGTCTTCCAGTGCCTTGTGTGCTCGAAGACCCGGGTATTCCCGTGGAGGATATCCCCAGGACCTCGAAGGCATGGCCGCTGGGGGTCCAGCGACTCCGGCTCATCGGGGGACGTTGTGGTCCTCACAGTGTGAAAACGCGTGCACAGACACAGTGCAATGCGCTCCGCCCTGGGCCTGTCTGTGCTAGGACAAGGTTAGCCCAAACCCTTGTCCCCAGGCTCACGCTCATGGAGGTCGGAGATCCGTCTCGGATCTATGGCGCCCGGTGCGTCTTCTGCGGCCGGGAAAGATACTGGTTCTTTCCCTAACCTTTTCCGCTGCCTCTTTCGTACGCATCACCTCATCGCAAAACGAGACGGTGGCGTTCCAGGCACTCGCACTTCTAACCATGGCCAAAACCAGGGTCATCAATGTGAGGCTCCCCGCACCGACGGCGGCCCCGAGGGCACGCCTCTGATCACTCCACGCTGTACACTCAGCCAGCGTGTGGAATGGCGTGTCCACAGGAGAGCCATGGCAGTGGTGGCACTCGGGCGATGGCTCCCGGACTATGCGATGCAAGTACTCACCGAAGCACCCATGCCCAGTCAGTACCTGCGTCAGTCGGAAGGAGAGGCTGCCATGTCGCCTCTCGAGCCATTCCTCTAAGATGGGTCTTACGGCCTCAATTGTGACGTGCCCTGCCCTCGGATGCCCAAGACGTTCCATCCAGGACCCTGGAAGACAGAAGCCTGGGGTAAGAACCTCAGCCGGAAACCTAAAAGGCTTCCAGCCTCTCCTCAAGCCCAGGTTGGCTGGAGAGGCGGGAAGTCTTACATATAGGTTGTAGGTGGTAGGTACATAGAATAAAATTTAGTAAGGGTTGGTTGGCACACTTGTGAAAATTATAGTTTTATACATATTCCTACCCACTTATAGCTATGGCTGAAAATTAGCGATTGTAATAGATTTAGAATTTATAAAAATAGCTATTAATTGCGGTAATACATAAATAGGTAAGAACACTATAGATAGAAATTAGATTTAAACACTCCTTCCTGTAGGAACAAAAGTTAGTAAGGATGATTGATTATAATTCAAAATCAAAAATCTTTATTCATGTAGGTCACAAAGTAACACTTATGAACGTCAAGATTACTGCTTCTACATTTACATTTACTGCCAGATTCGCAAAGCAATAGGTAGAGCCAGAGGAAGAACCTGGCAATAAAACTCATGGCCACCCTTTTCTAACCGCCATTTGACACAGTTTGATTAACATGATATTTGACCAATTATACAGTAAAGAAATTTTACAAAAAAAAAAAACAAACTAAATGTTGTGTTCATTAAAATTACATTTACATAGTTCCTTTGAATTTATGTGAGAACAGTCGACTAAACTTAGTTTGCCTTAAATTTAAATAATATTATTTGTAACAATTGCTATAACAGCTATGAGCTGACCAGTCCCAACAGACGGCACCCGTTAACGGGTGTGACGCATATATCAGCCATCGCCCTATTCAACCGTATTGTAGGGAACAAGGCGACCCGATACATACGCCACCACTGCCAGGACACTTAGGCGAGCATGACATACCCAAAAACTACACAGCAACTATCATGTCAATTTTTAAAATTATAAATAAGTCTACATAGTGCTCACACAATAACAAAGTCAAATTACATATAATTATGTATATTAGTTGTTACCGGGACTAAACGCAGCCATACCTTTAGTTGCCTGGCGTTTCAAATTATTTATACTGGAGAATGTTAATAAAAATAATGTAAAAAAAAATACCATATATATATGCAGATTCAAGACAAGTAGATAATATAACACAAGATTCATTCGAATCCTAAATAGCTCGAGCGAAGAGCAAGCAACTCATTTCCATTTATTTTTATCATTCAAATAATCATTAATTGTGTAATAAGCCCTTTTCAAGAGGTGCGTCTTAATTTCCGCCTTAAATTTATGTAACGGCAGGTTCATAATGTCTAAAGGAATTTTATTATATAGGCGTACGCCAATTCCTGCAAAAGCTTTTGTAAACGATGATGCGTTCCAATTAATTTATGCTTATTTCTAGTATTTATCGAATGTATGTCACTGTGTCTATTGTATAAATGTATGTTCTGTTTAACTAACATGATATTTGCAAAAATATACTGTGATGCAACCGTTAAAATGCCAATTTCTTTAAATTTCTCTCTAAGAGACACTCTAGCACTCAATTTATATATTGCACGTATAGCTCTCTTCTGGAGTACAAAAATTACTTGTAGATCAGCTGCTTTACCCCACAGCAAAATGCCGTAAGACATGACACTATGAAAATAACTAAAGTATACTAGCCTGGCAGTTTCTACATCAGTGAGCTGCCTGACTTTACTAACGGCAAAGGCTGCCGAGCTGAGTTTACCTGCAAGACACGTTATTTGGGCGTTCCACTGCAGTTTGCTATCTAAAGTGATCCCCAAAAATACAGTTGATTCTACAATATTAAGGGTATCACCGTTCAATGTTATATTTGTACCGCAATTCCTGACATTAGGCATGCTAAATCTGATACATTTTGTCTTCTTAGCGTTTAGTAGCAAATTATTGGTCATAAACCAATCTACAACTTGGGCAAGTGAACTATTTACGCCGTTAAAATCAGTAAGCGTACGATCTACTTTAAAAATAAGTGACGTATCATCAGCAAATAGAACAATGTCGCACAAGTTCTGTATATAGAATGGCAGATCGTTAATATAAATTAAAAATAGAAACGGACCTAGAATTGATCCCTGCGGTACGCCCATAGCTACAGATGCTCCAGAGGAGCGAATTTCATTAACATCAACATGTTGTATTCGATCATTTAAGAAGGAGGCAACAAGATCCAGTGCAGAGTCTTTGATACCATAATAACAGAGTTTTCGCAATAGTGTTTTATGTTCAACGCAATCAAATGCTTTGGAGAGATCGCAGAATACACCAATAGCATCTTGTCTATTCTCCCAGGCGTCATATATATGATTCAGAAGTGTCACACCTGCATGAATGGTAGAACGACCCCTTGTGAACCCATACTGCTCTTTATGTAGTAGCATATTAAAATGAGCTTGTAGTTGTTGCAATATAATTTTTTCAAAAAATTTGCTAATGGCAGGTAATATTGAAATAGGTCTGAAATTACCAGGGTCGGTTTTGGATCCAGACTTAAATAGAGGTATTACCTTACTGTGTTTCATTAAATCCGGAAACACTCCTTTATCGATACATTTATTAAATATTTCAGCTAGATGTGGAGATAAATTAACAATAATAGACTGTATTAATTTCACAGAAATATCCCACAAGTCAGCTGTCTTTTTTGAGTTAAGCGACTTGAATACTTTAATGATATCGTTGGGGTTAACACATTTAAAGCTAAATAAGACATTGCACTGATCTACGCTGCCCCCAAGTATGCGTTGAGCTTTGATTGGACAAGAATTTAAGGAGCTAGTTGTTTTCGCAGGTATGTCTATAAAATAGTTGTTAAAAGTTTGTGCTACATCTAATTTATTATTAATCACCGTGTTATTTATAATTAACTCAAAGTTATTATCACGGGGTAGTAATCGACCGGTTTCAGTATTGATTACATTCCAAGTCATTTTTACCTAACTAACTAACTAACTATCTTCACGCTGTATCCCTGACGGGGTAGTCAGAGAGGACAGATCGCCAGGCTTCGCGATCCATACATACTTCTTTCGCTTCTTCGAGATTCATCAATCGCTTCATACACGCACGTCTGGGTATCCGAGTGCTTTTGACCTTTCCGTTTTTGAGCAATCTGCTCACGTGGTCTTCATATGTAAGTCTCGGCCTACCCTGACTCCTTCTACCCTCTACTTTTGAACAATATATATTCTTCGTCAATCGTTCTTCACTCATTCGTCGGACGTGTCCAAACCACGAGCACGTCCTTTTCCGGCGGAATCCGCACTGAGCCTCCCATAAATACCTTTCAGACTTTTCTTGTATTCGTGCCGTTATAACCTTTGCATACACCTTACTAGCTAAGCTGACCAAGCTGATCGCCCTGTAGCTGGAGCAGTTTAGGCGCGAGCCTTTCCCTTTGTAAATAGGTACTACAACTGCTACTCGCCAGTCATCCGGGACCTCACCCGTCCGCCAGCACAAGTTGCATAACAGACATAGTGTGTCCCAGACACGCGACCCACCGTACTTGATCATCTCAGCAGTAACTCTGTCTTTTCCCGCAGCCTTACCACATTTCATACTACTTATCGCTTGTTCTATTTCTTTCATACTAATGACTTCAATGACATCGGGATCCGGAGCATCGAAGTGAGCTCCACTTCCCGATGTGGCATCTCTGTCTTTTCTTGCATACATCTTTCCATAATATTCACTCCATCTCTGCAGGACGTCAGTTTGGTCTGTTAGGACGTCATTGTTAACACTAAGCACTTTATTTTTACTGCAGATTGCCGAACAACTCCGGGCCTTGCCTACCTCTTTCCAGAAGAGCTTGGCATTATCCCGGAAATTGGACGACAACCTTTCATCCGCTTTCATTCTGCACCTTTCACGAGCTTCTTCTATCAGTGCCTTCGTGTTAACTTTCTGCAGCTTGTATCTCTCTTTCATATTAAAATCATTTCGCGAGGCTAAGTAGTCTAGCCATGCTTTCTTCTTCATTCGAACTGCTTCTTTCACTTCGTCATTCCACCATGCATCACGCTTATTACTACTGCCTCTTTTCGTTCCTCCACACACTTCCACAGCGGCATTTATCATACTATCCCTAAGGTTCTGCCATACACTTCCCACATTCTCACTGCTTACATTGACGTCGCCAAGCTTTTCGGCTACCCTTTCATTATATTTATCCCTAATAGATGCATCCTGCAGCTTCCAGCTTTTGATGCTATAAGTCGGCTCAAGCTCAGGACACTCGGTACGATGACGCCAACCCGCGAACAGACCCCTAATCCTAGTTATGACTAGGTAGTGGTCTGATCCCAGCTCAGCGCCTCGATAAACCCTTGTGTCCATCACCTGTTTACGGAGCCGACTATCCATTAGGAATAGATCTATCATGCTTCTCTTTGACTTACATCTCCTCGTATACATATGAATTTGTTTGTGGTTGAACATTGTGTTCGCCACAAACAAATCCTTTTCCTTACAAAATGCCAGTATTAGCTTGCCAGCGTCGTTCACCCTTTTATCCCCATACTTCCCGAGTACCGACTCAAAACCATCGCGAGCGGTACCCAACCATCCATTCAAGTCTCCACATACTATGAGTCTTTCATTTCCTTCTATCACATTTAGAGCTTCTCTCATACTCTTCCAGAAATCCTCTAGCTCACTCGCATTCGACGAAGATACTGGCGCGTAAGCAGCTACCAGGAAAATCTTCGTCAAACCAAGTTTTACACGGATCCAGAGGATTCTAGGACCTACCAGTTTGTACTCATACATACCGGAGGCCAATCGCGAGGACAGCAAAATTCCGACCCCCCGACTGCCATGCTCGCTCTCTGGTACTCCAGACCAAAGCGCGAGCATCCCACCCGGGAGCTCCAAGACTTCGCTGCCCTTGCGCTTGGTCTCTGTCAAGCACACTGCATCTAACTTACTCTCATTCATAACATCCATCAACTCATTCATCTTATCTGTCATTCCTCCCCTAACATTCCACGCAGCTACCCTGCACTCCATCCTCCACTTCCCGCCGTGTCGGGCCACGCGTGTAGGGTGGCGGTCCCCTACGCCGCTCTGGCTTACACTTTTCGCACCAGCGGGGACGAACTGGTGCGCGTCGCCTCGGGGGCACGCCCTAGCAGTAATCGCCCTGGTGGCACTCGTGTTGGAGTAGAATTGCAGCCGTAGCTGGCAGGGATGGCGACGTGCACGCTTCTACTCTTCATCCCCTTCATTTTTACCTTATTTTTTGAATCTTTAATCTTATTACTGATATGTAACGACTTGGCAGCAGCACAGGTCTTTTTGAAGGTCTTGGAATATTATTTTACATTTGAATAAAAGCAGGATCAAAATTAAATTGCTTCATACCATATAGTTCCTACAACTTAGCCCTACTTTTATAAATACCTGTAGTTGCCCACTCACAAAATTGCAGGTTTTTGTTTTATAAAATGTTTTTGATTTAAATATATTGTTGTACTCAGCTTTAATTGTATTAAATAAGGAGTTATATAAGCCGTTGGATCTTCCTGATTAAAATCAATATTAGTGACTTTTGCTGAAACATTAACATTAAATTGTTTAAGTCGATATGCACTCATTGGCCTACATACAATTTTATTTCCTTTGTAAGTGACATTAATAGGAAACGCTGCTTTTTGACCAAGATGATCTGATGAAAAGTTACTTAGTATCTCCCTTGTTGTTGTTGCACAGTTGCAGAATATATTTTCTATACATTTTCTAGAATGTGAGGTAATTCTAGTAGGCTCACAAAATAAATTTTGTAAGCCAAAAGACTTAAACAAAATTATAAATCTGATACATTTCGAAGACTGCACAAGTATGTCAAATCCCCACACACCACAAAATGTTTTCTACTAGTAAACAAACGCTTTAATACATTTTCCATTACAGTTTCTAATAAATTATAATCCCTTTTTGGAGGACTGTAGACACAGAGGACAATGAGTTGCTCAAGCTCAACACGGGAAAATTCAGCAGTACGCTCAATAGAAAGGGCCACAATATCTTTACGTTCTTTACATTTTAAATTATTAGATACAAATATAAGAGAGCCCCCACGAATGGTTTTCTTTCTTGAGAACGCACTGCTAAGTGAATAAAATTCATTGTTGAACAATAGTTCATGACTTTTTAACCAATGTACTGTAATCCAAAAAAAAATTGAACATTGTGTTCCTTTATATAAAGTTCTATTTGTAGTAGTTTTTCAGAAATGCCTTCAATATTTTGGTGAACTAAGTTTAAACGACTAGAAGTATTGTTAATATACTTAGAATTATTACAACCAATATTATTATCAGTGTCTTTAAAAAAAGTAGACCGAATGGGCTTAAAAGACCTATAACCTTGGCCAGATTTTTTACCTGTTGTCTTACAAACTAGTTTTTTGAGATAATATCCCAAGTTAATAAGTCATTATTACTAAGCTCAAAAGGAGCTGGTTTATAAGCCAATAATTTGGCTTTATTCAATAAAAAATTTGATAACAATACAGCTATCTGACGTCGTAAAAATGTTGATAGTAAATAACTATCTAATGTCAAAAAGTAATTATTCTGTAATAAAAGATTACAGTCAAATAATTCTATATTCCTACAATATGTGGTCAAGGTATGTAATTTTCTATTCATATTGTATCTAATGTTATTTCAATTTGTGTAAAAGATTTGCTATATGGCAGTGTTGACTGTATAACCTGTTAAACTTGCAAGTTTGATAACTGTTCGTAAAACTTAATGATAGTTTTAGTGTTTTCATTATCTCTTCTGCCAATAAGTATCACTATTGTTGTTTGTGGGCAATGTGTACTGGTTAATACCTTATTAATTATTTGAGAGTAGGATGCCCCAGGAAATGAAAGGGTTATGACCGAATTACCCAGATGTTGAACTAAGTGATAACCTAAACTTTTGCCTATTTCATCACAATAAACAACAGTTTTTCCAACGTTTAAAGGTTGAAAAAGGAAAAAATTAGAAACTTACCGGGATATTCCGGGTCCAATATTTTTACATAAATTTTATAAATGAATATTGTTTTAGGAAAGTACTTTTGTGTGGTAGTACACAGTATCGTAATTGACAAATCTAGGTTGTTCTCGAAACTTCCTGTCAACTGCTTATATAGGGCCCAGGTGCGGATTGAGGCCCGGGAGACGGGATCTCGATCTCCCCTCCACGCTTCATCATCATCATCCGAGCGTCTGTCCCAGTTGCGTCTCGCGACGCCCGGGGTCCGCTTTCCTACATTTTCTCCTCCACTTCGCACGGTCTTCGGCATCCCCTGTAGTGAGATCATTGGCACGCATGTCAGCCCTTACGACGTCAAGCCAGCACTTCTTGGGTCTTCCCCTCTTACCGGGACCCGGCGGGGCTGACATGGCCAGACATTTGTTACCTACGTAGCCCGGCGGTTGCCGCAAGACGTGACCATACCAACGAAGGCGACACTCTTGCAACTTGTCTGCAATGTCACGGACGTGAAGGCTGCCGCGGATGCGAGAATTTCTCACGCGGTCCATCCGCGTGACCCCACACATCCACCGTAGCATCTTTATTTCCGTGACACGCAGCTCCTGCTTGTGTCGCTCCAATATCGGCCACGTCTCACTGCCATGTAAAAGGACAGGTCTAATAATGGTTTTGTAGACCTGTCCCTTCAACCGGATCGGCATTTTAGGGTCACAAATGACACCGGTCATCTCCCGCCATTTGGCCCACGCGGCAGCAATGTGTGACTTGACATCGCAATCGATGTCACTGGACGTGTGAAAAACAGATCCCAGGTATTTAACCTGGTCCGTGCGCTCGACCAAATCACCGCCTATGCGGACGGATGTGGGATCTGTCGAGTTTATTGCCAAGTACTCGGTCTTCGCCACATTTAGTTTCAGACCGCCGTTCTCAAGCGTCTCCTTCCACGCCTTTACACGTCGCACCAATCTGCCCCTGTCCGCGTCTGCCAGCGCAATATCGTCAGCATACATGAGCAACCATGGAGGCTGCTCATGTGGGTTTCTGATGCTGTCCGACAATTCGTCTAATATTACACTGAACAGAAGCGGACTAAGGATCGAACCCTGGTGTACCCCGACGGTGATGGGGAAGGGTTTCGTGTCGCCAACAGCAGTCCGAACCATTGAATCGGAGTCACAGTACATGTCCCGGATAGTGTCAATATAGACCTCTGGAACCCCTTTGGACCGCAGTGCCCACCAGATCATCGCACGAGGAACACAGTCGAAGGCCTTCTGCATGTCTAGAAACAAACAGTGCAGAGGCGTGTTCTTCGACCTGTATTTCTCTGCGACAACCCTCAGGGCAAAAACAGGGTCCGTGGTCCCATGACCAGGGCGAAACCCATATTGACACTCCGAGAGAGTACACTCCTGCCGGATCCGAGAGTCTATAATCCTCTCGAAGATCTTCATGGTGTGGGACATCACCTTAATACCGCGGTAGCTCCCGCTCTCCTACACTGACCCCTTACCTTTGAAGACTGGAGTAATAATACTCAGTCTCCATTGGTTTGGGATCTGCCCGCTGAGGAGTATGCGGTTAAAAAGGTTTACTAAGATGCCCACACCGCGAGGACCCATCGCCTTCCAGGCTTCGATGGGGACTCCATCGGGTCCGACAGCTTTCCGATTCTTCATGCGGCGAAGCGCAGTCAGGACTTCTCCAGGCGTTACCGGTGGCACTAGTCCCTGATTCGGAGGGAGGTCCGGAGGCTGCACCTCTTTGTGCTGTTTATTAAGCAGCTCGTGGAAGTACGAGCGCCATCTCTCCTTTACCGCGAGGTCTTCGCTTAACAGGTTGCCCTCAGGGTCTTTTACACAGCGACACTTGGATATATCCTGCGCCGCTTTGACCCTGGAGCGCGCCAGCTTATAGATTAGCTTCTGCCCCTCAGACGATTCCAGCTTATCATACAGAGGTTGTAAGTGGTCACGTCTGGCTCTGGCTACAGCTCTCTTTGTGACGCGCTTGGCAGCCCTGTACGCGTCGCGGTCTTCAGGAGATCCGGTCGCTTGCCACTTTTTAAAGAGGGCTTTCTTCTCCCTAGTCTCCCTCTGGACTGCGTCGTTCCACCACCAAGTTTCCTTGTCACATTTGCGTCCACCCTTAGACACACCGAGCACCACCTTCGCCGCTCCAAGGATGGCCGCCTGAACTTTGTCCCAGTAATCTTGAACTGGTTCGCCTTCAGTGTCGGTGCACTTGTCACCGACAGCTGAGACGAACTCCTGGGACCTAGTTTCATCAAGCAGCCACCATCTGATGCGGCGCTGGCACCGCTCGATGCGTTTGCCTTTGGGCTTCACGCAGAGGTCCATGACAAGGAGACGGTGTTGTGCAGTAAGACTCTCACCGGGTATGACCTTGCAGTTGGCCACCTTGCCGATGCTGTGTCGCCTAGTGAGTAGGAAATCGATCTGAGTTTTACGCCTCCCGCTCTTGTAGGTGATGAGATGTTCGGATTTCTTTTTGAAATACGTGTTCACAATGGCCAGATCGGCAGCCGCACACGTTCTAAGGATAGTTTCTCCTTCAGCGTTGCGGGTGCCGTATCCAAAACCACCATGAACACGCTCAAACTCCTCACACCTCTCACCCACATGACCGTTTAGGTCGCCGCCCAAAACGATTCCCTGTGACAACGGAATGCTCCGAAGCACTCCCTCGAGTTGACCCCAAAACGACATCTTATCGGCGTCGCTACAACCGGCCTGTGGCGCGTAGGCACTTATCAGGTGGGTAATAATCCCATCGATAAGCACCCTCACGATCATAAGCCGGTCGCTACAGCGTTTCACCTCCAAGATGCCACTCTGCAGCCCCTCGGAGAGCACAACGGCCACCCCGTTCTCCCTACCAGGCGCACCCGTGTAATACAGCTTGTAGCCGTTCTGCAAGGGCCGGGCTCTGTTGCCCTTCCACCGAGTCTCCTGCAGGAACGCCACGTCCACCCTCCGCCTGGAGAGTACTTCGGCCAACTCTACCGCACGCCCAGTCAGCGTGCCAATGTTCCAAGATGCGAAGCGGATTCGGGTTGGGGCTAACTTCTTTAGCCGTGCTGGCCCGACACACGGCAGCCCTAGCCCACTTGCCACAGGAGTCGGGCGGGGCTCCTGCGCGCCGTTTTGCGGCGGCGCCCTATCCCTAGCTACATTCCGATTGTACATTTCCATTTAGTTTTGGCGGGTGGCTTTTATGGGAGCGACGCCCTCAGACCTCCCAACCCCAGAGGGGAAAGCCAGCGCCAGAGCCTCGTCCGTTAGTCAGCAGGTGCACGCACTAGCACGGGAGGTTGACTTGGGCCCCGAAGATCTTGGTGGGTCCCCTTACACCCAAAGTCCTTAAGTTGTGAAAGAATTAGATGCAATGATGAATTTTCACCAATTAAAACTGTGTGCAGTGTGGATAATAGTATATTAAGTTCAAGTAGTAATTGCGAGGCATCTACGAGTATAATAGAAAAGTTGCAAATAAAAAGTGATGCAAAGACCATAGTCTATTGCGATGAAATAGGTAAAAATTTTGGACATTATTTATCACAGTTAAGTCATTCTGTAATAAATCATACATATCCAGGAGCTTCATACTCTCAAATTATAGATTTTATATATTCACTGGTACACACTGCATGCAGTCTACTATAGTGGTGCTAGTTGGCAGAAGAGGCAATATTAATAGTGACAAACTTTTAAAAATTTTTGATAAGTTATCAAGTCTGCAAGTAAAACAAGTAATTTTGTCCACCTTGCCATACAGCACTGCCATGAGCCACAAGGAAAATCACTTAAGATACAAATTAAATATGAAACTACATACCATGGTATCATATTCCAAAAAAATTGAATTGTTCGATTGGAACATAATTTTCAATAATAATAGTTTGTTGACATTAGATAGATATTTTCTATCAAAATTTTTACAACGAAAGGTAGTTCTGTTGCTATCTAATTTTTTAATTTTTCAAGCCAAATTATTGGCAAGTACAACTGCTTTTATTGAGCAGGATAGTTTAGATACTTCACATTTGGAAAATGAAATTCCAAAAAACTAGTTTATAGGACAACAGATAATAAATCTGGCCAGTTGACTTTGGCCCCTGAGAATAATCTTAGTAAAAATATTGTTTTTATAAACCTGGTGCACCATAATGTTAGAGGTTTAATAAATGGTAAAGATTTAGAGTTAGAGCTATACATTAATGCAAATTCTATTAATATTTTGTGTGCTACAGAGCACTGGTTAAAAGATCATCAAATCACATTGTTGAACTTCGTAAATCACCAGGTTGCTAGGTCGTTCAATAGAAAACATTCTAAACGTGGAGGCTCTTTAATATTAATTAATAAAAACTTAAAATTTAAAGAACGTAAGGATTTAGTAGCCCTCTCCATTGAGCGAGTTATTGAGATTGCCAGTATTGAGTTTGAGCATTTCATCTTGTTAAGCGTATACAGTCCCCCTGATGCTTCTTACATTAAATTTGAAGAAAAGCTTGAAGAAGCACTGTTCAAATGCCAATGTTCTAAGAAATCTATAATAGTTTGTGGAGATTTTAATGTTGATATATTAGATACATCATTAACTCCATCAGAGAGAAATAAAATGAAAAATTTATTTAAATCCTTTAATCTGCATAGTACATTCTTAGAACCCACTCGTATTACAGCCACCAGTGCAAAATGTATTGATAATATTTTTACTGATATTAAACCTATAGATAAAGGTATTGTGGATCCTGTGGAGTCAGATCATCGTGGCCAATGGATAAAATTTCCTAAAAGTAGTAACAAAGTCAGCAAAAAACAAATTAAATATGTACCAATTAACCAAAGTCGTTTGAATAATTTTAAAGAAAATGTATTAAAGAGATTACCATATCTACCTAACTTCACTTGTGTAGACCAGTCATATAAACACTTATTTAATTTGATTAATGATGAGTTTGGCAAAGTTTTTACCTCAAAAACTCTACAGATTGGTGGTCGTCCTGTTTTCAGTGACTGGGCAACACCAGGTATCTTTAAAAGTAGAAATAAATTATTTGAATTATATTCAGAAAAATCATATAATTTTAGGCAAACCTTTCAGGAATATGTTAAAAATTATTCAAAGATATTTAAACAAACGTGTCATCTTGCTAAGTCAAACTTCATTAAAAATAAAATTTCTAATTCTGTAAATAAAATAAAAATGACTTGGAACATCATTAACTCTGAATGCGGTAGATCTTTAGTGACTGAAAGGGATTTCCACTTAAAAGTAAATGGTTGCCATGTTACAGGGGACCTGGAAGTGGCTACGGAGTTTGAACATTTTTTCAAAAATGTACCTATATTGATAACAAAATCTCTCCAAGCATCTTCCAGTTCCGCTGAACTTTTATTAGAAGAATCTGTTCTTTGTTGCAGGGATGCATTTGTATTCACAGATATTTGTGCTCAGGACATTGTAAAGACATTTAAATGTATCGAAATTAAGAAAACCGCGGACATTTGGGGATTATCGGTCAAAACTGCATCATGTATAATTGAAAGCGCTCGTGGCCCCGCGGTCTCAGTGTTCTGTAAACGATCACTGAGTTACGCAACTTTCACTATGGCTGGTCCTCCGATGGGTGACCACTTTGTGGCATTTACATTTGCGAGCGTTTCCGTGCTTCGGAAGGCACGTTAAGCCGTTGGTCCCGGTTGCCAGTAAAATGGCAGTCGTAAAGCCTGGTTGAAGGCCTTATGGGCGGCTTGAAAAAATTCAACAGCAGGTAGCCACAACCTGCGTCTGTCTATTTCAACACGGCAATGGGCTCACCACCTATTACGTGGGACAGGAATCCATACGGTGAAAAGTGGGCATACAATATGCCTCTGCCACCCCTTCGGGGATAAGGCGTGATGGATATTTAATTTTTAATTTTTTTAAATGTATAATTGAGGTAATTGCGCCCCATCTAGCAACTGTGTTTAATGACTGTGTTTCTAGTGGTACATTTCCTGATTTAATGAAACACAGCAAAGTCGTTCCCTTGTTCAAGGCTGGCAGCGCTACAGAGCCGTCTAATTTTCGACCAGTGTCAGTGCTACCAACTTTGAGCAAAGTATTTGAAAAAATAATCTTGAATCAAATGCTATCCCATTTTAATAGTCATAAAATACTCCATGCGAATCAATTTGGGTTTACGAAAGGGCGCTCAACTTCCGATGCTGGTGTTGAGTTATTAAAATGTATTCATGAAGCTTGGGAAGACAAGCACGATGCATTAGGTATATTTTGCGATCTATCAAAGGCTTTTGATTGCGTTCAACATGAAACACTGTGCAAAAAATTACACCACTATGGAATAAGAGGCAAAGCTCTCGACCTTCTGTCTTCATATTTGAACAATAGAATACAGAGGGTCGATATTAATGGTACACGTTCTGTAGGATCCATGGTTACAATGGGTGTGCCGCAAGGCTCGATACTTGGGCCATTCTTGTTCCTCATTTATATTAATGATTTACCATTTTATGTAGGGGACAGGAATAGGATTGTTTTGTTTGCAGATGACACCTCATTAATTTTTAAAATTAAAAGACAATTAGATAACTATGACGATGTAAACAATGCAATTGCAAGAGTAGTTCATTGGTTCAGCTCAAATAATCTTTGCCTTAATGAAAATAAAACTAAATGTATAAAATTTACTCTACCAAATGTAAAACAAGTTGCGGCCAATGTTCAACTGAATGGACAAGTGTTAGAGTTTGTAGAATCAACTGTGTTCCTAGGTATAACTATTGATGCCAATTTGCAGTGGGGCCCACACATAGAAAAGACAGCCTCTAGATTAAGTTCGGCTGCATACGCTGTAAAAAAGATCAGGACTCTAACAGATGTGGATACGGCTAGAATGGTTTACTTCAGCTATTTTCATAGTATTATGTCTTACGGTATTCTCCTTTGGGGGAGTGCTGCAGATTTAAATATTATTTTTGTTCTACAAAAGCGGGCTGTACGCGCTATTTATAATTTGGGCCCCAGAGTTTCTCTCCGAGAAAAATTCAAAGAAGTAAATATTCTAACCGTACCATCACAATACATTTTTGCCAATCTTATGTATGTCCAGAAAAATCTATCACAGTTTTCTAAACTCTGTGAAAAACATAATATAAACACTAGAAATAAAAATAATCTTTCAGTCCACCACAGTCGACTACATAAGATTGGCGATTCTTTCCAGGGTAACTGTATACGCTTTTACAACAAGCTTCCCTGTGACCTGAGAAATTTACCTTTAAATAAATTTAAAAAGTTTATTAAAAACAAGCTTTGTGAAAAAGGTTTTTACTCCGTTACAGACTATTTGCAGGACAGGGACGCCTGGAAATGATCTGCTGGCAAAGTGAAATAATATTAAATTGTAAATAGGCCATCAAAAAAAAGCCTTCCTAAGTTTCTTGCCGGTTCTTCTCAGGTGGGCCGCGTTCCGAACCGGTGGTCGCTTTAAATATTTTAAATAGTGTATGACATTTTGTAAGCGCCGTTAAAATGGTCTATGCAAAATAAAGATATTTTTATTTATTTAAAATGGTTGCTGCCTTTTACTTAGCCATAAGCTATCCTTTTCCCGAATCACCCTCCCCACACACTCCCCTCTTTTCAACATAGTAGCAGCAAGAATACATAATATGTCCCTCATTTCACTTTATATTCCTCACCCTTGCTCCTCACTTATTCCAGACCACTTATTATTATTCAATTCTGTCCCCCCTCCGGTGATCATCATGGGCGACTTTAATGGTCATCACACCTCTTGGGGGTCAAGTGACTGTAACTCATTTGGACATGCACTAATAGAGATCTTTGATGAGGCTAATCTGTGTCTGGATCCCAGACTCGTAGAGTCCTCCCAAACCAAAATCCTAGTGCTGTTGATCTTACCATATCGTCGCCGGGCCTTGCTTCCCTAATCTCCTGGAACATCCTCCCCCACTCATATGGTGGTGATCACTTTTCTATAATAATAACACTTACTACTACCACCTCCCCTCCTATTAACCCTTCCCCCTCGTGCAAGTATAGGTTGTCAGGGGCAGACTGGAATGCATATGCAGTATCCTTGGAAAATAAAATTAATGCCATTCCCTCCCCTCTCCCTAACAATGTTTTAAATTCCTACTCAGATTTGCGGGACTCCATTATATCCTCTGCCAATGAGCATATTCCAGTCAAAAACTCTTCCAATTACACCTTATCCATCCCCTGGTGGGATGCTGAGTGCACAGAGGCCGTTAGGCTTAGACAGGAAGCGGAAACTATTTATAATTCAGCTATGACAGAGGACAACCTTTTATCATATAAGCAGAAGGCTGCTAGGGAAAGAAAGATTTTTACCTAAAAAAAAAAGAATGGTTGGTTGAACTTCTGCGAAAACTGCTCACCCAGATTACCATCAACAGTGGTGTGGAAGCAAATCAACAAATTTAGAGGTGCCTGTTCCACTGAAGATGTTGACTGTAATGACCTGACATCATGGGTAGATGCCTTTGCTGACAAGTTGGCCCCACCATGGGTTCCCACAGAGGACTCCGTTCCTAATCACCATCCTCTTCCTTTGCCTGGCCAAAATGCCCTAAATGAAATTTTCACTTTTAATGAACTCAAACTGGTTTTGGATGGATTGAAAGATTCAACCCCAGGTCAAGACGAGATATCATTCTCTTTTTTAACCAGAGCTACAGATAAGACTAAAATGTTTTTCCTGGATATTGTCAATCAAATATTTGATAACGGTATAATCCCCCATGATTGGAAGACCCAAATCATCATCCCTATCCTTAAACCTGGAGCAAACCCATCCTCCCCTAATAGCAGACGCCCTATAGCCCTCTCCTCTGTGCTATGTAAGGTGGCAGAGCACCTTATTAAGCATAGGCTTGAGTTGTGTGTAGAGAGGCGGGAGATTCTACCCAAGTCACAGTTTTGATTTAGGAAAAACTTTAGCACCCTGGATAGCCTTGGCATTCTTACCACTGAGGTACGTATATCTCTCCTTCAAAAGTGGTACCTTGTGGCTGTGTTTCTGGATATACAGTCTGCATATGACAATGTCTTGCTTCCGGTACTCAGGAAGAAACTCCAGCATCTGAGTATCCCTGAGAGGCTCGTACAATTCTGTATTGGTCTTTTGACGGAGAGAACTATTGTTATAAAAAATCTGAATTTCGTTCTCACAACCGGACTATTTGGACGGGTCTCCCTCAAGGTTCAGTATTAAGCCCACTGCTCTATAGTCTCTACCTATGACTTGGAGTCAGTTGTCATTCCACCTTGCCAAATTCTCCAGTACGCAGATGATTTGGCTCTTTATATGACGTCTAGCTCAATAGATGATATATCTGCTAATTTGAACATCACCCTTAACCTTTTAAACACTTGGCTTCTGGAGCATGGTTTATCCTTGTCTCCATCGAAAAGCAAGGCGGTGCTATTTACTCACAAGAGGAACAGCCCCTCTATAGACTTAAGGATAGAAGATCAATCCATCCCCCAGTGCTCTAGTGCTAAATTTCTTGGAGTCTGGCTTGACTCTAAAATGAAAGGAGCCACTCATATTGACTATATATCTTCTAAATGCGAGAAAAACGTCAATATCCTTCGCTCTTTATCTGGAGCATGGTGGGGTTGTCACCCTTTCACTCAAAAACTACCTTTCTTCTTGAACCATGTTATAAAAGATCTCTTGAAAAACTGGACAAGATTCAGTACAAGTGTCTGCGCATTATCCTCGGGGCAATGAAATCATCTCCTACCAACGCTTTACAAGTTGAAGCTGTAGATCCCCCACTGTTCCTTCGCAGACAGTACCTATGCGACAGATTCCTCTTTAAACGTATACAAAATTCTCAGCACTCACTCCTTGATAAACTGAAATTCCTTTTCAATTACTACAACTCAAATACTAGGACTAATCAAAATAATTTACCTTGCCTAGTAAATAGTTTCATAAAATACACCCGTCTTCCTCACCCGGTAACCCAGAGCCAGCTGAATCCACTCTACTCTCTACCTTTCAAGGCTGTTACTTTCCATCCTAATGTGCTGTTTGATTTGGGCATTAAAAAGGGTTCTATGGATGCGAATGAGATATTCAATAATGTCATATTTAACAATTTTGATGGATGGCTGAAAATCTTTACTGATTCTTCCAAAGTAAATAAAAATGAGCCTGTTGGTTCAGCAGTATGGATCGGGATCCATACTGCTGAACCAACAGGCTCATTTTTATTTACTTTGGCTCAATATAATTTTGTATGCCGGGGCATACAAAATTATATTGAGCTACCAATGCCCTCCTATGACTTCTATTTTCACTGGAGAGTCGATAGCAATTCTTGAAGCCATTCAGTATATTAAATCCCATAATCTTAACAAATCCCTGATCTTATCTGACTCCAAAAGCTGCCTACAAGCTATACTTGCAAACCCTTTCCGCTCCAAAACTAAATTCTCCATCTTTTTTAAAATAAGAGAGGCACTACTGCATTGTCATGAACGGGGTTTGCTAGTGGTACTAGCGTGGATACCAGGTCATTCAAACATACCAGGTAATGAGACTACAGACTCCTGCGCAAGAAGTGCCATTAGGATAGGAACAACTGAGCACTCGTACCCTCTACCGCATGACCTAATGCAAGTTCTGAAAACCAGCCTTAATCTTGCTTGGAATGACGAGTGGCGTAAATCCAAAAAATTAAAAGGGAAATATTACGGAGCAATCCAACCCACCATACCTAATAAGCCTTGGTTCTTTAAATAAATAACTTTAACTTTTAAAATTACGTTAAATAAATAAATAAAATAAATAAATAAATATCGCGGTATAAACAAGCATGCCATTTCCGTAATTTGTCGCCTCCGCTTAGGTCACGCCTGTACTCCAGTCCATTTGGCGAAGATTAGGGTAAGGGATCACTCTCTCTGCGAGTGTGGTTTAGGATGAAGGTTCTGCCAATCACATCCTCTTCAGTTGTCCCCTTTATCGAATCTCACTGTATGATTTTCTTCCGGACCATATTCCTCGCCCCTCCACTATTGAATCCCTCCTTTCCTTAGTTTTCACACCCTTTGTAAAAACCCTGGGTAAAGTTATTGAAATTTACCAACTAAAAATTTAATCATATATAAATATACAACTGTGTTGTCTATTACTTATTCATGATATCTAATGTACAGCCTTATATATTTATATTTAATATTTAATTTATAATTAAGTTGTATTTGTGTTGTCTTTTTGTCCAGGTAATTCTGACTTGGCTAATTACAAATTCAAGGCCACCGGTCAAATCCCGAGCCACTGTATGTCTCCTTCGTTACCAGTTCTAGCTACGGGACACCGGCAAGTTGCTGCAAAGAGCACAGAAAGCCATAACAAGAATTGAATTGAATTGTCAAGCTCAATTTAATTTGGTAGCTTTTAGACTTATGTAAATTTAAATTACACTTGATCTTGAGCGGGGTATTGGAATACGATTATTTTATCTATGTCAGATGCCTCTAGATTAGTCTATGATTTCCGTGTCCTGTATCTTGTAATGGCGACTATTGCATTGTGTACCTACTGTAAATGTGTAACTTTTATTGTGAACAAATAAAGACTTGTAATCGTGATGCTTTGTTTTATCAAATTCCAATACATGACGTCAACTTGAGAGTAGCTAATGAACAAAGGAAACAAAAGGAAAGGTTTGATAAAAAAAAGTAAAATCGCAAAATCATATAAAATCGGTGATTTAGTTAGGATAGAAAGAGAAATTGCTAGTAACAATGGGAAGTCACGGAAACTTCTGCCAAAAGTTCAAGGACCGTATAGCATAGTCAAGGCACTAGATAATGATAGGTATGTTGTAGAGGACACTCCACTTACAAGAAAACAAAATAGAAGGTACGAGGCTGTTATTTCCGTAGACAAGATACATCCATGGGATCTGATTTTGACGAGACTGTAGCAAATGATGATAGGCAATCTGTTTCTGACAAAATCGCACCAGGCATTGACACTGAATCGGACTAATTACGACTAAGTAATAATTGTATACGAAAATTACACGAAATTTAATTTTTAAAACAAATATTATATATATAAACTAGCTGTCCCGCCCGGCTTCGCCCGTGACGTACTTCGAACCCCGTGGCACCTATTTAATCCCGTTGTTAATTAATTTCACATTCACAATAATGTATGAACATTTTCCAAATTCATTGATTACTTCACCGCTCTCCATGCAGTACCTACTTACCCCCGCACGGGCCTGTCGAATTATGGTTACACGAAATTAATTTCTTTGCGCTTTATTTTGAATCTGCGATAACTCGTAAGATATTCATTTCATTTGCAAGGTGTAAAGGGACAAAATAATCTCCATGAAATGCTGAAGCCAACTAACGTAGTAAAAATGATAAGGATTAATAGTATATTTGTATAAATAGCCTTCAAATTACCGCTTTATAATTGATAGCTTTTTAAAGTATTAAAATGGATATAGTATGTTTGTAACACTTTTTTTTTTTGGTTCTACCACCGGCTTATCTCCGGGCAGAGCAATTACGAGAGACTCTAAAAAGAAAAAATCCCAGGGCGCCTTGTATGAAGAATGTGTGTGGTTGGGAGATAAATAATATGCTTGCATAATTGTTCTTTACGAGGTTTAATAAAAGAGGAATTCGATTATTTTAAGGAAAAAATCTACCTCACAATAAAAAATTATAAATATTTAACAATATAAGTTCATCACAGGTATCAATTATTACATAAATGCAATGCTAAGGGTATAATGTTCATAAATAGGTATTCTTCACACACACATAAGAAAATATGCAGCAGATACAGGAGTAGAAAAATGAAAAAGTACTCAGCTTTGTGCTAGGGTGCGAGCTTGCGGAGCGAGCTGACACTTCCGCTCACGCCAAGCTTCTGTGCGTCGACCCGCTGATGCCCAACGCTGAGGAAGACTGCCCGAGGACCAGGATTGCCCTCAAGAGCAGCAGTAATTGATGACAGCCCACAGAGACCGTGAGCAGCGGCCCTTGTGAGTGCAACTCACAAACAAGTAACAGAATCTTGCGAAGCCTCCGCGCCTTTCCTCCAAGGGAAACCACAACGCTTCCAGCAATTACGTGGATAGCGGGGTTTCTTATACACTCGTACGTGATTATGACTATTAACGGCTATAGAATTAGGCTGGATTGGCCAAAACTTGCACAAGAAAAATCACAATTAACGAATTTTGGAGAATATCTCAGAAATCTGGAGAACTTCGGGTATCCTTTAACTATCTCAGGTCGGTAATCGATCTCGATCCTCCCACACTCCTCCTATTTATCCTTTTTTTCACTCCAACCCCACTCTGGAGAACTTTTGTATTACAGAACATTGGTTAAAAAGTCATGAACTATTGTTCAACAATGAATTCTATTCACTTAGCAGTGCGTTCTCTAGAAAGAAAGCTATTCGTGGTGGCTCTCTTATATTTGTATCTAATAATTTAAAATGTAAAGAACGTAAAGATATTGTGGCCCTTTCTATTGAGCGTACTGCAGAATTGTCCTGTGTTGAGCTTGAGCAACTCATTGTCCTCTGTGTCTACAGTCCTCCAGATAGGGATTATAATTTATTAGAAACTGTAATGGAAAATGTATTGAAGCGTTTGTTCACTAGTAGAAAACATGTTGTGGTGTGTGGGGATTTTAATGTTGATTTACTTGTCGAAATGTATTAGATTTAAAAATTTGTTTAAGTCTTTTGGCTTACAAAATTTATTTTGTGAGCCAACTAGAATCACCTCACATTCTAGAAAATGGTATAGATAATATATTCTGCAACTGTGTATCAACAACAAGGGAGATACTAAGTAACTTTCCATCAGATCATCTTGGTCAGAAAGCAGCATTTCCTATTGATGTCACTTCTAAAAAGAATAAAATTGTATGTATACCAATGAGTGCACATCGACTTAAACAATTTAATGTAAATGTTTCAGCAAAAGTCACTCATATTGACTTTAATCAGGAAGATCCAAACAGCTTATATGACTCCTTATTTAATACAATTAAAGCTGAGTACAACAACATATTTAAATCAAAAACATTTTATAAAAACAAAAACTTGCAATTTTGTGAGTGGGCAACTGCAGGAATTTACAAAAGTAGGGCTAAGTTGTACGAACTATATGGTATGAAGCAATTTAATTTTGATCCTGCCTTTATTCAATATGTTAAAATTTATTCTAAGACCTTTAAAAAGGCCTGTGCTGCTGCCAAGTCGTTACATATAAGTAATAAAATTAAAGAGTCAAAAAACAAGGCAAAAATAACTTGGAATGTAATCAATACTGAAACCGGTCGATTACTACCCCGTGATAATAACATTGAGTTAATTATAAATAACGAAGTGTGTAATAATAAATTAGATATAGCACAAACTTTTAACAACTATTTTATAGACATACCCGCGAAAACAACTAGCTCCTAAAATTCTTGTCCAATAAAAGCTCAACGCATGCTTGGGGGCAGCGTGGATCAGTGTAGTGTCTTATTTGGCTTCAAATATGTAAACCCAAATGATATCATTAAAGTATTCAAGTCACTTAACTCAAAAAAGACAGCTGACTTGTGGGGTATTTCTGTAAAATTGATTGAGTCTATCATTGTTAATATATCACCACATCTAGCTGAAATATTTAATAAATGTGTTGATAAAGGAGTGTTTCCAGATTTAATGAAACACAGTAAAGTAATACCTCTATTTAAATCTGGATCCAAAACCGAGCCTGGTAATTTCAGACCAATTTCAATATTACCAGCCATTAGCAAAATTTTTGAAAAAAATATATTGCAACAATTACAAGCTCATTTTAATTTAAATATGCTATTACATAAAGAGCAGTATGGGTTCAGAAGGGGTCGTTCTACCATTAATGCAGGTGTGACACTTCTGAATCATATATATGACGCCTGGGAGAATAGACAAGATGCTATTGGTGTATTCTGCGATCTCTCCAAAGCATTTGATTGCGTTGACCATAAAACACTATTGGGAAAACTCTTTTATTATGGTATCAAAGACTCTGCACTGAACCTTGTTGCCTCCTACCTAAATGATCGAATACAACATGTTGATGTCAATGGAATTCGCTCCCCTGGAGCATCTGTTGCTATGGGCGTACCGCAGGGATCAATTCTGGGTCCGTTTCTATTTTTAATTTATATTAACGATCTGCCATTCTATATACAGAACTTGTGCGACATTGTTCTATTTGCTGATGATACGTCACTTATTTTTAAAGTTGATCGCACGCTTAGTAATTTTAACGGCGTAAATAGTTCACTTGCCCAAGTTGTAGATTGGTTTACGACCAATAATTTGCTACTAAACGCTAAGAAGACAAAATGTATCAGATTTAGCATGCCTAATGTCAGGAATTGCGGTACAAATATAACATTGAAGAGTGATACCCTTAATCTTGTAGAATCAACTGTATTTTTGGGGATCACTTTAGATAGCAAACTGCAGTGGAATGCCCAAATAACGTGTCTTGCAGGTAAACTCAGCTCGGCAGCCTTTGCCGTTAGTAAAGTCAGGCAGCTTACTGATGTGGCAACTGCCAGGCTGGTATACTTTAGTTATTTTCATAGTGTCATGTCTTACGGCATTTTGCTGTGGGGCAAAGCAGCTGATCTACAAGTAATTTTTGTACTCCAGAAGAGAGCTATACGTGCAATATATAAATTGAGTGCTAGAGTGTCTCTTAGAGAAAAATTTAAAGAAATTGGCATTTTAACGGTTGCATCACAGTATATATTTGCAAATATTATGTTAGTTAAACAGAACATACATTTATACAATAGACACAGTGACATACATTCGATAAATACTAGAAATAAGCATAAATTAATTGGAACGCATCATCGTTTACAAAAGGTTCACGACTCTTTTGCAGGAATTGGCGTACGACTATATAATAAAATTCCTTTAAACATTATGAACCTGCCGTTACATAAATTTAAGGCGGAAATTAAGAGGCACCTCTTGAAAAGGGCCTATTACACAACTAATGATTATTTGAACGATAAAAATAAATGGAAATGAGTTGCTTGCTCTTCGCTTGAGCTATTTAGGATTCGAATGAATCTTGTGATATGCCTTGAATCTGCATATATATGTTGTATTTTTACATCTCTACATTATTAATAATTTGAAACATCTGACAACTAAAGGTTTCTAAATTGGCTGCGTTTAGTCCCGGTATACAATGTAATTTGAGTTTGTTATTGTGTGAGCACCATGTAGACTTATTTCTTTGAAATTGACATGATAGTTTCTGTGCAGTTTTTGAGTATGTTATGCTCGCCTAAGTGTCCTGGCAGTGGTGGCGTATGTATCGGGTCGCCTTATTCCCTATAATATGGTTGAGTAGGGCGATGGCTGATATAATGCGTCATACCCGTGAACGGGTGCCGTCTGTTGGGACTGGTCAGCTCATAGCTGTTATAGCAATTATTAAAAATAATCTTATTTATATTTAAGGTAAACTTAAGTTTAGTCGACTGTTCTCACATAAATCCAAAGGAACAATGTAAGTGTAATTTTAATGTTGTAAGCCATTCCTACATTTTAAAATGGCATCCATTGTCTTTCTTGCCAGATTCTTCTTCTTCAAGGGTAGGCTGCCCTTAGAACCGGCAACTATAATCGCTCTAATTTTGATATGATTTAAACACAACATTGATTTTGTTTTTTTTTTTGTTTGTATAAATTCATTACTATATAATTGGTCAAATATCATGTTAATCAAACTAATGTAATTACTGGCGTTTAGAAAAGAGTGGCCATAAGTTTTATTGCCAGGTTCTTCCTCAGGCTCTACCTATTGCTTTGCGAATCTGGCAGTAAATGTAAATGTAGAAGCAATATTCTTGACGTTCATAAGTGTTACTTTGTGACCTAAATGAATAAAGATTTATTATTATTATTTCCTTTATTCATCAATTACACTTATCAATTACATTTTTAAATACATTATAAAAAAAATCTATTTAAAAATATAAAAAATAGTATCCCACCGGCATCGGGTACAGGGACCAAGCTACCGGTGGTCAGGACTGCAGAGACAGAAACTTCCGCATAATACGTGCCGTGCCCAGAAGAACCGCCTTTTGCATCAAGCCCTTGACCCAACTGCCTAACGCGAGCCTCTTGAGATGTTGGTCAAGGCTCTTGGCGATCAGGCCATGTGCTGATACAACTATCGGAACAATAATCGCTGAATCCACATCCCACATGTCGACAACCTCATGAGTAAGGTCCAAATATTTTATTTGTTTGTCCTTTTCTGCTTTTACAAGATTCTCGTCATGTGTTATGGTTATATCAACGATTAATGCGAGGCGTTCTACCGTACCCATAATACGGTACCTCTGAATCGACAAGGTTATATTTCAGTGCAAGTTGCTGATGGACAATCCTGGCTACTTGGTTGTGCTTATGCAAATACTCGCCGTTGGCAAGACGAGAACAACCAGATATTATATGTCTAAGAGATTCACCAGGTAGGTGGCATGCCCGACATATGTCAACCGTACCATCTCTCAGAATATACTTCCGATAGTTATTCGTCATAACAACTTCATCAGTAATTGCGCAGACAAAACCCTCGGTTTCGCCAAATAAATCACCGAACCGTAGCCAGGAGACAGAAGCTAATAAATCTACATCGGGTTTATGTAAAGCCCGATAAAACCGTCCATGCAGTTCTTTACTCTGCCATATCTCCTTGCGATCGTCAGTACTTAGTATTAGTGGTTTGCGCCAGTTCTCTTTGGCAAGAGCGAGTGGGGTCAGTCCATTATCTATTGCCACCATATCCCTATGCATCCCCACGTCAGTACGAAGAAAATATTCTCTAAGGTTGCATATCTCACGGTTATGCAAAGTTTTGGCATTTAAAAAGCCGCGACCTCCACATTTCCGTGGGATATACAACCTCATTACGGAGGAACGCGGGTGATGCATTCGATATGCTGTCAATAGTGAGCGAACTTTCCTATCCAGGGAATCTAATTCGGTTTGAGTCCATCTAAGTATGCCGAAGGAGTATACTAAGACTGGCATAGCCCACCCGTTGATAGCGCGCACCCTGTTTCCGCCCGATAAAAGACTTTTAAGTACCTTTTTTAGGCGGCCCAGGAAACGCTCTCCCAACGTTCGTTTCATGTCAGTCTCAATAATACCCAATGCCTGCGACATACCCAGATATTTATAGGTTTCAGTTGCGGAAAGGGATCTAAGTTTTGTAAAATCTGAAAGGCACAACTTTCAGATTTCACAATCCGCCCCTTCTTAACATGCATAACAGCACATTTATCTACACCAAACTCCATTTTGATAGAGTTACTAAAAGTTTCAGTGACCTTTAGTAACTCAGTCAAGTGGGGTTCGGTGGAGGCAAATAATTTCAAGTCATCCATGTAAAGAAGGTGCGACACAACATGACCTCTTCTCCGAAATTGATACCCCAGCCCTGAATTCTCCAGTAAAGTACTGAGTTGATTCAGCGCTAGACAAAACCACAAGGGACTCAAACTGTCACCCTGGAATATGCCCCTCTCGATCTTTACAGGTTCTCCATTCCCAAAAACCCGACGACATCCTGGATAAACAAGAGCCGTTCTCCATTGCCCCATACATGCCTTCAAGAAGGTGCATAGAGTTGTATCAACTTTATACAACTCTAGCACCCTCAACAACCATGTATGAGGCACAGAGTCATAGGCTTTCTTATAATCAATCCAGCATGTCGCCAGATTTCTCCGGTTACGGCGGACCTGCTGATTAATGGCCATGTCAAGAATAAGGAGTTCTTTAGTACCACGTGACCTGCTTCTACATTCATTTTGAGAGTCGGACATTATGCAATTATTATCAATATGAGTTGTTAATTTTACTCTCAAAATAGATGTAAGAAGCTTATAGACCGTAGGTAAACAAGTTATCGGTCTATAATTTTTAGGGTCCGTGGTACTACCTGATTTATAGAGAAGGTGAGTAATGCCTGAGGTCATAAAAGATGGAAGCGACCCAGACTCAAGTGATGTTTGAAAGCAAGATGCCAAACAATCATGTGAGCTATGAACCATTTAAGCCAAAAATTGTGCAGTCCGTCCGGCCCAGGTGACTTCCAATTGGGTAACGAACGAACTGCACTGGCAATGTCATTAGACGTTATTATTATTGGTTCCATAGATTGGATGGACTCACATGACAATCCGACATCCCGCATCCACTCATCCTCTGTATGACTAACAGGCGCCGACCAAATACTTCGCCAGAATGAATTTGTGGCTTCAGCATCGGGCAGGCACATGTCAGCCACACCATGATCAGTTTGCTCCCATCTTCTATACACCCACCTCTCATCTTTTTGGAACGAACGATTTTAAGCATAGCGTTCTAATCTCTTTCTGTATCGTCGTATACGATTTGCCCACGCATAAACTTTCTGCTTCAGGTCGTCAATACGTTCTGTGACCCGAAAAGAATATTTGCAAGGACCAATATCAGTCCCTGCAAACGCCCGGGTCACAACACGCATTACTCTCGGGCGTGTATTACCCGCCCTGAAGCAACACAGCTTGCCAATGAGCACCCTAGTCTCGGCGATACGACGCTCAATTCTGCATTGCCAGGCTGGGACAGATTTTGATCGAATAGCTGATTCAAATTGTGTAAATTTAACACCAGCTACCCGACAAACTGTAACAGCCGCACAATACAGAATTGAGTGCGCATCACTTATGTCTACACAATTGTCAAAATAACTTGGTAAAACCGAGTCGAGGGCACACACTAGCGCTATGTTCTTTTTATGCGTAGGCAAACGCGGCACACGTGGACGATGCTTAGCATCAGAAAACCTATACTTATTAATCGTTCGTTCCAAAGTACTCCTTAATTCATCACTGTACTGGGTACTTACTCTTGTAACGACATCATCCAGTACTTCATCAATTGATTCAACATGATGTACGTCATTAGGTGTTTCATTTATTTCACTAGGTTGAGACGAAGTAGGAATGATGTGGTTACATTGTACTTCAGAGCGAAGCCTCTCAAGTGCGGTGTCATTCAACATGTGACAGCGTTGAATGGCTCGCACCTGATCAGACAGCCGTTGTGCCGAAACGTTGACAGTTGGTTCTAGTACCTGAAACAAAGGCAGCATACTAACACGGTACGCAGTGAGATTAATTCCTCCCTCTGTAGCCGCAAAATATGCCCGCATAACGTTTTCATTCATAGATAAAGTCCATCGTATGCGGTGCACATTACCACCGGCAGCCGGCGGGCCTCTGGGCTCCAAGCACGTCGGTGGCCGGCGTCTCCCCTGCCGACGTACAGGTGTTGGCGACGTCGGGGGGGAGACATACTCGTCGCTCGATGACGAGCTCAACGCCTCAGCAACATTCAAAGTTAATATTTCCATGTGCTGCGAGGCGGAGCTTTGCGACGAGTCCGGTGGTGTTATCTGTGCATTTCGTGTTCTGGCTCTTGTTAGCATAATATATTTACATAATTTTCATATTGTAATATTTTCTGTTTGACATGACTTTAGACTTCATGTCATTCTCCAACATCATAAATTTCTTGAATTTTGCATATTTATTCTTTGGTTAATTTTTTCTATTGTATGTTATATTGTAATGGTACGAGTAAATTCTATTTTATACCTGAAAAACGTCTTGATGTATAAATATTAATGAAAATTAATGGTTTAGTAAAATATTATTGCTGTAGACATCGCCAATTTTTTTTTTTTTTTTTTTATTATTATTATTATTATGTCAAAAATATCCTTTTCTTGTCGTTCAGTAATCAACATACTAATTTCTACCACCATAGACCAAGTTAAAGTTATTTTATATTTATGTTGAATTATTGATTTAAATACTAGTATTCCTTGAAAAAACTGTTTATTCAATTTTAATGTTATATTTTTTAATTAACATGGGATCTGTTGACAATCAGACCCGGTAATGCCATCTATACGCAAACGCTAGGTACTATCATCCTATCCATCAATATAGCTAGCGACGCCTGGCGGCAATATGTTCGCACTACCTCGCTAGTCAAAACTGCATGTTACATGTTATTCTTATGAGATAGACATATATATCGTCGCGGACTTTTTTGTACCTTTATTGTGTTTGACCTACATTAGATACACAATTGCACGATACATTATTTTGTTATATCTCAAAGGATTTAGGCAGCGTTTTTGTTGAAAGCTCCCAGACGGCTTATTTTTTCCGACATTCCCAATAAATATCGTTATAGTTTGGTCAATGTATGCAAAAACTTAACAAATTATACACAAAAACCTTCTATAAGAATCACACTAACTATTACAAAAAACCGCATCGTAATTCGTTTCGTAGTTTTAAAGATCTAAGCATACATAGGGACAGACAGCGAAAAGCGACTTTTGATAATATGTAGTGATATAAAAAAGAATATAAATATCATTGTATAATAAAATGAGGATTTGAAGGATTATGTAATACTTCTAATTAGAATTATTGTGATGTAGTTATGGATTATGAGTATAATGATGTAGTTATGATTATGTTACATGAGTTCAAGATTACAATAACTTAAATAAGAATAAATTTTAGTACGTGAAATACTAATTAGTTATTATTATTGCGTAAATTATGCAAGTGAGGCCGAGAAGCCAATAGCAGGAGCATATAGTTACTCGTGTAGCTACTAGTAATAGCTCGTGTAGTAATATTCATAATTAAAGATTAATTATTATTAAATTAGAATAATTTGTAAAAGGTAAAAATATCAATTTAGTTATTATTGTGAAGTAAATTATGCGAAAGAGGCCGAGAAGCCAATAACAGGAGCATTTATTTACTTGTGTACGATATCTGCATACATGGGAGGCCGAGAAGCTATACAACTGGAGTATGTCAGATAAATTGAATATATACATATGTATATAATTGCACACATGAGGCCGAGAAGCCAAGTGATAGTTTGTAAATATCATGAAATTGAAAAGGATTTGTAACTAAATGAAAACGAAAATTGTTGTAGATACTATGATAAACGATATTGTATATTTGTGTGATAGATACTGATATTTTGTGCATCATGTTTCGGGTGGGCCCGAAAAGTTCAGAATGGCCGAACTGTTATATTGTATTATTAATAGGCACTGTATTGACTATCAATTATAGTCTGTGATTAGACCGGCCCGAAGTCTACTATTTCAATAGTGTATCAATAGAGTGTCAATGGACTGACAATGGCGCAGTTTTGCACTTTTCGTAGTCCGCTAACTATTTAAGACCAATGGCTTCTCACTGACTTGTCATTATCCTGCCACTCGAACAAATCTGTATTCTACTAATCAATGACGTCTCGGTGTCTTTCCAATAGTTTGTCAAACGGTATAGAGCTAAGGGCTCTAACACACAACCAAATTTGGTCTGCCGGACCTCGACAGATTTGATCCGCCGAGTCTGCCGACTAAATCTGTTGTCGCAACAGACGACCAGATCCGACCGCATCGGACGACCAGACGACCAGACAGGGTGTTCAGATTAGGGGCTTTTTCCCTATTCTAGGGTAAAATTACTTTTTTTAAGGAACTTTTGTGGAAATGAAAAGTTTCTAATAAAGTATATTATTTTATACGCATTTAGTGAAAAGCTGCAAATTTGAAATTACACACACACACACACACACACACACACACACACACACACACATTTCAATTTTACTTATCTACGTAGATAACTGGTATGCATAGTATTCCTCTACATAGAGTAAATAAACACTACGTTATGTATTAACGTAGCTCTTTTTTCTTTCTGGCAAAAAATGTATGAAAATGTAATTTTTGGGGAAAGGTAAAATCGATACTGGGGACATTTTTGACAAAGTAACTAAGATGGCAACATTGGGAAAAAAATTATAAAAAAGTGTCTATTTGGAGAACAATTAAATTAAATCTGGGGAAATTTACGACAAAGTAGCTAGAACGACAACATTGATCATATCCGATGCGGATCGAGGCGGTTAGGGCTTATAGGGCTAACACACGACCGGATTTGATCCGATCAGACCGCGGATTTGATTGGCCGCCCGACCAAATCTTACCATCTGTAGAGCAGTCCGGCGGACATAATTATTATTAATTGAGTCCGCCTCGATCCGCATCGGATATGATCAATGTTGTCGTTCTAGCTACTTCGTCGTAAATTTCCCCAGATTTAATTGAATTTTTCTCCAAATAGACACTTTTTCATAAAAACTTTTTCCCAATGTTGCCAGATGGCAATGACAAAGAATGACAACATTGATCATATCCGATGCGGATCGAGGCGGACTCAATTTATAATAATTATGTCCGCCGGACTGCTCTACAGACGGTAAGATTTGGTCGGGCGGCCAATCAAATCCGCTGTCTGGTCGGATCAAATCCGGTCGTGTGTTAGGGCTTTTACAGACGGTAAGATTTGGTCGGGCGGCCAATCAAATCCGCTGTCTGGTCGGATCAAATCCGGGCGTGTGTTAGCCCTATAAGCCCTAACCGCCTCGATCCGCATCGGATATGATCAATGTTGTCGTTCTAGCTACTTTGTCGTAAATTTCCCCAGATTTAATTCTTGTAGTCTACTAATTATTTGACATTAGTTTCAATGACCTCACGATGGCTTCGGTATGATTATTTGTCATTATGCCGCCATTGAACCACCATCAAGCAGACACTGCTATTATACGAGTTGTTGATAGTATATTTATCTCACATTTAGTTAGTAATTAGTTAAAAACGAAAAATATTACCTACACTTATTAATGTTAGGCAAAGATAATCGATGAAAATGCGAGAAAATAATGTTTCTGTACCTAATTCCCGAATCAGGGACAATATTTTTTATAGATTAAAAATATTCCATGATAACAATTTAAGTTATGGAATTTCATTTTTGTTTTAGGTACAAGTTAAATAAACATAAAACATAAAAAAATATTGTGGGGCACTTTTCACACAGCGCCCTCTAGCCCAAAGTATTATATATATATAATATTAGCTTGTGTTATGGGATCACGGCAATGGGCTCACCACCTGTTACGTGGGACAAAGATGCATACGGTGAAGTGTGGGCGTTTAATATGCCTCTGCCTACCCCTTCGGGGATAAAGGCGTGACAATATGTATGTATGTGTTATGGGATCTAGATAACTGATAAACATATTATAAACATATTTATATATTTCTAAATACATAGAGGGGATGAAGAGTAGAAGCGTGCACGTCGCCATCCCTGCCAGCTACGGCTGCAATTCTACTCCAACACGAGTGCCACCAGGGCGATTACTGCTAGGGCGTGCCCCCGAGGCGACGCGCACCAGTTCGTCCCCGCTGGTGCGAAAAGTGTGTGCCAGAGCGGCGTAGGGGACCGCCACCCTACACGCGCGGCCCGACACGGCGGGAAGTGGAGGATGGAGTGCAGGGTAGCTGCGTGGAATGTTAGGGGAGGAATGACAGATAAGATGAATGAGTTGATGGATGTTATGAATGAGAGAAAGTTAGATGCAGTGTGCTTGACAGAGACCAAGCGCAAGGGCAGCGAAGTCTTGGAGCTCACGGGTGGGATGCTCGCGCTTTGGTCTGGAGTACCAGAGAGCGAGCATGGCAGTCGGGGGGTTGGAATTTTGCTGTCCTCGCGATTGGCCTCCGGTATGTATGAGTACAAACTGGTAGGTCCTAGAATCCTCTGGATTCGTGTAAAACTTGGTTTGACGAAGATTTTCCTGGTAGCTGCTTACGCGCTAGTATCTTCGTCGAACGCGAGTGAGCTAGAGGACTTCTGGGAGAGTATGAGAGAAGCTCTAAATGTGATAGAAGGAAATGAAAGACTTATAGTATGTGGAGACTTGAATGGATGGGTGGGTACCGCTCGCGATGGTTTTGAGTCGGTACTCGGGAAGTATGGGGATAAAAGGGTGAACGACGCTGGCAAGCTAATACTGGCATTTTGTAAGGAAAAGGATTTGTTTGTGGCGAACACAATGTTCAACCACAAACAAATTCATATGTATACGAGGAGATGTAAGTCAAAGAGAAGCATGATAGATCTATTCCTAATGGATAGTCGGCTCCGTAAACAGGTGATGGACACGAGGGTTTATCGAGGCGCTGAGCTGGGATCAGACCACTACCTAGTCATAACTAGGATTAGGGGTCTGTTCGCGGGTTGGCGTCATCGTACCGAGTGTCCTGAACCTGGGCCAACTATTAGCATCAAAAGCTGGAAGCTGCAGGATGCATCCATTAGGGATAAATATAATGAAAGGGTAGCCGAAAAGCTTGACGACGTCAATGTAAGCAGTGAGAATGTGGAAAGTGTATGGCAGAACCTTAGGGACAGTATGATAAATGCCGCTGTGGAAGTGTGTGGAGAAACGAAAAGAGGCAGTAGTAATAAGCGTGATGCATGGTGGAATGAGGAAGTGAAAGAAGCAGTTCGAATGAAGAAGAAAGCATGGCTAGACTACTTAGCCTCGCGGAATGATTTTAATATGAAAGAGAGATACAAGCTGCAGAAAGTTAACACGAAGGCACTGATAGAAGAAGCTCGTGAAAGGTGCAGAATGAAAGCGGATGAAAGGTTGTCGTCCAATTTCCGGGATAATGCCAAGCTCTTCTGGAAAGAGGTAGGCAAGACCCGGAGTTGTTCGGCAATCTGCAGTATGAATAAAGTGCTTAGTGTTAACAATGACGTCCTAACAGACCAAAGTGACGTCCTGCAGAGATGGAGTGAATATTATGGAAAGATGTATGCAAGAAAAGACAGAGAAGCCACATCGGGAAGTGGAGCTCACTTCGATGCTCCGGATCCCGATGTCATTGAAGTCATTAGTATGAAAGAAATAGAACAAGCGATAAGAAGTATGAAATGTGGTAAGGCTGCGGGAAAAGACAGAGTTACTGCTGAGATGATCAAGTACGGTGGGTCGCGTGTCTGGGACACACTATGTCTGTTATGCAACTTGTGCTGGCGGACGGGTGAGGTCCAAGATGACTGGCGAGTAGCAGTTGTAGTACCTATTTACAAAGGGAAAGGCTCGCGCCTAAACTGCTCCAGCTACAGGGCGATCAGCTTGGTCAGCTTAGCTAGTAAGGTGTATGCAAAGGTTATAACGGCACGAATGCAAGAAAAGTCTGAAAGGTATTTATGGGAGGCTCAATGCGGATTCCGACGTGGAAGAGGTTGCATGGATCAAGTGTTTTCTCTCCACATGATCGCGGAAAAGTTTCTGGCTCTTAGCCAGAAGGTTTTCTGCGCTTTTGTGGATCTAGAGAAAGCATTTGATAACGTTGTGAAAGAAACGCTGTGGGACTTGCTGCCAGGATATGGTGTGGACGGCTCGCTACTGCGGACAATACAGTCGCTTTATAGGGACTGTAAGGCTTGCGTGCGAGTAGGGGGGGATGTGTCACCTCTTTTTGATGTCTGTACAGGCGTCAAACAGGGATGTGTCATGTCCGCCTGGCTGTTCATAGTGTATCTGGACAGTTGCCTGCAGAAGTTGAAAGATTTTAATATGGGTGTGAATTTGGGTGACTTTACAGTAAACTGTCTGATGTACGCTGATGATGCGGTGCTCATGGCCTCATCAGAAGCCGACCTACAGGCATTAGTCAATAATATGAAAGAGGGGTGTGAAAGTAAGGGTCTCCGCATGAATGCAAGTAAAACTAAGGTTCTAGTATTTGAAAGAGGTGACGTAAGAACTAAATGCGAGATTAGGGTAAACCAGGAACGTCTAGAGCAAGTGAATGAAATTGTGTATTTAGGAAGTATGTTTAGCGCGGATGGAAGATGTGATTCGGATGTAGAACAAAGTTAACGGTGCTTTGTCCCAGTTAGTAAAGCGACAAAGCATCGTAAAAGAAGCACGAATGGCGATTCATAACGCAGTGCTAGTGCCAACTTTGCTTTACGGTAGTGAAACCTGGGTATGTCAGCAGATACATGAAAGTAAATTGAATGCTGTGGAGATGCGATCACTTCGAAAATTGTGCGGCGTTACCTTGGCCGACCGAATACGTAACGAAGTGATACGCAATATGGCAGGTTTGAATGAAAGTGTCAGCGTTAAGCTGGAAAAGGGCGTGCTCCGTTGGTTTGGACACGTCCAACGAATGAGTGAGGAACGATTAACGAAGAATATATATTGTTCAAAAGTAGAGGGTAGAAGGAGTCAGGGAAGGCCGAGACTTACATATGAAGACCACGTGAGCAGATTGCTCAAAAACGGAAAGGTCAAAAGTACTCGGATACCCAGACGTGCGTGTATGAAGCGATTGATGAATCTCGACGAAGCGAAAGAAGTATGCATGGATCGCGAAGCCTGGCGATCTGTCCTCTCTGACTACCCCGTCAGGGATACAGCGTGAAGATAGTTAGTTAGTTAGCTAAATACATACATATTATACATAGGAAACGCCCAAACTCCGAAACACACATTTGTGGATCACACAAATATTTCTTCCGACCCGGGACCTCTTGCGTAGCAGTCGGATACACTCCCACCGCCCCACAGAGGCGGTCAAGTTACAACTAACTTTACACTTCTCTTGTATTTCAGCTTATGTCTGATATATTCCTGTTATTTAATGCAGCAGGGTCTCCAAACTCTGGGTCAAAAACCAGTGCAAGGGCTATGTTGTGAGACATGTGAACAAAGCATTTTTGTGACTTGTGAAACCATTCATGAGTTATATGAATGCTATGCCCAACTCCTATTGACTAAAACCAGACAATACCCTTTCCTCTACGTATGGCCAAAGGCTAGGTTGGGGTGTCTGATACAAATATTTAGGTACCTCATGCATCAGAATCAGCTCATAGCCCACTTCAGCACAGATATAAATAAATAAATAAATAAATATCCATCACGCCTTATCCCCGAAGGGGTGGCAGAGGCATATTATATGCCCACTTTTCACCGTGTGGATTCCTGTCCCACGTAATAGGTGGAGAGCCCATTGCCGTGTTGAAATAGACAGACGCAGGCTGTGGCTACCTGCTGTTGAAATTTTTTAAGCCGCCTATAAGGCCTTCAACCAGGCTTAACGACTGCCATTTTACTGGCAACCGGGACCAACGGCTTAATGTGCCTTCCGAAACACGGAAACGCTCGCAAATTTAAATGCCACAAAGTGGTCACCCATCCGAGGACCAGCCATAGTGAAAGTTGCGTACCTCAGTGATCGTTTACCGAACACTGAGACCGCGGGGCCACGAGCGCTTCTAGGCTTAGGCTTCTAGGCGCTAGTTAGGCATCATTGGAAGTGACCACTGTCTTACCCCCTAACCTTATAGCGGCACTTGCATCATCTCATGCGTTGGTCTGCTGGTGCACCACTAGCGGGTGTCACTTGGGCCCTAGTAATATTGGTGGGGCCTTTTACACGCTACACACATACACACATTTCATATGTGATCTAAGTTGTAAAGGTAATAAAAAAAAAAAATTATTAGAAATAAATGTTTATTAATACATAATTGAATAGAACTTATAACAAATTTATTAAAATATTTTCTTGAAACTTAAAATCAGCCAAGCAATGTTGAATATGTATGTGAAAAAAGATGATTTCCTTATAGAAGGTCATGCCATGCAGCATGCGCTGGAGAACAAATTTTGGGCAGAGAAAACTAACTATCTTCACACTGTATCCCTGTCGGGATAGTCAGAGGGGACAGATTGCCAGTCTTCGCAATACATGCACAATTCTTTTGCTTACTGCAGATTCATTAATCGCTTCATGCATGCCATATCCAAGTACTTTTGACTATTCCGTTTTTGAGCAATTTGCTCACTTTAAGTCTCAGCCTACCCTGACTTTTTCTCTCCGTCAATGTTTAGTTGGACGTTTGGTGTGCAGAGAGAAATGTCTTAAAATAGACTATTGCTTCTAGTATTAATTTGCCTGTTTTCTTATTAGTTTGGGTGTAAATCTGAAAGCAATACTATCCTGGCTCTTTGTCTCTGAAAGGAAAATACAATAATTTATTTAACAATATCAATTAAATATCTATGCCTAAGTATTAATTAGTAATAATCTATACTATTATACAATTGTATAAATAGCAGTGACTACATTCCAAATAAATAAAAATGTATTATTGTAATCAACTCCTTCAGGGATTCTTCGTGCCTGTTTGTTCATTTGTTCGGAGTTGGAGCAAAATCCAGCCAGTTGATCACAACTCTACTATTAGAAAATTTTCCAGCTTAAATAATGTGCTATGTTTCATTAAAATTGCTTCAGCAGAAGTAATGATACAGCTTGAACTACGTAGTACTAGATATGCTATATTTTGGACAGGTCAAAGAATTTAGGTTTGTTAGTAAGACAACATTTTTCAACGCCCACTGGTTTTCAATTATGCACATGCTTGTTTCCAGTTGCCTGCCTCATCCACAAGACAGTAGGTATAGCACTTGCCGGTGGATTGTGCCCTAAAAATGTTGATAAAACTTCACCTCAACACAAATATCAATATGAAGATTTAAAAGTTTAATACTTGTTGCAGCTTAGATTATTGTTTCTGGGTACCTAATTTGGATTTGTTTAGTTTAAAAAACTGTCAATAAATGACAATTAAATAATTAGTATAGCCTAGTCCCCAGTAAAATAGTAAGGTAAGTCTCTCCTTAAACTTTTCAAAGCTATTGCTAGGCATATATTAAGGACAACTTAAGAAATATATGCTTCCTTGAGTTCTCAGTTTCCACTTGTGTAAAGTCGATTCTGCTAGTTATCTAAGAAAATCTAGGACGATTTAAATCGTCCTGGGTCAAAAGGTACACAATACTTTGAACAAGTTTATTATAATTAATAGCTACTACTCTCAAACTAAACACTTCACAAACCTTTTTTTTTTTTTTTTCTTTTCTTATGGCCTCTATGCCGGAGCGGGTACCGGCAATTCCGCCACTGTCTAACGTGCAATGGAGTTTTCCATGTGTATACTATTGATAAGCAACATTAACAATTTTGTATTGACTAATTGTGTATCTTGATTGGATTCCATTTCTAGGCCAGGTCCACAATTGTAATTTCTGAAAAAAGTAATAATATGTAATGTCAATGGATATACTTGTAACTTTTTTTTCGTGTAGCATAGGCACACAGAAACAGCCTAAGAAAGATATCATTTATTTTTTAGTTTATTTATGCTTAATTTGTGTTGATTGCCTCATTTATATACTTAAATCATTAAATATGATAAGTCTTTATAAAATGAACAATTATTCGAATCAAAATTATAGGAAACGTAATGCATATTGATATTATAAGAAAACTGGGTATTAATATTTTCATAAAATGGCAATGTGGTTGACAGCGCCACTGTTGAGCCATTGTCATTCCGTTGTCACTCCATTGACATGTTGCTGCCACCGTGTTTTTACGTTAGTAGATTACCGATTTTTGCTCAATGTCAATGGCATGTCAATTGAGTGGCGATGGAATGACCATGGCTTGTTCTTTAACGTAAATTAGTAGAATTGAGGCCCAGGGCCCGAAGTCTACTATTTCAATAGTGTATCAATAGAGTGTCGATGGCCTGACAATGGCACAATTTTGCACTTTTCGTAGTCCGCTAACTATTTAAGACCAATGGCTTCTCACTGACTTGTCATTAACCTGCCACTAATACAAATCTGTATTCTACTAATCAATGACGTCTCGGTGTCTTTCCAATAGTTTGTCAAACGGTAGTCTAATAATTATTTGACATTAGTTTCAATGACCTCACGATGGCTTCGGTTTGATTATTTGTCATTATGCCGCCATTGAACCACCATCAAGCAGACACTGCTATTATACGAGTTGTTGATAGTATATTTATCTCATATTTAGTTAATAATTAGTTAAAAACGAAAAATATTACTTACACTTATTAATGTTAGGCAAAGATAATCGACGAAAATGCGAGAAAATAATGTTTCAGTACCTAATTCCCGAATAGAGATAGTTGTAAAGAGAGTAACGTTCGTCACAATATTTAGCCTTAGTAAAAAATTCGCTGATTAAATATTCCATGATTACAATTTAAGTTATGGAATTTCATTTTTGTTTTAGGTACAAGTTAAGAAAAATAAAAAAATATTGTGGGGCACTTTTTAACACAGCGCCATCTAGCCCAAAGTAAGCTAATATTAGCTTGTGTTATGGGATCTAGATAACTGATAAACACACTTATATATTTCTAAATACATACATATTATACATAGGAAGCGCCCAAACTCCGAAACACACATTTGTGGATCAAACAATATTTGTTCCGACCCGAGACCTCTTGTCGGTCTGTTTTGGGTTTTAATATTTCTATAATTTAAAAATAATTTAAAAAAAAATATTTCAGCGTCATTTTGAAGAACATTTTGAATATATTTCTTTAAAGTGTCTTCTGACGTATCTTTTTCCAGTCTCCACACATGTAGGAACTTCTTACGCTCCACAGCTTTCAAAAGTTCAGATGCTGCATTACCTCCTCTCCTTATGGGATTTCGTCTTCTGGTAAATGTAACTTATGTCCACGTATTTTCATTTATTTTAGATGCCGCTGGTTTTCCAGCCACCGCCGCGTAACTTATTGACAAACTTTTAGTCTGCGTCAGCTGCTCATGGTTCTCCTGTTGGCTGTTATTACTCCTGATTTTTGGTGAAGTAGAGTGATTATTGGACCTTGCAACAGTCCCAGTTAATTGTTGCTGACTACCAGGGAGGGTGTTATTATTACTTCGTTAGTTTTCTTATCTGATTGTAAAATTTTAATATCTTGCTCATAGCTAACGCATTTTTTAATTACTTCCTCCAACTCTTGCCTCAATTTATTATTTTCTAATATCAAAATCCTTACTGTCATCCCGGTCCTTAATTTCTTGTATAATTTTTGTCTCAAGAGCGCTTAATTTATGCACTACTGTTCTATTAACTTTTTCCATTATATCTACCAAATTATTAGCACCATCGGTTGTCAATAACTTGTTTATGTCCATTATACCACCTTCTTCAAATGTATGGTTACTTACTTTGTCTATTTGACTCTCCAAAATGCCTTCGCGGCTTCGTACTGGAGTGCCATCCGTCACCCGTATTCGTCGTGTAACATTTGCACATGGGTCACACTTAAAACTGCGTTATATTTGAGTCTGCCCATCCTTGAATGCAGCCGATGTAATATATACACATCTATAATGATAGCCCATCTTGCATCCAGTGCATCTAAGCAGATCTCCTGCATCAATTCTTTTGGAGCACAAAGGACAGTTCATTATTTTGTTATATAATCAAAATTGTAGAAACTAATAGGTAGGAATATGCCACACAATTAGACATAAAATTAGACGCTTTACCAGAATACGACTTCTATATTTCAGCAGTCAAATCTGCTGCTGACTCTTCTTTTCCTCTAAAATCACCTCCTCGTTTATTAACTCCTTCCCCCCTCCCCCCACTGGTGGGATTCAGAATGCTCTGAGAGCGTCAGGAGACGTAAGGCAGCTGAAAATAAATTTGCAGCATCCCTATCTATGAATGACTACATTAACTTTAAGAAAACTTCTGCTGGTACTTCAAGGCCACTTTCAAAAAAGAAAACACTAGGTTGGCAGAAATTCTGTGAATTCTTGTCCCCCCGCTCCCCCGTTTCCCTCGTTTGGAATAGAATCAAGACTTTTAGACGGAGTTTTGTCGAACCCGATGCTACAAGTAATGATCCTTATTCGTTCCTCCCCGATTTCCTCTCTAACCTAGCCCCTCCTTATGTCCCTGAATATGACTGCCTGCCCCAACTCAACCCTCCCAATATAAATGCCTCTGAAGATGCCATGAACAACCCCTTTTCCTTTACTGAACTACCTTGTGCTCTCGATCGTCTCCATGACTCCTCCCCTGGGATTGGTGGTATCTCTTATTCCTTTATCTGCAAATCTTCTATCACTAGTAAAACTTTCCTTCTCAATATTCTAAACTCAATTTTTTATTCTGGAGACATCCCTGAATCCTGGAAAAACCAAATAGTAATCCCGATCCTCAAACCCGGCAAAGACCAAAAAAATCCTCCTCATGCCGTCCAATTAATCCTCAGTCGTAGCCAAAATTATGGAAATGAAAATAAAAAACAGACTTTCTGGTGAAACAGACAATGGTTTCTGGAATCTAGACAGATGCTAGCCAACACCCAATATGGTTTCAGAAAGGGAGCAGGTATACTGGATAGCCTCAGCATATTAACATCTTAAATTAGACTGGCCTTTTCCCGCAATGAGCATGTTATAGGAGTATTTTTAGATATTTTCGCCGCCTACATAGGCTGCACTAAAAGTATCGGGAATGGAACATTTCCACTGTTCCTGTCATATTACAATCTTTTTAATTGAAAACTCCTTGGTTTTAAAAATCGAATACCATTTATAAATAAATGGTATTCGATTTTTAAAACCAAGGAGTTTTTTATTTAAATAAATTTAAATAAAAGATTCTCGGTCTTGTCACAAGTTTTGTCAAACTTGTTTAGTCGTTGAGAAAATGGAATTGACTCGAGAAAATTCAAGAGCAATGATTTATTATGACTTTCGAAGTGGTTTAACACAAAAACAGTGTGTTGACCGGATGATTTCTGCACATACCGCGAAATTCAGGCAACTTTAGACATTGGCATGAGTCAAATACAAATAATCTTGCATGTAATCAATCATTGCATGAATCTTACAGGATACCGCATTCGCTCTGTGAAGAGCAAAAAGCGGCTCGCGTTAATTGGTGCGTCAGAACTCTCGAAAGATTCAACGCAGGATCCTCAAATGCTGTATACAACATCGTATCAGGTGACGAATCCTGGATATACGCGTACGAACCTGAAACAAAAAACGAGTCACGAGTTTGGGTGTTCGAAAATGAGTTAAAGCCAACAAAAATTGTTCGTTCACGGAGTGTTGCAAAAAAAATGGTGGCCATGTTTGTCTCCAAAACCGGCCATGTTGCGACTATTCCTCTTGAGGGACAAAGAACGGTTATTGCAGAATGGTATGCTAGCATTTGTTTGCCACAGGTCGTTTCTGAACTCCGTAAAGAGAACTGCAACCGCCGCATCATCACGACAACGCGAGTTCTCACACCGCGCACAGAACAAAAGAGTTTTTAGAGCAAGAAAACATTTGAATTATTAGACCATCCGCCGTACAGCCCCGACCTAAGCCCTAATGATTTCTATACTTTCCCTAAAATAAAGAATAAATTGCGTGATCAGAGATTTTCATCACCTATAGAAACTGTGGACGCCTACAAAACGGCCATTTTGGATACCCCAACTTCAGAATGGAATGGTTGCTTCAATGATTGGTTCCATCGCATGGAAAAATGTGTCAAATTTCGCGGAGAATACTTCGAAAAGCAATAAATACATTTTTAAATAGTAATGTTGTGTCACTTCCTTGATTCCCGAAATTTTCAGTGCCGCCCTCGTATGATAATGTCCATCTTCCTCTACTCAGGCAGAAAATGCTGCAGCTGAGCATCCCAGCGAGGCTGTTACATATCATATTCAATATGCTCATGTGCCGCCATTAGGTACCAAAATAACTTCCTCCCTCCTCATGTCGTATGGAAGGGCCTTCCCCAAGGATCAGTACTTAGTCCAATCCTCTACAACATCTACACTTCCGACCTAGACCTAACAGTCAATTCATTGTGGTCACTTTAAATATACAATTTTTTTCTTTAGTTTTAGTGTATGACATTTTGTAAGCGCCGTTGAAATGGTCTATGCAAAATAAAGACATTTTTTTTTATTATTCTGCAAAATCCTTCAGTATGCTGATGACATTGCTCTGTTCCTCTTCCTCCTTCACCGATGCCAGCTCACGTCTTAACTCTGCCCTCATCATCATCCGAGCGTCTGTCCCAGTTGCGTCTCGCGACGCCCGGGGTCCGCTTTCCTACATTTTTACGTCTTAACTCTGCCCTATATTACCTAAATAATTGGCTTTAAGACCACAACCTCTCTATCTCAGTCCCCAAATGCTCTGCGGTAATCTTTACACGCAAGAATATGGTACCTGATATATCCCTTTCTGTTGCAAATGAGTTGATCCCAATACATGTTGAAGTCAATCAACATTTATTGGTTACATTTATTGGTTGGTACAAATATAATCTTGCGATACTACTCATAACGAGTACTAAAAAGTATCGATACCTACTCATATCAATACTTTTGGTTTTTACACTCTTATATTAGTTTCACCTGTATGTTTGTTTGTATGTATGTAACTGACTCGTTTGGACTCAATTTTGCCTAACTTTAAGCGATCAGATTTACTTTAAACGTTGTAGACTTATCAACGATCGACGACAATACAATATTATATATAAATTTAATAATTAAAAAAAGAAACACGATTTAATAGCAAATCAAACTAAAAATCAGAAAATAACTTTTAATTTATATTTAATATAAAATTAATTTCATTAAAAAAAAGCGTGGGGTGCTTTTATATCAAATTTCTACACTAACTCTATGTTTACAAATAACTACTAATTATATATTTACAACAATCAATATCGAGCACCCCACGATTTTTTACAATGAAATTAAATAAAGTTTTTTCTGATTTTTAGTTCGATTTGCTATTAAAGCGTGTTTTTTTAGTTTTTTTAACTATATTTTTCTTAAGCATACTATGAAATCATGTTATTGTATTATAATAAGATATTCTAAGTCTACTATTTTATACTTTACTAGAGGACGCCTGCGGCTTCGCCTGGTTAAATTTTCGTGAACCGTTTTTCCATAATAACCTATTTTTATTCTGGGATCAAGATTAACACATTATGTTAATCCAGTGTGTCATCTGCCTCTACAACTAATTAAAAAATCCACAAAAACCACGCCGTTTCATACAAACTTTACAACTAGTTTTCCCACTTAGGGATTGAAATTTCAAAAATCCTTTCTTAGTGCACGCCTACGTCACTTATGAAATATTTCTGCACAATTCCATGGTTCCAGCTGTTTATTGATCGATCATTACGTCAGTTTCTGCTTTTATATAAATGGATTTTCATAAAACTTGTTTATACACCTACGTTACAACATACGTTAATGATGTAAACTAGCTGTCCCGCCCGGCTTCGCCCGTGACAAACTTCGAACTCCGTGGCACCCATTTAATCCTGTCGTTTATTAATTTCACAATAATGTATAAACATTTTCCAAATTAGTTTATTACTTTTCCGCTCTCCAGTACCAACGCCCGCACGGCCTGGTCGCATTATGGTTACACGAAATTTATTTCATTGAGCATTTTTGAATTTGCTATAACTCGTAAGATATTCATTTAATTTGCAAGGTGTTAAGGGACACTATAATCTTCATGAAATGTTAAAGCCAACTAACGTAGTAAAAATGATAAGGATTAATAGCATATTTGTGTAAATAGTCCTCAAATTACCGCTTTATAATTGCTGGTTTCTTTAAGTATTAAAATGGATATAGTATGTTATTCTTAAGAGATAGACATATACCGTTGCGGACTTTTTTGTAGACCTTTGTTTGATACACAGTTCACCCTACATTATTTTGTTATATCTCAAAGGGTTTAGGCGTTTTCGTTGAAAGTTCCCAGGCGGCTTATTTTTTTCGGCATCCCCAACAAATATCGTTATAATTTAGTCATTGTACACAAAAACTTAACAAATTATAGATAAAAACCTCTAACTATAAAAAAAAACCACATCGAAATTCGTTGCGTAGTTTTAACGATCTAAGCATACATAGGGACAGACAGCGAAAAGCGACTTTGTTTTATAATACATATTATTAAACAAAGTCGTTTTTCGATGTCTGTCCCTATGTGATCATGAATAATTTATTAAACAAAAAATGACTCTTTTAATAAGTTTTCTAAAAGAGAGCAATTTTTGTAAATATTTAGGAGACTAAACTCGTTGTAGATAATATGCGACGATTCGATTCGATACAAGTACTTTCCATTCGATACCAGGTAGGTATCGCTTAAAATGTATCGATACCAAAAGTACTTGGTAACGAAACAAAAGTATTCGAATACTTACTTGTATTTACTTGTATCGAAACATCACTAGTAGTCTATAGTCGATGGCCATTGTGATCGTAGTTGGGCTGACGGGGCGCATGTTAAATTTCTTAAAATTTGTTGATAAACTGATCTATTGTGGCCGCGTAAAAATTAAAGACTATTCAGTAATTTATAGTTTATCAATACAAGACTGTGGCGACATTGTTACGATTTCAGATCAGTTCGAAGGACGCTTTCATACGACCGCATCTCGCAATCAAAGTGCTCAATTAGTAATGTCTACGTGCCAGTCTCTACGGGCTGTGTGGTGAAAGTGCCTCAAAGTGTACCGACGGACAAGAAAAGAATGTGGGGGTGGCTGGTGACATGGTTGTGAGGTTGTCAGTGTAGCCGTCGCAATGGATAACTTGAACTTTCAGCCTAGTGGCGACGAGATCGAGCGGGCTCTGATGGACCTGGGCCCGCTACTCGGTGTTACGATCAAAGAGGAGGTCCCCGATGAGCTTGCGGATCCCAACGCTCCTGCCCGCTCCGCTCTCAATGTAAGCCTATCATTAAATATTTATACTCAAAACAATATTTTTCATTTTATTACAAATCTTTTTGTTTTAATAATTCCTTTAACACATTGACAAATAGTCTATGAAAATATTTTTTAAGAAGCAGCAATAAAATAAATAAAATTCCATCCATTTACATCTAGGAGAGAAAGTGAAAAAAGTACTCAAACTGCGTAATCTAAGGAGGAAATCTGTCTTTCACTATAACCTTCCCCATTTATATATTTTTTTTATGTGGTAAATTCTCACTTAGCTCTCTATCAACTGATAATAACATAAACTTGCACTGTATCCTGACAAGTAATAAATATATTTAAACATTTGCTAAAAACATACTATATTAAACATACATAAAAAGGAAAGCAAAAACTAAAACTCCCTGTTACCCGAAACATGTGCACTTGTGCGGAACGTCTGCACCTATAGTATGGAAGAGAGTCTAAAGTTCTTTAAAGGGTACCTCTTTCTTTAGATGATTTCGGTAGAGTCGACTGACTGAAATGCATATAGATGACCCCCTTAACACATAGGATCTTTTTTTATATGGGGAAACATTTGGGCAAAAAAACTGGGTGGAAGCTGGAGCTGACAGGCAATCTTGACTGAAGATAGAGGAGGCCTTTACTCAGACAGGGGTATGAACAATAGGAATAGAAACTAGTTCATAAGTAACCTACTAACATTTATCAAAACACTTAAGATATATGGAAATAAAAAAGGGCCTTTATTATTATTTATGTCTCTTCTTTTTTATACGGGGTATCTTCTTTTTTTTTCTCATGAAGATACCTGGACTTATGGTAGGCTTACATGGGTAATAGGTCCAACATGCAGAGGCCCTTTGAGAATTTTAATTTAATAGGGAATGGGACCCCCAGTGCAGATAGTCCACACCCGCCTTATGTAGAAGAACGGTAATGGATCACCTCTCACCATCACCTATGAAATGGGGTATTAGGTTGCGTGTTAAATGGATTTAGTGATTTAAACTATGGATTATTATGTTTTTTTTTAATATTCTGAGATTCCGTAATGAACACTTGATCTGCCTATCAATATTTTTTGGAATTTTTTTTTGTCTGACTATCATCAAGAACTCACACCAAAGGAAGCCCCCTGGATATGACCTGATTACTGCCAAGATACTCAAGGAACTCCTATTGTCCGCCAAGATTCCTTACACAACTATTTAACTGCATTTTGAGAAGAGGAATATTTCTGCAAGTTTAAGGTAGACAAAATCATCATGTCATTACCCTTTTTAAAAATGATTCTAGAACTGGGCAAGCCCTAGAATATGTATTGTCCTATAGACCTATCAGCCTATCAGCGTGTTACCTAAAATGTTCAAGGTTATGGAGATTCTATTCTTAAAAAGTCTAAATTCTGTAGTGACTGAAGCTAATACCTGACTACCAATTTTGTTTTAAACAGCATCATAGAAGTATTGAGTAGATCCACTGTTTGGTAGAACAAATCCACAAGGCATAGAAAGAAAGCAGTTCTGTTCTGCAGCATTTCTGAATGTATCACAAGTAGTCTGGCTGCTAAGTAAAATAAAAATTGTACCTCACAGACCTAATTTTCTCACAATTGTCAGGAGATCTCTACCAATTTATGCAAAATTTATTAGAATAGAATTATTTATAATATAAATTTTGTTACGTTGTAGCTTTTTCACAGCTCAACCAATTTTCATTGAACATATTACTTTGCAATGTGCATGTGATGCGCTTTAGTATATTTTGCAGACATTTGGTAATTCTTCCCCACTTTCCCCCCCCCCCACAACTTTTAAACGGCTCCACCGATTTACCTAACCTGTAATTTTTTAATTATACAATAAAATTTTGGTTAGACCTCTTTTGTGATTACTGCTTTGCTCACCTACATAGTAGCGTGATGATATAAATGGAAACATCAATAATAATTTTTTCAACACAAACATAATTTTTCATTTTAAACCAGTTGCTCCTTCCACTAACACCAAAATCTTCAGCTTTATAAAATACTACATGACCCCCATGGCTTCGCTCGTGACATACTTGGAACGCCCGTCGCTTATAAATTTCACAAAAAAAATTGCCTGATTTGTCGACATGTATTATACTCTGAAGAGTATGTAGTATGTCAACAGTGAATAGAAGCAGGTGTTTGCCAAAGGAGGCGCACCGTTTGTGTATGAGGTGGCCGCAGTTGCAGAGAAGATGCTGAGGTGTTTCCTCGTCTTCGTGGCAAAATCTGCAAAGCCTGGTTGGGCTGAGGCCATGGTTGGTCATGTGCTTATTCAGTCTGCAGTGGCCAGTAAGTGCCCTCGTCATGACACAAAGGCTACCTTTGCTCAGTTTCATGAGCTTGCTGGAGTAACTATGCGAGTAACCCTTGATGAGGGCTTTTGAGTGTCGCATACCTGGCTGATGTTGCCAACTCTCTCTCGCATCGCTGGCGGCCTGACTCTTGATGTTCAATTTTAAGAGAGCATGACACGCCATAAAATGGTTCTGGCCCCAATTGGATTGAGGAAGATCCCTCCCTTGCCAGGTGGTCAGCAATTTCATTGCCCTCTATGTTTGAGTAACCGGGAACCCATCTTAGGTACACATTGTTTCTTTTTCACAGGTCATAGTCCTGTACAGTTCCTAACAAGGTTGGATTTAATTTCGTATGAGTTAAGTGCTTTGAGAGCAGCTTGACTGTCCGAATAAATGTAGATATTTTGGTTGGAGTGATTGTAGCTCAAGTTCACCTCCAGACATCTAAGGGTCGTATTACAGAAACTAACTCAAGTCACACATAAACGGAATTTAGCAGATTGACACTTAAGTGCTAAATCTAGACATAAGCATGTGGTTTATTATAGAACTATCCCCATGCTCAGATTGGTGAAAAGTAACCTTGAGTAAATATCCAAATCTCCAATCGCCAGAATACGCATTTCAATGTTGTAAGCCTAAAAACAGTCTGTTTTCTATTACATTTTAATTCCCTACATATTTTGTTTTCATTCAACGCAGCTTACTATTTGATATTTATGTTTCAAAAGCTATTTTTTATTTACTTTTTTCATTGAAATGATTTAATCACCTCTGTGATTGCTTTTAAGTATCCATACTTCAAAATACTAAACAAAAAACTGCTGTAGAGGAAGTCCCGGACTCATAAAATGAACCTTTTGTCTGCGTTAAATGGATCGCGAGTTTAATAAACTTTGCTTGACTGACATTTGATATTATCGTACCAGTGTTATGTTTACATTGTAAATTAATTGAAATTCTTCTAATTCTGTACATATCTGAAAAAAGAACAATTTTACGATCGATCGTCCAAAGGAATCTATTACTAGAAATATTAAAATCTTTCAAGAATATTAGGTATACAAAATAAAAAACGATGCCATACAACGTCTTGGGCCAATATTTCAGAAAAGTATATTTACTACAAAAACTATCGAAACGGTAAGTGTTGGAGGTTTATGGTCTTATATATTTCTGCAGATATACACCATCTAGTAATTCATGATAACTGTTTAATAAGATTCATTCTATTTTTGTTCTAGGCCTCCGGAGAGCAGTTGAGCCTCTTTGTGGTAAAATTTCAGAGCAAGACAGCGTGATGCACTTACGCGTGAAAGGCAGTACCATATAGCCACTGTCTGTGGAGGTCTTTGTCCTGATGCCGATATGGATCCAGATATCTAATTTAACATATGCACTGAATTTAAATACCAGAGACTATTAACACATACCGGGTAATTACCTATTATTTGTTGAAAATATTATAGAGTTTTGTACACTTTGTAAAATTGGTTGCATAGGGTTCGGGGCTCTGTCATAAACAACCTTGAGAGGATAGAAAGATAGAGCTTAAAGTCACATGTAGAACAGAAGTTTTAACACCATGAATCAAAGTTGTATGTAGGTAATGAGTTTATAAATGAACATTGTAGGACACTTTTCACACAGCACCATCTAACCCTTTAAGCTTGGGTTATGGGAACTACTCACCTGATAAACATACTTATGTATATCTAAATATATAAATTGTTATAGAGCAAACACTCAAACTTCTAAACAAACATTTGGGGATCTCACAAATATTTATTCCAATCTGGGACCTTCACATGAGTAGCAGTCACATACACTATCACCTACACCACCGAGCCAGTAATATATGCATACCTGAAGATTTTTTTTTGTTACAGTGATATTGTAAGCTGAAACAGATACTGTGGAAATAATAGTATCTCAGAGAACAGAAGTTGAAACTCTTGTCCTTTTGTTATTAACTTAAAACTTAAACTGTTAAAAACTTGCCGAGCCTGTTGTGCACAATATCCACCACAAAAAAGTAACAAAGAATCTGTCATCAAATCATTATCTTAAGAAATAATAACAAAAATGATTAATTATTTTTAAGTTCTTTATTTAAAAAAATTAAAATATAATTGTATTGTTTACTAGTGATGGAAATTAATGCTATTTTTTGATAATTTCACTAGCGTGCTAATTTTTATCTCTTAGCATGCGACGTACTATTGCTATGCTAATATGAACATCAATGAAGTAAACATCAACTTGCTAGGTCCTTCCGTTCCTGAGAAAATTTAATAATTACCAAAAAACGAAAAATTTACCGGGATCGACGTTAATGATAATGATGATGAAAAAAAATTCTACACCGAAAGAGTCTTAATTGATTACACAATATTTTTTAATAAGAACTGAAGATGACCGGGATTAACGTTAGATGATAATGATGATGATTCTATTATTTAGTAGCAAGATATTGAATCTACAAATTAACTGTCAAGAATAAATATTTTTCTAGACGCGTTCGCGGTCTGCTATATATACATGCATATGCCTAACGGTGTCGTGGGTCCAGATATTTATATCATCTAAAAATAAGCGTACCGCTCTAAAAGAAGTTTTCAATTCAATAAAAATAAAAAAAACTTTAGTTCCGTTGTTTTCCTTTCGAGAGATGGAACCCAAAAAATACATTTTGTATTACATTATTTATTCCACAATAAAGTACAATCACACGATTTTAGGGTTTATATATTCAAAATAAAAGAATAATACATAAAAACCAAAGTATCTACAACTCGTAAAAAGTACGTACGAATTTCGACTTCTTACTCAACTCAATGGCATTCACAGAATGTCAAAAAATTTATACTAAAATGGAATAAATAACCCCAAACACCCCAACGCATTTAATAGTTAAAAATAATGGGCTAAATATTAACCGTGCACTTTTTCATTCACACACTCCGTATTTCGCAATAGCACAATGACACGATCCATTCATGAATTAGACGTGAAAATTCATTTTAGCAATCGCAGCGACGCATCATTCGCAGCTCGCCTGCCTCATGCTTTAGTCGTCGCAACGACGCAGCGTTCACAGCTCGCCTGCGATATGAATTTGTCGTGAATTATAATTATGAGTTTTGGCAATTTAATTTAGCATTCACAACTCGCCACTCAGTAGCGGCGCGAACGTCGATGCGCTTAGTCATGTTTTGGAGGGAGATTGTGGGTTCGTGACGAATTGTCAATTATTGCGTAATCGATGTCTCTTAGCAATAATTAATTTTACCAAGTACTGTTCATTAAATTAATACGAATGGAGTCTTAGCAATTAAATATGATTGCTAACGCTAATATTTCCTACACTATTGTTTACTATGAATATTTAATTAATATAGTATAAATAAGTCATTAAAATAAATATTTTATCTATTGATGATGGTTGTTATAAGTTGTAGTGTACACACCTCTCATTCAAATAAATGTTATTACAGTGATAAAGATAACTCGGTTCAAGATGGGGCTTGAACGAGTGACAATGAAAATATAGTGAATAATTTCATCTTATTTTGGTATGGTTATGGTACCTCAGTGGCATTGAGCATTGCCCTGGTTAGACATAGGTGACGGGTCAAACCCCATCCTAAACCAAGTCATGTGTTTCACTTTAATAAAAATTATATGAAAGTCAACATCTACAAATCGCCTTGAAAATTTATCCAAACCTCTCCTTTATCTGTTCCTATTCCTCCTACATATTGAATGATCATGTTCTTATTATATGGAGTACTCTCTTAGGGGGTAAAGTGTATTGGAAGTCAATAGGGATATTAATATAATAGGCACAATAGTGCAGTACAGCACAAGCTACAGTACTATCCTGAAAGGATGCTGTGGCATAAAAAGGATGTCCACGCTACTATTGCTTTAACAAATGTTCCATCATTTAAGGTATTATCTTGTGTTTAATGTTATGTGTTTGATGGTACATAGCTACACTACTCGTAAGCGACATTGACTCTACAACACAACCATATAATGACATTATTTTTTAATATCCACATATCTTATTATTATCATCGGTCGAGCGCACGGACCAGGAAAAACAGATCCCAGGTATTTAACCTGGGATCTGTTTTTCACACGTCCAGTGACATCGATTGCGATGTCAAGTCACGCACTGCTGCCGCGTCAGGCAAATGGCGGGAGATGACCGGTGTCATTTGTGACCCTAAAATGCCGATCTGTCCTTTTACATGGCAGTGAGACGTGGCCGATATTGGAGCGACACAAGCAGGAGCTGCGTGTCACGGAAATGAAGATGCTGCGGTGGATGTGTGGAGTCACGCGGATGGACCGCGTGAGGAACTCTCGCATCCGCGGCAGCCTTCACGTCCGTGACATTGCAGACAAGTTGCAAGAGTGTCGCCTTCGCTGGTATGGTCACGTCTTGCGGCAACCGCCGGGCTACGTAGGTAACAAATGTCTGGCCATGTCAGCCCCGCCGGGTCCCGGTAAGAGGGGAAGACCCAAGAAGTGCTGGCTTGACGTCGTAAGGGATGACATGCGTGCCAATGGTCTCACTTCAGGGGATGCCGATGACCGTGCAAAGTGGAGGAGAAAATGTAGGAAAGCGGACCCCGGGCGTCGCGAGACGCAACTGGAACAGACGCTCGGATGATGATGATGATCTCATTATTATCATAGGTATTATTTTATTATGATAGTTGAAATAAAAGAATGAAGCAATACGATCCACACTGCCACACAATACCAGATCACACTGTCTTCGGTATTAATATAATACTGAATTAATATCTTTGTAAAGTAATTGTTATTGATTGGTACGGGTCTGCTGTTTGGTAGAATGTGCTGGCACTGAAATAGGAGCGTAAATATGACTCAGCCACCCTTTCGGGGATAAACACGTGAATGATAAGTAAGTAATAGTCTATTTATCTTCAAAAATATCCATTTTAGAAAGATAAAGGAGGCCATCTTTTATTTTTGTTAACTAAAATCTCTGCTTGAGCGTGGTGTCGACTAAACTTACGAAAACTGCTCGCAAATCTCGAATCAGGTAGCGAATCTGAGCTGAATATGGTTTAAAAAACCTAACCTAACCACTCCGGGAGTGCCGACAGAAGTGAAAACTCAATTTATTAATAATTTATTTATCTAGACGCGTTGGTACATGCATATATGCACACACTATAGCTGCGTATCGTAACGGGGTGTAGCGAGTCCAGAGATTTATCTCATCTAAAAAATTGCGTACCGCGCTAAAAGAAGTTTTTCCTTCAAAAATTGACCGGGATCGACGTTAATGATGATGATGATGAAAAATAAATCTACACTGAAAGACTCCTAATTGATTACACAGCATTATTTAATAAGACCTGTAGATGACCGGAATCAACGTTAGATGATGATGATGATAATGGTCGCGAGTCCAGAGATTTTATCTCATCTAAAAATAAGCGTACCGCGCTAAAAGAATATTCACTTCAAAAATTGACCGGGATGGACGTTAATGATGATAATGAAAAAAAATTCCACTCTGAAAGAGTCTTAATTGATTACACAATATTATTTAATAAGACCTGTAGATGACCGGGTTCAACATTAGATGATGATGATGATTATAGTCGCAAATCCAGAGATTTTATCTCCTCTAAAAATATGTGTACCACGCTAAGAGGCGTTTTCACTTAAAAACTCCATCCGTCTTACGCTTTTTCGATCAGGTCACGTGTCCTGACGCGAGTTTAAGATTTTATACCCATTACAGAAAAAGTGCTCAACGCCGCTAAAGAAGTTTTCACTTCAATAAAGGATTACTGAAATGACACTTGAGCACTGTTCTATTATATGAATCAAACGTCATTTCACTGTGACAGCTCTCAGGTGATTCTAGATTGACGTTTCACGAATCGAGTAAGGTTCTATAATAAAAGCTCAGCTTAAAACTAGTTCTAAGTAAAACTTGAGGCTTGAGTAAGGTTCTATAATACGATCCTAACTATGGCGAATGTTTCCGCCTGAAAGATTGAGGCGTGTTTACCCAAATGATGTGCTAATCGCTGCTCAGGCTTATGTCCGTAAATTCCACATCCAGTGCCATTCGTCATCTTAGATCCATCTGTAAACCAGATGAGGTCAGTTTCTGTGTGGGACTTTAGGAATGTTTCTTTTCAATCGTCTCTGTTAGAAATGTCTGTTTTGTAGAATTTAACAAAGTTAAGTTTTGGGATAATATCGTCTTCCGGCATGCCCAGAATATGGTCGTTCATCATAGAGTTTAGTGATGATATAAATTTGTGATAGGCGAATTTTGTTTCTACCTGAGAGTTTATCCAGAGCAAACTAACCCTCACTTTTTGCTGTATGTATAGGGTAGGGAGGTTCAAGAGTGCGTCAAGCGCTGCCCCCCGGTGTCGTAGACATAGCTCCAGAGATGATTAGACAGGCGGTTCTCTGTAAGCCATTAAGTTGCGCAGCAGTGGACTGGAGTGATTTTGAACCCCAAGCCACGCAGGCGTAAGTGATCATCGGCCTCACTATAGCGGTATACAGCCACATGGCCACTTTCTCTGTCGGCCACACAATCTGTAGCTCACAAGGCGGCGGCTGATCCCTAGCGACATTTTTGCTTTTTGAGTAACGTTGTCTATATGAGAGTTCCACGTAAATTTTTGGTCAATGGTTTCACCCAGGTATTTGACTTCTTTGGATAAGGTTATTATCTTCCCATTAATCTTAGGCAGTTTAAGCTTATCTAGCTTTGTCTTCCTGGTAAATGGGACGACGATGGTTTTTTTCGCATTAATTGACAATTGGTTTTCTTAACACCATCGCGTAGTGATGTGGAGAGCTCCTTGGATTCAGTTCGATATTGTCATTTGACAGAAACCTCTCACCGTGATTACAAGGTCATCGGCGTAGCCTTGCACCTCATAGAGATTTTTTGAGAGTCTTTCTAGGAGTTGGTCTACCGTAATTGACCACAGCAGTGGCGATAGAACCCTGTGGGCAGCCCTTGGTAGCGAGCGAGGCTTTCATGCGTTTCTCCATGAAGGGAAGTTTTGATGGTGCGAGTTGCAAGCATGGCTTTAATCCATCGTACAGTTGTTTGATCAACACCCTGGCATGAAAGGCCGCTTACAATTGATTCAATTGGGGTGTTGTCAAAAGCACCCTGAATGTCGAGAAAAGCACATAGAGCTATCTGCTAGTCCTCAAGGGTTTTTTCTATTTTATCCGTAAGTTCAAGCAGGGCACTCTCAGTCGAGCGTCCTTTGCGGTAGGCGTGCTGACACCTATGCAGAGGCGAATGACTTAAGGTTGTAACTCTGATGTGCTGATCTATGAGTTTTTCCATCGTTTTGATGAGAAAAGAGGTGAGGTTAATGGGTCTGTAGGACTTCGGCTGCGAGTAGTCCTTTCGACCGGCTTTTGTTACCTTAACATTTGTCAAAAGTTCTAGTATAATACCCCAGGCATAGCTGGCTCTGAAAATTTTTACCAGATACGGCAACAGGATATCCAGTCCTTGCTGTAGTAGAGCAGGGAATATCCGGTCTTCTCCGCCGATTTGTAGGGCTTGAAGGATTTAACAGCCCATTCGACCTGACGAGGGCGGAAGATCCTCGCAGCTCTGTTCCAGGCCTCATTTTTGGGTCTTTGTGGAGCTGAATTGCCGAGGGGTGCATAATTTGCGTTTGTTGCGATCGAGTCAGGGAAGTGTGTTTTAGTAAGCAGCCTTAAAGTATCTTCCGCTGAGTTTGTGTATGTACCATCTGCCTTTATTAAGAGACCAAGTTGTTTGGTTGGCGCTTTGGCGAGCAGCTTATATATTCTTGCTCCTTGAGGGGCACTGTTTACCTCCTCGCAGAAGCGGCGCCATGAAGTTCTTTTAGCTCTTCTAATTTCGCGGTTGTATTCAGTGAGAGCTATGCGGTACCGGTTCCATCCTGCCGGTTCCTTAGCCTTGTTGAATAGTTTGCGCGTTTTGTTCCTCAGGTTGGATAAGTGGCTGTTCCACCAAAGAGTTTGGCGTTTAGCCTTGACTGTTCTTAGCGGGTAGCAGTTCTCGTAGGCTTCGGTTATGCCTGCTACGAGAAGTTCTACGGCTAGGTCTATTGACTGAAGAGAGTTTATGCTCTTCGGAAGAGTATCAATTAGTGCCTCGAGTTGGGCCCTATACGCGGGCCAGTTTGTGCGTCGTGGGTTCCTGAAGAGCGTTGGGCTTATGTCTGATGAAGTCTCTATATCAAATCTGATATGTTTGTGATCAGACATAGAGTTCTCGCTACTGACATGCCAGTTGGTTATGGTGCTGGCAAGGTTGTCTGTGGCGAGGGTGACATCTAAGACTTCCTGTCTTATTACTGTAACAAAAGTGGGTACACATCCTCGATTAACAATTTATAGGCAGTTGGTTAAGATAAAATCATCAAGAAGCTTACCTCTGTTGTTGACGTTGAAGCTTCCCCAGTTTGTGTGATGAGCGTTGGCATCGCACCTTATAAGCAGCTCAGCCTTGTTCTTGCGGGCGTAGTCCACCACATTGAGTACGCCGGTCACTGGATCACTTATAGGTTGGTTCTTTCCATCTTGTCCTGGTAAGTAGTCTGAGCAAAAGAGTACTCTTGTCTTATTACACGCCTTTAGGTTGACAAAGGCGGTTACCAGGTCCGTGCAAAGTTCTGGTACTAGAAGAAAGTCTAATTTTTTGTTAAAAAGAATACAAGCCCTGGTTACCTGCAGCATTAAGGCCTTGAATTTTGTTGCCTGTTAGCCAGGGTTCTTGGAGTAAGGTTATGTCCAGGTCACTTTCGTGAAAGATTTTTTCCATTATAGTTGACGCCGCTAGGGCGTGGTGGAGATTGGCCTGGATAGCCTTGGCCTTATTGCGCATTTTGGTGCTGGTGAGCAAATTAAGACTGTTGGGGCCCTTCGGCTCGCCCGTCACGGCGAGGACGCCCTTAAGACTTCTTGTTGGGGCAAATGGCACTCTTGCCGCGAGATGGTCGTGACTGTTTAGAGCGGGGGACACCAGCACGTTTGGCCCCCCTTGAGAGGGGAAAGCCATCCCTGGAGGATTTGGCGTGTGCACCTCTGCCTCCCCTCGGTTGAGTGGACGACTGCATCTGTTTCACCCGATGATGGTGACTGTGGTGCCGCGTTCCCCCTAATTCTAAACAGCACCTTGCAAAAGCCCAGATTCATTTTGAAGTCATGGGCTTTAATCGCGTTGGCTGATTTGTCGTCCATGGCCATTGTGAGACTTTCCTCAGCTTTCCGGTTGAGGATCTTCCAGAGTTCGGTGTTCAGCTCGTCATTTTGGGCCTTAAGCATTCTTAGCGCCTCTTTAATTGAGCTGGTTTCCGACCCCGGGACAAACACCGTGCCAACCGCCGGTTTGGGCAATGACTTCTCGTCTATCAACGAGAGGTTAGCACCTTCCCAGGGCTTTAGGTTTGGCGTTTGGCGCTCCAACCATTTAAGGCTGGCTTCGTCCTCACACGTAATGAGTAGCCATCCAGGCTTGAATGTGCAACCCACAAATCTGGGACCCCCCCCCCCCCTCCGTAATTTTTCCAATTTCACGGAGGATTGCGGAGCGCACCAAGCCCAGCATCTCATCCGTCATACGGTCCGTATGTCGGATCCCTACCCGGAGAGACTTCAGGGCCTCTCCGTAGGTCGCAGTCCTCACGTTGCCCTCCACAACCGTCTCAGCCACCACATCCACCTGCATTGCAGAGGATGTGGTGGACATCAGGGACTGCAGCCGTGTGGATTGAGAAATACCACCCGACCTTGCATGGCCGACTACCATCCCGAAAGGGACCCCTCCGCATCTCGCCGTGCCCCTCTTACGGTTAGCACTGGCCATTGCCCCGCAGTGGCTAGCTGCTAGGGTAACCGTTTTGCTGGAAATAAGGACCAAAGGGGGCGTGAAGTCGCACGAGCGTACCTCGACTCTCGATTGACTCAGCCCCCCAGGACTCCGTCTTCCCAGCATGCGGCGTTCAGACTGCGCAGGTCCTAGCGCAGGTAGGAGCTGTGTGTGGGTTTTGTGTACATAGGTTTAATTAAACTACTTACACTTAGTGGGCCTGTATACGTGTATTCGGTGTTTGGCCCTAGGCACATAGATACAATACTATGGATATATACTGGCTTTTTATTATGTTAAGATAATAGACCGCCTCCGCTCCTACAGAGAGGCGATATGTGTAATATATAAGATAGAAGAAAAGGAAGAGGTTATATAGGATTACGTACCATGATAAAGATACTATAGTAGACTACTTATATATGATACAAAGACCCTCCCTATTTATCCGGGCTTGGCACCGGCAGAGCATTACGGAGCCCGCTAGACTGTTGCATGCAACGATATGCTCTGGCTAGGTTTTTTAGTAGAATAGTAGCTTTATGATATATAGCCTTCCTTGATAAATTGGCTATCCAACACAGAAATAAATTTTCAATTAGAACCTGACATTAGCGCGTTCAACCAACCAAACAAACAAACAAACATAAATATATATATATATATATATATAAATAATGCGAAATTAAATTGCTAAAATTAATATTATAATTCACGACAAAATTATTGGTAAAATTAATTTTCAATGGATTTTGTCATTATGTTATTGCGATTGTGTGATTGAAAAAGTCCATTATTTTTCAACTAAAATAAATAAATAAATAAATATCCATCACGCCTTATCCCCGGAGGGGTGGCAGAGGCATATTATATGCCCACTTTTCACCGTGTGGATTCCTGTCCTACGTAATAGGTGGTGAGCCCATTGCCGTGTTGAAATAGACAGACGCAGGTTGTGGCTACCTGCTGTTAAAATTTTTTAAGCCGCCTATAAGGCCTTCAACCAGGCTTAACGACTGCCATTTTACTGGCAACCGGGACCAACGGCTTAACGTGCCTTCCGAAGCACGCAAACGCTCGAAAATTTAATGCCACAAAGTGGTCACCCATCCGACGACCAGCCATAGTGAAAGTTGCGTACCTCAGTGATCGTTTACCGAACACTGAGACCGCGGAGCCACGAGCGCTTCATATTTTTCAACTATTATTAGAATGCTAGTGTTTAGGGTTATTTATTGAATTTTAGTTTTTTTTTTACTATCTGTGAAAGCGATTATAATTTTCAATTAGGACCTGACATTAGCGCATTCAACTAACCAAACAAACAAACTCTTCAGACTCCGTAAACATGATCGTGTTATGAACTTCATTTCAATTATCAGTCTTCAGCGATGCGCGGTCGGAAACGGTCGCGCTGCACTAATGTACAGTTGTACAGTGAAGTAATTAATTACATAAATTTATTTGTGATACGCGCTACTCACGCGTCGTTGCGCTACGCGATGGCTACCAACAAGACGATCATCGTGAACGAGCTACTCGCGTTCATCCAGAATGCAATCGAAACGATGGACGAGACCAGTATAATGCAGATCTGCAAATCCAATTTTAAGGAGGAGGAAATCTGTAGTGGCAAGGCATTGCTATACCAATCGGTCGGCAAAACTGCCCAGATGCCGTCCCGCAGGAGAGATGGAGGGAAACGAAGTGGGCAGGACATCATCACCCTGCTGAAAGAAACCGATCCTGATGACGTGCCCGACTTCGTCTGCAAGAACCAATGTGGTACTGCTTCAAGACCTATCGAGCAGTACTTCTGCGCAGAGGTACCGACTACGTTGATCTACGTATCGCGAGTTCACTACAACGTGAACGTGGTAGACGTCGTGGACTACCTCCAGAAGAAAACCGGGTTGGATTTCAGGGTGGAGAAGCTGGACTCGCGTCACAAAGTGAGTTTTAACTCTTTATGGTGAGGGTTCCTACACAACGCATCGCCACCTTCATGAGTCCCGACTTTTGGTCGTCAGGGGTGAAGTTACGGCACTTCAAAGGGCGCCTGCGTTCACGCGACCCCTCGTCCCGCAATACGTCGACGTCTCGTGTGAAATAGGTTAAGTTTATATTATATGTATTTTTAGTTTTTAAGGTATTTATGTATGGGCCGTAGAATAAGTTTTATAACACCTGTAACTTTTCTCATGATGCCTGACAATAAAGATATATTATTAATAATATTGGTGAGAGGTGCATATGATAAGACAATGGGTCTGACAAACGTTTTTTACTTTTAATGCCAAATAAATCTACAAAAAAAGTTTGAGATAAACTCTGTGTTTACTTTTTTATATTTCAAATAATGGCTGAAATATTTACGATCAAAGTGCGTATAACGCAGGTGACCGCATACGTCACAACACTACACATTCAACAGTCGCGCTCTCGTTTGCACCCGAACGCCGCGCCGCGACTTGTCGCAGTCAGTGTTACGTTGTGACGTCAAAATGAGCGCGCCTAATTTCGAAAATTCAAAAAAGGGCTATAACTTCTCGGCGTTATAACTTCGGAAATACTGCATGTATTTAAGTGAAATAAAAACTAATGTAATGTACATGAACTACGCTCCAATTTTAGCTGTATTTGATAGTAATACTTTGACCCTTTTGTGTTCTCCATTAAAATTCTTATCTAACAGACTCTTGAGTTGATAACTTTTTTGCAAAAAACTATCAGAATAGTATGGTTATTGAGATCTGTCTGTGTCAGAATAAACATGTGCTCTATTAATAGTAAGATCTTATTGTGTTTTAGGACAATAAATACATTTGATAATTGTATTGCTTACAAGATGACCTAAAATGATTAATTGAGTTTAATGTACTTAATTCAAGTTTATATAAAAACTTTAATATTGAAGTGTAAATAGTTACCAAAATCATTATAAGTTATGATTATTGTGTAATGTATCAGTAGACAGGGAAACTATGAGTTATCTTAATACCCTTTTGGACAACCGACTATACTTCAACCCACATATGAATAAAAATACAAGTAAATAGTTTAAAATGTATGATTTGTTATTAGAGCGAGATCCGATTTTAAGCTAGAAAGCAAGTTTTCGCACCATAAAAGCATGAAAGTCTCTGCCGGCACATGTGTTTCCTTCATCTTACAATCCTGGGTCCTATAAGAGAAGCGTGAGTCGGAGCCTCGAGTACACTGCTGACCTTTTGAGGCCCCAGTTCCGGTCAATGGCCACCACAATATCCACCATCGTATTTGCTTATTTGACACCTAGGAGCCTATTGTTATAGTTATGCAGTAATCTTGAAGGCAATTATGTAATTTCAGGTGAGTAGCACTCCCGATGGGGGCATGGGCGCTACACCTTCCGGCGAAGGTGGGCCGGGGGTGGAGACTGGAGAGCCCGCAGACGGGACAGAGGGTGCCTGTAAAGACTCAAACGCGGACTCACTGGCTTCTCCCCGGGCTCCGCCGTCCTGTACCCTTTGTGTGCTCTGCCAAACCTCTCTGACCCTCAGCGAGGGCACACCCAAGCTAATGGAGTGCCTGCACTCTGCCTGTGAGCCTTGCATCAAGGCCAAGATTGAGGAGAAGCATGCTAGCTCTAGGGACTTTTTAGGTATGTTTATTTTACAGTAATAGTTTTCAGTAACAATTTAACTAAGCTTATAGTGCGGACCAGCTGTAAATGTAAATGAGTGTTTTTAGGAGCGGAGCGCATCACGGTGACTTGCCCGGCGTGCCGGCTGCAGTGCCAGGTGGCCAACATGATAGACCAACGCTTTGTGCTCGAGAAGATGGCCATGGAACAATCAGGTTCAAACAATGGTTAGTATTATTCCCAGCATGTAAAGTCTCCAAGGTAGCAGCATGATGATATTAGACTACATCTTAAATCAACTTATGAAATGTAGATATTTTTTATGATATGCAGAACAAGGACCATAATGACTTTTTGTGTTTTTTACTCCTAAAAAAGGTGGATAGGTGTGGGATTTGAGGTAATGGTAACATACTTATGAAAAGTTACTTAACAAATAGATAACAACTAACTATTTTAAGTCGAATATGTACTACAACTAAAACAGAAAAATACAAATAATTCAGATCAAAGAGTAACTTAGTTTGGTATACCCCAAGGTAGTATCTTGGGCCCATTGTTGTTTCTCCTCTACATCAATGATATGCCTAAAACTACACATCACCCTATGGTATTGTTTGCCGATGATAGCACTGTGCTTTTCAGTGCTGACAATATTCCAACAATGATAAATAACATAAAAGAATGTTTAAGGACATTGATTAAATGGTTAGCAGCAAATAACCTTAAATTAAACTTTGACAAAACAACAATTATGACATTTAAACAAAAGACTAATTTTAAAAATCTTGACATAGCTATGATGATAAAATGATTAAAGAAAATGATTCTACAAATTTTTTTGGGTATATTATTGGATAGAGATATGTCTTGGCAGGCGCACACAATATATGTATAATCCAGCGTTTGAGCCAACACTGTGTTAGAGCAATATGTGGTATCAAAATTTCCGAAAGCTGTAAGCCCTAAAAGCTTCATATGTCTTGACATTGTCCAGTTTGTACATTTTTGTAATAGCTCATAAAGAAGGTCATAAAGAAAAACTGAATGGTTTTATGAGTACAAAACCATTCTGCAGCTTTTGACACCAATATGAAATTAACTGTAGGCAACACAAAAAAAAAAACAGTTTAAAAAAATACTTTTTGGGAATGGCACCCAAGATATACACTCCCGGACTCTTGAATCGAGCCACCTTACATTCCCGGGCCTAAAAGCCCAATACACAAAAAATATACAATATAACAAAAAAGTTTTTATGCATTTTTAATGCTGGCATATTTCATCGTCTTTCCCGTATGTATATTTCAAATTTGAATTTTAGAATTTAAAATAAAGAACAAAAGCCGAGCTTGGTCACTGATTTGAAAAAAATAATGACTTGAAAGTTGCTTTTGAAGCAATTTAATGTCATTTTGGTTTGAATTTTCGCAATTGTTGTTAACCAAAGTTAACTTTAGTTTAGTTATTTTTCTATAATTTGAACCGTTTTTGGCTATAAAGTTATGGATACTTCACCTAAAGTAGCCGCGCAAGCTGCAGCACTTCTTCAATCTGGGCTAAGTCAGCTAGATGTGAGTTCACAACTTCACATAAGTCGTTCCGCTGTTCAAAGAGTGTACCACCGATACCTGGAGACTGGCGGCTTCGTTCGGCGAACAGGAGGACCTCGTTACCGAGTGACAACGGCGAGACAAGATCAATACATTGTCACTACTAGCCTACGAAATCGACGCCTTAACTCTGTTCAGATACAAGAACAGCTCAGGGACTTTCACGGAGTGGCTGTAAGTGCTCGGACCGTTAGAAGGCGACTCAATGAACGTGGTTTAAAGCCCCATAAGCCAGCCAATGGGCCCAAATTGACACGAGCACACCGAATAGCCCGTCTAGAGTTTGCGCGCGAACATCTAAATTGGACTCGACATCATTGGAGCCAGGTTCTCTTCACAGATGAGTCCAAGATAATGCTATACGGTAATGACGGAAGGAGTAAGGTGTACCGAAGACAGAACGAGCGTTTCGCGCAATGCTGTATTGACGAGAAAGTGAGTTATGGTGGAGGATCATGGACAATCTGGGGAGGAATCTCTATCGAAGGCAAAACTGAGCTAGAGGTAGTGACGGGACCACGACTGCCGCCCCTAGATGGCAATAGATACATTCGCCAATGTTTAGAGAACCACGTGATGCCATATGCTGGATTTATTGGCCAAGATTTCGTTTTAATGCATGATAATGCAAGGGCTCATACTGCGGCTAATTCTTATAGAAGGTTTTTATGTATATTTTGTTAAGTTTTTGTATACATTAACTTAATTATAACGATATATGTTGGCGGTGTCGGAAAAAATGAGCCGTTTGGGAGTTTTTAACGAAAATGCTGCCTAAACCCTTTAAGATATAACAAAATAATGTATTGTCAAATTATGTATCTAATATAGGTCTACAAAAAAGTCCGCGACGGTAAATGTCTATCTCTTAAGGATACCGTACTATATGCATTTTAATACTTAAAAAAAACAGCAATAATGAAGCGGTAATTTTAACACAAATTTGCACAAATACATTATTAATCCTTATCATTTTAAATATGTTAGTTGGTTTCAGCATTTTATGAAGATTATTTTGTCCCTTTACACTTTGCAGATTAAATGAATATCTTAGACGATATGGCAATATCAAAAAAATGCGCAAAGAAATTAATTTCGTGTAACAAAAATTCGACCGGACCGTGCGGGTGCGGGCGTAGTAGGTACTTGAGAGTGGAGAAGTAATCAAGTAATTTGGAAAATGTTCAAACATTATCGTGAAATTAATATAAGACGGGATTAAATGGGTGCCACGGGGTTCGAAGTATGTCACAGGCGAAGCCGGGCGGGTCAGCTAGTTTTTAATAAACTGTAGTTCAAATTTAGAACAGTGGCACTCTAAATGAATGATGAGTATACCAGCTCCAAAACTGCATCAAAACATTTTCCTTCTACATACATCTTTTATAAGTTACAGTACTCCAAACCAAAAAAATCAAGGTGGCTCGATTTAGGTGTCCGGGAGTGTATAATAAGTTACTAAGGTCAATCTTAAAAATCATGAATATCAACTTATTTAGTTTATTATACAATAAAAAAGTATCTTGAAGATAAAAAATAGAAAATTAAAGAAATATCGTTATTGACATTTTAAAATAAATAAAATAAATAAATAAATATCCATCACGCCTTATCCCCGAAGGGGTGGCAGAGGCATATTATATGCCCACTTTTCACAGTGTGGATTCCTGTATTGACATTTTAGAATTTCAGTTCTGCTAATTACCTATAAATTTATATCTTTCGTATTTGATATTAAGATTGACAATTATTATTTTATGATTGACTATATTTCCATCGAATTATAGTGAAATTATTATTATTAATAAAGAAGCAGCATTATAATTAAAGCATTATTATTGAAGAAACAGCATTTCTAAAACAAACTTAAATCCTAAATTATTTTCACACTTTAAACAACCTGTAAGTAGGTGTACTAAAGTAGTTCCTATTGTTTGTGCGCAGCCCGCGCGCTGTCGCATAAGAAATAAATAAAGTTGTAAGGGACTTTTCACATCAGTGAGAAAATTATAGAAAGTTATTATTATTGTTATAACTGCTTCTTGTAAAGTACTCAAATGAAAAATTTAATGTAAAAGTAATAATGGTACGATGACACACTTGTTAGGTTAACCGACCGCGTATGAAGCTTGTTAAGTGCTAAACGCATACAAGTAAAAATTGTGTAAGTAAATTAACTTAATCGCGCGACGGGTTCAAAAACTACACTAGTCGGTCTCAGCGATATTCAAATTCAAACTGTAGAGCATGGCAGCACTAATGTCGTTGCGCTCGGGTCGCAGCGCTGAGCGGCGAGCAGCAGTGCAACAGCTGCGACGACACCGAGCCCGCCACCAGCTACTGCGTGGAGTGCGCCGAGTTCATCTGCGACAACTGCGTGCACGCGCACCAGCGGCTCAAGATCACCAAGGACCACACCATCAAGGGCCGCGAGGAGGCGGTGGCGGAGCTGCAGGCGGCGGCGCTGGGCCGCGCGGCGCACGACATGTACTGCGCCGAGCACGTGCACGAGCGCCTGGCGCTGTTCTGCGAGACGTGCGACCGCCTCACGTGCCGCGACTGCCAGCTCATCCACCACCGCGACCACAAGTACCAGTTCAGCAGCGAGATGGCGGCGCAGGTGAGTCTCCGTCGACCCTCGCCCCTCCACCGCCACCTCCCTATCCTCCTCCCCCGTCCGCGAACTGACCGCCCCGCCTGGCTGCCGCAGGCGCGCGCCAACATCGGCTCGCTGCTGTCGGAGGTGAGCTACAAGCGGGTGCTGCTGGGCTCCGCCATGAAGGTGATCCGCGACCGCCAGCAGCTCATCGCCGACAAGAAGAAGGCCCTGGTGCACGAGATCACGCAGACCGTCGTCAAGTGAGCCCCTCACGCTGTTGCTATGGTGCGACTGTTGGACGATGAGCTGTACGGTATGGTGGTGTGTGCGCAGGCTGACGAACGCCATCAACACGCGCGGCAAGCAGCTGGTGCTGCGGCTGAACGAGGTGTGCGACGGCAAGCAGCGCACGCTGAGCGAGAAGAAGGAGGCGCTGGAGCAGCTGGCGGCCATCACGGACCACTGCGTGGCGTGGGTGGGCGCCGCGCTGCGCCACGGCTCGGACACGGCCGTGCTGCACGCCAAGCGCGCCATCTGCGCGCACCTGCAGCGCATCAAGAGCCGCCGCGCCGACATCCCCAACCCCGAGATCCCCGTGCGCATCAGCCTGGCGCTGGACAAGCTGCCCGACCTGGTGCGCGTGCTGTCCTCCATCGGCGCCATCGTGGTGGACGGCAAGCCGGACGGGGGCCCCGGCGCGGGCGGGGGCCCCGGCGGGGGCCCCGGCGCGCTGGGGCCCTACCACCCGCCCGCCGCGCCGCCCGCCTCGCACTCCGCCGTCGTGGCGCTGCAGCACGTCGCCATGCACCAGGTATATTGTAATTATAGTGTATTACATTAGTCTTGCCATAAATATTGTTACAAGAAATACTACTAATTACAGTAATGAGTGTTAAACAATAAAATATATAAACGTTGAAGTCAGTAATCAATGCAAACACACATTTTCTCCTACCTATGGGAATGGGAATTTATATCTTACTAGCTGTCCCGCCCGGCTTCGCCCGTGACATACTTCGAACCCAGTGACACCCATTTAATCCCGTTGTTTATTAATTTCACATTCACAATAATGTGTAAACATTTTCCAAATTCATTGATTACTTCTCCGCTCTCCAGTACCTAGTTACCTACCTACGCCCGCACGGCCGAATTATGGTTACACGAAATTAATTTCTTTGCGTTTTATTTCAATTTGCGATAACTCGTCAGATATTCATTTAATTTGCAAGGTGTAAAGGGACAAAATAATCTTCATGAAATGCTGAAGCCAACTAACGTAGAAAAAAAGATAAGAACTAATAGCATATTTGTGTAAATAGCCTTCAAATAACTACTTTATAATTGATGGTTTTTTAAAGTATTAAAATGGATATAGTATGTTATTCTTATAAGATAGACATATACCGTCGCGGACTTTTTTGTAGACCTACATTAGATACACAATTGCACAGTATATTATTTTGTTATATCTCAAAGCAACATAATATTAAAAGCAACATTTTAATATCTTATTTGCCTAACTAAACTACTTGAAGCGCTCGTGGCCTCGCGGTCTCAGTGTTCTGTAAACGATCACTGAGTTACGCAACTTTCACTATGGCTGGTCCTCGGATGGGTGACCACTTTGTGGCATTTACATTTGCGAGCGTTTCCGTGCTTCGGAAGGCACGTTAAGCCGTTGGTCCCGGTTGCCAGTAAAATGGCAGTCGTTAAGCCTGGTTGAAGGCCTTATGGGCGGCTTGAAAATTTCAACAGCAGGTAGCCACAACCTGCATCTGTCTATTTCAACACGGCAATGGGCTCACCACCTATTACGTGGGACAGGAATCCACACGGTGAAAAGTGGGCATATAATATGCCTCTGCCACCCCTTCGGGGATAAGGCGTGATGGATATTTATTTTATTTATTTTTATTTTTATATCTCAAAGGGTTTAGGCAGCGTTCTTGTTGGAAGCTCCCAGACGGCTTATTTTTTCCGATATCGTTATAATTTGGTCAATGTATACAAAAACTTAACAAATTATATATAAAAACCTTCTATGAAAATCACTCAAACTATTAATAAAAACCGCATCGTAATTCGTTTCGTAGTTTTAAAGATCTAACCATACATAGGGACAGACAGCGAAAAGCGACTTTGTTTTATAATATGTAGTGATGGATTGTTTAAGGGACTCCAAATTATCATAGCGATTAGAGCATGCCATACGCCAGTCTTCAGCCCTGTTGAAGTCCGAAACGTTCGTTTCTCTACCACGCTTGAGTGGATTGAGCTTTATGACCCAGTGCTGAGTCTTGCTGAAAGGACCGTTCTTGGTTAAGACCCCACTAAACCATCACTGAAGTCGGAAAAAGTAAAATAAAGTAAAAATAATCTCGTCATTAAATAATATATTTTATGACCTCTCCTTTGCGTACCGATTAGGGTTTTTAGATTTTACCAGCCTATTCATTTTTAAATAATCAGTCAAATTATGAACGAGTGCGTCTCTTATAGGATGCAAGCTAAAATACGCGACATGGTTCTAGGTGCTATATTCATTTCTCGAGATAAAATCTTTTTATTTATTTCACTGCTTCCATCAGCTTTTTTCGTACGAATACTACTTGAACGGCTAGATCTTTTCATGTCACAAGCAGAGGAAGTTTCATAGAACCTATCAATAGCCCGGTATACAAACATTCAACTAATACCAAGAGGATGTAGAGTTTCAAAAATTGCATTTGACCCACTGTCTTCTTTGTGTAATGCTATCACAGCAATTTGGTTCTCTTTATCACCTCACTCTAAATTTTAATATCTCAATAATAGATTATGGTACAAGTGTGTAAAGTTGGGTTGTTTAGGTAATCAACAATACACACGTGTGTCATTTGACGTTTTTCAATACACTTATGAATAATATAATACCAAATAAATAAATCAGTTTTTTTATGCGCATTGACTGCAGCGTAAAGTATAAGGTTTGTTTTTCTTTTTGTTAAAGTTGTTGTTTAAAGTTTTAAACAGAGTCAACAAAAATTATATTTGAGTGAAAGTTTTGTTTACGTACAAGATGAAATTTTCTATTTAAATACGAAGTTGCATAAAATGAACAAACAATAGGTAGGTATGTTAATTTATTTGTGCTATTGAACACCATCTTTTTATATCGATTAAGAATAATGCAACTTAACCAATATAATATAAAAAAATCTATTATCCCGCTCGTGATTTAATAACAATCAAAAAAACACAGTTTGATAATAGGTATCATTATGTGCCTAATTGCGGTGACATGTAATGGCCATATTATGAGTAAGTGTATTGAAAAAATATTTAATACCGATTGGCGCGAAAATGAAAAACCACAATAAATATTAATAGCCAGTAAGAATAACAGATTCCAAATTCAAATGTAGGTAGTTTTTTTGTATCAGTATTTATGGCCAGCTAAGTATAGGCCACAATGAGAAATACGTGAAAAACATTATTATGGCTAGATGTGTGCAAGTGGTTGTAAATGTTGCGTGTCGGGAGAGAACACTCAAAGGGTTGTGTGTTTGTGTTGGTATAATATATATCTAAGCCGGGCATTTATAAGTTACTCTTACCTATGTTGAGAGGTCCGCCTTGTGTGTTCCCAGTGTTGTAGATCAAATACACAACTACATGACTGTATCACGACATTGTTCCATGTCTCAGACATTGGCTCGCTATCAGGTCAGTTGCAGTCGTAGTCAATGTTATTATTTTCTGTATGCAATAGAGTGAGACAGCTATACCTACTCATATTAGCTATAGCGCACTCGCTCTTTTCTTTTGATTGGCGGCGTATTTCATGGAATAAATGCTTGTTAGTAGCTTAAATTTTATTGCAAATAGATGTGGTTGAACATGCATGTTTAATGGTTTTTCAGATATTATGAGTATTGACTAGAGATTACTGAACGTAGCGTTTAATTAGTTATGTGGACCTGTACTTACATTGATGGCAAGTATAAAAAACTTTGTAGGCAACACCAACACAGAAAGAACAAAGAAGGATGCCAGATTTCTATAGAGGCACACATATAAATTATTGTGTCATCAATCTTCTTTTTCTGGAAGTAGACAAATCAAAATTTTTTTAGGCAAGCGTTTTTTGTGGGCTACTAGACTTTTGTAGTTTTGTAATTTTTTCCTACTTAGGACGTGAACGAACGAAGCTGACAAATAGTTTTGTTTACGCGTTTCTTTTCTGGTGGAACAGGCGTAGGTCAGATATGCTGCCTAATTATTTTTAGGGTTCCTTACCTCAAAAAGAAAAAAGGGAACCTATATACATATAGGATCACTATGTTGTCTGTCCGTCTGTTTGACCCTTTATTTTGGGAACACGTGACGGTATCAAGTTGAAATTAAAATTATATACTCAAGGTCAAGGTTATTTCTTGCTGTATAAAATCTAATTTCCAAGTTAACGTTCGTTAAAGTTAGGGTCGTTAATAATGGAAAAAATAAATTACGCAACTGCCGGTGTGCGACTCCGACTCGCACTTGACCGGTTGTCTATAAGTAACAAATTATAATGTTTAGTTAAAATCAGTTTAACAGTTCACTAGTGCTGCTATTTCGAGAAATCATATCGAGAACTAGCAATGTGCAAACAAACGTCATTCAAGCGTTGCGTTGTATATTACAGGGTATGAATAGTTTAGTGGCCACACACATTTATCTCCATTTATGGAGATTGGGTGGCAACTTGAATGTTACTGACTCTTGCTGTATGCTTTCATAAACTCTTGCACATCCGTGTGTTTTTTTAAAAAATGGTGGATCCTTATATAGAAATAAAGATTTGACAACCATGAATAGTGAAAGAATGTTATATGTGCTATTTCTGTTATTACTTCACAAACTCTAGATGCTTTAGTATTGCTTCCAGCATATTTGAATATGACATAGAAGTCGAAAACATTGAATTAGAATATTACAAGCTCGAAAACAAAATAAAAACATAAATAAGATTTGGCTTATATGTTTAAGCAACGAAGCCATAAACATACCTAAAAATAATACAAAGATTGTTGCGTCCAAGGTGGTATTTAATATGCATGTTATTGTTTTTATTCTGAAGTTCCTATAATGTCATTGTAGCATTAAAATAAACGTTACAATTAAGCATAAATCTTCATATATTTCACCTGCTTGTCAGAGGTCTACTGATATGAAAGTATTTTAGCCAAATCTTGGCACTCATAGATAGAGGGATGCATTAACAGCAAACAACTCCACCCACTAGCGTTCACACGTGGAGCGGGGACAGGTACCTATTTTGCTTTCGATTCCACCCGTGGAACGTTCCATATCTGGGAATATTACCCTCCTATCCTCCAGCAATATTGTAGCAGTATCTAGTTACTGAATAAGTGGGGCCCTGCGGAGTACGCCGCCCCTGGGGTGCGGGGGCGCAGTACACAGGCCCCACGGTGTATGGTGTGAGTAACGCGGCGTTCACCGCGCAGTCGTTCGCGGGCGGGGGCGGCAGCGCGCAGTCTCAGGCGGGCGTGGGCGGCGCGTACCTGCCGCTGGGCGTGGGCGGGATGCGCGCGCGCCACGCCACGCCGCTGCGCCACGCGCACGTCACATCCACCACGCACCCGCACCACCTGCACGGTACGTACGCGCACACACACACACACACACACACGCACAGTTGAAGATGAAGTGACATAATGATACCTATTATCAAACTGCGGTTTTTTTATTGTTATTTTATCACTAGTGGGATAATAGTTTTTTTTTATTGCACTGGTTGAGATGCTTTATTCTTAAAAAAAAACGAAACAAAAAAGATCTCATTCAATAGAACAAATAAATTAATATACCTACCTATTGCTTGTTCATTTCATGCAACTTCGTATTTAAATGGAAAAAAATATCTTGTACGTGTATAAAAAAACAAAACTTTCACTCAAATATAACTTTTGTTTTCTTTCTGTTTAAAACTTTATACAACAACTTTAACAAAAAAAGAAACCTCGTTCTATACTCTGGTCAATGCGCGAGCAAAAAAAAAATGTTCTTGTCAGTACTAAAAAGTTTCACAATTCGTCAAGTTTCAATTCAAGTTTCCCATCCACCGTACTTTTAAAATAGCTAATACTAGGTGAGCCCCACGGCTTCGCCCTTGACATACTTCGAATTTCCGTCTCACCTATTTAATTCCGACGCTTATATATTCTATAATAATGCATAATTTGCCCGATTTGTCGACATTTATGATTACTGCTCCGCTCTCCAGGGCAGTAGCGTGATGATACATAGTCTATAGCCTTCCTCGATAAATGGGCTATCCAATACAAAAGGATTTTTTAAATCCGACTAGTAGTTTCTGAGATTAGCGCGTTCAACCAAACAAACAAACTCTTCAGCTTTATTATTAGTAAAAAATCATCGATTTTAGGTATGGATGTTTGTTACTCTTTCACGCTAAAATATACTGAATGGATTTAGATGGAACTTTAAAATTATATAGCTTACACATCAGAATAACACATAATGCTACTTTAATCCCGGGAGAAAGTTCCTGTGGGAAACGGGAACGGGAAAACTTCACCACGCGTACGGAGCCGCGGGCGTCTACTTGTATAAATTAAAACAGATATTTGTATAAAATAAAAAATCTTGTTTGGGACAGACAAAAAAGACAGACATTTAATAGAACACTTGTAAAAGTTATTTATTATACAGACCAAAAAATCATCAAAGATGAAAAATATATACCGACTGAACTGTGTTCCTCACACCACACAAGAAAGATAAATGTCTTATGATAATATCCCTTCTCATCTTTCCTTTTCTACATTAAGTTTTAGTAGAAGTCTTGAAACGCTTTGTAAAAACAGGTGGAGAATAAACAGTAACTATCAACGCAATTTGATGATAGTGATTTTGTCAATAAGGTCATTCAAGGAGATAGCGGCTATTCATGTCAGCCTATTTGCTGTGCTGACTCCATTGCTATATACAGACGCCTAGCGCCTGCTGAAGAAGTACATTCCAATATTTTTCTTCCATATCTCAATTTATTTTTGAAAAATATTTACAAGTCACGCTAATGTCACTGGTTTCAATCAAATTTATCGTTTCGTTCTAAGACAATTGGGTCAGCAAATGTTTACGTTCAATTTCGAAATAGTTTTTAAGTTATTTATTCAGATACATAACATCAAAACCTACTTATTAGTACATTATAGAAATTACATTGTGCACCAAATACAACTATTATTATTTTCTATTATTTTAACTAAATTAAGTAGCATTGTAAATATTGTTAAGTCCAAAACTGTTGCGTAAAATGAGGCATCGTGAATGTTGCCATGATGCAAATTATTTGGCAGCTGCTTAGCTGATTATGCCTGCAAATCGTTTGAGTAGCCTTTGTGTATACCACTTACATTTTGAGAGATACTTAAATCTGACAGCCCTTTCACTGTGCGTTGTATTTAAGTGACGTTTCAGTATTCGGCCGTTAACTCCATAAAATGACAACACTGTTTCTATTTAGAACCATCAAGCGTACATAAGCATTTGATACTGTCAACTAAAAGTTTCTTTCACATGAATTGATAAAATATACTTATACTATAACGTTAGTAAGTTATCAAATTGTTTTTATTTAATTGAAAAAATAATTAGGCAATTACACAACGTTCACAAGTCGGGGTATCGCAGGAACGTATTTGCGGATTGATATTGATAACACTATATTATATCTCTCCAGCAACAAAAGTTTGTGAAAATAAAAGCAAATAGGGTACATTTGTTTTTATTTTCACAAACTTGCACAGACACCCAAAATGTAGATATTTGTTGTTTGAATATGGCGGCAGGGGTGAGCGAGCTGAACCTGCGCGGGCTGCTGAACGCGGCGGGCGCGCGGGGCCCCGCGGCGCGCGCGCTGGGCCCCGCGCCGGGCCCCGCGCCGCAGCAGGCGCAGCTGGCCATGCAGCACGCCTACCACCACAGTGAGTAGGCTGCACTGCGCTCGCACGCCCCACTTGTCGATTGTGTCGCTGACGCGCTGTGTGCTCCACAGTGATGAGCTCGTACGCGGCGGCGGGCGCGTTCGGCGCGGGCGGGCGGCGCAGCGGCGGGCCGCGCACGCCCTCGCCCGCGCCGCCCGCCTACGCGCCGGCCAAGTGGCACATCCCGCAGAACCAGCTCGCCAACGGTACCTAGCTGCGCTACTGTCCTCGTCGCACTGAACAGCCCCAGTTCTCTCCGAACCCTAGTATAGTTTTTCCTGATAGTTTTACCTGCGTCCATTTATTAAGATTTGCTTTAACTACTACTTTAACTAAAATTAATCTAAAACTCAATATTTGGAAAATATAGGAACATTGTCACTCGCTGTTTTTAAATTTGTAAATTTCATATCCATATAAAGTCCATAAATGTCATTCGTTTATTCTCAGATATTGATCCAAATATTTTTTTTTAAACTTTCATCCCCTATTTCACACCCTTAAGGTAATTTAAAATAATACTGAAACAGTGTTTATTTATTTTTAATGAGAAGTTGGTAAACTAAGTTTGTTGGAGCTATCTTTGAAAATGAAAAAAAATTAATCCTCTTAAGCTTTAAAAAGAGAATTTCCCACACAAACTTAGAACCCTTATTTAATCCTTTTAAAAGTTAAATTATACAAAATGATTAAATACGTATCAATTTATTTGTAACCAGAAAAACGTAATTATGTGTTTCTAACTCTGAAAATTACGAACTTTTATACAACTGCTTAACTCTTCATCTTACCCCCTTAGGGTTAAAATTTTCAAAAATCCTTTCTTCTGCATGACAAGTGTAGCTTACCTTAAATATGTATGTTTGTAGATCCAAGGGCTTCGGTTGAACCTCGAGATAGATATTTTAACCAAAGAGAATTCAAAGCTTGCCTTTAAATAGTTATTTTATTGTGATGTCATGTCGCCGAAGGCCGATAAAGGAGAATACCCATCTCCCATACATCGTTGGGCCCAAAAAATTACGAACCGGTACAGGATCCAAACTAGTGTCATTAGTTAGGGAAAAATATGAAATTGAAATTGCCAGTTTCAGTTTTATTGACAAGGGCATTCTCAAGAAATATGACCCCGAATATGTTTTAGGTTATGTTGTTCGTGATATATTTTTATTTACCTTTTAATCCAGCTCGCTAGCTAAACTGACGTTACTTACTGACTGATATTGACTTCCTGACATATACGCATAAGGCCTTAAGAAAAGTACTCGATACTTTAAAGTATTTTTTTTGTATTTTGATTACGAATTTTTTTTGTATTTTTGGATTAAAAAAGTAACAAATTTTTTTCAATATTTGTTATTTCCGTACTTTGTGGGCCCAAGAGAGGGCATTCTCCTTTGGCGACGTAGGTTGGCATAGTAAACGTTGCGTTCGCTATATCTCTATCTCGATCAAGTAAATCACCATAATAGAGAGGGTTAATGCGCAGAGGTGGCAGGCGGGTTCGAGGCGGCGGCGAGCGGCGCGGCGGGCGGCGCGCACGACTTCAAGATCACGCTGGGGCGCCCCGTCGCCGTCACCTCCACCAACCCCAAGACGCCCAGCCCCAGCCTCAACGTGAGTACAGCCACCACCACCCCGCCACTGGCACACACTAAAGGTGCCGGGGGCGCCCCGTCGCCGTCACCTCCACCAACCCCAAGACGCCCAGCCCCAGCCTCAACGTGAGTACAGCCACCACCACCCCGCCACTGGCACACACTAAAGGTGCCGGGGGCGCCCCGTCGCCGTCACCTCCACCAACCCCAAGACGCCCAGCCCCAGCCTCAACGTGAGTACAGCCACCACCACCCCGCCACTGGCACACACTAAAGGTGCCGGGGGCGCCCCGTCGCCGTCACCTCCACCAACCCCAAGACGCCCAGCCCCAGCCTCAACGTGAGTACAGCCACCACCACCCCGCCACTGGCACACACTAAAGGTGCCGGGGGCGCCCCGTCGCCGTCACCTCCACCAACCCCAAGACGCCCAGCCCCAGCCTCAACGTGAGTACAGCCACCACCACCCCGCCACTGGCACACACTAAAGGTGCCGGGGGCGCCCCGTCGCCGTCACCTCCACCAACCCCAAGACGCCCAGCCCCAGCCTCAACGTGAGTACAGCCACCACCACCCCGCCACTGGCACACACTAAAGGTGCCGGGGGCGCCCCGTCGCCGTCACCTCCACCAACCCCAAGACGCCCAGCCCCAGCCTCAACGTGAGTACAGCCACCACCACCCCGCCACTGGCACACACTAAAGGTGCCGGGGGCGCCCCGTCGCCGTCACCTCCACCAACCCCAAGACGCCCAGCCCCAGCCTCAACGTGAGTACAGCCACCACCACCCCGCCACTGGCACACACTAAAGGTGCCGGGGGCGCCCCGTCGCCGTCACCTCCACCAACCCCAAGACGCCCAGCCCCAGCCTCAACGTGAGTACAGCCACCACCACCCCGCCACTGGCACACACTAAAGGTGCCGGGGGCGCCCCGTCGCCGTCACCTCCACCAACCCCAAGACGCCCAGCCCCAGCCTCAACGTGAGTACAGCCACCACCACCCCGCCACTGGCACACACTAAAGGTGCCGGGGGCGCCCCGTCGCCGTCACCTCCACCAACCCCAAGACGCCCAGCCCCAGCCTCAACGTGAGTACAGCCACCACCACCCCGCCACTGGCACACACTAAAGGTGCCGGGGGCGCCCCGTCGCCGTCACCTCCACCAACCCCAAGACGCCCAGCCCCAGCCTCAACGTGAGTACAGCCACCACCACCCCGCCACTGGCACACACTAAAGGTGCCGGGGGCGCCCCGTCGCCGTCACCTCCACCAACCCCAAGACGCCCAGCCCCAGCCTCAACGTGAGTACAGCCACCACCACCCCGCCACTGGCACACACTAAAGGTGCCGGGGGCGCCCCGTCGCCGTCACCTCCACCAACCCCAAGACGCCCAGCCCCAGCCTCAACGTGAGTACAGCCACCACCACCCCGCCACTGGCACACACTAAAGGTGCCGGGGGCGCCCCGTCGCCGTCACCTCCACCAACCCCAAGACGCCCAGCCCCAGCCTCAACGTGAGTACAGCCACCACCACCCCGCCACTGGCACACACTAAAGGTGCCGGGGGCGCCCCGTCGCCGTCACCTCCACCAACCCCAAGACGCCCAGCCCCAGCCTCAACGTGAGTACAGCCACCACCACCCCGCCACTGGCACACACTAAAGGTGCCGGGGGCGCCCCGTCGCCGTCACCTCCACCAACCCCAAGACGCCCAGCCCCAGCCTCAACGTGAGTACAGCCACCACCACCCCGCCACTGGCACACACTAAAGGTGCCGGGGGCGCCCCGTCGCCGTCACCTCCACCAACCCCAAGACGCCCAGCCCCAGCCTCAACGTGAGTACAGCCACCACCACCCCGCCACTGGCACACACTAAAGGTGCCGGGGGCGCCCCGTCGCCGTCACCTCCACCAACCCCAAGACGCCCAGCCCCAGCCTCAACGTGAGTACAGCCACCACCACCCCGCCACTGGCACACACTAAAGGTGCCGGGGGCGCCCCGTCGCCGTCACCTCCACCAACCCCAAGACGCCCAGCCCCAGCCTCAACGTGAGTACAGCCACCACCACCCCGCCACTGGCACACACTAAAGGTGCCGGGGGCGCCCCGTCGCCGTCACCTCCACCAACCCCAAGACGCCCAGCCCCAGCCTCAACGTGAGTACAGCCACCACCACCCCGCCACTGGCACACACCAAAGGTGCCGGGGGCGCCCCGTCGCCGTCACCTCCACCAACCCCAAGACGCCCAGCCCCAGCCTCAACGTGAGTACAGCCACCACCACCCCGCCACTCGCACACACTAAAGCTCCTTATTTTATTTTGAATTCGAGTCCCGAAAATATATGGAGTTACGCAGCTCCAACATATTAACTTTTCCGCTTTAATTTCGTATGTAGGGTGCCGCAGTTCCAGGGGAGCTGGATAAAGTGTGCGCAGCGTCCGTGCAGGACCTGATGGCGACCATCGCCAAGCTGGACTCGAACGGCGTGCAGGTGGTGGCCGAGGCGCCCTCGCCCGCGCCGCACGTGCACTCGTCCACGGACGGCGAGCAGGCCGCGGGGGCGAAGGCGCCGGCCGGGGGCGGAGGCGCCGGGGACCCCAACGAGGACTGGTGCGCCGTGTGCATGGACGGCGGCGAGCTCATGTGCTGCGACAAGTGCCCCAAGGTGTTCCACCAGTACTGCCACATACCCACTATCGAGAAGCTGCCCGAGTGAGTCGCATTTACTTACACACGTTCATACTTTTTGCTCTATGTGGATCCGGTTCGAAGGACCAAATCGATGCTGGGATCGTGGGTAATGTAATTAATGCGCTAACACTACGGTGATTGGGATGCTAAAACAAAAGTTGGAAGTTAAACATCATGTCCAAATCCTTAATCGTGCCAATTTATATTCATGCAAGTATTAGCTTTTTATTATGTTAAGGCTTGCATATTAGTAAATAAATATTGTGAGACATTTTTTTTTACATAGCATCGTCTAGCCCAAAGTAAGTTAATATAAGCTTGCGGTATGGGATCTAGACGACTGGTGAACAAACTTATATGTTTTTAAATACATACATATTGTACATAGGATACTTCCAAACTCCGAAACCATCATTTGTGGATGACACAACCCGATATTTTTTATAAAAGCTTGCGTCACTAAACTGCTATGGTCGTGATTGATACGTTTGTAACTAGTTATAAGTAAATATATATAATGTTAGGTGGTGGGTAAGTGTAATAAATCGGTCTATCGCTAGCTCCGGCCTTTCATTGACGGACAAACGTTGCCCGCAGCGAGTCGGAGACGTGGCAGTGCCTGCTGTGCGTGAACTTCGCGGAGCTGCCGCCGCCGTCGCCGGGCGAGGCGGACGGCCTGTCTCCGCGGCTGCAGAAGCTGGTGGAGCGCGTCACGCTGGAGCTGTACTGCCAGTACGAGCCCAGCCTGGCCTTCCGCGAGCCCGTGCCGCCCGACAACCTGCTCTACCACGCTAAGGTTGTATACTTATTGTACACGGTTGGACTTACCTATACAGGCACCAAAATACACTCTACTGTCTATGCGAGAAACACTGAAAGAAAATGTGTGCTCACATCTCTCTCTGTTGCCCCTGCAGCAATAAACGAGACGGAACTTTCTCTCTCTTTCTAGCTTTACTACATAATTTATATATCCCTCTCAACTTTCTTTCGCCTTGCCCGATCACAGTTATCGTAACGCATTTACCAGCTTACTCCCCAAGTCATGGGTGTTTAATAAAAATGTATTTAATATTTAAATAAATTGGATTTGATTAAATCATATCTAAGTAACCGCAAACGATATATCGAAATATCAAGAGTGTGTCCTAGGCGTAAATTGGAACGTAAATACACTCCCGGACTCCTGAATCGAGCCACCTTACATTCCCGGGCCTAAAAGCCCAATACACAAAAAATATACAATATAACAAAAAAGTTTTTATGCATTTTTAATGCTGGCATATTTCATCGTCTTTCCCGTATGTATTATTCCAAATTTGAATTTTAGAATTTTAAATAAAGAACAAAAGCCGAGATTGGTCACTGATTTGAAAAAAAATAATGACTTGAAAGTTGCTTTTGAAGCAATTGAATGTCGATTTGGTTTGAATTTTCGCAATTGTTGTTAACCAAAGTTAAGTTTAGTTTAGTTATTTTTCTATAATTTGAACCGTTTTTGGCTATAAAATTATGGATACTTCACCTGAAGTAGCCGCGCAAGCTGTAGCACTTCTTCAATTTGGGCTAAGTCAGCGAGATGTGAGTTCACAACTTCACATAAGTCGTTCCGCTGTTCAAAGAGTGTACCACCGATACCTGGAGACTGGCGGCTTCGTTCGGCGAACAGGAGGACCTCGTTACCGAGTGACAACGGCGAGACAAGATCAATACATTGTCACTACTAGCTTACGAAATCGACGCCTTAACTCTGTTCAGATACAAGAACAGCTCAGGGACTTTCACGGAGTGGCTGTAAGTGCTCGGACCGTTAGAAGGCGACTCAATGAACGTGGTTTAAAGCCCCATAAGCCAGCCAATGGGCCCAAATTGACACGAGCACACCGAATAGCCCGTCTAGAGTTTGCGCACGAACATCTAAATTGGACTCAACATCAATGGAGCCAGGTTCTCTTCACAGATGAGTCCAAGATAACGCTATACGGTAATGACGGAAGGAGTAAGGTGTACCGAAGACAGAACGAGCGTTTCGCGCAATACTGTATTGACGAGAAAGTGAGTTATGGTGGAGGATCATGGACAATCTGGGGAGGAATCTCTATGGAAGGCAAAAATGAGCTAGAGGTAGTGACGGGACCACGACTGCCGCCCCTTGATGGCAATAGAAACATTCGCCAATGTTTAGAGAACCACGTGATGCCATATGCTGGATTTATTGGCCAAGATTTCGTTTTAATGCATGATAATGCAAGGGCCCATACTGCGGGTATCGTCAGGGAGTACCTAAATGACATTGGTATCACTGTTATGAGATGGCCAGCGCGAAGTCCTGATATGAATTCTATAGAGCATCTATGGGATGTGCTGAAGAGGCGTGTTCGAGCTCAGCATCCTGCCCCGCAAACCATGCAGGAGCTCAAAAGTGTAATTTTGGAAGAATGGGAGGACATTCCTCAACATGTCATAACGACATTGATTAATTCTATGCCAAACCGTATGAGAGCTGTCATAAATGCACTGGGAGGCAATACAAGTTACTAAATAAACATTTCTTTTCATGTAAAACATGTCTTTATTTAAAAATCGATTAGATTTTTTTCCTAGAAAAAAGCAAATATGGATTTGTTTCAACGTAACTCGACTTTTTAATAAACTGTAGTTCAAATTTAGAACAGTGGCACTCTAAATGAGTGATGAGTAATACCAGTTCCAAAACGGCATCAAAACATTTTCCTTCTACATACATCTTTTATAAGTTACAGTACTCCAAACCAAAAAAATCAAGGTGGCTCGATTTAGGTGTCCGGGAGTGTATCTATCTGATAGTAGAGAAATTGAATTTAGAATACCACAAGGTAGCATCATGGGGCCCCTTTTATTTCTTCTCTACATAAATGATTTACCTAAGCAAGTTCATCAGCCTATGGTACTTTTTGCCGACGACAGTACAGTGGTGGTAAGATGTACAGAGAAAACTGCATATGAAAATGACATAAATGATATTGATAAATATTTAAAGCAATTATTTTGCTAAATTTCTCATATTTTTTTTTAAATAAATTGGATAAAGACAATTCGATTCGAGACAGGGATTGAACCTGTGACCTTTACCTAAGCAAGTTCATCAGCCTATGGTACTTTTTGCCGACGACAGTACAGTGGTGGTAAATGTACAGAGAAAACTGCATATGAACCTGCAAAGGAGGTTGAGAAATTTAGCAAAATAATTGCTTTAAATATTTATCAATATACTGAGTGGAGTCCATTGCATCAATGTTTATAAATGGTTGTAACACTGTTCATTGGTATCGAGTTGTTTATTAGCTCGATAGATGGCTCTGGTCATACTCTTAAAATGACGATTAAAATATGGTGGAGAATTTCAACTTGATTCGATACGGTTCGGGTAGTTCAGGTGGCTAGAACATTGCCCTGGTTAGGCAAAGGTCACAGGTTCAATCCCTGTCTCGAATCGAATTGTCTTTTTCAACATTATTAAAAAAACATGATATAAATGATACGCTAAAATCTATAATAACTTTGCTATACACTAATAACTTAAAAATAAATCTGCAAAAACCTAAAATTAGGCTTTTTTTTTTCAATGTTTGAGACCAGGTAATCTTTCAATCCAATACAATGGACAATATATTGACAATAAAAATGTAGCTAATTTTCTGGGTTTGTTGCTGGATAACCAATTGATGTGGAAACCACAAGCAGAAAAAGTTTATAAAAAATTTAATAGTTCAGCTTATATTCTGTACAATTTACATAGGAAAGTAAATATTGACACTATCACTACAGCTTACCACGGTTTGGTTTTTTCTATTCTAAGATATGGCATAGTATTTTGGGATAATTGTTTCATGAGAGAGAGGATATTCAGGGCTCAGAAACATTGCATAAGATCGATGACTGGCATTAAGTCATCCGATAGCTGCGTTCCTGTATTTTAATCTTTAAAAATATTAACCTTTCCATCTCTGTACATACAGGAGGTAGCTTCCTTTGTTAAAGGAAATCTTGATCTTTTTCAATCTACAGGAATCGACTATATGTCGGCGGTTTTCGAATAGCTACTTTAAAGAAATGTATAATGCGCATGGGACCACAAATTTATAATAGGATACCAAATGAAATACTAAAAGAAACGTTGCACAGTTTAAAACTTAAATTGAAAAATTTACTTATCGAGAAATGCTATTATTGTGTGATAGACTTTCTAAACGATACTGCGCTGTAGTACTCAAAAATTTGGAAAACCCAAAAGTGCACGCCTCAGACGCTTTTATTATATTATAAAAAAAATAGAATTACAAGCTTACAAACTTTGCTATGAATTATCGCGTAGGGGTAATAAAATAAATAAAGTAAAGAAAATAACAATTAAACCACATCAAATCAGACCGTGAAAAGTGAAAGGATACTATTCCTAATTATACTGAAGCATAAGAGAAAAAGAAGACTCGATTAGTAAAGTCTTTCGGTCGTTATCGTGTTAACAAGAAAATAATCCGTAACATACAGACACACGGACGTCCAAGACGGAACTTTTTTAAACAGTTTTTTAACAAGTTTAAATAACAAAAATGGCATCAAAATATCATGACTGTTAAAAATAGTGTTTTTTCTTGATATGTGTGTGTATATATTATTTTACAAGTACAATATATCATAAATAGAGACATTTTAAGTTTGAAAAATCAGATGTTATGCGCGAAGTGACAGTAGTACCCACCTCAACGCATCGCTTATGAGGCGTGCAATAAGGATTTTTTTTGTCGATTTTGCTGTCTGTTGTGTAAAGTTAGGTTATTGTTTCATTTTATTTGATCTGTAATCACTGAATGACTAACATTTTTTTTTCTGACATTTTTTAAACTATGACTGCCTATTGAATTTTGTGTTTTTTAATTATATTGTGTACCTATAGTTATTTGCATGCCGTAAGGTAGAATGTAATGGAACATACTCTATTTTTTTGTAAAACATCTGTACTGAATTACCTGCATTCTTAGCAATAAAAGTATTGAGAATTAATATGTTTAAATATCAAAGTCATGTCAGGGTGTTATCTGACGCTGGTGAAGAGCGCGTGCCTTGAGTGGTGCGTCTCAGGCTATCCGCGTGCTCCAGCTCCACTTGACCAGTTCACCGTCAAATTACAATTTTATGAACTAAACGAATTGCTACTTTACTATTTTTTAAAGTGGATACAACCCTAAATCCTAGCTGACTGTATGCTACGAAACTTAGATTTTTGAAATAGGGCTAGTAACAGTATCTTAACCGCTGCTGTTACTGGAAAACGTTTCTGGGAGACCATACTTATTTTGGTATATTTCGTAACGGCATTGACAAATTTTGGAGCAAAACTTATCGTTGTGTGTGTGTGTGCGTGCAGATCGCGCGGCCCATGTGCCTGGACATGATCCGCATGAAGCTGCAGCCGCGCAGTCCGCAGCGGTACGCGCACGTGGCGCACTTCGTGGCCGACTGCCGCCTGCTGTTCCGCAACGCCTACCGCTTCAACCCGGTACGTAGTCGCCCTGGAGCACAGCCTGCAGGACTTTCATTACTATTAAAGGTCCGTGGAACCGATTTGCCATCTGTTTTAAAAAGCTCTCCGTCGTCACCCGGTGCCTCTCTATTTTAATCTGATCACAGCGACTCGTATGGAACCTCGCAGCCTCTCCCTATATTGTGTTATATAATGTGTGTGTGTGCCGGTGGTGTACAACTAAGCGACCCCGGTCCGTGTCCGCAGCCCGACAGCCAGGTGTACAAGGACGCCAAGCGGCTGGAGGAGTTCTTCGACGCGCAGCTCGTCAAGTGGCTGCCGCAGTACGCCTACTGGCCCGGCGAGGCCGAGGGCGAGGACGAGCCGCCGCACAAGCGCCTGCGCCTCGACTGACCCGCGGTCCCGCAGAGCCCGCAGGCCCCGCAGGCCCCGCAGGCCCCGCTGCACAGCCACGTGGCGGCGCCGCGCTACCTGCCGCACTGAGGGCCTCCCCGTGGACGCGCGACTCTGTGCTGTGTTCACACTGTTCCGTACTGTGCGGCGCCGAGCTGTAAACTTGATCGTATTAGAGTATACGAGTGGTACAGAGTGTACATAGTTTATCCACTAGCTACTTATTTAGTTGTTCGTTAGTTGTATCGGAAAGTTCCTCTTCAGCTCCCTGCCCCTGCGCTACCCGCGTGCTCTCCGCGGTACACGAGCTGCAATCCTGGGCTCTTTGGGTCGGAGCATACGTTTGTATCGTAGTTCCAATGTGTCTATATATTATAACATGTATGTGTATCAGTTGTCTTGGTTACATAGCACAATCAAATAAATTAGATTAGTTTTGCATTTTTTTCTATGAATCTGCAAGAAGCAAAAGAAGTATGCATGGATCGTAAAGCCTGGGGATTTGTCCTCTCTGACTACCCCGTCAGAAATACAGCGTGAAGATAGTTAGTTTTGCGTAAATGATGTTGTGTAAATAATAATGGAATACAAAAAGAACATTAATAATGGCAACTCGTGAAGCGTTCTACCGGCGCCGGCGTGACCTGGCGCTGTATAGCTTTCCTTACTCAATATTTATTTGTTCCGTCTCGGTTTTGTGGCGCGTCGAATAATAATATAGTAACAAATATATTGCAACATTGTACACAGCGCCATTTAGCCCAAATGAATCTACTATAACCTTGTGGTATGGAATCCAGACTCGATAAATATGTTTAAAAAATTGCTAAATACATACGAATTATACGTAATTAACACAAAACAAAACAACGTGATCATCACACAAAAAGATGTTCTGCGTGGAAATTGAAGCCAGAAACTATTCACTGCAGTGCTCTAGCGCCAGGTGTACAGCTGTTCCGATACACGTGAGAGAAAACTCATTGACTAAATTGTGTAGCTATCCCTTCCATAAATATTATGAAGCTGTCCGTTGGGACGCCCCAAGCGCGTTGCGTGACTATCCAACAACTCGTGGGGTCGCTCGCTCTGACACCGTTGGCACAGCGGTGGCAGCCAACGAGGTAGTCCACCATTCTCACTATGATTAAATCCTGTCTGATAAATATTTATTTAGGTACATACTGATTATATTTTATAAAATTTTTACATAAAATGATCTTTTGAATCTATAGTGCAAACAATATTTGTATTCGGCGAATATCATATAGTTATGTCAGTAGCCGTCAGCTGGCACGGCGCAGGCGCAGTACGACCAGACCGTAGGCTGAGGTGTTCTAATATTGTGCCACTAAACACTGCCATGGCTCCGGAGTATGCGGGTCGTCACAGGGAGTAACGGAACAGTTGTCAGACCGTTGACTCTGATGTAACAACTCCGGTGTTGCTCACCGCCATGGGAATCACAATTATTTTTTATACCACTAAAGCAATCTCATGAGAATTGGTCGCCGTATACCGCGGCCTATGGATGTTCGTAACATCACAGTTGGTACACCTGTCTGAATGGCAACGGCCAGCTTGTTTGCCACCTTACCAGTGTAAAAGCCGGCGGAACTAGAACTGTTCGTTTACAACTTGTGACAGAGTGGTTGCGCTATGAGTGTTATTTATTATTTGTTATACATATCATAGAATACTTGATAATGTGCCTGTGTAACATTTTTAATATTATGCTACATTTAAACCAGGAGTTCATGAATACTGTTTTCGATATCGATAGTGTACTCCATAGCACTAAGTAAAGCGTTGCGCGCCCAATAGTAAAGATGTCAGCAGCTATGAATAAGTTCTCCGACCGGAGTACAGCGACACCGTCGGCCCCGGCGAGGTCGCGACGGTGATGGATTCTGCCGCAGTCATTGCTATTTTAACAGTAATTGTTTATATCGCAATAACTATATTTTTATTGTATTGGAATAAAATGTTAGTAATGTACGTCCTGACCCGGCATGATACGAAGCGCCGCTGTCCGCTTGCAGCGTAGCTACATACACGCTCAAGCTGACGATTTCAAACATTCGTTGGACTTCACCGCCATTGTTCAAAAGAGTAACACGTTCACTCCACGCAAACTCGATGTACGCTCGGACGTACAACTCGCTGTGTGTCACACAGGTTAGGTTGAACGTATAGCGTACGCCGGGTGGACATCGATGAAGAGGGTCTATATGAGTCTGCGCTGCCGTGGACAGCGCCAGCGGCCTGACAACTGTTATATCCGTGGTGACTCCTATGTGCGCGATACATGTCTCACAATTTACTTGGTGGTAATTATTAGATTATTCTGTAGCTTGAGGTAATTATTAAATTAAGCGAATGGACTGTATAAATATGTTTTGTATCGCACGAAAGGCGTAACAAGTGTATGTATATGTGCTTATGAGTAAACATGTGACGTGCTCTCGTCCTGTTGACGGTTACCGGGCGGCCGAACGCCTCCCGTACCGTAACTAGTTTATGTAGAGTGGATGACTCGACAATACTCTTCCACGATTCGCTCTCTCAACGTCATTTGTACAATAAAAGCGGTGGTCTAATTTTACAATCTGAAACCGCGTACAATCAAGGCAGACTTCTCTGTGTCGAAATGTTCTGCACTTTCAGGGAGCTTGCGATCGGAACGAGGGAAATATTTATTTATTAATAACTTACCTAGTTATAAAAAATATTTGGCTCGTTACAGTTTGAAACAAATGCTCGTAATGTTAGAACGTAAATTGTATGTTTGTTAAGTTTAAACTCGCGGTCGGTGGCTGGTCCCAGCTCGCAGACGTGTGCCGCGGCACACTTGACTTTATCGTTATAGTTACTATTGTGTAACTTATTGTTACAGTGGATACTTAGCGTCTCTAAGTTATTGATAATCTCCCGATAAGTATTATTGATTTAGAAATAAAACACATTTATTGGAAATTGTCGTTTTACTCAACCTCTTGTGTTACTGAACGTAATATTTTGTGGCGCGACAACACTAAAACCGTCACCCGCCTACCCCACCGCCTGATGACGCGAGTGACAGTAATGACACTTGTCCGTCGTGACAGCTACTACGTCAAATGTTATTGATAACAGTTATCTAAATAAAGGCGTTAGTGGCTGTGCAGGATTGTTTAGTTGTCAGTAGTCAGAGTATCCGTCGGCCGGCTTCTCGTAGTGTACAAGGGCCCTGGCACGTGTACCGGTCAACAACAGACAGAAGGTAGACACGAGCACGGAGCGGCAAAGTGACCTCGACTGTACTTGGAGGTGAGTGACCCCTCGATTACTGCCTCACTTGACGAAAATCGTTAGATTCTTCGTGAACATTGAGCATCTGATAACTTTGTTTGTAAATATTAGCTAACTTAGTTTGACCTTTGAGATTTAGTTTAAAATCAAACAAAGTTTGTTTATTAACAACATAATCTGTGTTTTCGTATAAGGAAAACAAGTTTCGTTTTGTTAACATAAGTTAAATTCAGTACACGACTGCTTGAGCTCTCGAAAATTTGCTAAGTTTAATGCACAATACGACATAGGTCACTTAAAGTTTTACAACTTGTGCATAAAACCTGTTTAAAATACTTCAAGGTTAAATCAAAGTGCTCACCGCACGAACATAGTTTTTTTTTACAAGAATAAACGAGATTACAGCGAATTTTTTTTTTAATATTTGCCACTTCAAATGGCGACGCCTAATGCTATCTCAACCCGCAGGGCTCCCATAGCGGCCCTCATCTTGATGGCCCAGAAATATGCCTTTTCACGCTTCTCTTAAAGGACCCAGATTTGTAAGAGGAGGAAAACACGTGCGCTGGCAGAGAGTTCCATGCTTTTATGGTGCGACATATATGAAAGATCTACGGAATCTTTCGGTTCTAGGCACGATGGTGTCCACAGTGTAATGATGACATTTCTGCCCCGCCCGTGTTGTTCGGGAACGGAAGGGAGAGGGTGGGACCAATTGGAAGAGTTCTTCAGAACACTCACCTTGGTAGATGCTGTAAAATGCCGATAAGCAGGCGACCGTTCTGAGCATCTCCAACGGTTCAAGACTGCCAGTAACCTCTGGACAGTCTATGATGCTGCTGGCACGTCGCTGCAACGCGTCGAGAGCTTCAAGCAGATATTTGGCGGAGCCATCCCAGAGATGTGAGCTCTCTGTTCCAAGCGAAAAACCGCCTCACCCTGTTAAGGACTCGATGTTATTTTATTGTTAAGCTCTCGACGAACGTCCAACCAATGCTGAGGTAATCTTGCAGCGATAGTGTTGTGTTCTGAAGTGCATTGAATTCGACCAGATTATCGGAATCCACGGAATACAGAAAGAATATTATTCTCTACTCCGTGTCGGAATCCCACCGTGAGATGCGGTCCAGACTTCAATCAAGCTCCGCCACAACTTGTCCCCTCATAGCCTCAACATACTCGTAAGTCCGCGTTACCGCAGGGTGACTTGTATATTGACTGCCTCTGTGGCGCGGTGGGAGTGTGTCCGACTGCTACGCAATAGGTCGTGGGTCCGATTCCCACCCAGAATAAAACTTTGTGTGATGAGCACGATGTTTTATTGTGTCTGGGTGTTATTTATCTATAATATCTATGTAGGTATTTAGAAATATATAAGTATGTTTATCAATTATCTGGTTAGTATAGTACAAGCACTGCTTAGTTTGAATCAGATGGCGTTGTGTGAGTTGTCCCAACGATATTTATTTATTTATCCCCCATGTAATTTACTATCATCTGCATAGTAGTGGATGGTGGACAGGGACAACATATCATTGAAATGCAGAAGAAAAAGAGTGGGCGAAACGGACCCCTGCGGCACTCCAGCATTTATCTGCAAGTAGTCCGACCTTGACCGTTACAAAAAAAATTAAAAATGGGCTAATAAAAACGAATAGAAGAAAAACTCGAAACAAACCCTGTACCTACCTGTCCGACCAGCGACAGATATATAGATAGATCCTCTCTATGTCCTATTCTACACGAGCATCAGCGCCAGTTTGGGCCAATAGCTGCTGGTTAGGTTGTGGTAAATGGCGAGCTTGGCTCTGCACCAGTCTCTCGACCGTTACTCAACAGGTGCAGCACTTGCTGGTGAGGTTGTATTGGGCCTCAAAGATCTTTGTGAGCACGCACGCATACAGTCACTGTAAAAGGTAGCTGCATGTATAAGTATGGCAACATAGTACGTGTGTAGGAGTAGAGAATATTATGTAATAAATATAATAAATAAATATCCATCACGCCTTATCCCCGAAGGGGTGGCAGAGGCATATTATATGCCCACTTTTCACCGTGTGGATTCCTGTCTAACGTAATAGGTGGTGAGCCCATTGCCGTGTTGAAATAGACAGACGCAGGTTGTGGCTACCTGCTATTGAATTTTTTAAGCCGCCTATAAGGCCTTCAACCAGGCTTAACGACTGCCATTTTACTGGCAACCAGGACCAACGGCTTAACGTGCCTTCCGAAGCACGGAAACGCTCGCAAATGTAAATGCCACAAAGTGGTCACCCATCCGACGACCAGCCATAGTGAAAGTTGCGTACCTCAGTGATCGTTTACCGAACACTGAGATCGCGGGGCCACGAGCGCTTCATTATGTATTCAGAATATTATGTAGGTATTCCATATGACCCTTTATGTTAAAGAGAACAGACAAAACTTGTGTGACCTTAAAACTGAATTCGTATACGTTTATAGTGTAGTAGTACTAAAAGTTACATGGTCAATTCGCCGATGTTATTATTTATGGCTGGAGCGACGACACGTTATCTGCGGTGTGGCAATGGCCCTTAATCGCTAAGTTGGCCTGTATCATTATCGAGCCACCAGTGAATCATAAGTACACTATGCAATCCTGTTTTATCTGTAAAGTGTCTACCTACTACTTGTACTTTAGGAGGTTATTTACTAAAGCACGCAATCAATTATTGACATGTGTTTATAATTCATCCAATCAATGAACTTATCGAATTACAGCTCATCATTGATATTAGACATTGTAAATTTATAGACATTACTTGCTGATAAAAGCGTTATCTGGTTCTTGTTCTTGAGTACCTGCCACCTATTTACATTACATAGGTAATGTGTTCTCTTAGTCCTATTATTCTAAACTTGCGCCATAATTTCCCACGACTACTGAGTTAAAAGAAGTACGTTTACTTGACGTTTTTCATATTAGAAATCTTGAGCATTCTACTTGAAGTGTGATCGGTGCTTCCCGCGGAAATATCTATATTAAGCAGGCATGTTATTAGTTAGGAACGCAGAAGACAACCGGTCATGCGGCTGATAATCCTGGAGGACGCGGAGGTGGTGGCGGACTGGGCGGCGCGCTTCGTGCTGCAGCGCATCACGCAGTTCGCGCCCGGTCCCGGCCGCCACTTCGTGCTGGGGCTGCCCACGGGCGGCACGCCGCTGGGCATGTACCGCCGCCTCATCGACTTCTACAGGGAGGGCCGCGTCTCTTTCAAGTACGTCACCACCTTCAACATGGACGAGTACGTCGGTAAGTGCCAGCCTGCCCTCCCGCCTAGTGCCGCTCGCTGCCGCACGTAACTCTCATATCGGGTATGTTCTGCGGCAGGCCTGCCTCGCGACCACCCCGAGTCCTACCACTACTACATGTGGAACGAGTTCTTCAAGCACGTGGACATCGAGCCGGCCAACGCGCACGTGCTGGACGGCAACGCGGCCGACCTGGTGGCGGAGTGCGCGCGCTTCGAGGAGCTGATCCGGCGCGCGGGCGGCGTGCAGCTGTTCGTGGGCGGCATCGGGCCCGACGGACACATCGCCTTCAACGAGCCCGGCTCCAGCCTGGCGTCGCGCACGCGCGTCAAGACGCTCGCCTACGACACGCTCGAGGCCAACAAGCGCTTCTTCGGCAACGACATCAGCAAGGTGCCGCGGCAGGCGCTCACCGTGGGCGTCGGCACCGTCATGGACGCGAAGGAGGTACCGCTACACTCAGACACTGCGGTCGCACTACTAGCCACACCTATGGCCGCTTTAAATAGTACATTATTGCAGAGGCCGGGAAATAGGCAATTGCAGATCGAGTATGAATGTACCTACGACTTATACGAGACAGGCAATTGTCCTTTCGGCCGAGGCATCTATAGTGCTTTTCTCAAAAGAATGCAGGGAAATAAAACATACTTTTTAAATTATACATTTAATTAAATTTATATTAAAAGTTACCGTAGCCATATTGGGCAATTACCTACTAAAATAAAATATTTTTGATATCCCTTCAATGAAATGCATCAATGTGCAGTAAGATGGGAAATCTAAATAAAATAGTAGGTATATGTGACAGTCGCTCTGAGTTCTAGGGTTCAATTCCTGGGTTAGAACAAATTTTTGCCTGATCCATAAATGTTTGTTTCGGAATTTGGGTGTTACCTATGTATAATATATGTAAGTATTGTACAAATATTAAAGTTTCTTCATCAGTCGTCTAGATCCTATAGCACAAGCATATAGCTTAGTTTAGGCTAGATTGTGTTATGTGAAAAAGTGTCTTAAAATATTTATTTATTATTTAGGTATAGCACGTTGACACAACTTTTATGTTTTAGAATCCAACACTCCCAAACATAAAACAAGTTAAATGCACTGATTTTTGAAAATAATATACTTACAGTAAGCGTCCGCTGAAGAAGTATGATAAAATAAATCTAATCAAAAAGTATCTAATAACCCCAGCGCGCCGTTTCATACAACATTCCTGGAGAGTTGTAATGTTCCAAATTCAAAAAACTGAAGCAATTAATTTAATTTTCTCTGTCCGTAAATGCAGTACTTCGCGTATTCTTTTTTCGAATAATTGACAGTTTTTCAATACATGTTTAAGAAATAGTACATTATTGCAAAGGCTGAGAAATAGGCAATCCGTGCCGTAGGCGAGGACTTCACTAATACGAGACAGGCAATTGCCATTCCGGCCGAATATATAGTGCTTTTCTCAAAAGAATGCATGGAAATACAACAAACTTATTAAATTTTTCATTTATTTATATTAAACTAGCTGTCCCGCCCGGCTTCGTCCGTGTCAAACTCGAACCCCGTGGCACCCATTTAATCCCGTTGTTTAATAATTTCATATTCACAATAATGTATGAACATTTCCCAAATTCATTGATTACTTCTCCGCTCTTCAGTACCTAGGTACCTACCTACTACGCCCGCACGGCCCGGTCGAATTACATTAATTTCTTTGCGCTTTATTTTGAATTTGCGATAACTCGTAAGATATTCATTTAATTTGCAAGGTGTAAAGGGACAAAATAATCTTCATGAAATGCTGAAGCCAACTAGCGTAGTAAAAATAATAGATAGCATATTTGTGTAAATATCCTTCAAATTACCGCTTTATAATTAGTTTTTTTTAAGTATTAGTAATTAGTATGTTAGATAGACATATGTCGTCGCGGACTTTTTATTCCTTTCAGTGGATTGTCTTGAATTTGAAGGCCTTATGGGCGGCTTAAAAAAATTCAACAGCAGGTCGCCGCAGCCTGCGCCTGTTTATTTCAACACGGCAGTGGGCTCTCCACCTGTTACGTGGGACAAAAATGCATACGGTGAAATGTGGGCGTTTAATATACCTACCCGCCTACCCCTTCGGGGATAAAGGCGTGACAATATGTATGTATGTATGTTTCAGTGGATTATACGCAGCAAGATGTAAATATAGTAACCAGTACCTACTAAGTACAGTGTGTGGGTGTGCAGGTGATGATCCTGATCACGGGCGCGCACAAGGCGCTGGCGCTGGCCAAGGCGGTGGAGGAGGGCGTCAACCACATGTGGACGGTGTCGGCCTTCCAGCAGCACGCGCAGACGCTGTTCGTGTGCGACGAAGACGCCACGCTCGAGCTGCGCGTCAAGACCGTCAAGTACTTCAAGGTGCGCACTGTCTTAAATTGTCTTCTCAGCACTCTACGTGGAGATACTCCAAGTTTGCCTATTGGCTCCTATATTTTAACTCGTAATGACATCCTTCGTGCTAATCCGTGAGTTGAGATACTGGCCAGGAACTCCGGATCGTAAGAGGGACACTTTCCATCTAGTGGGTGTGGTGGTGGTATATACCAAATAGTATTTGCGTGCAAGAGAAACAAACATTTATGATATTAGTAGAATGTGTATTCGAATACGTTGTTCGCCTTACTGTTGTATATATCAAGACTGATGACGTTGCTCTGAAGGATTGCCACATGAACAGCACAATTATGTTAATTCTAATAATTTCTCCATGGTCTAATGGTAATCCTAACAATTTCTAATTCGTCAAGCTATACCTACTAACTATGCAGGCGCACAACAGCTTTATTTTACAATTACTATTTATGTATATCTGACACTAATTTGAGCCTCTCAAGTTAAAATCTTTTGATACCATTCTTCTTTGTACTTACTGGTGTGTCCAAAGGTTCCTAGTATTCCATTTACCTTCTAGTGTAAGGGAGGTACCTAAATGTTTAAAGTTTGTTAGGTACTATATTGTAGTATCTGCACGCCATTTTCGTTTAAACAATGAATATAGTTCACTTTTTAAATATGTTATGAATCAAAAATCATTTCGAGGAATTGCTACTGATACACTACTGACATAGTAATTAAATATAATGAAGAATCATTGAACTATTAGTATGTATTCAGACAAAACGTGAACAACTTTCTTAAATGAAATGATGTAGGCTATATGGTATATTATGTTTGTGTATTGATTTTCTCCTTTTCTTGTTTTAACGTAATGTAAAGTGTAGTAATCCGATGGAAGCGATGCAACCCACGCTGTTGTAAATGCAATTACATATAATTCAAAAATTTTGTCGAACGCTGTCTCCTATCATACAGGTCCTCCCAGTTTAAGAGACAGAGTTTACAACTTTGGCATTTAGATATACTACTTGGTTTATGGCTAATTACTTTACAGACTAAAACTTAAATAATAATAACTATTACTAGTGGCAGAACATGTAATGTAAACGTATTATGAGCATGTGAATCTCTGTAAATCTTGGAAGTAATAACGAATTATTATTATTATAGTACATTGATGCTCTCACTAATAGGGGGTTAAAGAAATGGTTAAAGAGTTCTGAATGCACTTGAATGCGTACTTGTAGTTGCTGTAAATATCATGTACCCATGTATTATAGTTTAATAGTCAAAAACATGCATGGCTTTATTGGAGGAAGTGTATTTGGAGCTAGGCTTAGTACCTGATGCTAAAAAAATCCTTTTTTTAAAGAGAATAAACCCATTAATTCTTCTTTTCTAACTAACTATCTTCACGCTGTATCCCTGACGGGGTAGTCAGAGAGGACAGATCGCCAGGCTTCGCGATCCATACATACTTCTTTCGCTTCTTCGAGATTCATCAATCGCTTCATACACGCACGTCTGGGTATCCGAGTACTTTTGACCTTTCAGTTTTTGAGCAATCTGCTCACGTGGTCTTCATATGTAAGTCTTGGCCTACCCTGACTCCTTCTACCCTCAACTTTTGAACAATATATATTCTTCGTCAATCGTTCCTCACTCATTCGTTGGACGTGTCCAAACCAACGGAGCACGCCCTTTCCCAGCTTAACGCTGACACTTTCATTCAAACCTGCCATATTGCGTATCACTTCGTTACGTATTCGGTCGGCCAAGGTAACGCCGCACAATTTTCGAAGTGATCGCATCTCCACAGCATTCAATTTACTTTCATGCATCTGCTGACATACCCAGGTTTCACTACCGTAAAGCAAAGTTGGCACTAGCACTGCGTTATGAATCGCCATTCGTGCTTCTTTTACGATGCTTTGTCGCTTTACTAACTGGGACAAAGCACCGTTAACTTTGTTTCGGGCAGCTACTCGCCGTTCTACATCCGAATTACATCTTCCATCCGCGCTAAACATACTTCCTAAATACACAATTTCATTCACTTGCTCTAGACGTTCCTGGTTTACCCTAATCTCGCATTTAGTTCTTACGTCACCTCTTCTATTTATATGCTTAAAGAGGCTTTGCGTCGTTGCACATCGTCACTTGTTTGGTGCAACCGACTCTGCTTGTAACGATGCGTCGTCGGTGTGGGTCACCTAACACCCAGGGTCAGTACGGGTTACTAAGTAAGCTCCGACCTGCCCTGACCCGTGCGTGGTGTCCAGGCGCTGAGCGAGGAGCACCAGAAGATGATCGACGACATGCCCGTGGAGGAGCAGCGCGTCATGCACTGAGTCGCACCACCGCCGACACACCTGCACTTCCTCCGATACAAGCCCTGAGCATCCTGTGTGAGCCGTGCATCGATGTAGCGTAGCGATTAGTAGGAACCAAATCAAAGTCTTTACAGATATATATACAAGGGCGGCACTGAAAATTTCGGGAATCAAGGAAGTGACACAAACTTACTATTTAAAAATGTATTTATTGCTTTTCGAAGTATTCTCCGCGAAATTTGACACATTTTTCCATACGATGGAACCAATCATTGAAGCAACCATTCCATTCGGAAGTTGGGGTATCCAAAATGGCCGTTTTGTAGGCGTCCACAGCTTCTTCAGGTGATGAAAATCTCTGACCACGGAATTTATTCTTTATTTTAGGGAAAGTGCGATGCGCTAATAATTCTATGTTTTCTTGCTCTAAAAACTCTTTTGTTCTGTCGCGGTGTGAGAACTCGCATTGTCGTGATGGAGGATGATGCGGCGGCTGCAGTTCTCTTTACGGAGTTCAGAAACGACCTGTGGCAAACAAATGCTAGCATACCATTCTGCATTAACCGTTCTTTGTCCCTCAAGAGGAATAGTCGCAACATGGCCGGTTTTGGAGACAAACGTGGCCACCATTTTTTTTGCAACACTCTGAACGAACCATTTTTGTTGTCTTTAACTCATTTTCGAACACACAAACTCGTGACTGGTTTTTTGTTTCGGGTTCGTACGCGTATATCCATGATTCGTCACCTGAAACGATGTTGTATACAGCATTTGAGGATCCTGCGTGGAATCTTTCGAGAGTTCTGACGCACCAAGTAACGCGAGCCGCTTTTTGCTCTTCACAGAGCGAATGCAGTATCCATCGGGACAACTTTTTAACACCTAATTGTTCATGCAAGATTATTTGTATCTGACTCATGCCAATGTCTAAAGTTGCCTGAATTTCGCGGTATGCCACATGTCGATCTTCCTCAATCAGCTTACGCACAGCATTAATGTTTTCTTGGGTGATTGCAGTTTTTGGACGACCTTGACGGGGATTATCACTGAGCTTGACACATCCACGTTGAATTTCAATTCAGCAAACCAGCGATAAATTGTGGTTTTAGATGGGGCTTCATCACCAAATGCAGAAATCATCCGGACAACACACTGTTTTTGTGTTAAACCACTTCGAAAGTCATAATAAATCATTGCTGTTGAATTTTCTCGAGTCAATTCCATTTTCTCAACGACTAAACAAGTTTGACAAAACCTTGTGACAAGACCGAGAATCTTTTTTTTAAATAAATAAATGGTATTCGATTTTTAAAACCAAGGAGTTTTCAATTAAAAAGATTTTAATATGACAGGAACAGTGGAAATGTTCCATTCCCGATACTTTTAGTGCAGCCCTCGTATTAGAACCATGCCAAGTCTTGTGTTATATTCAAAAGTAGGCACAAAGAAGAATGAATAACTTTGTCTAGCCATCGTTCGCGACTGTTCTGTCACTAGACAGTGTGTGTCCCCCCTCCCCCCTCCCCGGCTCAGAGCGTGGGTGCGTGTTGCAGAGCCTCATGACGGAGCACAACAAGATGATCGCGGAGGCTTCGCCGCCCAGCTGAGGGGCCCCGCTCGCCTGTACTGGGGATCCGCTGCCTTCATTCTGACTCCTAATTATATATAACGTATATTTTAATGTACATGTATAAAAAAAAAACTATATTAAATTTTATTATGTAAGAGTTGTTTTATTTTTTCCATTGTACAAAACAATAATACTAACATTTCTTAAATAACTAGTTGATGTACAGTTTGAAACACAAACATAACATTGTAGGAACGGTTGGGACTGGCCAAGAGCGAGCTGTCGACTAGGTACCAACTACACTAAGAAAACCTTGATGTAAGCATCAAGGTTTTCTTTGACGCGCCAAATCTGCTTATCCGCGACAACTTTTATGATCTTGATATCGCGGAAGAGCAGCAGGGCGGTCACCTGGCCGCACTGGTGGTAGGTCACGTTTTGGGACGACCATCGAAGATATGGGGCACTAGCCCCCCTCCGCCACATCCAGCAGCAGGGGTTCACCCAACAGCACGAGGCTTGGCGAGTGGAGGATAACTGCGTGTTTGTGGGTCTCATTTCATTACATAGTATGCAGTATAGGGAGTGTAGTAGGGAAGCAGATCCCAGGCTTTAAACCGAGGGCTTACGGTGCAACAGGGGGTAGCATTCAAATAATGATTATTTTTGTCTCAACAGAAGCGAGTACTGTTTAGGCATTTTTTTTATGTGACCTTACCAAACTGAGACGGGTTACTTTAAGTGAATAATCATGATTCAACAGCCTAATATTTTGAATTGGAATTGTAATTACGTACCACTGCATGTGGTATGGTACCGTCACGGTCTCAAGTTCCAAATAACATACAGTGATTTGAACAATATCAAACTTACCATCTAATCTGTGCACAGGTCCCAAACATGCGAGTAACACAATCTCTACTCTCCACAAGTACACTGTTAACTGGATTCACTGCACTAGTTAGTAACGCACTATCACCTATGAGCACTGCGCGGCGGCGCGGCAGCAGCGCGCCAGCAGGCCGGCCAGCTGCAGCGGCGCGCCCAGCCCGTCGGCCACGCGCACGAGGGTGGCGCCCACCTCGCGCACGAAGGCCAGCCGGGCCGCTTCCGGGGCCTCCAGAGTCTTGCACACGCGGAAGATGTTGCTCACTATGTCCTCCGCTGCGTATCCTAGCTTGCACAGCTTAGCGATCACCTGCAAGCATCGTTCCTATAAAATCGGTGGCGCAGTGCGTTCGAACCCTAGGTCAACAAACAAATATTTGTTTCAGAGTTTCGGTTTTTTCTATATATCTATATAAAAACATACTATAATCATATATATCTGCATCCCCAGAGTCATTTATTTATTTATTTTATGAAACTGTAATCTCTTTTTGTGAGGGTTTTATATTTGTGTGCAATGAACTTTATTCTATTCTTACGTTCAGGTGCCCACGGTAGCCCTGTCGACTAACGGATGACCCTGCAACTTCAACAATCTCAAAACGGGTAAACGACAGCTCTGCAGCCGTCCCTAGCATCACATTAGAGTGTACCTCGGACCGCTAACTGGAAACTGAATTATTATGGATGCGACACAACCGCGACTTTTAGTATCTAATGAGTAAATACATGTGGGTACACAGTACATACCTTGTACGCCTCGTGAATGTCCTGGCGCAAGCAGGCGTCCAGCATGGTGCGCACCAGCATGGGGTGCGGCTCGTCGCACACCTTGAACACGTGCTCGCTGCTGACGTGCGCGAAGCCCTGCGCCGTGGCCTGCAGGTTGTTGAGCGCCGCGCGCAGGTCGCCCTGCGCCGTGAACACCACGGCCGACAGGCCCTCGGCCGTGTGCGACAGCTGCTCCTTCTCGCACACCTCCAGCACCTGCAGTGGACGCTTCACATGTTAAGGGGGAGAGAGGGGTCGTCACATTTCCAAATCTATGGGCTAAAACACGAAATTTTGACTATTAATAGATGGATTTTTAAAAATCAACGACATTTGATGCTCTTAGAGACACTCACAAACATTTACATAACACTCGCGCAGTCAGTTCTTGCGTACTGCTTGCCGGTTTGGGTAGGGACCACCAGAACTAAATTTCTAGAGATAGAAAAAGTTCAAGGATAAAGGTGATCTGTTTTAAACCATATAGATATCCCACAACAGAACTGTATAGGATAAGTGACCTTTTATCAGTCGGGAACTATACCTTGTAAATACAATTCTATACTTACAAATACATGCCATTTAACAGAGAAAATCAGATTTATCTGGAGATAATTTCATGACAAACAATTTTATATAACTTTTATAGCCGGCATGATATTATTGTCGATTTTTCACATCTTTATTACAACGCCGTAATAAAGGTGTGTACACAAATTCAGCTCACTAGGAATTATTCTGCAGATTGGGGGTTTATAATGCCTAAAATGACTGGACTAAAGGGGTCGAAAAGATATAGCTTATTCTCCAGCAGTGCGTACGGCTTTCGCGGAGGGCCAATGTGTGCCAATTAACACACATGCACGCACGCAAGCACGTGTGTGTGTGTGTGTGTGTGTGTGTGTGTGTGTGTGTGTGTGTGTGTGTGTGTGTGTGTGTGTGTGTGTGCGTGCTTGCTCTCTTGGGCTATTGCGAGGGAGCTATTACCTTAGCGAGTATTTGCGCATCAGTGAGGCGCGAGTATCGCAGAACAGCGCAACGCGACTGGATTGGCTCAATAATCTTCTCGGAGTTGTTGGCGGCGAGCGCAAAACGCGTGGTGTTGGAGTACAGCTCCATGGTGCGCCGCAGTGCCTGCTGTGCACCCTCCGTCATGCTGTCTGCCTCATCCAGGATCACTATCTTATGGCGACCAGGAGGCAAGGTCACCTGCAGTTTGAAATGTATTTTTTACAAGCTAACCATTTATTAGAAATTGGATATTATATTGGATATTTCTCTGACTACCCCGTCAGGGATACAGCGTGAAGATAGTTAGTTTAGTTTTTTTTGGATATTAATAATTCTTTGTGTCCAGTTCAAAAGAAGAGAAGTTCAGTTACAAAAGAAATAGCTATTCAATGTGAACAATCTTTGATAGGAGTAGACAACACGTCAGAGTGCCAGTCAGAAAGCACACACCGTGGCAAGAAACAGCTGATCCTCAAAGCCTAGAACATAGACTCAGACATCACCAACTTGTCTTCTTCTCTTCATCTTAGCATATTCCCAATTGTTTGCAACTCTTACCCAAAGTCTATAATTAAATGATCAATGGTTAAAAATAACTAAATAAATGATTCCTTTACCAAAATAATTTTAGTACAGGTGTACCTAAAATGTAATCTAATTTGCTTGCTCCTCCAGGATACCATCAGAATCAAGGGTTAGTTAAACAATAGTAAAGTTTTTATTATTGCTGCAAGGAGCATCTATAGTCTGTTTTACCAATCCCACAAAAGTCAGATAAGCCATCCAGAAACAGGGGCCCACGCTTATAGGTTTGTATACATAGTGTAATGTGAAATTATAGTGTGAGTACTGCCATATTAGTATTTAGGGAAGCATAACTAACCCTTGATTCTGATGGTATTCTGGAGCAAGCAAATTGGATTAAATTTTAGGTACACCTGTACTAAAATGATTTTGTTAAAGGAATCTTTTATTCACTTATTTTTAACTATTGATCATCTTATTGGACTCCTGAGAAAAAATAATTTTGTCTGCCAAAACTGAAATGAAGGATTCCAAAAATTATATTGTTTGTTACTGTAGTCTTAACTATGTATGTGTGAAGTTAGCCCCCCAATGTTCAGATAAAAATAAAATAAAATGAGTTCTAGTCTTCCCACAGAGTTCCGAAGTTCTTTATACTTTTTGGAGATAGTTCTATTGTTTACACAGCTCAAAAACGGTTTCAAAAATGATGAGGGGCCAACTTCCAATTTTGATTTTTGGCGGACTTGTGCACAGTAAAGTATTAATCGGAGCGAAAGGTGTTATTAGGATAATGTATAGAACTCTTTAGGGGGCGACTAGAACTCTTGGCAGAAATCGAAATTTTCAAAATTATTTATATTTGTCATTATTTATTTATGTCATACAATGTTTATGCATAATTTTTTTTACAATAACGATTACTAATCCTAATATTTATTTTATCTGAACATTGGGGGGCTAACTTCACATGCGTCTAAACTATGGTATTCCTCCTTCTTTATAAGAGTATCCTCCCAGTTGCTTTCTGAGCCCACCTGGATTTGGAGCCTGGGGTTCACTTTCATTTAACAGCAAGGAGTAGTTCTTTAGAATAAACAGTTTAACACCTGTATATTCTTTGAACCGTGTATTTACTGAAGATAAATAACTATAGAAATGTATACGTGATGTTTATTAAAGCAAATTATAATATTCCAGTTTTGTACATTTGTCAATATAAAACATACTGGTAGCGTAGCAACCGAGCCTTCACTGAGTAAGACCATAGTCTAACATAGTTATCGTTTGGCTTTAATGATCAGTATTGTTGGCAGTGAATGATATCTAAACTCCCTACCACACAAGGGCATTAATCAGCAGGTGAGATTGTTTGGGTCCCGGAAATATTGGTGGGGCTCCTTACACCTAAACTTCACTGTGGTACTCGTTGTTTCGTGCTGTCTCAGTGCTATCATTTTTCCAAAGTTTCTTTCAGATTTAAAATATTTATAGGATGCCGAATTTATGATTGGAAATAATGGTAATTCAGATATACCTTTTGCTGAGCAAACATCTTGATCTTGTTGCGGACGACATCAATGCCGCGGTCGTTGGACGCGTTGAGTTCAAGTACGGCTTCACGGAAAGAACCGCCGAGAAGAGCCCGCGCCAGGCACAAGATTGTAGTGGTCTTGCCGACGCCGGGTGGTCCAGCTATGATAATATTAGGCGCGTTGCCCGTACGCGCGAATACTGCCAAGCGTGAGACCGTATCCTCATTGCCCACGATGTCACTAAACGTTGCCGGTCGGTATTTCTCTATCCATGGTAAATGCGATACCTGTTTACTTGTGCCGCTAGTGCCAGCACTAACTTTTGTAAATTTAGGTGCCGCTTCGTCCACTTCCATAACAGTAACGTCATCGTCACTCATGATAAGGCAAATAAGTACATAAATAAAAAAAATATCCAAAAGCAAAGAATTCAGTTATCGAAAAACCCAAACAAAACAATCTCATTTTTTTTATAATCATTTTATGGCCTGGTTACAAAGACCTTTTAGCAAAATCTTTTTTTTTATATCATATTTCTTCAATCTAATCTTCTAATTAGTGCTGTCCAGTCTTTGACGATGTCGTGTCCTCAGTGCTAGGTCCTAGTCCTTGCCCTCAGTATAATGGTAATTCTTATACTGAGGTTTTCAGTGGACTTTTGGTGAAAAGAGAGAAAATAGCATTTCACTGCAACGTTAACACAAATTTTATGTCCACGAAATCACCACTCCCGCACACAAAACAAGATAAATGCACTAGTTTTAGAAAATATTATACAACTAGCGTCCGCACTTGTGTTTTTTATATCGAGCCTGTCACCCTTTTTAAATAATGGTTTAATAATAGTAGATTTCAGTTTATCCGGAAATTTACCCGTTTTAATTGATAAGTTAATAATGAATGACAATACAGGGGCAATGGCATGTCCAACTTCTTTTACAATCATGGTAGAGATATCGTCATAACCAACGCTGTGCGTACTTTTTAATGCTTTTATAATACGAAGCACCTCCTCCCGGGTTGTAGGCCTCACTCATGTACATGGTATTCATAGTTTGATTTAGCGGTGAAGGTGAACATCCAGTATTGTTGGTGACAATTTGATCTATGAAAAAAATCATTAAAGCACGTTACTATTTCCTTTGGATTTATCATCAGTTTCGTTTTAAAGTAGACTTTGTCTATTTCCTCTTTCAGGTGGCAAGATTTATTGCGATTAATAACGTTCCATAATGCTTTGACTTTGTTTTGAGAGGAATTGATGTAATGACTATTTTGAGCTCTTTGTGTTAAGTTAATTATGGTTTTTAATTTTTTACTATGTTGCTTATATATAATTTTATTAGCTTTGGTTCTATTTTTTCTATATGTCCATAATAGAAGTCGTTTCCGTTTACAGCACGTTTTTATACCCTGCAATATCCACCTAGTACGTTTAATTAATGAAATTCTAACCCTTATTCGAGAAAAATATAAATTATAATAATGAAGAAATAGGTCATTGAAGCAATTGAAGGCATCATTAACATTCTGGAATGTATAGATTGAATCAAAGGTTAATTCATTTATCGCCAAAATGAATTTTTCAATACGAGATCTTGAATAGTCACGCTTATGTCTGTATATGTGGTTCATCGAGTATGATTTTTTTACCGGACATATACACAGTTGACCAGTATGATCTGAAACGGCTAGTTCCACAACCTCAGCTTTATAACCTTTTATATTATATAAGATATTATCGATACATGTTTTAGTTATGAACCGTGTAGGTTGACGGATGGCAATTTTCATGTTATAGTTCTAACAAATTTCTTAAACTTCAATGCTTTTTTTGTATTATTCAATAAGTCAATGTTGTAATCCCCACATATTATCAATTTTTTACTAATAAATTTCGTCATGATTTTATCGAGACATTGGAAGAAAATATCAATATAGTTAATCTGTTCTTTTGGGCTTCTATAAATATTCACTATATAGATGTTGTGTTCGGAAAGTTCAATGGCTGATATTTCGACAACTTTAGGAACAGAAAGAGATTCAATATCTATTAATCTTTGAGTTTTAAGATTATTTTTTTACTAGGATGTACGACGGTGGGTCGTACATCCTAGTAAAAAAATAATCTAAAATAGCTATTTGACCTACACGAGACTGATCGGAGCCTATAATTTGGTAAATTCAAATTGTCAGTATTACACTGTTTCATGTTGTGTTCTGAAATACAAATGACATCAATCGATATGCCTTCGTCCATCTTTTCATTAAGAAAGACTGTCAATTAATTGGATTTATTTTTAAGGCCATCAATGTTTTGATGAAGTATGAATATATGATTATATACGAAATAAATTATTTTTATTATTGTTTTTATTTATATTGCACTTTTTTACAGGTATGAATACATTATTTTTATTTACATAATCAACATTGTTAGTTTGAGTGCTGTTGTCAACAAATTTACGTACATGTGAACTAGGAAGCAAGCAGTTGTAAGAATTGTATACAGTTTTGTATGACACATGTAGGATTTCTTTCAGCAAACTACGACTCAAGTTTATGGCAAAGAAATGTCTAGCAGGACGGCTTGAGCAACTCATTGTGCTCTGTGTCTACAGTCCTCCAGATAGGGATTATAATTTATTAGAAACTGTAATGGAAAATGCATTGAAGCGTTTGTTCACTAGTAGAAAACATGTTGTGGTGTGTGGGGATTTTAATGTTGATTTACTTGTGCAGTCTTCGAAAAGTATTAGATTTGAAAAATTTATTTAAGTCTTTTGGCTTACAAAATTTATTTTGTGAGCCAACTAGAATCACCTCACATTCTAGAAAATGTATAGATAATATATTCTGCAACTGTGTATCAACAACAAGGGAGATACTAAGTAACTTTCCATCAGATCATCTTGGTCAGAAAGCAGCATTTCCTATTGATGTCACTTCTAAAAAGAATAAAATTGTATGTATACCAATGAGTGCACATCGACTTAAACAATTTAATGTAAATGTTTCAGCAAAAGTCACTCATATTGACTTTAATCAGGAAGATCCAAACAGCTTATATGACTCCTTATTTAATACAATTAAAGCTGAGTACAACAACATATTTAAATCAAAAACATTTTATAAAAACAAAAACTTGCAATTTTGTGAGTGGGCAACTGCAGGAATTTACAAAAGTAGGGCTAAGTTGTACGAACTATACTATACTGCGTCATACCATGAAGCAATTTAATTTTGATACTGCCTTTATTCAATATGTTAAAATTTATACTAAGACCTTTAAAAAGGCCTGTGCTGCTGCCAAGTCGTTACATATAAGTAATAAAATTAAAGAGTCAAAAAAAGAGGCAAAAATGACTTGGAATGTAATCAATACTGAAACCGGTCGATTACTACCCCGTGATAATATCATTGAGTTAATTATAAATAACGAAGTGTGTAATAATAAATTAGATATAGCACAAACTTTTAACAACTATTTTATAGACATACCCTCGAAAACAACTAGCTCCTTAAATTCTTGTCCAATAAAAGCTCAACGCATGCTTGGGGGCAGCGTGGATCAGTGTAGTGTCTTATTTGGCTTCAAATATGTAAATCCAAATGATATCATTAAAGTATTCAAGTCAATTAACTCAAAAAAGACAGCTGACTTGTGGGGTATTTCTGTAAAATTGATTGAGTCTATCATTGTTAATATATCACCACATCTAGCTGAAATATTTAATAAATGTGTTGCACAGTAAAGTAATACCTCTATTTAAATCTGGATCCAAATCTGACCCTGGTAATTTCAGACCAATTTCAATATTACCAGCCATTAGCAAAATTTTTGAAAAAATTATATTGCAACAATTACAAGCTCATTTTAATTTTATTATGCTATTACATAACTAACTAACTATCTTCACGCTGTATCCCTGACGGGGTAGTCAGAGAGGACAGATCGCCAGGCTTCGCGATCCATGCATACTTCTTTCGCTTCTTCGAGATTCATCAATCGCTTCATACACGCACGTCTGGGTATCCGAGTACTTTTGACCTTTCCGTTTTTGAGCAATCTGCTCACGTGGTCTTCATATGTAAGTCTCGGCCTTCCCTGACTCCTTCTACCCTCTACTTTTGAACAATATATATTCTTCGTCAATCGTTCCTCACTCATTCGTTGGACGTGTCCAAACCAACGGAGCACGCCCTTTTCCATCTTAACGCTGACACTTTCATTCAAACCTGCCATATTGCGTATCACTTCGTTACGTATTCGGTCGGCCAAGGTAACGCCGCACAATTTTCGAAGTGATCGCATCTCCACAGCATTCAATTTACTTTCATGCATCTGCTGACATACCCAGGTTTCACTACCGTAAAGCAAAGTTGGCACTAGCACTGCGTTATGAATCGCCATTCGTGCTTCTTTTACGATGCTTTGTCGCTTTACTAACTGGGACAAAGCACCGTTAACTTTGTTTCCGGCAGCTACTCGCCGTTCTACATCCGAATCACATCTTCCATCCGCGCTAAACATACTTCCTAAATACACAATTTCATTCACTTGCTCTAGACGTTCCTGGTTTACCCTAATCTCGCATTTAGTTCTTACGTCACCTCTTTCAAATACTAGAACCTTAGTTTTACTTGCATTCATGCGGAGACCCTTACTTTCACACCCCTCTTTCATATTAGTGACTAATGCCTGTAGGTCGGCTTCTGATGAGGCCATGAGCACCGCATCATCAGCGTACAGCAGACAGTTTACTGTAAAGTCATCCAAATTCACACCCATATTAAAATCTTTCAACTTCTGCAGGCAACTGTCCAGATACACTATGAACAGCCAGGCGGACATGACACATCCCTGTTTGACGCCTGTACAGACATCAAAAAGAGGTGACACATCCCCCCCTACTCGCACGCAAGCCTTACAGTCCCTATAAAGCGACTGTATTGCCCGCAGTAGCGAGCCGTCCACACCATATCCTGGCAGCAAGTCCCACAGCGTTTCTCTCACAACGTTATCAAATGCTTTCTCTAGATCCACAAAAGCGCAGAAAACCTTCTGGCTAAGAGCCAGAAACTTTTCCGCGATCATGCGGAGAGAAAACACTTGATCCATGCAACCTCTTCCACGTCGGAATCCGCATTGAGCCTCCCATAAATACCTTTCAGACTTTTCTTGCATTCGTGCCGTTATAACCTTTGCATACACCTTACTAGCTAAGCTGACCAAGCTGATCGCCCTGTAGCTGGAGCAGTTTAGGCGCGAGCCTTTCCCTTTGTAAAGAGGTACTACAACTGCTACTCGCCAGTCATCTGGGACCTCACCCGTCCGCCAGCACAAGTTGCATAACAGACAAAGTGTGTCCCAGACACGCGACCCACCGTACTTGATCATCTCAGCAGTAACTCTGTCTTTTCCCGCAGCCTTACCACATTTCATACTTCTTATCGCTTGTTCTATTTCTTTCATACTAATGACTTCAATGACATCGGGATCCGGAGCATCGAAGTGAGCTCCACTTCCCGATGTGGCATCTCTGTCTTTTCTTGCATACATCTTTCCATAATATTCACTCCATCTCTGCAGGACGTCACTTTGGTCTGTTAGGACGTCATTGTTAACACTGAGCACTTTATTCATACTGCAGATTGCCGAACAACTCCGGGTCTTGCCTACCTCTTTCCAGAAGAGCTTGGCATTATCCCGGAAATTGGACGACAACCTTTCATCCGCTTTCATTCTGCACCTTTCACGAGCTTCTTCTATCAGTGCCTTCGTGTTAACTTTCTGCAGCTTGTATCTCTCTTTCATATTAAAATCATTCCGCGAGGCTAAGTAGTCTAGCCATGCTTTCTTCTTCATTCGAACTGCTTCTTTCACTTCCTCATTCCACCATGCATCACGCTTATTACTACTGCCTCTTTTCGTTTCTCCACACACTTCCACAGCGGCATTTATCATACTGTCCCTAAGGTTCTGCCATACACTTTCCACATTCTCACTGCTTACATTGACGTCGCCAAGCTTTTCGGCTACCCTTTCATTATATTTATCCCTAATGGATGCATCCTGCAGCTTCCAGCTTTTGATGCTATAAGTCGGCCCAGGTTCAGGACACTCGGTACGATGACGCCAACCCGCGAACAGACCCCTAATCCTAGTTATGACTAGGTAGTGGTCTGATCCCAGCTCAGCTCCTCGATAAACCCTCGTGTCCATCACCTGTTTACGGAGCCGACTATCCATTAGGAATAGATCTATCATGCTTCTCTTTGACTTACATCTCCTCGTATACATATGAATTTGTTTGTGGTTGAACATTGTGTTCGCCACAAACAAATCCTTCTCCTTACAATATGCCAGTATTAGCTTGCCAGCGTCGTTCACCCTTTTATCCCCATACTTCCCGAGTACCGACTCAAAACCATTGCGAGCGGTACCCACCCATCCATTCAAGTCTCCACATACTATAAGTCTTTCATTTCCTTCTATCACATTTAGAGCTTCTCTCATACTCTCCCAGAAGTCCTCTAGCTCACTCGCGTTCGACGAAGATACTGGCGCGTAAGCAGCTACCAGGAAAATCTTCGTCAAACCAAGTTTTACACGGATCCAGAGGATTCTAGGACCTACCAGTTTGTACTCATACATACCGGAGGCCAATCGCGAGGACAGCAAAATTCCAACCCCCCGACTGCCATGCTCGCTCTCTGGTACTCCAGACCAAAGCGCGAGCATCCCACCCGGGAGCTCCAAGACTTCGCTGCCCTTGCGCTTGGTCTCTGTCAACATAAGGAGCAGTATGGGTTCACAAGGGGTCGTTCTACCATTAATGCAGGTGTGACACTTCTGAATCATATATATGACGCCTGGAAGAATAGACAAGATGCTATTGGTGTATTCTGCGATCTCTCCAAAGCATTTGATTGCGTTGACCATAAAACACTATTGAAAAATTCTTGTATTATGGTATCAAAGACTCTGCACTGAACCTTGTTGCCTCATATCATCAATTCTGGGTCCGTTTCTATTTTTAATTTATATTAACGATCTGCCATTCTATATACAGAACTTGTGCGACATTGTGCTATTTGCTGATGATACGTCACTTATTTTTAAAGTTGATCGCACGCTTATTAATTTTAACGGCGTAAATAGTTCACTTGCCCAAGTTGTAGATTGGTTTACGACCAATAATTTGCTACTAAACGCTAAGAAGACAAAATGTATCAGATTCAGCATGCCTAATGTCAGGAATTGCGGTACAAATATAACATTGAACAGTGATACCCTTAATCTTGTAGAATCAACTGTATTTTTGGGGATCACTTTAGATAGCAAACTGCAGTGGAATGCCCAAATAACGTGTCTTGCAGGTAAACTCAGCTCGGCGGCCTTTGCCGTTAGTAAAGTCAGGCAGCTTACTGATGTGGCAACTGCCAGGCTGGTATACTTTAGTTATTTTCATAGTGTCATGTCTTACGGCATTTTGCTGTGGGGTAAAGCAGCTGATCTACAAGTAATTTTTGTACTCCAGAAGAGAGCTCTACGTGCAATATTTAAATTGAGTGCTAGAGTGTCTCTTAGAGAGAAATTTAAAGAAATTGGCATGTTAACGGTTGCATCACAGTCTATATTTGCAAATATCATGTTAGTTAAACAGAACATACATTTATACAATAGACACAGTGACATACATTCGATAAATACTAGAAATAAGCATAAATTAATTGGAACGCATCATCGTTTACAAAAGGTTCACGACTCTTTTGCAGGAATTGGCGTACGACTATATAATAAAATTCCTTTAAACATTATGAACCTGCCGTTACATAAATTTAAGGCGGAACTTAAGTGGCTCCTCTGAAAAGGGCCTATTACACAACTAATGATTATTTGAACGATAAAAATAAATGGAAATGAGTTGCTTGCTCTTCGCTTGAGCTATTTAGGATTCGAATGAATCTTGTGATATGCCTTGAATCTGCATATATATGTTGTATTTTTACATCACTACATTATTAATAATTTGAAACATCTGACAACTAAAGGTTTCTAAATTGGCTGCGTTTAGTCCCGGTATACAATGTAATTTGAGTTTGTTATTGTGTGAGCACCATGTAGACTTATTTATTTTTTTGAAATTGACATGATAGTTGCTGTGCAGTTTTTGAGTATGTCATGCTCGCCTAAGTGTCCTGGCAGTGGTGGCGTATGTATCGGGTCGCCTTATTCCCTATAATACGGTTGAGTAGGGCGATGGCTGATATAATGCGTCATACCTGTGAACGGGTGCCGTCTGTTGGGACTGGTCAGCTCATAGCTGTTATAGCAATTATTAAAAATAATCTTATTTATATTTAAGGTAAACTTAAGTTTAGTCGACTGTTCTCACATAAATCCAAAGGAACAATGTAAGTGTAATTTTAATGTTGTAAGCCATTCCTACATTTTAAAATGGCATCCATTGACTTTCTTGCCAGATTCTTCTTCTTCAAGGGTAGGCTGCCCTTAGAACCGGCAACTATAATCGCTCTAATTTTGATATGATTTAAACACAACATTGATTTTGTTTTTTTTTGTTTGTATAAATTCATTACTATATAATTGGTCAAATATCATGTTAATCAAACTAATGTAATTACTGGCGTTTAGAAAAGAGTGGCCATGAGTTTTATTACCAGGTTCTTCCTCAGGCTCTACCTATTTCTTTGCGAATCTGGCAGTAAATGTAAATGTAGAAGCAATATTCTTGACGTTCATAAGTGTTACTTTGTGACCTAAATGAATAAAGATTTATTATTATTATTTTGTGAGCCAACTAGAATAATCTCACATTCTAGAAAATGTATACATAATATATTCTGCAACTGTGCATCAACAACAAGGGAGATACTAAGTAACTTTCCATCAGATCATCTTGGTCAAAAAGCAGCATTTCCTATTAATGTCACTTCTAAAGGGAATAAAATTGTATGTAGGCCAATGAGTGCGTATCGACTTAAACAATTTAATGTTAATGTTTCAGCAAAAGTCACTAATATTGACTTTTATCAAGAAGATCCAAACGGTTTATATGACCCCTTATTTAATACAATTAAAGCTGAGTACAATAACATATTTAAATCAAAAACATTTTATAAAATCAAAAGCTTGCAATTTTGTGAGTGGGCAACTACAGGTATTTACAAAAGTAGGGCTAAGTTGTACGAACTACATGGTATGAAGCAATTTAATTGATCCTGCCTTTATTCAAAGTGTTAAAATTTATTCTAAAACCTTCAAAAAGGCCTGTGCTGCTGCCAAGTCGTTACATATAAGTAATAAAATTAAAGAGTCAAAAAATAAGATAAAAATGACTTGGAATGTAATTAAAACTGAAACCGGTCGATCACTACCTCGTGATAATAACATTGAGTTTAATATGAATAACAAAATGATATACCCGCGAAAACAACTAGCTCCTTAAATTCTTGTCCAATAAAAGCTCAACGTATGCTTGGGGGCAGCGTGGATCAATGTAGTGTCTTATTTAGCTTTAAATATGTAAACCCCAACGATATCATTAAAGTATTCAAGTCACTTAACTCAAAAAAAACAGCAGACTTGTGGGGTATTTCTGTAAAATTATTGTTAATATATCAACACATCTAGCTGAAATATTTAATAAGTGTGTTGATAAAGGAGTGTTTCCGGATTTAATGAAACACAGTAAAGTAATACCTCTATTTAAATCTGGATCCAAAACAGACCCTGGTAATTTTAGACCAATTTCAATACTACCTGCAATTAGCAAAATTTTTGAAAAAATTATGTTGCAACAATTACAAGCTCATATTAATTCAAATATGCTATTACATAAAGAGCAGTATGAATTCACAAGGGGCCGTTCTATCATTCATGCAGGTGTGACACTTCTAAATCATATATATAGCGCCTGGGAGAATAGACAAAATGCTATTGGTGTTTTCTGCGATCTCTCCAAAGCATTTGATTGCGTTGACCATAAAACACTATTGCGAAAACTATTTTATTATGGTATCAAAGACTCTGCACTGGACCTTGTTGCCTCCTACCTAAACGATCGAATACAACATGTTGATGTCAATGGAATTAGCTCCTCTGGAGCATCTGTAGCTATGGGCGTACCGCCGGCATCAATTCTAGGTCCGTTTCTATTTTTAATTTATATTATATCTGCCATTCTATATACAGAACTTGTGCGACATTATTCTATTTGCTGATGATACGTCACTTATTCGCACGCTTACTGATTTTAACGGCGTAAATAGAACTATTTACGCCGTTAAAATCAGTAAGCGTGCGAACACTTGCCCAAGTTGTACATTGGTTTACGACCAATAATTTGCTACTAAACGCTAAGAAGACAAAATGTATCAGATTCAGCATGCCTAATGTCAGGAATTGCGGTACAAATATAACATTGAACGGTGATACCCTTAATCTTGTAGAATCAACTGTATTTCTGGGGATCACTTTAGATAGCAAACTGCAGTGGAACGCCCAAATAACGTGTCTTGCAGGTAAACTCAGCTCGGCAGCCTTTGCCGTGGGAAAAGTCAGGCAGCTCACTGATGTGGAAACTGCCAGGCTAGTATACTTTAGTTATTTTCATAGTGTCATGTCTTACGGCATTTTGTACTCCAGAAGAGAGCTATACGTGCAATATATAAATTGAGTGCTAGAGTGTCTCTTAGAGAGAAATTTAAAGAAATTGGCATTTTAACGGTTGCATCACAGTATATATTTGCAAATATCATGTTAGTTAAACAGAACATACATTTATACGATATACACAGTGACATACATTCGCATTCGATAAATACTAGAAATAAGCATAAATTAATTGGAATGCATCATCGTTTACAAAAGGTTCATGACTCTGTAATAATAAAAAAATGTTACTTAATAATGGCGATGAGCCTTGAACTAACAAACAAAAGATATAACTCGTTTCAGGCGCCAGGAGGATAAGTCCTACCAACTGTATGCACACGGATATCAGCGATAGAGATTGAGCCTCTAATCATAAGAGCAGTAACCAAAAATAATAGAATACATATCTAGAAGAAAGTTTCTATACTTTTATAGGCGAATTGATTGAATATACATTATAAACATTATCACTATTGGTATAATTTATTCCAGTGATCTAGTAAACCAAAGTTTAACTATTCACAGGGTTGAGGCGTGAAATTTAGAATACCCAGCATAATGCCAGCTTATAAGTCAAAATATATATCGTAACATGATTCCAAACATGTGTAAACCTTATGGTTGTACAGGACCCTACGGGAGATAAATGAAAGTAGTAGTTAGAATTAATATTTAGTTTATTTCCCGTTAGGGCCAAAAGTAGTATAGTCAGGGTCGCGGGTGTTGAATATAGGTAGGCAACCGTAAGGTGGACTCTGCCGCGAGAGGCCGCGGAATCTGGACTTATCTGTGGGAGGGCCAGCTGATCTTCCACGGGTCGGATGTTGTTCCTCTCGCAGTCGTAGGGTTCTCCGGCTGGGCGGCGGCTTCCACTCCCGGTCTAGGCGCGACCAGAAGGAGCCTCGGAGCAGCGCTCGACCAACAAGTAGTAGGTATAGTGGTGAAACCGTCAAGGTTCACCCGTAACAAAGGACCCGGGATATTCCGGGTCCAATATTTTTTTACAAATATTTTATATATTTAAATAGTTTTAGGAAAGTACTTTTGTGTGGTAGTACACAGTATCGTATTAGACAAATCTAGGTGGTTCTCGAAACTTCCTGTCAACTGTTCATATAGGGCCCAGGGGTGGATCGGGCGCGGGAGACGGGACCTCGAACTCCCCTCCACGCTTACACGGCAGTAACTTCAATGCCGCATCCGTCCGATAGATGGCGTAAGTCGTATGATGGCGCGGCTCGACCACGCATCATTACACATGAGCCAAATCATTGAGTCATTACATAGGCCTAATCATTAGTCGTGCATCATTACTAGATTAATCTACACAAAAACAATTCAAACTAAGTACCTGAACGCGGTTACATTACCACGGGATTCGAAATCACATCTGCAGACCGCGACAGGTGTCGTCTCCACTAGAATGACACCACATGGTCAGCATCCATGGGAAATTTTATCCAACAATAGAGTTAATATATATAAAAAAAGTGCTTTTTCAGCACTTTTTTAAGGAAAACTAATTAATCTTGAAGAGCAGGCAAATATTCCATTTACGCCTCTCCAAGCATCGTAAACTTCGTAATTAGCTGTAAACAAACGCATAATCTTTCGTCAAAATACTACAGATCACCAAGACTAGAAATGTGGTTCCAAAAATCCAAAGATCTTACCGAAATACATAGTCATCCTGATATAGACATTGATAAGAAGTCACAGGCGTGAACTTACATTTACATTTTATAAAAGATTACTTCGTTTTAGCGTAGTTTAAAAAATATATTTACGACGACATCTTTTTGTCGTTGTCACTTTAATAATGTGGTTTAATCTAGATGACTAGTCAGAGAAACGCTTTTTTGAGCTTTGTGTACTTTTATTCCGATATTCCCATAACAGTTGACGCTTACGCTTACAACACACTTCTGTTGCAGTTGCAGTTGACGCTTACAATACACTTTTGTAAGCCATTTTGGACGTACAGTTGTTGAACCTTTTCTTTGTTTTATAGGTATACAAAGGTCATAAAATAATTTAAACTCTTCATACAAGTTAGAATATGCCAAGTTAGGATCCTGAGAGTCATAGACATTTTGAAAACTAAGAGAATCAATACAATATTTGAATCTAAGTTGGTTTTCTTTGCTAAAATCCCGTTTATTAATGTACCATGCTTCAAATTGAACATAGGATTTTACCGGACAGGACAGCAGCTGCGCTGTATGGTCGGATAGCGCCACCAGCTCTGTTTCTATCATTAAATTCATTCCAATAATACATAAGATCATGTGTAGGTGCATTTATTTTTTTATTCCCCAAAACCAAGCAAACCCAAAAATATTCGAAATGAAATATTTAACCAATCAATACAGATATTTTACAGCATCTGTAATCAGATTATGTCAAAAAAGAGATTTTAATAAATATACGTTTTAAAGAGGATTTGAACTAGAAGTACGTTCTCTTTTATAATTTTGGGTCAGATTTATTTACTTGACACTGAATATTTTTTTATCCCTTTGGAGCAATTAAAGGGGCAGAGTGTATAAACCTACATATAGCATGTTCATATAGCTTTGGGATAATTTAAGTAAACACGATTCTTCTAAATGAAGAGAGCGAACAAAAATAAATTTTATATGAGTTTATAACTTTCCCATTACTATTGTATCCAGTCACATTTTTCTATTACTGTAATTTTTAAAAACTTAACTTAACTAACTTAACTATCTTCACGCTGTATCCCTGACGGGGTAGTCAGAGAGGACAGATCGCCAGGCTTCGCGATACATGCATACTTCTTTCGCTTCTTCGAGATTCATCAATCGCTTCATACACGCACGTCTGGGAATCCGAGTACTTTTGACCTTTCCGTTTTTGAGCAATCTGCTCACGTGGTCTTCAAATGTAAGTCTCGGCCTACCCTGACTCCTTCTACCCTCTACTTTTGCACAATATATATAAATATATTGTTGCCTCTTTTTACACGAGGTATTACAATTAAGTTAAAGCAAGATGGCTATAAGTTTATGAATACATTGTCGATTTAGATCACATTTGTATAAACGACTAGTTACCGTCCGCGACTTCGCCTGCATAGAGAAGTTCTCCCGTCCCCCAAAGTAGCCTATGTGTTACTCTGATGTCATCATCATCCTCTTGCCCTTGTCCCAATTTACTTGGGGTCGGCGCAGTATGACTAAATTCCATACTGCAAAATGTTTTGGCTCGGTTTTTATGGTCGGCCGCCAGCCTGACACCAACCCTCCTTGGGAATGCTATCGTTTGGTGGTTTGCCCGCCACCACTGATGTATAAGCTATAATATTGTAAAGTTTTATTAAAATCCATTCAGCAGATTTTACGTGAAAGAGACATTCATTCTTACAAACTTCCACGTTTATAATATTAGTATATATATTTATTTACTTCTCAGTGAACCGTACGGATTCTTTTGATTTTAGGATTTGTGCGGGTTCTTGTAAAATGGCGGCCGCTCGCTATTTATTATTTTCAAAACTAATGCATTAACTTTGTTTTATGAGTAAAAATGGTAGTTTTTTAGACATAAAAGTTGTGTTATCGTGCTATAGTGAAAGACATTATAAACCGCAGTGAAAAGCGACTTTACATCTTGTCGTGCAATTTCCACTGAAAGCCTCAATAACGTTCTACCACGTTATTGGGGTAAGAACACAAGTCCTATGACTGGACTTGACATCGACAAAAGACTGGACAGGATTAAATTAGAATATACTATTACTAGATATATATATATATACTTTTACGATAAGGGTAACTGCATACGCTTTTACAACAAGCTTCCCTGTGACCTGAGAAATTTACCATTAATAAATTTAAAAAGTATATTAAAAGAAAGCTTTGTGAAAAAGGTTATTACTCTATTCAAGACTATTTACAGGACAGGAATGCCTGGAAATGATCTGCTGGCAAATAAAATATTATAGTCTTTCTAAGTTTCTTGCCAGTTCTTCTCAGGTGGGCCGCGTTCCGAACCGGTGGTCACTTTAAATCTTTAAATATAGAATTTTTTTCTTTAGTTTTAGTGTATAACATTTTGTAAGCGCCGTTGAAATGGTCTATGCAAAATAAAGACATTTTTTTTATAAGATTTAAGAAATATGATATAAAAATAAGATTAAGCTAAAAGGTTATGTAAGCCAGGCCATAAAATATTTATAATAAAAAATAATAATATTGTCAAACCTGACACTTCTACTCCTGTCTACACAGGTTGACAGTTAATTGACAAGTAGTGATAAAGTTGTGTTGTGTTTGTACTGTGTTATTTTTGCGAAATATTGCTGGTTTACTTTTCTATGAATAAATTTGTGATTGGCCGCGATTTATTCCAAGCAGTTGTAGTGCCAGTTGCAAACAGTTGTATTTAATATTAATATAGCACATCAATATTACTATTGGGAGCGAGTGACCTCAGTTTTGGAATGGTGAATCATCACTCCAAATAGTTTCCAGTTATCATTCCAGTATCGATCGTCTTCCTAGGGCGCTCCACTAGGTAAACAGTCTTAATAATTTATCCTATGCCCTGTAAAATCTGAATCTCATATTCCTCCTATTGAAGGCGAATCTAATAAAACTTTAATATTATTATTTTTTCTTAACTCTTCCCTAATCCCTTATCCACCTATTATGTGAAAAATGGCCTAATACAAATATCTTTTCCTCTGATCTAATGCTTATATTACAACCCCTCCCTTAACAATAATTTTTTTAAAGAATTGTAGAACTTTTAACTAACTACAAGAAATTGTGCAGAATTTAACTCATAGCCACCTACCACTGGTCTCACAGACTGCAAACAAAGACTGCCACAATTTAAAAATAAAACTAAAAATGGGGGTTGTGGTGACCACACATAGGAGGTTGTTACTTTTTTTGTGTTCCTTAAGATTTTTTGTTTTATCATCAATATTAATAAAGTCAATAAAACTATGAAAGGTTAGGTACAGCATCAGGTGTCAATTGAGGGTTACAGGCCATACAATATAAATCAAATTTCAATTTAGAAATTGAGTTTGATGAAGAAGTTACAAAACAAGAAAGTTTATGTTTATCAATCATGGCTTATCTCCAAAAGGGTGGCAGAGGCATATAATATGCCTACTTTTCACCGTGTCTATTCCTGCCCTTCATAATTGGTGGTGAGAACCCATTGCCATGTTGAAATAGATGTAGGTTGTTGCACAAGAGAGTTAATTTTATTATCAATGTAGTATTATCTACCGCATTGTTTAAACATAGCCAGTTATCAAGTCTCTTTTTAAATAAGTTTATAGGGGTACCGAAACAATGTCCTCTGGCAGTGAGTTCCAATTATGGACCACTCTATTGCTTAAGAATTGGTGGACAACCAACATGTTGCCAATATTCCCGGGCCCATGTGCCAGCTGTTGTACCAAATATGACAGTCAATCTCAACCTTAGGACGTCAGCATGCTTACCATCAAGCTAGTAGTTACCATTTTGGTGAGCTAAAAATAAATCTCTTAATGTTTCAGACTGTAGCACAAGGTCAAGATGGAGTGGTTGTTTGGGCACCGCATGACGCCAGAGGAGATGCTGCGGAAGAACCAGCGCGCGCTGAATAAGGCCATGCGTGACCTGGACCGCGAGCGTATGAAGATGGAGCAGCAGGAGAAGAAGGTCATCACTGACATTAAGAAGCTCGCCAAGGAGGGACAGATGGTCAGGAAGAAGCATTTTTATTTATTAGAAAGATTATATGATGATGTTGTCCTCAATAGTGGCTATTTTCTAATTTAATACATACATACATACATATTGTCACGCCTTCATCCCCGAAGGGGTAGGCAGAGGCATACTAAACGCCCACATTTCACCATATGTATTTTTGTCCAGGACACGCGCAGGTGGTGGTGACGTGCTGTTGAATTTTTTTATGCCGCCCATAAGGCCTTTAACTGGGCTTAATGACTGCCATGTTACTGGCAACCGGGTAGGCTTAATATGCCTTCTGAAGCACGGACCTTCAAAAGCACGAATTTAAATAGATCATTATATTAAGAACACATGTTATACAACCAATTTTTATTTTTATATTGCAATTTCAAGTTCTATTAGTTTTCTGTACTTGATAGTGTAATTTGCCCCCTCTGGGACCAACAGTGGTAGGGGGCCTTATAGTTTGTTTATTTTAACATTTCCGGTCGGCGCATTCTTGTGATTTGTTTTTGTTTCTTTTAGGTTGTATATTTTTTGTGTTTTTTATAGTATTTACCGTTTGAAGTGAAAAGCGTACAAAAAACATCTTTATCGACTTATGAGTGAAATTTTATAGCTTTTATTTCACTTCTTTCCTTTGTACTCTGGTACACAACATAATTTTATTATTTTACTTTTGTATTCAATTTTATGTTTTTATGCTTCTACTTAAAAAAATACTAAAAGAAACCTTTACATTAGCAATTTAACCCATGCATCAGCACCAAATGCATCAAAATTCTAAGTGCAGATACTCTACACTACATCATTAGATTTAGATATTTTTTTTTAAAGATGTACTCAACTACTTTTAAGAAAAAATGTTGAGAAGAATAAAAAAATGCGCGTACAAAAAATTAACTACATTCAAAACATAGATACCAACACTAACAAAGGACGAAATTGATCACATACATGCTGGAGAACTAATTTTAGAAAAAACATTTTTTAATTATTAATTAACCATTAGCATGTGTGGATTATACCAAGGCATTTGATAGCATTACACATGTCAATATGGGAAGCTCAGAACCTGCAAAATTGAACCCAAATACATCAACATAATAAAACACATATATCCCAACAGTAAAAGCAGAATAAAACTGGAAAAAATGAAGGATTCTTTTGGAGATTATATGCTGTAATCGCTGGATAGAGCAAGCAGGAAATTGGGCCTTCACATGAACGCAGACAAAACAAAATTATTGTCAAATAGTTTACAGAACCGAGTAGCCATAGAGGAAATCCTAATAAATTATGTTGACAACTATACACTTACCTTGGGAAGTTAAAATCGTTCAGTGCTGATAGTCATCATCAGCATCCGAGCGTCTGTCCCAGTTGCGTCTCGCGACGCCCGGGGTCCGCTTTCTTACATTTTCTCCTCCACTTCGCACGGTCTTCGGCATCCCCTGTAGTGAGACCATTGGCACGCATGTCATCCCTTACGACGTCAAGCCAGCACTTCTTGGGTCTTCCCCTCTTAACGGGACCCGGCGGGGCTGACATGGCCAGACATTTGTTACCTACGTAGCCCGGCGGTTGCCGCAAGACGTGACCATACCAACGAAGGCGACACTCTTGCAACTTGTCTGCAATGTCACGGACGTAAAGGCCGCCGCGGATGCGAGAGTTTCTCACGCGGTCCATCCGCGTGACCCCACACATCCATCGCAGCATCTTCATTTCCGTGACACGCAGCTCCTGCTTGTGTCGCTCCAATATCGGCCACGTCTCACTGCCATGTAAAAGGACAGGTCTAATAATGGTTTTGTAGACCTGTCCCTTCAACCGGATTGGCATTTTAGGGTCACAAATGACACCGGTCATCTCCCGCCATTTGGCCCACGCGGCAGCAATGCGTGACTTGACATCGCAATCGATGTCACTGGACGTGTGAAAAACAGATCCCAGGTATTTAACCTGCTCCGTGCGCTCGACCAAATCACCGCCTATGAGGACGGATGTGGGATCTGTCGAGTTCAGTGCCAAGTACTCGGTCTTCGCCACATTTAGTTTCAGACCGCCGTTCTCAAGCGTCTCCTTCCACGCCTTTACACGTCGCACCAATCTGCCCCTGTCCGCGTCTGCCAGCGCAATATCGTCAGCATACATGAGCAACCATGGAGGCTGCTCATGTGGGTTTCTGATGCTGTCCGACAATTCGTCTAATATTACACTGTACAGAAGCGGACTAAGGACCGAACCCTGGTGTACCCTGACGGTGATGGGGAAGGATTTCGTGTCGCCAACAGCAGTCCGAACCATTGAATCGGAGTCACAGTACATGTCCCGGATAGTGTCAATATAGACCTCTGGAACCCCTTTGGATCGCAGTGCCCACCAGATCATCGCACGAGGAACACAGTCGAAGGCCTTCTGCATGTCTAGAAACAAACAGTGCAGAGGCGTGTTCTTCGACCTGTATTTCCCTGCGACAACCCTCAGGGCAAAAACAGGGTCCGTGGTCCCATAACCAGGGTGAAACCCATATTGACACTCCGAGAGAGCACACTCCTGCCGGATCCGAGAGTCTATAATCCTCTCGAAGATCTTCATAGTGTGGGACATCACCTTAATACCGCGGTAGCTCCCGCTCTCCTACACTGACCCCTTACCTTTGAAGACTGGAGTAATAATACTCAGTCTCCATTGGTTTGGGATCTGCCCGCTGAGGAGTATGCGGTTAAAAAGGTTTACTAAGATGCCCACACCGCGAGGACCCATCGCCTTCCAGGCTTCGATGGGGACTCCATCGGGTCCGACAGCTTTCCGATTCTTAATGCGGCGAAGCGCAGTCAGGACTTCTCCAGGCGTTACCGGTGGCACTAGTCCCTGATTCGGAGGGAGGTCCGGCGGCTGCACCTCTTTGTGCTGTTTATTAAGCAGCTCGTGGAAGTACGAGCGCCATCTCTCCTTTACCGCGAGGTCTTCGCTTAACAGGTTGCCCTCAGGGTCTTTTACACAGCGACACTTGGATATATCCTGTGCCGCTTTGACCCTGGAGCGCGCCAGCTTATAGATGAGCTTCTGCCCCTCAGACGATTCCAGCTTATCATACAGAGGTTGTAAGTGGTCACGTCTGGCTCTGGCTACAGCTCTCTTTGTGGCGCGCTTGGCAGCCCTGTACGCGTCGCGGTCTTTCGGGAGATCCGGTCGCTTGCCACTTTTTCAAGAGGGCTTTCTTCTCCCTAGTCTCCCTGTGGACTGTGTCGTCCCACCACCAAGTTTCCTTGTCACATTTGCATCCACCCTTAGACACACCGAGCACCTTCGCCGCTCCAAGGATGGCCGCCTGAACTTTGTCCCAGTAATCTTGAACTGGTTTGCCTTCAGTGTCGGTGCACTTGTCACCGACAGCTGAGACGAACTCCTGGGACCTAGTTTCATCAAGCAGCCACCATCTGATGCGGCGCTGGCACCGCTCGATGCGTTTGCCTTTGGGCTTCACGCAGAGGTCCATGACAAGGAGACGGTGTTGTGCAGTAAGACTCTCACCGGGTATGACCTTGCAGTTGACCACCTTGCCGATGCTGTGTCGCCTAGTGAGTAGGAAATCGATCTGAGTTGTACGCCTCCCGCTCTTGTAGGTGATGAGATGTTCGGATTTCTTTTTGAAATACGTGTTCACAATGGCCAGATCGGCAGCCGCACACGTTCTGAGGATAGTTTCTCCTTGAGCGTTGCGGGTGCCGTATCCAAAACCACCATGAACACGCTCAAACTCCTCACACCTCTCACCCACATGACCGTTTAGGTCGCCGCCCAAAACGATTCCCTGTGACAACGGAATGCTCCGAAGCACTCCCTCGAGTTGACCCCAAAACGACATCTTATCGGCGTCGCTTCAACCGGCCTGTGGCGCGTAGGCACTTATCAGGTGGGTAATAATCCCATCGATAAGCACCCTCACGATCATAAGCCGGTCGCTACAGCGTTTCACCTCCAAGATGCCACTCTGCAGCCCCTCGGAGAGCACAACGGCCACCCCGTTCTCCCCACCAGGCGCACCCGTGTAATACAGCTTGTAGCCGTTCTGCAAGGGCCGGGCTCTGTTGCCCTTCCACCGAGTCTCCTGCAGGAACGCCACGTCCACCCTCCGCCTGGAGAGTACTTCGGCCAACTCTACCGCACGCCCAGTCAGCGTGCCAATGTTCCAAGATGCGAAGCGGATTCGGGTTGGGGCTAACTTCTTTAGCCGTGCTGGCCCGAAACACGGCAGCCCTAGCCCACTTGTCACAGGAGTCGGGCGGGGCTCCTGCGCGCCGTTTTGCGACGGCGCACAGTATACGATTTGACAAATCTAGGTGGACAAAACTCAGGAACTAAAAGAATGCTTTGTTTGTTACATTTAAAACAATAATATGATTAATAAAAGGCCAAATGGAATGTATACAATATTTATTTCAATCTTTTAACAAAGTAAGTACATCTTTGTCATGTCTCAATGTACTTTTTCTTGGAAGTTTTCGTAATAGCGTGATGTAGGGGTCTGAAGATATCAGTAAATGCTTCATTAAATTGTAATTGGTTCTGTATCTTGAGGTTTTCATTGTATGGCCTAATCTGGCCTTCCTAATTTCTTTATTCTTGGTTTCAGAAGCCTCTTCAGACATTTGTCCAATTGGTATTATACAATTTTTTATTATGCTTGCTCCATGTACAAGAATTTTGTGCACTGTGGCTGGCATATTATACCAAGCATATAAATTCACGTAAATGACTCTGGTTTCATGACAAAATTCTTGAAATTTTTCGGTATTAATTTCGTAGCCTGAAGTTATGGCCGCTAAAATAGTGCCAAATCGATGGATTAGATTTTCATCAATGTTTGTGATTTGTGCCGTTGTGGCATAATTATAAAAGAAGGCTCGCGCAGTGTTACCATCATTGCTGGTTCCAAAACCCGGCTTTACTTTGTCTATGATTAGGCCAATTCCTTTAAACTTTTTCTGGATCTCTTCTTTAGTTTTTTTTACTATTTTCTTATTCTGTTCTCCCCTTACTTGCCACTCGCGAATGTCCATGCGATAACTAATGTTTAACAAACATTCCATTGTCCGAATGTATGCATGTAGGCTCGATATGCCAAATCCGTACATGCTCTCGTCTACTTCTCTAACCATTGGTTGAAGTGAATTCATCTCTTTGGATGTTGCTTTGCAGATAAAGCACCTCTGTGTTGATTTGTTTTCTGTAAGAACATTACAGACTTTTCCGTCAATCATTGACATAATCAAATCGTGTTTTATGGAGATGGCTACACCCTTTACTTCTACGCGAGTTGGTTCCAACTCCATTATTTGCTTTTCAATTACTTGGCACTCTTCTTTGATTAATGCTTCAGTTTCTTTCTTATAAATAAATTTTATCACTCTGCAGAATCTTGGTGATGATGGACGAGGGTTTTCCCATATGATCTTCTGTTCATCATTTACGAGTCTTATTGGAACCAACGAGATGATAAACATATATTCATCTGTGCTATCTGGATCATCAAATGGTTGCTTGTATAAGCTATGGCCCGATGACCCGTCACATCCCCATTTATATATTAAAGTGTAATTCAATAAACTTATGTCTAACCTTTCTCCAATAATATCTTTGCATATTCTCAATGCAGTATGGCTCAAAAGAGCATCCAGTTTCACTTCAGCTGATATATCCGTAACAGTTATATTTTCAACAGAAGGATAGCACTGCTTCTTCACTTTGGCCACATGATCATAGCAAGGATATGCATTGAATCCCCTTTCTTTTGCTTCTTGCTGAATATTTTTATAAGTTTGGACTGTCAAGTTATTTGATATAAAAAAGGCTAAGGCTTCATCCGGAGTATACGGTCTTTTTTCTTTTGGAGTATTAAAAATTTTGCGAGCTTTCTTATACTTGGTGGCACGCTTTGGTGAGGATGTAGACAGCTCCTGTATTATTGTTGCAGCATCTCGCTTCCCACTGGCTCTGACACTTACTTGCGTCGCAAAAGTTAACTCATCGCTGCTGTAATTATGTAACAAATGTTGCACTTTTCTTTTTTTTGATTTTTTGGAACTTTCTTTAAAACTTTTCTGTGGTCTGCCACCACTAGTGCTTGGTTGTGATAAGTCTTCAGGTGCCACAAGCATATTGAAATTCAAATCTTCGTTCAACCAATCTTCGTGTTCTTTTAAAAATAAGTCTAACCTTCTTTGTTTGCGAACCCATTTGACGCGAATTTTTTCACATTCTTTTTTCAAGAATGCTTTTAATTTTTCGTCTTGCTCTTCGTTTTGAACTGAAACACCAAACTGCACCTTTACGAAGTTAATTACTTCATTTAATCGATCTTTGGCCGGAGTAGAATGCCAAAAATCGAATATCGATTTTCGCTGCATTCGGGCATCTATGAAGGAAAATTAAAAATATATTATAATCGCAAAAAATCGCAAGTAATGAATACTATATCATCAAAGTATAATAAACAGGTAATCTATTAAGACTATTATCACAGCTTGACTGCGTTTGGCTACCAAGTAAAACTCCAAGTCAAAATTAAGTAGAGGAAAAAAATAAGAAATCTTCTATGTATTTTTACACAAATGCCACACATTCGTCAAAGTAAAATATTGGTTATTTTAATATCTTAATATACAGATAATTACCTCTATTTGACGAATCCATGAAAAAAACTACTCGAAGTCGCTCAAAACACAAAAAAAACATGTACACTCTTTAACGTTAAAGGTCACACTGAGCGGGTCGGCCGACTACCTGCAGGGTTTGGGCGCTTTCGCCCTTTGTTATAACCGGTTTCGCGCGGCCTAGGGATGACTTACTGTTATTGTCAGTTAAGTAATATATTCAAGGATGTAAGGAGATCAGTAAATCGTTATTTTAAGTATTATATTTAAATACCTATTGTCCAGCTAGATTGGTCAAATCGTATGTTGTGCGGCGCCCTATCCCTAGCAGCATTCCTTTTCTGATTGCTCATTATTTTTTTTTTGTTTCGGCGGGTGGCTTTTATGGGAGCGACGCCCTCAGACCTCCCAACCCCAGAGGGGAAAGCCAGCGCCAGAGCCTCGTCCGTTAGTCAGCAGGTGCACGCACTAGCACGGGAGGTTGACTTGGGCCCCGAAGATCTTGGTGGGGCCCCTTACACCCCGTTCAGTGCTGATAGTAATGAAAACTCGACAGATCCCACATCCGTCCGCATAGGCGGTGATTTGGTCGAGCGCACGGACCAGGTTAAATACCTGGGATCTGTTTTTCACACGTCCAGTGACATCGATTGCGATGTCAAGTCACGCATATCTGCCGCGTGGGCCAAATGGAGGGAGATGACCGGTGTCATTTGTGACGCTAAAATGCCAATCCGGTTGAAGGGACAGGTCTACAAAACCATTATTAGACCTGTCCTTTTACATGGCAGTGAGACGTGGCCGATATTGGAGCGACACAAGCAGGAGCTGCGTGTCACGGAAATGAAGATGCTGCGGTGGATGTGTGGGGTCACGCGGATGGACAAGCAAGAGTGTCGCCTTCGTTGGTATGGTCACGTCTTGCGGCAACCGCCGGGCTACGTAGGTAACAAATGTCTGGCCATGTCAGCCCCGCCGGGTCCCGGTAAGAGGGGAAGACCCAAGAAGTGCTGGCTTGACGTCGTAAGGGATGACATGCCTGCCAATGGTCTCACTACAGGGGATGCCGAAGACCGTGCGAAGTGGAGGAGAAAATGTAGGAAAGCGGACCCCGGGCGTCGCGAGACGGAACTGGGACAGACGCTCGGATGATAATGGGGAGTAATGAAAATGAAGTCGATAGAAGCGTAGGCAACACCTGGAAGCGATACTAGTAACAACATGAAATCCTGAAAGCAAAAAAAGATCACAACTAAAAAAAAAATTTAAGATTGTTTGCTTAAGACCGCAAGACAGAAGTGAAAACTTCATTGGCATTTGCAATAAATTATTACGTATGAATTGAATATACTGTTTAGGAACGGGTGGAGATGTTCCTCCAACACAAAGGGAGGATCCTCCGACCAGGCAAGCTAATCACACCTGGCGGGCCGCTGCTCAACGGTTGATGTTGGCCTGTTGCATATATCATTCTTCAGCGCGAGAACTCTTATAGCGCGATGTAGGATTCTCAGTATCGATGTAGTTATATAGCTTTGCGCTATGTGGCGCTGATCGCCACATCACTTCCCTACGAGACCGGAGGTCGATTGCGAATACGAGTCTGGTGTGTTGGTGTCTTCGTCTGTTGTGAATCGCGCCAGTGCCAGATTGTGTAGTCCCGCTGATCCCAGTGAGTTGGAATCGTATGCCGCTGATTCCAGTAAGTCGGAATCGAATGCTGCTAGTCCCAGTGAGTCTGGACTGAGTGCAATGCTGCGGTGCGCGGTGAGGTAACCCAAGTGAGCCGGGGTGGTTGCTGCGTAGACGGGAGAGATGTGCTCTTCTTACATTGACCGTAGTTGCAGTGCGCTGTGCCTCGACGCTGGTGTGGCCGATGAGGTAAGCAGGTTGGAGCGGTCGCTTCTAGCTGATGGTATCCCTGATGAGGCCGGAGATGCTGGCTGGCTGAGACTTAATTACCGTCATACTAGAGCGCTGTGATGGTGGCGTTGATGCTGTTGATCTACTCCATGAAGGCTGCTTCCAATCACGTCGGTGTCACCACTGTGAAGGAACGGATGCAGATGTTCCTCTGATACAAAGGGAGGATCCTCCGACCAGGCAAGGTGATCACACCTGGCGGGCCGCGGCCCAACGGTTGATGTTGGGCTGTTGCATATATCATTCTTCAGCGCGAGAACTCTTATAGCGCGATGACTACATCAAAACTGAGAATCTTTTTTTTTTATACTACGGCATGACAAACAAGTTTACGGCCAACCTTGTGGTAAGTGGTTACCGTCGCCTATAGACACTTGCAATAGTAAGGTTAACACTGTCCTATCTCAGTATCGATGTAGTTCGATAGCTTTGCGCTATGTGGCGCTGGCCGCCACAATACTAAACACAACGACACAACAGCGCAGAGCAGCTGACTGTATCTTTCTCGCTGACGTGAGCGTGACGGATCAGCCTAACTTACTCAAAAATCAAAAAATATTGTGTGCGGTGAGCCAAAAGAAGTTGTCATTTCAATAATAATGGACAGGTGTTACATTACCCTCTTTGACATACGCAAGCCCGACGTGGACATTCACAAACAAAATTACAACCTGTCAACATGCTATGGAGAGATCGATCTTAAAGCTAAGAAAAATCAACAAAGTACTACTATATGAGGAAAAGAACTAAATTGATAGATGCTCTTTAACGTGCGTTGAAGCTGAAATGGAAATGGGCGGTTCATGTTGCTAGACTCAAAGATAAAAGATGGACTATAGCTGCGTGTATATATATATAAATACACGCAGGGCGGCCCAAAAAGCAGTGAAGCGATGACATTCAGGAAAGAGCAGAAAAGAACTGGATGATGCTCGCTGAAAACAGACAGATTTGCATTGAGATGGAGGAGGTATATATTAATTTCGTTTCTTAATAAGAATCCCGTTAGGGTTAAAGGGATTCTTATTAAGAAATGAAATTAATAACTAACACACTAACATCAATTCTTTTAAATAACTAAAAACCAATACTAACCAACATTTCAAATGTAACCAAATTAGGAGAAATAAAAGCTTTTTATTTATTTTTATTCTATGCTTGTTTTGTAACGTACAAAGAATAAAATGAAACCTCGACTTGGCTGTCGACCCGTGACCAGTGCTATTGATAGAGGTACCGTTCACGCGATTACACAGTTAACTCTAAGTAATTGTGTTGCGACAGGACGCGGTGAAGATAATGGCGAAGGACCTGGTGCGCACCCGGCGCTACGTGCGCAAGTTCATGCTGATGAAGGCCAACATCCAGGCCGTGGCGCTCAAGATCCAGACGCTCAAGTCGCAGAACACCATGGCGCAGGCCATGCGCGGCGTCACGCGCGCCATGGCCGCCATGAACCGCCAGCTCAACATGCCGCAGATACAGAAGATCTTGCAGGTGCGTACTGTGTCTTAGAGCCGCCACTGCCTACTACCGAGGGCCCTGTTCCATCGATCACTAACTCTATTATGCCAACACACACACACATATCTTCCAAACTTCATGTTAGTATTCACTAAACCCAACATGGGTTCTTCAGCATTGTACAATGGGATAAACCTATGCTTTATGTTTTAGTTGCACTCTTGACAAATGCAAACTATGACACGTTTAAATTTTTACAAAAGCCGTACTGAAAGTGGAGCACTTGTTAGCGATTTCCGCAATTTAGATCCTACATTCGAGTAAACATTTTTTACTTTATCGGGGCAGTTGTGATGTTTAAAAGATAGCTTCAAGAGGCTTCGATCCTATAAATAACAAGTCATTCAAAAATTTATTTGAATAAAAAAAAGAAAAAATGTTGTTTAGTCAACGCAACATCATATCAATCACAAAATCACCATCGACACGATAAGACTTGCGAGTTTGGAAACCAATTAATAATCAAGCTAATGCTCGACTCGGAGGTGAAGTTGTACACCAGCATCTCAGTGAAGTTGGCTCGTTGTCCCGAGACCTTTTGTCTAATAAATTATACTTTTCATCGTCAAATCGTTTGACTGAAGCCCCGTCTCGTATCAACGCGACTTTAGAGTAACTAGAAGACCATAAGCATTTCATATGTTATTGTAGTATATCGTCGGCGTTGCAGGAGTTCGAGAAGCAGTCGGAGATAATGGACATGAAGGAGGAGATGATGAACGACTCCATCGACGAGGCCATGGAGGCCGACGAAGACGAGGACGAGAGGTGAGCCTCACAGCCGTTCATTCCAAATGAACTAATGCATGCAACGAGCGCATGGGACCGGCGCTGGGGCGTAACGGGAGCGCTATGCTACTCACAAATGCCCGCGACTCCGCTCGCGTGGAATTAGCTTATTGCATTGTTATGTTACTGGGATGAAAAGTACTCTATATATTAATGGAAATGTTCTCAAATATTTTGACGGACTATTTTTTTTGAACATTTCTTTTCTCTTCATGTTAATGTACGCTCTCGCTGCACTTGGGGCAGGCGGTTCACTTTAATTTTCCTTTGGGTTTCGGCATTGCCAGGAGCAACTGCCCAAGCAGCACGTAAGCGTTAGTAACAGCAATTAACCAGCTTATTTAGAACTTTAATTCCTTTTAAAGACTTACAAGAGTGTCAATCGATGCTTTAATCTTTATAAGGGTTATTTTTTAAGTTAATATACAGCTTGAGCTGTATATAAGCTGAATTAATGGCACCTCATAAGCTAAGAGTGTCAAAGCAGAATATAAACATTATACTATACCACTTTAGGTATTTTGTGACACTTTAAGCTATTTTTATCGTTATAGCTGTATAAAGGCTGCATATTGTATGTGATCGCTTACTTACTACAGCTTTAAGCATAATTATGGTATCACACGATACTTGTTACTGTAGAGTGGTATATACAAAATCCATTGTAAAACTTATTCTTATAGCGACAAAAGCGAGCGAAAAAGACACTTTTGTAAATACAGAGGTTTTATTACTTCTGTTTATAAGGGTGCTTTAAAGCTAAAAATATAAATTTGGTACACCAATTGTACAGCTTTAGCCTTTACTGACAGTAGTCGACGATTACTTGCCACGTCAACGTGTGCTTAATTAAAATGTCGGACAAGCCCAGTGCCAATTTAATTCTTTCTTCTTTCTTTATAAAACTTGGTGATGACATTTGATGAATGAGACACGACTGTTGTATACAATGTAGTTTTATGCACTGGATAGCGGTAGGTTGAAAAGCTGCGCGCTATAGCTACATTCTTTCATGCTGCAGCACAAGTTCTTCCAGTAATCAAAAAGACGAATTTAAAAAAAATATGATTTTTCTTCAGCAAATTAATGAATGAGCTACAGAAAGAAATAAACAATTTAGCCGCAATTATCAATTGCAGATTTCCCGGATTATTACCATGTGACGCTAAAACAATTTTAGGTACTACCAAACAAATACGTATCAAAACGATGAAACAAGGTGAATACTGGCATTATGGCCTCACCAAATCTTTAAAGAAATCATTAGAGAAATAAAGAATTTGGCCAATTTTGTACTCATATAAAAGAAGTTGAGAAGTTTGTGATTGAAATCCATTATGGTGTTGGAAAACCAAATCCAATTGACCAATATTTATATGATTTTGTGAAAGAATGGAACATTTAAGTTTGCTTAACAACTTTAAATCGTTATGGATTAAGTATTTAATTAAATTGCAGGCAATTTGCAAGTACATATAAATTATTTACCAACCGGTGAATGTAAAAGAATATACAGCTTCTAGGTACACAGTGACTCACAATAATTGACATTAGAATTATAGATAGTCGACTTGCGAAAACTGATTGTAATGTAAAATATTAGATGTAGTATAAAATAATCTAGGCTCAGGGATTTTAAATTTTAAACGCATCTCTAAAGAGAATTATAAGTTATGAATTCAGAACTCATATACAGCCTAAATAATAAAAGTGGTCTCTTATAACGCTGATTTTATTTTAATTTATCTATCACGCCTTATCCCCAACGGCATATATATTATATGCCCACTTTTCACCATGTGTATTCCTGTCCCACGTAATAGGTGGTGAACCCATTGCCGTGTTGAAATAGACAGATGCAGGTTGTTGCTACCTGCTGTTGAAATTTTTAAGCCGCTCATAAGGCCTTCAACTTGGCTTAACGACTGCCATTTTATTGGCAACCGGGACCAACGGCTTAACGTGCCTTCCGAAGCACGGAACTGGGGTGTAGAGGGCCCTCTATAGCCTTTATACGGCCTAAATATGCAGCTTTAAGTATACAAATGAAGTCTTGTACAGCTTTTATACAGCTCTATATCTGTATGGTTGTGTGTGTGCAGCGACGCGGTGGTGTCGCAGATCCTGGACGAGCTGGGGCTGCAGCTCACGGACACGCTGTCGGGCCTGCCACAGGCCAGCGGCTCGCTCTCCGTGCCCGGTCAGTGCCTCCACTCACTCCACTCACACCTTCACATACATGTTGCTATTGCAATTTATTAATATTTATTGTTTCTTTTTTGTTTGACTTATTGAAGTGAAACTTCTTTATCGACATTGAGAGAATTTCCATAGCTGTAGAAAATATCGTAACGTTATAACGTTACGCGCCATGTTGCTTTGAAGTGAAACTTCTTTATATATGTATGAGAAATTTTAAAACTAAAAAAATATTTCTTAAAGAAGTTCCACTTTTTATCTTTTTATCTGTGTACTCCGGTACACACACATATTTAATTATTTTACTTTGCTGTGTGGTTGACTCTGAGCCCACAAATGTCTCAATTACGGACAATTAAGGACGCCGCCTACACTTTGCTAGCCACTAGCTAGTCCCGTGCTTAGATTATGTACAAATTCCGCCGCACAATAGGTTTCGGTTGCAACGAAATTGATAAGTTAGATTTTATTCCCGTTTGTGTTACTCCCACCATTGGGCGGTAACGTGCTATCGTGTCTAGATTGTAATCACAATTAGATCAAGACTCAGTAATGATCTATATGTTGATAGAAAAAGAAAAAGGCGCCTTTTTTAAATTATCTCTGTATTATTATTTGTCATTTTGAATTTGAAACTACTTAAAATAGTTATTTGTTTAACAAGTGAGCAAAAGTATTTTTTGCACAGAGTGTTGATGGTTTAAATTACGAACCAGTGAAGTAGTCTAAAATTGAATCACGAGCATAGCGAGTGATTCGCAATTAGACTACTAAGCTCAGTAAGTGATTTAAAGGCACGAGTTTAAAAAAAATTGATCTCGTGTGAAACATACAACTTTTCACCTCTTTAGCGAGAATATTGTTACTTGAAGTTAATCACAATTAATCATAAACACAAGTCGAATAATCAAAACCATCTAGATTTTTAAATTCCCGCTTTGTCCACAGATTATACAGATTATTTTAGAGCTGCGCTCCGAAATTACAAAGCATGTCAATTTTTTTAGACTAAATTCTAATGATATTTTTTGTAACGCGATATTATTGTTTACTGAACTATATAGTTACTATTTTTTCAATAAAACGTCCATCTATATAAATATAGTTAGACCTATAAAGTAAAATAATTTAATTACATAATTGTACGGCCAGCGCTAGTCTTGAGTTTCGGACCGCGCTATTGCTTATTACAAATTTATTCAAAAAGTTACTTTGCGTCACGCTCGCAACAAAAGTCGCTTTTCCTTTAAGATTTCACGAAGCAAAAGTGCCCTTTTGCTGCTGGAGAGGTGAAAATTATATTTTAATTAGCCGAATGACCGTCTTTCACGTGATGTTCCTGCGGTATGATCGTGAAGGTTCTGACTCTCCCGTGTTGCTGGTGCCCCGGTCGCGATGAGAGATGTCTAGCAGTCGCGGGGTGATATCGAGGGTGGGCGTATAGCCCAGTCATTTTAGACATTTTAAACCCCAATCTGCGGAATAATTCCTAGTGAACGGAATTTTTGTATACACCTTTATTACGGCGTTGTAATGAAGATGTGAAAAATCTACATTAATATCGTGCTGGCTAAAAAAGTTATGAAGGTCAAAAGGTCACGAATATCAGTTTACCGCTCATTATAAAATAGTTTTTCGTGAAATTATCTACAAAAAATGCCTTTTGCATTTTTCTGTAAAATTAACTGTTTTTGAAGCAGAGCGCTGAGAAAGCGACTAGATTGCAGTCACATACGGCATTGCATACCACACCGCAGGTGTAAATTCTATTATTTTTTTATTTCTGTTTTAAGTGTTTTAAAAACTTTAATCTGATATTTAGGCATTTTGTGAAAAATATACTTACATTATAGAGGTTTTGGAACTTAGTAAAATCTACTATATATTATACAAACGACCTCCACTTCTGTATTGTATTGTTCCGAGACCCGTCGCTTTATACCTGCTACTGTCTGTCGGATTGTATTTAGGTCGGCTGAAAAATATTTCTTGAGTGTTAAAGACATTATTTTCAGTAGTTTCATGCTCTTGAACTGTTTTAATTGTGAGTGACATATTTTATATACAATGAATTGTTACTCAAATCAAAATCAAAATCAAAAATCTTTATTCATGTAGGTCACAAAGTAACACTTATGAACGTCAAGATTACTGCTTCTACATTTACATTTACTGCCAGATTCGCAAAGCAATAGCTAGAGCCTGAGGAAGAACCTGGCAATAAAACTCATGGCCACTCTTTTCTAACCGCCATTTGACACAGTTTGATTAACATGATATTTGACCAATTATACAGTAAAGAAATTATACAAAAAAAAAAAACAAAATAAATGTTAAGTTCATTAAAATTACACTTACATAGTTCCTTTGAATTTATGTGAGAACAGTCGACTAAACTTAGTTTGCCTTAAATTTAAATAATATTATATGTAACAATTGCTATAACAGCTATGAGCTGACCAGTCCCAACAGACGGCACCCGTTCTCGGGTATGACGCATATATCAGCCATCGCCCTATTCAACCGTATTGTAGGGAACAAGGTGACCCGATACATACGCCACCACTGCCAGGACACTTGGCGAGCATGACATACCCAAAACTACACAGCAACTATCATGTCAATTTCAAAATTATAAATAAGTCTACATAGTGCTCACACAATAACAAAGTCAAATTACATATAATTATGTAAATTAGTTATTACCGGGACTAAACGCAGCCATACCTTTAGTTGCCTGGCGTTTCAAATTATTTATACTGGAGAATGTTAACAAAAATAAGGTAAAAAAAAATACAACATATATATGCATATTCAAGACAAGTAGATAATATAACACAAGATTCATTTGAATCCTAAATAGCTCGAGCGAAGAGCAAGCAACTCATTTCCATTTATTTTTATCATTCAAATAATCATTAATTGTGTAATAAGCCCTTTTCAAGAGGTGCGTCTTAATTTCCGCCTTAAATTTATGTAACGGCTGGTTCATAATGTCTAAAGGAATTTTATTATACATATAGGCGTACGCCAATTCCTGCAAAAGCTTTTGTAAACGATGATGCGTTCCAATTAAATTATGCTTATTTCTAGTATTTATCGAAAGTATGTCACTGTGTCTATTGTATAAATGTATGTTCTGTTTAACTAACATGATATTTGCAAATATATACTGTGATGCAACCGTTAAAATGCCAATTTCTTTAAATTTCTCTGTAAGAGACACTCTAGCACTCAATTTATATATTGCACGTATAGCTCTCTTCTGGAGTACAAAAATTACTTGTAGATCAGCTGCTTTACCCCACAGCAAAATGCCGTAAGACATGACACTATGAAAATAACTAAAGTATACTAGCCTGGCAGTTTCTACATCAGTGAGCTGCCTGACTTTACTAACGGCAAATGCTGCCGAGCTGAGTTTACCTGCAAGCAATACTGGACGGTGATGACCACTCCTAACTTCTACTACAGAAGTTAGGAGTGGTCACTTCCTCGATATGTGACAGAGGAAAATAATAATGCGGGTTGCAATGTGAACAGCGGCGGACGTGTTGTGCGCCACCGCTCCAGCGACTAACGGCTCGTGTGTTGCAGCGGCGCGGACGCCCGTGGCGGCGGCGGCGGCGGCGGGGGGCGGGGGCGGGGGCGGGGCGGGGGCGGGGGCGGCCGACGCGGACGCGGAGCTGCAGGCGCGCCTCGACAACCTGCGCCGCGAGTAGACGCGCGCGCACACACACACACACGTGGACCCGCACTGGGCCCCACTCCACTCGACACCACACGCTTTAACCATCTACTGACATCGATTTGCTAAGAGACTTTGTTTTCAGAGACTGAAAATAGTTCAATCTAAGTGCTTTATACTGATGTAAAAATACACTATTTCCATAAATAACTAATTCGTGCCTGATTTTCGGTGAAACTGTTTTTCGGGTGGCCATCCAGGAGGTGGATTCGCACCTGTCTTCGACTTTATATGATTAGTAAGTTAAGCTTGTGGGAGACGACTAAAGTTACACCGAGCACCGTGTTGCTGTAACACGTGAGCGTCCCTGCGAACCGGCTCCGCTCCGTCCCGGGCGACCCTGTGGCGGGTAATATCGCCCAGCCCTCGACTGACAGGGATACCTGTGTTTACCTCATAAGAGTGGCATTACGGTGCTCGTGATGTTGATCGGGCACCTCTTCCTTTTGCCACATAACGTACAGCCTGTGCTACAAGTAATGCTCGCGTGTACGCTTTCTATATGTATATAAATAAATATTCCAATGTCAGTGAGCGAGGACACGAATTGACATTTGAATAAAACCTCCTTTAAGTTTGACACTAGTTAGGCTTTCCTAAAATGTACATGTAATTAAAACCGTTTAATTTATTATAATAATATGTCATTGCGTTGAATTGTGTAAATACCTATTAAGTACTCTCACTGTACACTTATTCAAAGTTCATGTTAATTGTAAACATCATTTCCATATAAGTATAGCAACAAGAGTCGCTGAGAACAATGGAAGTTCAAATTAATTAATCGACGTGTTTCACGCGAAATACTTTTAAATATATAAAATGGTTACCTTTGTACTCAACTTCTCGACCTGTTAGTCATCTCTTAACCTTTTCTCATTAACAACAGTGCTACGTGAAATTTCGTTGATTAATAAATATATGCCCAACGCATGTTGGTTTAAAAACAAAGTTCTAATTTTGGTGTATTACAAACAAGTAGTGCAGTTACTGACTTTATTGTGCAACTTAGAGTTGTATAATAAATAATGTGCTAGTGTTGTGACTGTGCGATTGTACATCATTGAAATACGCAAATCTAACTATTAGCAGTAGAGTACTTACGTTATTGTAGTCGCTATTTCAAGTCGCCGCTGTTTAGGCAATTGTCGACTACCACAGTAGGTACATATATGAGCAGTAAGGAAATTGCATACCAACGTGCGTAACGGCGCACGCACACAACCGCACGCATCCACAGGCCGAGTGGGCGACAGCGCAGTGCGAGAGTTGGCCAGTCGCGGTGTTCACTTCATATTATAAGGAGAATCGGTATATATTGAGAGCGAACATTCTAACCCTAAGATAAATATCTATTAAGAGAAGAAAAGCAATTAGTATGCTAACTTTTTCTAAATTTAAATTTTAAAGTGGAAAAAATTTTCAGTCACAAGTTGGACTCGAACCAGCGTTTTCTGGTTCAACGCACCAGACGCGTTACCAACTACACCACCGTGACCTGCTCGTAACTGATGAATTAATCCACCTCTACGTCTTAAGGCGACGTAAGGCGCCATCTACCGGCACTTAGCAAAGTTGCACGGTACGAATGTATAGAATTGCATCTATAATCATTCGATTTGTAATGACACCTGCCTAAACATTAGAAACAATTTTGAAAAGCAATTAGTATGCTTACTTCTTCTAAATTTAAATTTTAAAGCTGGACTCGAACCAGCGTCTTCTATTTCAACGCACCAGACGCGTTACGAGTTACCTAAAGAGGTGGATTAATTCGTCAGTTACGAGCAGGTCACGGTGGTGTAGTTGGTAACGCGTCTGGTGCGTTGAACCAGAAGACGCTGGTTCGAGTACAGCTTGTGACTGAAAAAAATTTCCACTTTAAAATTTAAATGTAAAATTTAAATTTAGAAATATCTATTATGTTGCCAGTGTTTATATATTTTATATTAATTACACAGCGACATTATACTTTTAGTTATTGATAGTAACTAGTTTGCTTACTGCTATATATGTACTATGGCTACACTTTGAGCGTCTTAGGGCCGTATACCAGAACGTTTCTCAATACTTAATCGACGCTTGAGAGAAGATTTTATAAGGCAAAAACTAGCCTCAAGCGTTGATTGAGTATTGAGAAACGTTCTGGAATACGGACCTTAGTTAACAAAGGTACGTGATGTGATGAAACAGACTGGTAGCCTCGTGACGCTTTGTAATAGACTACGTTCAACATAGAGGCTTGGGCTTTGATGAGAACGCACACGAGACCAACGCCCGGACTTAGCGACGATGCAATAGACGAGGAGTCGTACCTCGACCTGGGGCGGAGTTCTTTCAAATCTATGATAGTATCTTGTGCATATTTTATTGTTCGATTGAAAATGAAATATGCACATTATTGGAATACAAGTTATACAGATAATTTAGTATTAAATAACGACCACGAAATGTTGTAAATAAGGATAACTTGGAGTGAGGTCGCCCGTTATCAGTGTCGACGCTGATACGGATGCTGGGGGATGGATAGCGCTCGTTGTTTATCGTAAGCAATCGTTAAGTTTACATAAGTATATTGAAATATAAATATTTTTACACAATTCCCTTGTATTATTTGTGTGCGAACAGAAACCACGTGGCGCCGATTCAGATCGTTTATTGTGTACCAATATAACATACATGGCGTTGTATACAGTGTACAATATAATATAAAACATTAGGCGTCTCTTACAGTTTACTTATGATAGAGGGAGAGGCGGCGAGCGCACCGCCGCGCCGCCGCACAACAGTCACAATATTACACCTATACACTACGAGTACGAGTATTTCCTATAAAAATATATGAAATAAACATTGATATCACAAGTTCGGCTCGTGCTCTCGGTGGCGCGCCCCGGCCGAGGTTCTGCGTTCCCGCGACGTCCCGATCAAATCTTTCGTTCTCCACCATATTCGATTTGTCTTTAATGTTCCTGAGTTTATTTAATTCAATAGGCGTCGATGCAGCACCGACCGCCCGCACCACTACGATCGCTTCCACTATCCAACCCAAATGTATAGTTATCTTTCCGTCCGAGGCGAGGTGAGCAGATACCGCCACTGCGAGCTACTCTTGCTTTGTTTAACTTAATGGAATTCCACTGAGAAGTGAGGTGCTTCAAACTTGCGTCATTTTAACAAAATGAAATTGATCGACAATTCATGTCGAATCGTTGATCGAAATCTAAAAACGTCGGTAGTGTAAGGGCTGCATGGGCGAGGACGCGCCGCGGTCAACCACCGAGTCCTGCATTGTCAACGCTCAGGCGGCAGTGTACACACCGCGCTGCCAGTGCCCGCGAAGTCCATATTGCGTTAGAGCCATCGCACAGTCACACCAACTTCTTTTAATGATTTTAAGATGCGTAATGTATCCCGCGTCTCGGCGACTGCTCGGATATTTCGGATATTATATTATTAGGTGTGCGGGGCAGCGCTCGGTCGCTGCATTTAGCTTCTAGAAAGTTACTAAGTCGCCGGTTGCTCACTAGCGATCACTGCGGAGGTTCAACCTCGAGGAAGAGGGCGATCGTGGAGCGGCACTCCCGGGAGGCTACGGAACGAGTGTTCTACAAAACATCGCAATGTCTTAGAGGTGGGGTATTTTGGCTAGTTTTTGTTGCCGGTGATGACTTAGTGAGTACTACAGGAAATCAAGGAAGACGCTTAGCAGACTTAAAAGTTGGCTGATTCAGGTGGCAGCGGACGCCATGAGATATATTTTTATTATGATGTTAAAATGCATTCAGTAGTTTATAAGGCGCCAGGAGGTGAAGTGATCGATGTGTCTTTTGTAATTGCGTGTTTCTTTAATATTCGATTGTATGGCTTACAAATAAAACGGTTGCCGCAGCGGGTCCACTCCGGGTAAACATTCCGAAACGCACAACATCGCATCGTAAAGCGGAGGCCTCCGGGTCCGGCCATTGACCGGCACGCGTCACGCGTCACGCGTCACGCCGCGGCCGCGCCAAGGTCACTCGTTGACGCTTGTTTTGTTACATATTACATTGATATATTCATCTTTGCCATTTTTTCGTAGCTGCGTGTTGAGATAGTCATGATATTGCATAAACACATTGAATGCGACGCTGGCGCTACGCTGACGTCAGCGCTTGTGCTAGTACTTAGTTAGAAAGCGTCGAAGTAATGAGTGATCCTGGGTTTTGTACACGCTGGGATATTGTGATTATGTTCCTCCACAGTTGTTGCACGCGTCGGAAAATACAATATAACTTATTTAAATTCCACCCAATTTAAGACGCAGGAGTCTGCTGAATACGATGTGCGAGCGAGCGAAGCGATGGAGCGCTGCACCGGAATATATTTTAGACGATTTTGTCACAACAAACTTAACAGACATAATTATGTATACTTATACCTACTGCTAAAAATTGTAAAATTTTCTAAAGACGAGGCGAGCTCGCGTCGCGGGCCAAGCCCCGACACGTTTGTGCGGCTCTTGTATACGATTACAAAATATGTATATATCTCTACCAATATGGCGTAACAAATATAAAATACTTAGTGCTACGTCGTTACGAGCTGGAAGGAAGGCTGCTCACGCGTCCAGCGCGCTGAGCGCGATGCCCAGCTGGCCCAGGTAGTACGTGGACATCACCAGTACCTGTACACCACACACCACCGCTGTATCACTAATCGAATATTTTATTTTCTAATGAAATTTGCCCTAATAACATACATCAATCTTTCCCCGAAACCGAAAGAGAAACGGAAAAGTCAAAAGTGCTCGGAGACCCAGATGTGCATGTATGAAGCGATTGATGAATCTGCAAGAATCGAATATGCATATACCGCGAAGCCTGGCGATCTGTGCTCCCTGACTCTCCTCGTCAGGAATTCAGCGTAAAAGAGAAGGCAGGGGCATGACAGACCTACGCACTTCGTCGGATGCATTCGGCTTCACCTGATACTTGGCGAGCCCCGGTCCAACATGCGGCGTGTCAAATTTGGAACCAGGTTGAACCCCAAATGTTGAAATTTTGAATGTTGTTTAAATTTTGAAGATTTGAAATTCAATTTTTTTAAAAGTCCAGGGACTTGCTCTAACTTGTGTAACTTACGTAGCTGCGTGACCGTTCAAGGGCGCAAAATATAAGCATATCTTTTTTACTCAGAAGTTTGCTTTAAAGGACCGTAGATCAGAGTACCTAGGTATATAGCTTTCATTTCGACTTGACACATTCACGCGTTTCCGAGATGTTCTTGTTAGACAGATAGATAGATAGACGGACGGACAACAAACTGATTCTATAAGCGTGCCGCTTTTTCCTTTTGAGGTACGGAACCCAAAAGAAAAGTCCATCACATCTAGATGTTGTAAGATGGAATCATATTTCTATATATACTCAACTATCTATGCGTCTTAGATGTGGGCAGCTTTAAATTAATATTTGCTTTTGAAGCATAGAAAATGGTTACGAACATATTGAAGATGAACAGTTGGAATTGTTATGAAATGTTAAATGATTTTAAAATCTGACTCTCGTAAATTCATTTTGCAAAAATCTCTTGACGGCTTTAAGACCTTATCGCGGGAGGGATATGATTGTGTTTGTCACCACAAAAAGACAAATATTTTTGAACTCGGCCACGTTGTAGAACCATCGTGTTGAGCGAATCAAGTACGACATGCATCTGTGTAAAAGAATACGGGAGTACCGGTGAAGATATACGAATGGCACAGTGGCACCTACTGTGTGTTGTGCGCACGCACGAGCCGAGGTTACCTGCTTGTAAGGCAGCGGGCCGCCGAACATGCTGTACCCGAGGAAGGCGTCGGACACGAGGAACAGCAGCGCGCCGGCGCCGGCCCAGCGGCCGCGCGCCGCGCCGCGCCACGCCATGGTGGCGAGCAGCGCGCCGTACAGCGGCACCAGCGCGCGCAGCACGCCGGGCGGCTCTAGGAGCGGCAGCAGCGCCGCCGCGCCGGCGTACAGCGCCGCGGCGGCGCGCCACGAGTCCGCGCGCAGCCCGAAGGCGGCGAGGTAGGCCACGTGCGCGGCCGCGAAGGCGCCCATGCCCCACACGAAGAGCTGCGGCCACACCAGCAGCGCGTCGCCCAGCGCCGACAGCGCCAGGCCCGCGGCCACGCAGCGCGCGTACCGGGCCCTGAGGGGCAGCGTTTACGTCGACCCTAACCTACCGGAAACCCGGGCCTCGAGCGCGTCTGCTTAGATAAGATGTTAATTTCTTGTTCATGCAAAGATTGCCTCGGTTGCTCAGGGACTGAGTTATTATCCTGGTTACTTTTGCAAATTCAGTCCTTGAGCAATCGATTGAGACCTGGTTACTTTTATGAATTCAGTCCTTGAAATTAACATCTTATCTGAGCAGACGCGCTCGAGGCCCTCTTGAAATTAACATCTTATCTGAGCAGACGCGCTCGAGGCCCTCTTGAAATTAACATCTTATCTGAGCAGACGCGCTCGAGGCCCTCTTGAAATTAACATCTTATCTGAGCAGACGCGCTCGAGGCCCTCTTGCGAGAGAGAACTTAATTTATCGTATTTAACAAATTAAATTATATCTCGATCTACAAAAACTTCAATATGAATGCTATAATAGTCCTGGCTGCTCGGAATGTTTGGTTAAAAGTACAGGTCATGTTAGATTTACTGTAGCCTACTTCTTCCTTTTCCTATCCTCCAATCGTTGTGTAGCCCCGGCACCGGACGACCCCGGAGCAAGACTAGCCCCTTATCTAGTCAAGCGAGGCTAACCAAGCGGCACTCTATCTAAATGGACGTGTTATTTCCCTTGCTACACGTTTTTATTTATTGTTTCGTGTGGAAGTCCCCTCGGGTGTCATGCCAGACTCGAACCGACTAAAACCACACGGTCTCTACCTGTCTGTCTTAACGCCGGGCACCCCGGGTAACTCCTCGAAAGGATGTCCCAGGGTTCCCGACAGTCCCTTGCTACACGTGGGAACGCAATGGTGATTAAAAATCCAGAATGGCGTGGGTTTGCCAATTCTTTATCTTAGGTTTGCCACCTTTCACGTCTCGTTTTCATCGGAACGAAAAGCAGACTGGAGATAGACACTTTGTTACATTTCATATCATAGAAGGAATGAAAATGTCTTAGTCTTTGCCTACCCAGTTAGGAGACAGGCGTGCAACCCGTAATTTTATTTTTGACTATTAACTACCTCTTAATACAATGATAAATGTTTAGTTAGGTACTACCTAAGGGTACTACAGATACCGTAGCCTGTACAACGCGTGCTGTCAAAGTCGATGCCACTTCTTCGCCATGTGTGAGTAAGCCCCGCGTACCTATAGTATATTACATACCTACCTACGCCGTTGTATTTGTGTGCGTTGTGCAAAACTGCAAAACATATATGTAAAAAATTACCTCATATATTATAATATGTGAGATAGGTAACCGTTTAAAAAAATATTTACTATAATATTACCAAATGATCCGTTTAAGTTTGTATATAGTTTATAATTTTGTAGTAATGAGTACAGGGGAAGATGTTTAACTCGCATGGATGTCGAATCTTAAACTATGAGAATAGCGAGAAATACTCAAAGGAATCTCGACCCCGATGATAATGAAAAACCAAAACTCATCATCATCATCATCATTATTGCATTCCTGAAATATCAATAGCCAGAAAACAAAGAATTAATTTTTTTTGTTACTGCTAATTATTTTTTTGGCTTTTTTGTCTTGTGTAGGAGTGGTCTACTAAACAAAGCTTGATCGCTACAATACACGTTTTCCTTTGTTGTTGTTATCCAAAGTCTCACCGGACCGCGCTATCATTATAATAAGTAATGGGTACTTAAATATTAAGTAGCCTAGCAACTGCGTACGATTGCGTCGTTTCGGTATGTAGGTATGCCGAGATACTGATGATTATTGCCTATTGTTGACGTTTATTGATTAGCGTGTCATTGCAAAGGCACCTTTATTATACGTTTTTTGTGTTTACTTTCAAAACGATCAGTTTTTTGTTTTATTTTTTTAGCAATGAATTGGATTTTAATTGTCTACATATTATTCTTATGGTAGACATTGCGATCCATGCATACTTCTTTCGATACTTGTAGATTTCTTTTTATATTATTATTTATATTATTTTAAGAATTATTTAAAATATATGAATATGAAGCACTGTCATAGCACATCGACATCGTTATAAAAAACAGTGGCACAACCCACTGCGAAACAAGTCGCATATATAGAACACGATTATACATAAAAGAACCTGTTTCATCGAAGCATCGACCTGTGTGAAACCCACCTTAGCTTGTTTTGTTATTGAAATCAAAGCGATAGTGGATAAGATAAGCGCCCCATTGTGTGGCGCGGTGTGAACGACCCGCGGTCGGTAGGTACGGACGGCAGGTACTGACCTGGTGGAGACGGCGTGCAGCGCCACCACGAGCAGCAGGCACAGCACGGGCGCGCACTTGGCGGCCAGCGCGGCGGCGCCGGGCGGCGGCGGCAGCGCCACGTCGCCCAGCGCCACGAAGTACACGCACACGCACTTGAAGAACGGCACCAGGCGCCCGCCCACGCCCAGCCGCGCCACCTGCACACAGGGTTGGCTCTATAGTCGCTACAAGAACCCGTCAAAGTAACCACCATATAATCCCGTTGCACTAACTGTGTTCACGCTGTCTCCCTGACGGGATTAAAGGTCATCCTTGATATTGTAATAATGTCGACGCGCACATGGTGAAATGTGGCCGTATAATATGCTTCTGCCGCCTCTGGGAACATTTCATCACTGAGTTCTATAATTGAAGGAAAATAAATTAAGTTACCGTTGTTACGAGCACAAATAACAATAGTGAAATCTAATATATAAAGCTGTAGAGTGTGGTTGTTATGTTCGAATTGAAAAAATATTTTTGTATTTATCGAGGAAGAATATAGGCTATATATCATCACGTCACTAGCCCCCAGAGTGGAGCAGTAATGATATGTATCAACAAATCGGGATTTTTTTATACTTTATTGTGAAAACGTTTTAACGACGCTATTAACAATTCTTAGGCGAATACTTTTCCCATAGCTAATCTTTGGGCCTACATTATAATAATAAATAGTTACTTAATCTATCTATTTATTAATAGATTCGTGATGCCAGCATTTTGTATCCCTTTTAAAAAATAGCGCTAACGGATGTTTTTTTGGAGAAGTGCAATTTTAATAAAACCACGGTGAGAGGGACTCGCCTATCTATATCTAGAAACTAGACATGTATACGGTAAGCTATACATTTTTAAGTTTCTCCCCTAAGGAGGACAAAAGAGAGTTAACATTTGTCGAATACCTCACGCGTGAAGTCGGGGGCACCGCTAATATATTTTTATATCAAATACATTAATGCAAACATTTTTTTTTCGAATTACCACCGATGAGCGACGAGGAGCTACTAACTCCAGTAGCTACAGAGGTTTCTGTTTTACGTGTAGGTACCTAGATGTACAACCTGTACGATTAGTGGTTCCACCACACACAGCCACGGATATTTAATACGAGTAGCATAGAGATTGATTTCTCTTGCAACCCTAGCAGTGAGCAACAACAATTTAATCATGTCTTTATGTCGGTACCTATTATCATAATAATGATGAATTGTTATTCATTTTGCATTGTGCGATAGCCAACGGACATCGTACTCTGACAATATTAAACAAGCTGATATAAAGGGAGCCGAGTTAATCCTTTCTAACCTGTGACGGTAACCATCACATACCATATCTGTCGCTATTTAAAAGCAGGAGGCCATCCACCTACTTTACACACATTAAACAACCCCAGTTGTTTGTGTACCATACTACTTTTTACGTTGTGTAACATACTACACATTACTACTTGTATATATTGTAGACGTAATGGATACAATACTGCACTAGTACTGAAATGACCTTTTGAATTGCGCTAATCTCGGCAGAACATTCTCCCCACTGTCTGGAGCGCGAGCGGTGCCTGTGGGATCGTAAAACGAGAGGGGGATTAAATATTTAGAACACTCGCCGTAGTCGATTCGATAGAATACAGTCAAACACTACAACTTATTGTTTTAAGCTGAACTAGTAGCTTCTTGTTACCTCAGGACAATCGACAATGCGAATAGAACGTCCGGCATCATTCCATAGGTGAGAGCAGTGTTCGACAAAAAGACATAGGGTAACTTAGGTATAATAATTCGCAATGTTGCCCTTCGTAGCTAGCAGAGTGGCCTAGCGTGTAAATGCATTCCTCCAAGTGAAAATATCTGCAGACAGAAGGACGAAAATGGCGATACTAAAGAATTTCTAGTTATTCCTAGATTACTGGGCAATTGGGCATGCGCTCAGGCCGCCGAACTTTAAAAATCGTAATTTGAGTCACTCGTCAACTTAGTACGTTTGAGTAGGTCAAGTCAACTCGAGTGACTCGACTTATGAAAGCCGACTTAAGTCGCATCTTGACAGCAACGAAATTAATATAATCACTACATATGTAGTAGTATAAAACAAAGTCAATTTTAGCTGTCTGTCCCTATGTATGCATAGATCTTAAAAAGTACGCAACGAATTACGATGCGGTTTTTTTTAATAGTTAGAGTGATTCTTATAGAAGGTTTTTATGTATAATTTGTTAAGTTTTTGTGTACATTGACTAAATTATGACGATATTTGTTGGGGATGTCGGAAAAAATGAGCCGTCTGGGAGTTTTTATCGAAAACGCTGCCAAAACCCTTTGAGATATCTCAAAATAATGTAGGGTGGAATTGTGTATCTAATATAGGTCTACAAAAAAGTCCGCGACGGTATATGTCTATCTCTTAAGGATAACATACTATATCCATTTAATACTTTAAAAAACCAGCAATAATAAAGAAGTATTTTGAAGGCTATTTACACAAATACGTTATTAATCCTTATCATTTTTAACATGTTAGTTGGCTTCAGCATTTCATGAAGATTATTTTGTCCCTTTACGCCTTGCAAATTAAATGAATATCTTAGGAGATACGGCGAAATCAAAACTGCGCTTAGAAATTAATTTCGTGTAAATACAACCATAATTAGATCGGGCGGGCGTAGGTAGGTACTCGGGGCCGAGTCTACTATTGACAAGCCGTAGAATAGAACCAGAATCGCTGTTTATGACTGTTAAAATGTTAGTAGACTATTAAAAATGCAACTGACTAGCGGCCACTGGCGCGGTACGTGTTAGTAGAATTCTATCGGCCGACAGATTGGAGTACGATTGTGATAGTAGACTACGAACAAAAGTCAAAATTGAACCAGTGGATACTGAGCGACAATTACGATTCTTTTCTGATGATGCGATTGAAATAGTAGACTTGGCCCTCTGGACAGCGGAGAAGTAATCAACAAATTTGAAAAAAGGTTCATACGTTATTGTGAAATTAATAAACGACGGGATTAAATGGGTGCCACGGGATTCGAAGTATGTCACGGGCGAAGCCGGGCGGGACAGCTAGTAAGGAATAAATAAGACTACACTTTATCGCCGCATTCCCACGGGAACAAGCACTACGCGGGTGAAACCGCGGGGTGTCCACTAGTAAATTATAATTAATTATTGAAATCTGGCTCATCTTTACATACGTCACTCCATTAATAAAGGTTCTATGGATTTTATGAACAAAATGGCTACTCTTTTTTTGTCTGCAAGCTGTATATCTCAGCCGAATGCGGCCCACATCTTTGGCCTTACGGGACCTACGTGGTCAGTCCACCTTAAGGGAGCTTTACAAATAGTGGCATGGGACGTTCATATAATCCTACAAGTTAATTAACTCGCTTAAATATAGTATAATGTATTTTTATCGAACGCTAGCCACTTCAAAGCAGACCATGCGGCTGATTAACCTGTAGATAAGCCAGTAGCGAAAAGTGTCACAGCGTAGAAGAGCCAGCCTGTGTGCCTGTTTCTAGACATGCAAAAGGCATTTGGCAGGTCCCGGAGATATCACCAGTTGCGCATTGCGATCTAAAGGAGTCCCCGAGGCATTTATTTGCATCATCCGGGATATGTACCAAAACTCGGACTCCGACTTTCGAACCTCTGTTGATAAGCCTGTCCTAGTTACTGTTGGGGTACACCAGGGCTCTATCCTTAGCCCATTTCTATTTAGCATGGTGTCGGACACTATTAGCGACGGACATGAATAGCAACCATGTTTGCTCACGTATGCTGGTGAAACCGCGAAAAACACCATATGCCTACGTTGGGAATTAGAATGTGACCAGGCCGCAGCAGGAGAGGCAGACCCAAAAAGTGGCGGCTTGAAGAGGTAGAGTATAACATAGGATGTTGAAGATCGTGCTAAGTGGAGGGAGAAGACTATAGAAGCTCCGAAGCGATGGCGCCGGACGCAACCGGGGCTATCGCTCGATGATGATGACTACACTATATTCATGGAAAAATATACCTATTGTTCTAGGAATGTCAGAGTGTGACGGGAGTTCAGAGTATTTCACAGGCGAAGCCGGGGAAGTCACCTAGTCTAATGTAAAAATCTAAGAACAAATAATATGTACCTATTATATTAAACCTAAAGTAGGTATATTATCCTACTAATATTATAAACGCGAAAGTTTGTAAGTATGGATGTTTGTTAATCTTTCAGCAAATTCTACGGAATGGATTTTGATGAAACTTTACAATAATATAGCTTACACATCAGAATAACACATAGGCTACTTCCTGTGGACAAGTTCAAGTTCCTGTGGGAAACGGGAACGGAAAACCTTCACCACGCGTGCAGAGCCGCGGGCATCAATTAGTAAATAAATACATATGTACGATATAAATATGTACAAACAATCTTAAAATAGTCATAATCAGAACGTAACAAATTCAGTTAGGTATCGATTTATTTATAAATAGAATATAAGACTTAAAGCAAAGCACTCACTAACCATCTCGCTTGGAGAAATCATTTACTCTGCGTTGTGTGCAATTTGCTCCAACAATAAAATAAACAAGCTGCGCACTGCTATACAGAGTACACAGCTGATCGGCTTGTGGTCACGTCGCATCAACTGGGCAATAACTGGCGAGTTGGCGAGGGGAACAATAACAAATGGCGATATTTTACTCGTACTCCCCAACTTTCCGCTAACGAAGCGCGACGCACACAGTACGCGACCGGTTCGCTCACTACGTGAAGCCCGAACGAGCGCGAAAGAATAGAAATAACGATGTTTGTTATGAACTTGTTTTGATTACCAATCGTTCGCAAATATAGTGCTACTACAAAAAGAATAGCGGTTCTGGTCTATGTTGTTTAGATTGTATATACCTTCGTGCAGTTAGTGTGAGTGGGATATTGGTAGACCATTTATATTTGTACGGATAGTATCGAATGTAATACGCTTTTCGTCTAGAAATAAGTAAAAAATACCTAGGTACCTTATATTTATCACTACTGGCAATACATCATGGTACTGTGGCGCATGCCTAATACGTCTGTAGGCGCAACAAATTAATAGTTATAGTTAATAATAAGTGGGCTTAAATGACTAAACAATACCCTTTTTATTTTTTTTAACGCGTGGAAATCCCCTCGGATGTCATGCCGGACTCGAACCGGCTAAAACAACACAGTCCCTGCCTAACTGTCTATTGCCGGACGCCCCGGGTAACTCCTCGGAAACTCCTCCCTTGTATTTTAAATTGCGACAATACCTACCGACGTCAATATCGATTTTTGAGAAGTGTTTAGCAAATATAATTTTTTTTTAACTAATAAATATTTTTTTAAAACGTATATAATTATTTTTTTCTTGACGGGTCAACCAATGGCATTTTTTTTCTATTATAGTCATAGCATAGTTTTCAACTTCATTTGTCAAAATTAAGTTAATTTATAATTTTCACTTCATTCAAGTACGTCACCACGGTGGCTTTCTATTTCTTTCTAAAAAGTGAAATATATGATATGTTGTTTTTTTGTTATTGAGTACTAAATGATAGATCTCTTCACTTGACGACGAACGAGAATGCTCTCTTGTAATATTAACTTGAAAAATTGCCACTTTCCAGGCAGGCCGGCCAGCCCGGCACCATGGTTCTCTTTTTCAATAATCATCACGGTTTGCCATATGCCAATCACGCCGCGCCCCTTATGTGAGTCCTTTCTGGTACATCCGAGAACGGACTCAACAGTTTGCGGAAGTTGGCGCCAAAAATCCATATAAAATAAACAAGCCATATTGTTTTCTAAAAATTGGGTATAATCAAAATGTACATGTGCAAAGAAAAGTGCAGTGAACAGCCGTGTGTGTGTGAGTGACATTTCTGTGTAACGATATATCGCGGATAATCTTTGCATCGCCAATAGGGACACAGGAGCAGGACTCACACACACGGCTTGTTTATCAATCACGTCTTTATTCCCGAAGGGGTGGCAGAGGCATACTATACATCATAAGCATTTTTGTCCCACTTAACAGGTGGTGATACTCTTGCCGTATAGATTTTAACTGGACTTGATGAAAACTAAGCTAATTTTAAAAGTGGGCAATTTTAGTTCAGACTAATTAAGGTAATTTTGAAAACAACAAAAATGGTTCTATTGTTAACCATAGATTGCATTCTCTACACTATAAACAAGGTTGTATGGACTTAGTTTCCTATGCCTTTCCCGGCTGAACGAAGACAAATAATACTAATTGATGTCAAATTGTCAACTGTCATCTGGTTTTTTGGCGCCAACAACGCGAGCGGGACGCACGTTTGTCGTATATTATTTTCATAAACTAGTGTAAAATTCGTTTTGTGTTTAATAATGGTTGAATATTATACATAAAGAGTTCGGAAAAGTGCATTAGTGAACGAAAATGATATATTGCAAAGAATAGCGGTGTTGTTTGTGTTAGTGCCAAATTTCTATAGATAGCCGCAATAAGGGATCCACTGCCTTATTGGGGTACGGACTAGGACCTAGGACTGAGGACTTGACATCGAAAATCGACTAGACAGGACTAAAACACAATTATAAGAAAATAATAAATACTATAGACGGCTGTATGGACTAAGTTTCCTTTGCCTGCCCAAGATGGGCGAAGACAAAAAAATAAAATGTCATCTGTCATATGATTCATGTTGTTCAGGGAGTTTTGGCGGAAGAGTGACAAGTGCGGACGCTTGCTGTATAATATTTTCTAAAACTAGTGCATTTATCTTGTTTTATGTGTGGGAGTGGTGGTTTCTTGTACATAAAAGTTGTTAACGTGCTATAGTGATAGACAATGATATATATGCAGTGAAATGCTATTTTCTCTCTTGACGCGAAAAGTCCACTGAAAGCCTCAGTATTAGAATCACCATTATACTGAGGGCAAGGACAAGGACCTAGGACTGAGGACTCGACATCGACAAAGACTGGACAGGACTATATACTAAGAAAATATAAATACCGAAGACTAGGCTGTATGGACAAAGTTTCCTTTGCCTGCCCAATATGGGCGAAGATTACCAAAAAAAAAATCATGTTGTTCATGTCATCATGCAGCATACTGATTATTGTCCAAAAAGTTTTAGGTGTAATTAAATCTACGAATTAAATACATTACTTGACACGTGTGGTGGTTCTATAATCTCATTTATTATCGGAAATGTAAATTACTTTCCTTATTCATTGATTGTTGCGAAATAATCTGCTAATATGCTGCAGTTTACGTATTAACCAAGGCGAATTTTAGTTGTTATAGACAATGCCTAAAAAGAAGACTGGTCAACGTAAAAAGGCTGAGAAGCAAAAATTAAGGCAGAAGGAGATCCGCAATGCTCGCGAGCACGTCGACCTGGCTGCGCACCCTTGCAACGTGCCCATGGATTGCGATAAGTGCCAGAAGTAAATTGTTCTGTTGCTAATCAATCATTTGACTTTTACATTGTTCTTTGATTTCCTGACGCCGTAATGTGTCGCTCTTGCTTACATAAACTTATCCTATCACAAGTAATTTACGGAAATAAGGACATCAATAATAAACTGAATAAATATTGTGGGACACTTTTCACACAGACAGTGTTATACTTAACTTTAAGCTTCTATGGGATCTAGACAACTGATAAACATACTTAAATTTTTCTAAATACATACATATTATACATGGGAAACACCCAAGCTTTTGTGGAACACACAATGAGATGTTTAAATTAATAGATACCAAAGACTTTCCAAAATATATTTGTAGCTAGTTGTTTTTAATGAGTATGAAGTTATGAGTAAATAATTTATATGTTATCAAATACTAATGAAATACAAAACATTAGATTTTCTTTATTTATTGTATTAGTTTCAGTAATCCACTGGTACTAATGCATGTTATCCAACAATTAAATACATACAATGTCAAATTGCTCCTGTATCTTACCTTGCTGCACTAAAGTCTGACCAATTTGTTATGAATACTGGCCTGATCCCTTAGGTTGTAGCATAAAAGTCATAAAAAGAAACACCATAAAAAATAAAGAATATTATGAATTAAATAATGCAGCACTAAGTTTGCACTAGCAGGATACAGGCATTATCAGCTGTTTCAACTATGTGCCTGATAATAATTAAAATTATATGTACATAAATAGAGAAATATAAATAAATAGGAGAAATGTGCAGACAAACGGTGCATCACATAAAGAGTTCTTCTGATCTCCACTACCAAGATTATTTTTGTTTTTTTAGTTTTAATTGTTCATTACTTTGTATTCTGTGTGCAATAAAGAAATAAATAAGATTGCTTAAAATGCAGCTATGTTTATATAAAAAAAGCGAATGTAAAACTTTCCCAGGCCATGGCCAATTATATGCCAGTGATTCCAGAACTAGTGAAGGTTTTATACAAATTCGTTAGCAGATTATGCAACCAAACAAAATATAAACCTATAAATATTTTTTTTATTTCTCTACATACCAAAAGATATTAAATGCAACATTTTAATATCTTATTTGCCTAACTAAACTACTTGAAGCGCTCGTGGCCCCGCGGTCTCAGTGTTCTGTAAACGATCACTGAGTTACGCAACTTTCACTATGGCTGGTCCTCGGATGGGTGACCACTTTGTGGCATTTACATTTGCGAGCGTTTCCGTGCTTCGGAAGGCACGTTAAGCCGTTGGTCCCGGTTGCCAGTAAAATGGCAGTCGTTAAGCCTGGTTGAATGCCTTATGGGCGGCTTGAAAAATTTCAACAGCAGGTAGCCACAACCTGCGTCTGTCTATTTCAACACGGCAATGGGCTCACCACCTATTACGTGGGACAGGAAAATCCACACGGTGAAAAGTGGGCATATAATATGCCTCTGCCACCCCTTCGGGGATAAGGCGTGATGGATATTTATTTATTTTACTAAACTACTTAACACAATTTGGGTTGCTGGTATTTATATTATAATTTGTATATTATAATTTGTATATTATAATTAGGTATTTATAATATATTTATTATAATTTGGTAGCTCAAGCTTATAGTAGCTTAATTTGAGCTAATGTTTCATAAATATTTATTAATTAAAAAAAATGTAATTATAATGCATTTTTCAGGAAACAGAAAAACCGTGCTTTCTGTTACTTCTGCCAGGCAGTTCAGCGGTTACCTACATGTGCGCATTGTGGCAAGGTCAAATGCATGCTCAAGTCTGGAGACTGTGTGGTGAGACACCCCGGAGTGTTCACCACCGGCCTGGGCATGGTGGTGAGTTTCAGTAGTATTAGTAACATAATATACTAAAATACATTGAATATTGGCAGTTGATACACTGCTAATACTCCAATGGATTCATTTGATTCTATCCATTTCCATATGGTGCTACAATCACTAACAGTTCATGGGTAACTAAGCTTGTTAGTTCATCACATAATCTAATTTTTAGTCATAAATTATGTAACAGGAATGTTTACACATCATATTTTATAGTACCTAGTAAAATATGCCCCTTAAAGGTCATTTGTACGTAATGTAATATGATTATGAATAAAGCGAAGGTTATTATTACACCTAATGTGTTATATATATATATATATAAGACAATACGTTACCATATAAGACATGTAACGTTGTAAAACGTCACATTGGAATGTCATTGTTAGTCTTAAGATTTAGAGAGAGAGGTGAGTAGATTGTTGACTCTTTCGCTCCGTGTGTCATCGATTTTAAACAAATTGCGAGTTCTGTAAGGCTGTATGCCTTAGTTTCCATGCCATAGGGTAGACTTGGATAGAAAAAAAAAACAAAAAATGTATTTTTGTCTGTGGTGACGGAACAAGCGATTCGCCTAGCTACATCGACGACAAAAAGATGTCTATTGTAAATATATTTTTTAAACTTCGCTAAAAAGAAGTAATCTGTTAAAAATTGTATACGGAAGTTCACGCCTGTGAATTCTTATAAATGGTTATACCAAAATAACTATGTATTTCGGTAAGAACTTTTGATTTTTGAAACCACGTTTCTAACCTTGGTGATCTTTAGTATTTTGACGAAAGATTATTCGCTTGTTTACAGCTTATTACGATGATTAGAGCGGCGTTAATGGAATATTTGCCTGCTCTTCAAGATTTATTGGTTTTTCTTTAAAAAAGTGGTAAGTTCTCTTTATGTATTCGAATCACGAACAAATCTCCAATTGTTTTTCCAAATCTAATGGAACTAATTCTTTTCTTTGTAGCTGATGCACGACTCATGATTAGGTCCATGATTGGACTCAACGATTTACGACTCAATGATCTGGCTCATGTTTTGAATCATGTTACGATATATATTTTGACTCATAAGCTGGCATTATGCTGGATCTCACTATTCTGAATTTCACGCCTTAACCCTGTGCATAGTTAATCTTTAGCTTACTAAATCACTTGAATAGGTTATACCAATAGTGATAATGTATACAATGTATATTCAATCAATTCGCCTATAAGAATATAGAAACTTTCTTCTAGAGATGTATTCTATTATTTTTGGTTCCTGCTCTTATGATTAAAAGCTCAATCTCTATCGCCGATATACGTGTGCATAAAGTTTGTAGGACTTATCCTCCTGGCGCCTGAACCGAGTTATAACTTTTGTGTGTTTGTTAGTTCAAGTCCCCGTAATGAGACGATGTAAGTTTTCCTTTCATGATTAGATATACTGTTAAGGTAATTTAAACTACATTTTCTGTATATCGATTCATTTATTTTATAAACAGGGACCTAGTAGTCATCATCCCCATTAATAACAAATAATAATATTACAGACATTTTAGCCTTTTTGTTACCACCTCACTAAAAAGGCAACAGGTTCAAAATTTCTTCCAAAAATAACATCTAAAATAGACACATTTTACTAAATTTATTCGGCCCTTTAGACCCACCCTAGTTCCGTGCTTCGGAAGGCACGTTAAGCCGTTGGTCCCGATGCCAATAAAATGGCAGTCGTTAAGCCAAATTGAAGGCATTATGGGCGGCTTAAAAATTTCAACAGCAGGTAGCAACAACCTGCGTCTGTCAATTTCAACACGGCAGTAGGCTCACCACCTATTACGTGGGACAGGAATACACATGGTGAAAAGTGGGCATATAATATAAATGCCTCTGCCACGCCTACGGGGATAAGGCGTGATAGATAAAAAAAAATGTGTTAATGAAACGCGACATTAGAACTATAAAGTGAGATGATATAATCTCTCTTTATACTTATACAATGTGTTAAGAAAACTCTGTCCGACCCGAAAGGGGCCAATAGGCACTTCGATAACATAACAAAAAAAAATTTAAGTAACATTATTTATAAGTATGAAATGGTTATAATTTTTTTAAATGCGTGTTTTTAGTATCAGAATTAGTCCAATTTCCTTAAATAATAGCAAATTTTCAAAAACTGACATCACCTTTGTTGATGTCCTTTTTCCCTGTGTTGCCATGTAAACTACCACATTATATTTTTAATTTATTTTATCCGGGGTAAATTTTTGGGGTAAAATTTTTGGGGTGATTTCTAAAAAGGATTACACGAATAAAATCACATCTCGATACCTACCAATACCTTCACGAATCGTACAGGGTTTTCTTAACATATTGTATATACAGAATTTGTGCGACATTGTTCTAATTGCTGATAATACGACACTTATTTTTAACTAGCTGTCCCGCCCAGATTCGCCCGTGACATACTTCGAACCCCGTGGCACCCATTTAATCCCGTTGTTTATTAATTTAACATTCACAATGATGTATAAACATTTTCCAAATTCATTGATTACATCACCGCACACCAGTACCTACCTACGCCCGCACGGGCCGGTCGAATTATGGTTATACGAAATTAATTTCTTTGCGCTTTATTTTGAATCTGCGATAAGTCGTAAGATATTCATTTAATTTGCAAGGTATAAAGAGACAAAATTATCTTCATGAAATGTTGAAGCCAACTAACGTAGTAAAAATGATAAGGATTAATAGCATATTTGTGTAAATAGCCTTCAAATTACCGCTTTATAATTTATGTATTATTGGTTTTTTAAAGTATTAAAATGGATATAGTATGTTATTCTTATGAGATAGATATATATCGTCGCGGACTTTTTTGTAGACCTTCATTAGATACACAATTGCACCATACATTATTTCGTTATATCTCAAAGGGTTTAGGCAGCGTTTTTGTTGAAAGCTCCCAGACTGCTTATTTTTTCCGACATCCCCAACAAATATCGTTATAGTTTGGTCAATGTATACAAAAACTTAACAAATAATACATTAAAACCTTCTATAAGAATCATACTGACTATTAAAAAATACCGCATCGTCATTCATTTCGTAGTTTTAAATATCTAAGCATACATAGGGACAGACAGCGAAAAGCGACTTTGTTTTATAATATGTATTGAAGTTTATTATAGGTTTAGTAATTTTGACGGCGTAAATAGTTCACTTGCCCAAGTTTTAGAAATAAAATATAAAGATTGGTTTACAGACAATAATTTGCTAGGTACTAAACTCAAAGAAGACAAAATGTATAATTTATTTCATCATCACTACATTCAGATCTAAGAGAATGTATACTTTATTTCATCATCACACTACATTCAGATGATGAAATAAAATTATAAAACGTACATTTTATTTCATCATCAAGTCATTCAGTAGTGATTGTAATAGCACACAGTTGAGTAGGCGCGTTTCACTCCCAGGGCGCGATCTGCGACTTCTGCGAGGCGTGGGTGTGCCACGGGCGCAAGTGCCTGACGGCGCACGCGTGCTCGTGTCCGCTCAGCGACGCCGTGTGCCTCGAGTGCGAGCGAGGTGACTATGCTTCTCTCTTTTTTATTCGCCAAATTTACCCACACGCCTTATGGCAACTGACGATGCACGCCCAGAGATTAATTCAATTCTATTGATTACCATCAATAAAATGTTTATTTACATAAAATATATAGTTTAAATTTATTTGATATATTGAAGAAAATAAATCAATAAAATGTATTTAAAAAAATATATTTTTTCAAATTGACTTAATAAGTGTTGTTACGCTTGACTTCAAAACTAAAGAAATATTCATTTTGAAATATATCAAATAAAATATGTCGGGGGTGAAGAGTAGAGGCGTCGTCGTTAGGCGTGCTCCCGAGGCGACGCGCACCGCTCGTTCGTTCACGAATGAGAGGAAGTCAGATGTTGCGTGCTTGACAGAGACCAAGCGCAAGAGCGGCGCAGTGATAGAGCTCCCGGTCGGTCGCCCGTGCACCGGAGACCTCCGGTATGTACGAAAAGCGAACGCGAGTGAACTTCTGGGAGAGTATTCATGCAGCCTCTTTCACCTCGAATAATTTATTGTCTCTCAGCACGAGTTAGACAGAAGGTTTTCTTCGCTTTTGTGGATCTATAGCTAGCGCTCGTTAACGTTGTGAGAGAAACTATGTGGGACTTGCTGCCCGGACATGGCGCGGCCGGCTCGCCGCTGCGGGCAATACAGCTACAAAACGTACTGAAGTTGCTGTTAAAGCTTGACTCTCCGTGTATCCCCCGATCGAAAGCAGTTTAGGTTGCCAAAAAGTACAAAAGTAGTTCTCTCCCAGTAATACGCTGCTCAATCTACCACACCACCACAGGGGAAAACCAAAATTTGATCCATCGGAGGATATTTAACGATAACGGTGTGCGACAGGCGTGTGGGAGCACGGCGGCCGCGTGTTCCGCTGCTGCTTCTGCGCGGGGTTCCTGTGCGAGGACGACCAGTTCGAGCACCAGGCGTCGTGCCAGGTGCTGGAGTCGGAGACGTACAAGTGCGGCTCGTGCAACCGGCTGGGCCAGTACTCGTGCCTGCGCTGCAAGGCGTGCTTCTGCGACGAGCACGTGCGCCGGCGCGGCGTGCGACTGGACCGGCGCGCGCCGCCGCCCTGCCCGCGCTGCGCCTACCCCACGGCGCTCACCCACGACCTCAGCATGTCCACGCGCTCGCACCGCTACGGCCGCCAGGGCGCCGCGCCGCACGACCTCGACGCGGACGACGGCTATGCGGGTGAGCAGCGCGCCGGCGCGTGGTCTCTGCGCCGGCGCTCCGAGGTAATGCTCGTGTTGTTTTCCAGACGAGGGCGGCGCCGAGGGTGGCGACTGCTCCTACTCCGAGTCGGAGGAGGACTCCGGTGACGAGAGCTCGGAGGAGAGTTCGGAGGAGGAGACCGCCCCGGACGGGCCGGAGGTTGGCGAGTCCACCTGAGCGAGCTGCGCGTCAGCGATGTCTCTGTTCTTTAGGTGAAAATATATATTTATCTATGTAAACTATACGACTTGTTTTACTCGGCAATGTTCCCGTGTTGAACTGAGAACGAGAGTCGAGCACGGTAGGCGCCTGCCGCCCGATGCCGAGTCCTCGTGGGCGAGTCGCGACACTCGTCTGACGTCAAGGGATACTGGGCTCTGCTGGGGCAATATCGACCCTCAACTTACCCCTGCGGTCACTGAGGAGGTATGAATGTGAGTGCGTGTGTATGTGGGAAAGTGTGTGTGTGAGTGTGTGTGGGTGTGGTTGTGTGTGTTTATGAGCGCGCGCGCGTGTGTGTGTGTGTGTGCGCTTATATAAGTGCGTGAAATGCGTGTCATGTAAGAAAAATGATTTACATTAATGAGACTGAAGGTTCTGTTCAAATCTTACTTTTATAAGAGTTGCGAGGTGTGTTAAATGGATCCAATTCTGCCAATCTGTCGTCGTAAGGGACCGGTGTAGGGTAGTTGAAAAAAATCTTCATGTTTTTCGCTTACGCGCCATGTTGTTTTTAAATGAAACTTCTTTATAGACGTATAAAAGAAATTGAGGGTAAGGTATGAAAGACAGTAAGGAATTCATTTGGTTTCAGTAGTAAAATGTAAAAAGAATGTCGAAAAAAGAATATTAAATTTTGTTTACTAACTCTTAAACGGCATGACCAATTTGGTAGAAATTTTGTGTGTTTATTTAAATGGGTTACTAAATTGTTTGAAAATACAAATCAACTCGGTAGGTGCGCTGCTGTCGATATGAAAACCTTCTAATACCCCTTTTGAACAATCCCATACTGTAGACATTTGAGTAAATGGAGGCAAGTTAAGAACAAGGAAGTTTATTGCACAAGCTACTATCAGATATTAACGAATGTTAGAGCTTCACAAGCAGTGTTGGGATGAACACTCTGTCTGTGGCAGCATGTATAAGGAAGGGAAGTCTCCCCTGTCGCTAAGGGGCTCGACATCATCCACAAGTAAAGCATCGTTGATGACTCTCACAGCTCCCCTTTGTACCGGGTTAAAAGGTCGAAGCTGGTATGCACCTGCATACCAACTTCGAAAATGCGGAATGCAGTGTTTGCACCACAGTAAAGAATTACAAATTCCCGTTGATCACTCCAAACTTTTTGGACGTCAGCTGGGCCTTATTCTCTAAATTCCTACGGTATTGGATATCACTAAAGATCTCAACAGTTCAACACCGACGATCTCAATACTATTGGATGGAGAGGTGGGAATATGTGGCCCCTTGCGTGCCACCAAGTCAGCTGATTTCTTCTTCGCTAAATTCTATAGTTATTGACGGGTTTTACAATGAAGTGTGCTATCCTTGGATGCAAAAATGATTCAAGAACTCATTTTAAATATACTCGTAGTGATGGTATAATATTTCATTTGTAAGTATTTAAACTTAATAAAAACACAGTCTAAACAAGTTATATCATGAGATAAGCTATTTTATAAAATGCTAGCCACTGCCACTAAAGAGTAATTGTTTACACTGGCATGCAAGACTTTACATACGCTATATTAATAAAAAAAAATTATAAAGTCATTGAAAATATACTGTCCATACCAGTGCCATTGTATGTTTCATACCAGAGGCGGTTTGACCTATAGTGCAGGGTGTGCTGTCTAAGGCCCTCTACTCTAATACGACACGCGGCAGAGGACTGAAAAGCAATTTTCCACCACGTGGTTTTCACCACGAGGTGGCAGAAATATTCGTCGCAGCCCCACCAAAATCAAGAGGACTAAAGAAGGTACCGAAACATTGAACAATCAAAAGAAAATAGAATTTTAAGACTTACCGTTTTTAATTAAAATTAATTACAAAAGTAAAACTTTACATCATTATAAATTAAAAACCAGAAAAAATTAAGAAAAAGCTGAACTGCTATTTGTTGCGCGCTCCCTTGAAGAATAGACCTACCAAGTTTCAACATTATTGGACAATATTTAGTAACTTTTAAAATTAAAAAACCAAAATTTTTACATTTTTTAAAAAAATTTTGTCAAAAAATTAATTCTTTTTAAAATTTTAGTTGTATTTAATAGTGGCTTATTTCTTGTATTTTATCCAATTTTTTGTGTATTTTTAGGTATAACCGTTCTCGAGTTGTCGAATTTTTTATGTTTTTTGTATATAAATAAGAAATAAATAGATAATAAATAAATTTAAGGCCAGAATAGTGTTTAGATACTACAAATTAATATTAGTAAGCCCAAACTAGGGTCCTGTAGGCCTTAAAACAAAAGATCTCGGCGAAATCCGCCATTTTGTTTTTTATAGGTGCAGATTTCAACATTAAATAACTCTAGAACGGAGAGATTTGGAACTGCGAGGTTTTGAATACAGATAAGCCCGGGAAAAGGACTTTCACTTCCACTAGGTTTTGAGGAGTTTGGAGGAAAATTTTTGTTTTCACTCCAGACCCCTCCAGGAAGGTTCCCGGAGAGGCGCCTAGCCTGCCAAAGAAAGTCCGAGTCTTCTACGACAAACGGTTGCCGAGTAATCACATTTTCAAAATTGTTTTTGACAGCTCGGCGGCCATATTTGTTTTCTTTAAACCCTCGCAGTTCCTAAACTATAGACCGTAGAGAGTTACGGTTTTTTAGTTGTAGGTTGGGAGGTGGAACTCTACCTGCTCTTCGAGTTACAGGGCGTTTGGAGCCAAAAATTTTTAGGGGGCCGAAAGGCATTCGGAGAGGTAGAGGGGGTCGGGACGAACAGGGCGGACCCAAACTTGGCTGCTCTGCGACGTCTGGGACCGGAGATACAGGCGATCAAAGTTCGACTTTGACAGCTCATCCGCCATTTTGAAAAACTTTGATCGCCTGTAATTTTGGAACGGGGAGTCGTAGAGGAGTTTGGTTTGTTTTGGGCGTCTCGGCGGCCTCTGCCCTACCGGAAAAAGGGGTTTTGGAGGGTTTTGGGGGTTTCAAATTTTTTTATTTCAAAAAGGCTACCGGCGGGTAGGTCTCGTCGCGAACTTTAAGATAGACCCAAACACGGGTGAAATCGGCCCGGTGGTTCGGGAGAAACGGAGGTTTTAAAAATTTTGGCGGCCATTTTGGAAAAGTTTGGACCTCTTTTTCTCGGGAACCCCTTGGGCTAGCGGTGGCGTGTTTGGGTTTGTTAAGAAGGGCTTGGCGGGGGCTACCAGTTGGGCCACTCTACACAGCTCTACATAGAGTGTGTAGAGTTCTGGGGCTAAATTTCTATTGTTTGGATATAAATTCTTTTGAGAGGTACAAATTTTAGGCAAAATTATACACGGGAAGACTCCGAGGGACAGGTTGAGAGACAGTTTTAAACTGTAGCCCATAAAGCTGGGCAGCAAACCACTCTTTTTTAAATAAATAAGTTTTTATATTAGAATAGATACCTAGAATAAGACAAAGGCTTATTGGCCAAAAAATTAGTATAAGACGTAGCTGGTCTACAGCAAGTAGATAATTGTAGAGTAAGGACAGCTCTAGATAGAGCTCTAAATTGTAACTACAGTGACTGTATTTCTTTCTTCTCCGTATCTTTCTATATTTCTTTTAAAAACAGACCAGAGCCCTATTGGCTCTACCAGTAATTAGCCAAGAGACTGAGGGTAACGTTTACCCTACTTACTGCCTTGCGACACGGCTGCTGACCAGAAGAAGGTAAAGTACCTGCGCATTCACGACACATAAGCAGCTACACACACGCACACATTACTCAACGCGCTCATTACACACACATACTTCAGACGTAGACAAGCAATACAAACAGACACATACCTACACTCACGAAACATACATCACACACCACATTATACAATCTGATAGGGTACCCTTTACATACCCTCCAGAAAACTCTACACAGTAACTACGCGAGTGAGGTACCTTTACATACCTCACAAGCATACACGGCAGTCAGCAGACTGAATATACCCCCAAAATGTTCATCTCACAACGCACCCCCGTTAAAAGCACGGAGGAGGACAGCACCCGCATATCACCGACAAAAACTGTCACAAAAAAGTCAATTGTGCGTAAAAGTTTAGAAACGTTTGAGAGTAAAGCTAGTACGTCGAAACAATCGCAAGTTGTGCCAGTGGTGACTCAAGCCAACCCGTTGAAACCAAACAAAAGGCTTGAATATAGTCCCCCGAAAAGAAATAAGCCGTCAGATAGTGCTCTCGAAACTGACAACGTTAGAAGGCAAAAAGTAACCCAACCAATTGAGCACAGTCCTATCTCCGGGAAGAGCTACCCCGATAGGACAACAGAAGCGAGAGAGATAGCCAAAAAAGCGAAAAGCTCACTAGGACTGGCGAGAAACCTAAGATCCGAAATTAAGATCGACGTCACACAATGGATCGACAAACTAGTCGAGCTGGTGAAGAGTATGGAAGCGGAAAAACCAATGGAGACGCCTACACAGAATGACCCATCCATCCAAAAGTCAGACATCGAAATGCTAAATAGAAAAATTAAAGAACACTCGGAGCTCCTCACTAAAAACGCCGAGCAGATGCAAGCACTAAGGTCTACAATGCAGGCAAACTTAGAAGCTCAGGCCAAACCAACTTATGCTAGCATTCTAGCTACCTCACCTAGAGTACAACAACAAAGACCGGCACTGCACTCCATAGTGGTGTCCTCTAACAAAGAGGATGAGACAGGCGAAGAGGTTTTGGAGAGAGTACGAAAAGCGGTGGATGCAAAGGAGGGATGGGTAAAGGTGGATAGAGTCAGGAAGGCAAAGGACCGTAAAATCATCCTCGGTTGCCCGACTGTGGCGGATAGGGATGGAGCACGCAAGAGATTGGAGAAAGATAGCCTCATTGTCGAGGAAGTAAAGAACAAGGACCCCATGGTCATTCTGAGGGACGTCCTGAGCATTAACTCAGATGAGGAAGTGCTCGGGGCGCTAAAGAAGCAAAATCGGGAGGTGTTCGACGGCCTCGGCAAGGAGGACGATCGTCTCGTAGTAAAATATAGGAAGAAGGCAAGAAACCCTCACACCAGTCATATGGTTTTGTCAGTTTCTCCAAAGTTATGGGGGAGAATGACGGCGTTGGGAACCCTTCATGTGGACTTGCAGCGGGTTAGAGTAATGGACCAGTCACCGCTGGTCCAGTGCTCACGCTGCCTTGCATACGGCCACATAAGGAGGTTCTGCACGGAAACGGAAGATACGTGTTGCCATTGTGGTGGACCACACTTAAAGACGCAGTGCGAGGTGTGGGCAATAAATGCCATACCATCTTGCAGAAATTGCACAAAGGCAAAAATGGACCGTGTAGAGCACAACGCCTTCAGTAACGAGTGCCCAATCCGCAGGCGTTGGGAATCATTGGCGAGGTCAACCATAGCGTACTGCTAAGGGCACCGCGGTGGAGAACTCTGTCTATAACGTGTTCCAGGCAAACCTAAGAAAAAAGAAAATTGCAACGCAGGAACTTCTCATTGAAGCAACGAAGCGCAAAGTTACGGCAGCCTTAATCCAGGAACCATATGTTGGTGCGACTCGAGTGATGAGGAGTTATCCAGGAGTGAGAATATACCAGAACAACGCGCCAGGCGAAGACTCAATAAAGGCGGCAATAGCTGTCTTTGACCCTCATGTTGACGTCATTCAACATACTCAACATACCACTAATAACATCGTCGTGGTGAGTCTAAAGACTGGCGCATGGGAAATCACACTGGCCTCCTTCTACCTCGAGCCGGACAAACCCATAGGTCCGTACATAAGCAAGCTAAAGAGCATTGCAGCAAATCCTGGAGTGGGTAAACTGATAATGGGGGGAGATGGGAATGCCTGGAACACGTGGTGGAGCAGTGAACATACAGACTCCCGCGGAAAGGACATGCAGGGAATGATCGACGAGATGGGCCTCCAGGTGCTAAACACAGGAAACATCCCAACTTTTGACACGATACGAGCTGGACGTAGATTCAAGAGTCACGTGGACATCACTATCTGCTCTGCGAATGTGCTAGATCTGGTGGTAAACTGGAAAGTGGAGGAAAACCTGACCAGCTCTGACCACAACGGGATAACCTTTGGCATCAAGCTCAGGAGGTCGAGGGGTATGGACATCAGTCGAACTACGCGAAAATATAACACGCGAAAGGCAAAATGGGAAAAATTTAGCGAGGAGCTGACTAATATTAAAGGCCGAAAACAAATAACTATAGGCAAAATAAATGGCATAACAACAAAGCCACAAATTGACGAGTTACTCAACGAACTCAATCAAGCCATAACTGAAGCGTGTAGTAGTGCCATCCCTGAAAAGACCAAATGCCAGAGGTTGTCGGTACCGTGGTGGAGCGAGGAGTTGGCCAAGATAAAGCAGGAGGTTACCACAAAGCGGCGTCGCATCAGATGTGCTGCACCGGTCCGCAGAGCAAGTGTTGTAAACGAGTACCTGGAGAGCAAGGAACGTTATGAACTTTCAATAAAGAAGGCACAAGTGGCATCATGGAAAGAATTCTGCCACAAACAGGATAGGGAAGGGATGTGGGAGGGCATCTACAGAGTTATTGGACGAACCGCGGGTAGAGCTGAGGACGTACTCCTGGAGGTGAATGGCGTGGCTCAAAACGAGGAGGGCTCGACCCGGCTGTTGGCGGAAACATTTTACCCAGAGGACTTGGAGGGGCACGACACGCCGGAACAGAGGAAAGTAAGAGCAGACTCGGAGATGGTGGCTGAGGGGCCATGCGGGGAACTGCGTGACCCCCCATTCACCCTCTTCGAGCTCGAGTTAGCAGTGCGGTCCTTTAATCCTAAATAAGCACCAGGAGCCGATGGTTTTACGGCAGATATTTGTAGCCACGCCATCACAAACGAACCCGAATTGTTCCTTTGCCTGACAAACAAGTGCCTCGCGCTGCAATACTTCCCGAAAAGCTTTAAAACAGGCAACTGTAGTTGCGCTGCGGAAACCGGGGAAGGACAGCTATTCCCATCCAAAATCTTATAGACCAATAGGCCTTCTCCCAGTGCTGGGCAAAATTCTGGATAAAAATGATCATGACCAGACTTCGGCATCATCTTCACTCCAGAATCAGCCAAAACCAGTACGGTTTTATGCCGCAAAGGAGCTGCGAGGACGCCCTCTATACCCTAATCCAGCACATCAGGAGTAAATTGGATCAAAAGAAAATCATCACATTAGTATCCCTGGATATAGAGGGCGCCTTCGATAGCGCTTGGTGGCCAGCAATGAAAATGAGACTGGTGGAGGAGAGGTGCCCGGAAGGTATTAGGAGGATTATAAATAGTTATCTGGATGATCGATGGGTACACGTCAGGTACGCTGGCAAGGAACACACAATCAGAACAAGAAAGGGCTGCGTCCAGGGCTCTATCGGCGGACCAATACTCTGGAATTTGCTCCTCGACCCACTACTGAGGAGCCTCGAGATGATGGGGGAATACGTGCAGGCATTTGCGGATGATGTCGTCCTGGTTTTCCACGGTGACACTGGGGAGGAAATCGAAAGGCGGGCCAACGTTGCCCTCGAACATGTCAAGTCGTGGGGTGACAGAAACAAATTAAAATTCGCGCCACACAAAACCAACGCAATGGTCATTACTAGAAAACTTGTGTACGACACACCACGACTTGTCATGGGCGGGGTCCACGTTGGCACCTCTAACGAAGTTAAAATATTGGGCCTTACAATAGACCACAAGTTAACATTTAACTCGCACGTGGAAAATGTGTGCAGAAAGGTTACCAACCTCCACAAACAATTAACCAGGGCGGCGAAGGTGAGTTGGGGATTACATCCTGAAATAATCCATACAATTTACACAGCAACAGTGGAACCAATAGTTCTGTACGCGGCCGGCGCATGGGCGCCGGCGGTTGAGAAGCTGGGCATCCAGAAACGGCTTAAATTTATCCAGCGCAGCTTTGCGCAAAAAATTTGCAAGGCATATCGCACGGTCTCCCTCAATTCGGCACTAGTGCTAGCAGGTATACTCCCCCTTGATCTTCGGGTCAAGGAGGGTGCGCAATTATACAGAATAAAGAGAGGAGAACCACTGCCGAAACTGGCGGGGAGGGAGACCGAGCGAATGCTCTCAGTTGCAGAATTCCTCACCCTGCTGAACATATACGCCTGCAGTTCATAAGCCTGGGAAATAGGGAACAATTTGACCAAAACAATCGTTTTGAAATTAAAATTTTCACCGATGGCAGCAAGATTGCGGGCAGGGTCGGGGCCGCACTTTCTTTGTGGAAAGATGAGGTCGAGACAACTGCTCGCAAACTTAGTCTGCCGTCCTATTGCACTGTATACCAGGCAGAACTGCTGGCCATATGTGAGGCAACGAGGATGATTGGTAAGCACAGTGCAACAACCTTTGGGATGTACAGCGACTCAACCGCAGCACTCCAGACGGTCACAAATCCCAGTTGCCTCCATCCACTCGCTGTTGAAGCCCGCAAAAATATCAAGAATAGTATTCTGGCAGGCAAATCTATAAGTTTGTTCTGGATAAAGGCACACGTGGGGATGGAGGGAAATGAGAGGGCTGACGAACTGGCAAAAGAGGCAGCTTTGTGGTCGAGGAGGTCGCCAGATTACGACTTGTGTCCGGTCTCATTCGTCAAGCGCAGTATTCGTGCTGATACGCTTGGCGAGTGGGGCCGCCGGTACGAGTCTGGCGACACCGCCTCGATCACAAAGCTCTTCTTCCCGAGCGCGGTGGACGCGTACAGGATTGTTAGGAAATTCACCCCAGACAAACTCACCACACAGGTACTGACAGGGCACGGTGGGTTCTCAGAGTACTTGACTCGCTTCAAGTGCAAGGAGAGCACATCGTGTACCTGTGACCCGCAAGTCGAGGAGACTATCCCTCATTTGCTGGTGGAGTGCCCCGAATTCTCGAGGCAAAGGTATAATATAGAGCAAGAGATGGAAATATCAGTCACAAGACAAAACTTGAAAATTATTATGTCAAGTAAAAATAGAAACAGGTTCTTAAAATATTGTACAGAAGTTTGTAAAATAGTAAACACTAGGAATAAAATAGATTAATAAGTGATATTACAATATCATAATACTATGATTATGATATTATGTAATGTAACAATAGTATTAATTATATATGTGAAATGTACCGTAGTTTATAAGAAAATTATTGTTTAGAAATAAGTATTATTGTAAACTCTAAGTGACAAGCCACAGCCCACTCCATGTTAAAAGAAAAGAGATTTTTATTAATAAATATAAAAAAGAATGTTAAAATACATAAGAAATAATAAAAACTAAGATACATAAAAATAGAATTGAAGATTATATTGGAGAATAGGATTATATTGGAAAGATGATTAAAGATTATATTGGAGTACTGTCGCATCACTACCAAAGGCGCGTGCCGGCACCTGTTTTTGACTCGTTTGAAAACACGCCGACCATCACTGCTAACTCGGCTGTATTAAAATGACTAAAAGTTTAAATTCGAATAGCAATGTACCGTTTACCGCTACTCCGTAGTTTTGCAAAAGAAGCCTCGATTCGATGAATTAAGTAATATCTTTGAATAAACATGTAAATATGAAGAAAGTCGGCTTTTCTTTAGATACAAATTATATATTAGATATGATTTGGTAAATTTTTCACACAATTATTGCGACATGCATCGGGATCAGATGTCATCAAAAACAGCTAGCGAAAAAAGATAAACAATGGGTGATAGTGATATCGAAGTTAACACCCAGGTATGCCTATATAGGATTTCTTTTCCCTTGTTCATCCTAGTGCAGTGCGTGCGGAACAAACTACGCAACGGTAAGTTAATGCTTTAATATGCTGTGCTTTTATGTACCTAACCTTTGAACAACGAACTAATTTTTAGGGTTCCATACCTAAAGGGTAAAAACGGGACCCTATTACTGAGACATCGCTCTCTGTCTGTCTGTCCGTGACATACGGACGTCACCAGGATGTACAGTTGAAATTTACACAGATGATGTATATATGTTGCCGCTATAACAACAAATTACTAAAAACGAAAATTGGGGTTAACAAAATTGGATGGGTGACCAATTTTTTTCAGATTTGATTTTCTTTTACCTACTCGTATTTGTACGGAACCCTCAGTGACGAGAGTCCAACTCATACTTGAACGGTTTTTAATTTTATTTTTTGTTAGATTGCATAACACGTAGGTACCGCGATTTTGATTGGTATGTGTCATATAATAAATAATAGTTAGTTCAAGTTGCAACTATTTCTCTTGGTGTATATTAATTTACATCGATAGTACTTTTAGGTGCCCATACTTATTTAATTTAGATATCTGATGGCGATGGAAAAAAGAAACGTTCTGGAGCACAGAGCCGAAAAAGAAAGCTAGAGAAGGAAGAATCCCTTAAAAAGGAATACAAGTTCTATTGAAAGGTTTATTGTTCGACCCGGTCCATTATTTAATATCATTTTCGGACAACACCTGGGGACAGAGACATATGAGAACCAAGATAATTCTACAGCAGAACTCGTGATCGTGGTGGTTTTGGATACGGCACCAACGGTGAAGAACACTGAAGGAGACACCATCTTTAGAACGTGTGCGGCTGCCGATCTATCTATCATGAACACGTGTTTTCCAAAAGAAATCCGAACATTTCTTGCTCACTAGGAGACATAGTATCTGCAAGGTTATACCCGGAGAGAGTCTTACTGCACAACACCGTCTCCATGTCATGGATCTCTGCGTGAAGCCCAAAGACAAATGTTTGAGAGGTGCCAGCGCCACATCAGATGGTGGCTGCTCAATAGTGTTCAATGTAACCAGATCCCAGGAGTTGTCTAGCGTGATATTAGACGTGATATCAGACAACATCAGGGACTCACATGAGCAACATCTGTGGCTGATGATATCGCGCTGGCAGACGCGGCCAAGGGCAGGCTGGTACGACGTGTGATGGCGTGGAAGGAGACGCTTGAACGCGGTCTGAAGCTTAATGTGGCGCACACCGAGTTAAGTACTGGCATTAAACTCTACAGATCCCACATTCGTCCGCATTGGCGATGATCGGGTCGAGCGCACGGACCAGGTTAAATACCTGGGATCTGTATTTCACGCGCCCAGTGACATCGATTGCGACGTCAAGACACGCATTGCTGCCGCGTGGTCCAAGTGGCGGTATCATGACTGGTGTCATTTGTAACCCGAAATGCCGGTCAGGTTGAAAGGACAAGTTTTTAAAACCATCATTAGACCTGTCCTTTTACATGGCAGTGAGGCGTGGCCACTACTGCAGCGACACAAGCAGGAGCTTCGTGTCACGGAAATGAAGATGCTGCGATGGATGTGTGGAGTCACGCGGTTGGACCGCGTTAGGAACTCTCGCATCCGCGGCAGCCTTCACGTTCGTGACATTGCAGATAAGCTGCAAGAGTGTCGCCTTCGCTGGTATGGTCACGTCTTGCGGCAACCGCCGGGCTACGTAGGAAACAACGGGCCATGTCGCTCGGATGAGGATGAGTGCATGAAAAAGAGCTGAAGATTAAGTAGCTTAGCATTTCTAAAGAATTCGTATATTTAATATTTTTACTTATTAACTTCTAACCAGTTTAGATGGCAGTGGGGCCCCATTTATTGATTTGCCCCAGGGCCCTTGGTTACCTAGCTACGCCACTGGCCAAAGCCAACTTTAAGTTTAAAACCACTCTCAAATACTCGATGGTAGAGCAGGTTGAAGCAGTAAAAGCTCTACGTTTTGAACTGGGAAAAGTGTATGATGCCTTGTTTACTTTATATTCCGATAGGAGCAAAGATGCGGAGTCAAGAAATATGTCAAATTCATTACTGGGAAAAATTAAGTCGTTTAAATTCATCTGCTCTCTGCTTATTTGGTTTGAAATTTTAAGCTAGATAAATATAGTTAGCAAGGCACTTCAAAAGCCAGACGTTGAATTGTCAGAAGCGCTGAAAATGATTTATAATGCAATAATAAGTGTGTCTGAGTTCCGTAATCACGCCGCTTTTGAAAAGCTCCTTAACAGCGCTCGTGGCCCCGCGGTCTCAGTGTTCGGTAAACGATCACTGAGGTACGCAACTTTCACTATGGCTGGTCGTCGGATGGGTGACCACTTTGTGGCATTTACATTTGCGAGCGTTTCCGTGCTTCGGAAGGCACGTTAAGCCGTTGGTCCCGGTTGCCAGTAAAATGGCGGTCGTTAAGCCTGGTTGAAGGCCTTATAGGCGGCTTAAAAAATTTCAACAGCAGGTAGCCACAACCTGCGTCTGTCTATTTCAACACGGCAATGGGCTCACCACCTATTACGTGGGACAGGAATCCACACGGTGAAAAGTGGGCATATAATATGCCTCTGCCACCCCTTCGGGGATAAGGCGTGATGGATATTTATTTATTTATTAGACACCGGAATTACTAAGCTCGACGAACGGTTCGAACTTCTCAAACAAAATAATGTAGTTTTTTCATATCTTCAAAAATTTATACACTGGATTTGGTCTCTGATACAAAAAAAAAGCATATTGTTCTAATTTAGAAAATGAACTTTGCCAAGCTGGCTCTTCAAATGTGGAAAAGTTCGAGCTCTTTAATGAAATCAAATTATTACCGATGTTTATTGTTGATTCCACTACGCCGTTTGATATTTTAAATTACTTGTTTACGAATAAATTGATTTCAGTATTCCCAAATCTGTCCACAGCACTGAGGATAGGTATAACTCACACTTCCAGTCTTGGTAGAACACAGCGAAAGGTCATTTTCTAAACTAAAATTAATTAAAAACTATCTAAGATCAACAAAGTAGATTGACAAATTTATCGTTAACTAGATGACCCGCCCGGCTTCGCCTGTGACATACTTCGAACCCCGTGGCACCCATTTAATCCTGTCGTTTATTAATTTCACAATAATGTAAGTACATTTTCCAAATTACTTAATTCTCCGCTCAAGTACCTACGCCCGCACAGCCCGGTCGAATTTGGTTACACGAAATTAATTTCTTTACGCATTTTTTTTTGATTTTGCCATATCTCATAAGATATTCATTCAATATGGAAAGTGTAAAGGGCCAAAATAATCTTCATAAAATGCTGAAGCCAACTAACATATTAAAAATGAGAAGGATTAATAATGTATTTGTGTAAATAGCCTTCAAATTACCGCTTTATAATTGATATTTTTTTAAAGTATTAAAATGGATATAGTATGTTATCCTTAAGAGATAGACACATACCGTCGCGGACTTTTTTGTAGACCTAAATTAGATACATAATTCTAACTAACTATCTTCACGCTGTATCCCTGACGGGGTAGTCAGAGAGGACAGATCGCCAGGCTTCGCGATCCATGCATACTTCTTTCGCTTCTTCGAGATTCATCAATCGCTTCATACACGCACGTCTGGGTATCCGAGTACTTTTGACCTTTCAGTTTTTGAGCAATCTGCTCACGTGGTCTTCATATGTAAGTCTCGGCCTACCCTGACTCCTTCTACCCTCTACTTTTGAACAATATATATTCTTCGTCAATCGTTCCTCACTCATTCGTTGGACGTGTCCAAACCAACGGAGCACGCCCTTTTCCAGCTTAACGCTGACACTTTCATTCAAACCTGCCATATTGCGTATCACTTCGTTACGTATTCGGTCGGCCAAGGTAACGCCGCACAATTTTCGAAGTGATCGCATCTCCACAGCATTCAATTTACTTTCATGCATCTGCTGACATACCCAGGTTTCACTACCGTAAAGCAAAGTTGGCACTAGCACTGCGTTATGAATCGCCATTCGTGCTTCTTTTACGATGCTTTGTCGCTTTACTAACTGGGACAAAGCACCGTTAACTTTGTTTCCGGCAGCTACTCGCCGTTCTACATCCGAATCACATCTTCCATCCGCGCTAAACATACTTCCTAAATACACAATTTCATTCACTTGCTCTAGACGTTCCTGGTTTACCCTAATCTCGCATTTAGTTCTTACGTCACCTCTTTCAAATACTAGAACCTTAGTTTTACTTGCATTCAAGCGGAGACCCTTACTTTCACACTCCTCTTTCATATTAGTGACTAATGTCGACTTCTGATGAGGCCATGAGCACCGCATCATCAGCGTACAGCAGACAGTTTACTGTAAAGTCACCCAAATTCACACCCATATTAAAATCTTTCAACTTCTGCAGGCAACTGTCCAGATACACTATGAACAGCCAGGCGGACATGACACATCCCTGTTTGACGCCTGTACAGACATCAAAAAGAGATGACACATCCCCCCCTACTCGCACGCAAGCCTTACAGTCCCTATAAAGCGACTGTATTGCCCGCAGTAGCGAGCCGTCCACACCATATCCGGGCAGCAAGTCCTACAGCGTTTCTCTCACAACGTTATCAAATGCTTTCTCTAGATCCACAAAAGCGCAGAAAACCTTCTGGCTAATAGCCAGAATTTTTTCCGCGATCATGCGGAGAGAAAACACTTGATCCATGCAACCTCTTCCACGTCGGAATCAGCATTGAGCCTCCCATAAATACCTTTCAGACTTTTCTTGCATTCGTGCCGTTATAACCTTTCCATACACCTTACTAGCTAAGCTGACCAAGCTGATCGCCCTGTAGCTGGAGCAGTTTAGGCGCGAGCCTTTCCCTTTGTAGATAGGTACTACAACTTCTATTCGCCAGTCATATGGGACCTCACCCGTCCGCCAGCACAAGTTGCATAACAGACATAGTGTCCCAGACGCGCGACCCACCGTACTTGATCATCTCAGCAGTAACTCTGTCTTTTCCCGCAGCCTTACCACATTTCATACTTCTTATCGCTTGTTCTATTTCTTTCATACTAATGACTTCAATGACATCGGGATCCGGAGCATCGAAGTGAGCTCCACTTCCCGATGTGGCATCTCAGTCTTTTCTTGCATACATCTTTCCATAATATTCACTCCATCTCTGCAGGACGTCAGTTTGGTCTGTTAGGACGTAATTGTTAACACTGAGCACTTTATTCATACTGCAGATTGCCGAACAACTCCGGGTCTTGCCTACCTCTTTCCAGACGAGCTTGGCATTATCCCGGAAATTGGACGACAACCTTTCATCTGCTTTCATTCTGCACCTTTCACGAGCTTCTTCTATTAGTGCCTTCGTGTTAACTTTCTGCAGCTTGTATCTCTCTTTCATATTAAAATCATTCCGCGAGGCTAAGTAGTCTAGCCATGCTTTCTTCTTCATTCGAACTGCTTCTTTCATTTCCTCATTCCACCATGCATCACGCTTATTACTACTGCCTCTTTTCGTTTCTCCACACACTTCCACAGCGGCATTTATCATACTATCCCTAAGGTTCTGCCATACACTTTCCACATTCTCACTACTAACATTGACGTCGCCAAGCTTTTCGGCTACCCTTTCATTATATTTATCCCTAATGGATGCATCCTGCAGCTTCCAGCTTTTGATGCTATAAGTCGGCTCAGGTTCAGGACACTCGGTACGATGACGCCAACCCGCGAACAGACCCCTAATCCTAGTCATGACTAGGTAGTGGTCTGATCCCAGCTCAGCGCCTCGATAAACCCTTGTGTCCATCACCTGTTTACGAAGCCTACTATCCATTAGGAATAGATCTATCATGCTTCTCTTTGACGACTTACATCTCCTCGTATACATATGAATTTGTTTGTGGTTGAACATTGTGTTCGCCACAAACAAATCCTTTTCCTTACAAAATGCCAGTATTAGCTTGCCAGCGTCGTTCACCCTTTTATCCCTATACTTCCCGAGTACCGACTCAAAACCATCGCGAGAGGTACCCACCCATCCATTCAAGTCTCCACATACTATAAGTCTTTCATTTCCTTCTATCACATTTAGAGCTTCACTCATACTCTCCCAGAAGTCCTCTAGCTCACTCGCGCTCGACGAAGATACTGGCGCGTAAGCAGCTACCAGGAAAATCTTCGTCAAACCAAGTTTTACACGGATCCAGAGGATTCTAGGACCTACCAGTTTGTACTCATACATACCGGAGGCCAATCGCGAGGACAGCAAAATTCCAACCCCCCGACTGCCATGCTCGCTCTCTGGTACTCCAGACCAAAGCGCGAGCATCCCACCCGGGAGCTCCAAGACTTCGCTGCCCTTGCGCTTGGTCTCTGTCAAGCACACTGCATCTAACTTTCTCTCATTCATAACATCCATCAACTCATTCATCTTATCTGTCATTCCTCCCCTAACATTCCACGCAGCTACCCTGCACTCCATCCTCCACTTCCCGCCGTGTTGGGCCGCGCGTGTAGGGTGGCGGTCCTAGGGGCTCTCTGGCCGCTCTGGCTCACACTTTTCGCACCAGCGGGGACGAACTGGTGCGCGTCGCCTCGGGGGCACGCCCTAGCATCATTCGTCCTGGTGGCACTCGTGTTGGAGTAGAATTGCAGCCGTAGCTGGCAGGGATGGCGACGTGCACGCTTCTACTCTTCATCCCCATAATAACATAATTCCTCAATACATTATTTTGTGTTATATCTCAAAGGGGTTTCGTTAAAAGCTCCCAGACGGCTTATTTTTTTGCGGCGCCCCCATCATTAGCGTTATAATTAAGTTAATGTATTCAAAAACTTAACAAATTATACATAAAACCTAACTGTTAAAAAAAACTGCATCGAAATTCGTTGCGTAGTTTTAAAGATCTAAGCATACATAGGGACAGACAGCTAAAAACGACTTTGTTTTATAATATGTAGTGATAAGTATTGAACATGAAATGAAAATTGAAGTCAGTGACATTGTTAAAGATTTTGCTAATGCAAAAGCACAAAAAGTATTTTTTTTTGTAAAAACATCGTTTGTGTGTATATTTGTGTGTACGAGCGTCCTGTAAGATATCATAGTTTTAAATTAAAAGAATTATAAAGTTGTGATTTTTTATTGTTGTAATTTGCACCCGACTTTTTTATGAAAATATAACTGTAAGTATTCAATTTTGACCTCGCTCCTACTAGGGGGCGCCAGGGTACTGGTGGCACACTGGCGCCACAAGGGCTAGAGCCGCCTCTGTTTCATACCGTACAGTAACACCGTTATGTTTGTAGAAAAAAATAAATTTGTTATCCAATTGTCTAGATACTATAGCACAAACTTATTACTAACTTAATTTGGGATGGATTCTGGATCAAAAAGTTCTAATATATCAGATGTATTAGAACTTTTTTTGGTTATCTCTTTGATGTATAAGGTATATTACTGTCAAGTTTCATTAATATTATTATTCAGTGTGATATTAGACGAAATGCCGCACAGCATCAGGAACTCGCATGAGCGGCCTCCATGGTGAAGGCGTGGTAGGAGACGGCTGAGAACGGCGGTCTGAAACTAAATGTGGCGAAGATTGAGTACTTGGCACTAAACTCGACAGATCCCAAATCCGCATAGGCGGTGATTTGGTCGAGCGCACGGATTTGGTCGATCCCAGGTTAAATACCTGGGATCTGTTTTTCACACGTCCAGTGATATCGATTGCGATGTCAAGTCATTGCTGCCGCGTGGGACGAATGGCGGGAGATGACCGGTGTCATTTGTGACCCTAAAATGCCGATCCGGTTGAAGGGACAGGTCTACAAAACCATCATTATACCTTCCTTTTACATGACAGTAAGACGTGGCCAATCTTGGAGCGACACAAGCAGGAGCTGCGTTTCACGGAAATGAAGATGCTGCGACGGATGTGTGGAGTCACGCGGATGGACCGCGTGAGGAACTCTCTCATCCGCGGCAGCCTTCACGTCCGTGACATTGCAGACAAGTTGCAAAAGTTCTTGCCAAAATGACGCCGTCCGCCTGATGGAAAGCCATGACGACATTTAATGAATTGTAGAATCACTCTCTTAGTCTACATGACTACTGACCAATGATGTGCCTCTTCACGCTCCGCTTGAAGAACCCGGGATTGTAAGAGGAAGTAAACGTGCGCTGGCAGAGCATTTCAGGTTACTATCGTTCGACAGAGAAACGATCTTTTAAATCAGTCCATTCTGGCGAAAATTCTTTCCATTGTATGAGAGTGGCACTTCTGCCCTGCACGCCTTGTTCGGGAACGAAGAGCTCTTCAGTACACTCGCCGTGGTACACACGGTAAAATGCTGCCAAGGAAGCTATAGTTCTACGCTGCGCCAGCGGCTCAAAACTGCCTGTTACCTCGGGACAGGCATGGATTGCCTCGACCTCGAGACTTGAATGGATGGGTGGGTACCGCTCGCGATGGTTTTGAGTCGGTACTCGGGAAGTATGGGGATAAAAGGGTGAATGACGCTGGCAAGCTTATACTGGCATTTTGTAAGGAAAAGGATTTGTTTGTGGCGAACACAATGTTCAACCACAAACAAATTCATATGTATACGAGGAGATGTAAGTCAAAGAGAAGCATGATAGATCTATTCCTAATATATAGTCGGCTCCGTAAACAGGTGATGGACACAAGGGTTTATCGAGGCGCTGAACTAGGATCAGACCACTACCTAGTAATATCTAGGATAAGGGGACTGTTCACGGGTTGGCGTCATCGTACTGAGTGTCCTGAACCTAACCGACTCATAGCATCAAAAGCTGGAAGCTGCAGGATGCATCCATTAGGGATAAATATAAAGAAAGGGTAGCCGAAAAGCTTGGCGACGTCAATGTTAGTAGTGAGAATGTGGAAAGTGTATGGCAGAACCTTAGGGATAGTATGGTAAATGCCGCTGTGGAATTGTGTGGAGAAACGAAAAGAGGCAGTAGTAATAAGCGTGACGCATGGTGGAATGAGGAAGTGAAAGAAGCAGTTCGAATGAAGAAGAAAGCATGGTTAGACTACTTAACCTCGCGGAATGATTTTAATATGAAAGAGAGATACAAGCTGCAAAAAGTTAACACGAAGGCACTGATGGAAGAAGCTCGTGAAAGGTGCAGAATGAAAGCGGATGAAAGGTTGTCGTCCAATTTCCGGGATAATGCCAGGCTCTTCTGGAAAGAGGTAGGCAAGACCCGGAGTTGTTCGGCAATCTGCAGTATGAATAAAGTGCTTAGTGTTAACAATGACGTCCTAACAGACCAAACTGACGTCCTGCAGAGATGGAGTGAATATTATGGAAAGATGTATGCAAGAAAAGACTGAGATGCCACATCGGGAAGTGGAGCTCACTTCGATGCTCCGAAACCCGATGTCATTGAAGTCATTAGTATAAAAGAAATTGAACAAGCGATAAGAAGTATGAAATGTGGTAAGGCTGAGGGAAAAGACAGAGTTACTGCTGAGATGATCAAGTACGGTGGGTCGCGCGTCTGGGACACTCTATGTCTGTTATGCAACTTGTGCTGGCGGACGGGTGAGGTCCCAGATGACTGGCGAATAGCAGTTGTAGTACCTATTTACAAAGGGAAAGGCTCGTGCCTAAACTGCTCCAGCTACAGGGCGATCAGCTTGGTCAGCTTAGCTAGTAAGGTGTATGCAAAGATTATAACGGCAAGAATGCAAGAAAAGTCTGAAAGGTATTTATGGGAGGCTCAATGAGGATTCCAACGTGGAAGAGGTTGCATGGATCAAGTGTTTTCTCTCCGCATGATCGCGGAGAAGTTTCTGGCTATTAGCCAGAGGGTTTTCTGCGCTTTTGTGGATCTGGAGAAAGCATTTGATAACGTTGTGAGGGAAACTCTGTGGGATTTGCTGCCCGGATATGGTGTGGACGGCTCGTTGCTGCGGGCAATACAGTCGCTTTATAAGGACTGTAAGGCTTGCGTGCGAGTAGGGGGGGATGAGTCCCCCCTTTTTTTTTCGATGTCTGTACAGGCGTCAAACAGGGTTGTGTCATGTCCGCCTGGCTGTTCATAGTGTATCTGGACAGTTGCCTGCAGAAGTTGAAAGATTGTGATATGGGTGTGAATTTGGGTGACTTTTCAGTAAACTGTCTGCTGTACGCTGATGATGCGGTGCTCATGGCCTCATCAAAGCCGACCTTCAGGCATTAGTCACTAATACGTAACGAATACGTAACGAAGTGATACGCAATATGGCAGGTTTGAATGAAAGTGTCAGCGTTAAGCTGGAAAAGGGCGTGCTTCGTTGGTTTGGACACGTCCAGCGAATGAGTGAGGAACGATTGACGAAGAATATATATTGTGCGAAAGCAGGGGTAGATTAGGTCAGGGTAGGCCGAGACTGACATATGAAGACCACGTGAGCAGATTGCTCAAAAACGGAAAGGTCAAAAGTACTCGGATACCCAGACGTGCGTGTATGAAGCGATTGATGAATCTCGAAGAAGCGAAAGAAGTATGCATGGATCTCGAAGCCTGGCGATCTGTCCTCTCTGACTACCCCGTCAGGGATACAGCGTGAAGATAGTTAAGTTAAGTTAGTTACAATATTGTTTATTTTTAATTCATTTAATAATTATTAATAATTTTTTTTTGTTCTTAATTTATAATAGTTTGTAAAAATCATTGATATTTATTACCTATAATTTAGTAATTTTTTTAGAATTTTAATATATGTAATAATTTGACATTGAATTGTATAACTTTATTAATGACAGCTTCATAGTTCAATTTATACGTTCAAAATGCTACAATTTTCCCTAAATTTTGGGAAAATTTATAAAGTGGTATTATACTATTTTTGTTTACCCACATTTGATATATTGTAGTTGTACTGAATGACATCTGAAATATACAAAATATTAGTCAACCTTTGAAAATGCCGTAAAGCGAAACCGGTCAGGTAAAAAAATAAATTTTGTGGTAAAATACGTTCCTCCCTCCACTCTGGGGGCTCGGAGTGATTTAACCTCTGGCCTACTTCTTGCCTTCGTTTGGGTGCGCCGTGTCATTTACCGCACCAATGTGGAGTAGTCGTGGATCACCTTGGACATCATGGCTCATCTTGCTGCAGGATGGGCGAATACCACGGCACTCGAGCCTCAACAACTTAAACCGACGCTCTGGGCTCTTGTCGCCACCGGTGTGCCAGCTAAACTTGAACCAAATGGTTTGGCGTGCGACGACGGCAAGAGACGGTATGTCTTTAATGCCGTGGAAGATGGGTAGGTATTTAGTTTGGGACGCTACGTGCAAAAATTGCCTTAAATGGCAAAAATATTCGCTACTCATCAGTGATTACGTTTTTGAGCCGTTTGGGGTCGAGACCTTAGAACTATGAGGTCCAAGTGCTCAACCTATTTCAAGACATTGTAAAGCGTCTAATTGATACTACTCGTGACCAGCTGGTTTCTTTTTCGCACAAAGGCTAAACATTGCCATACAACGTGGCAATGCTGCCAGCACAGAGTACTTTATTATATATGAGCTGCCAGTCTTCTAGAAACGCTACCACGCGAGTACCTACTGCGATGCGAAGAAATTTTATGCCGTATGTTTGGTTTTTTTGGGTTTTAATTATTTTTAGTTAGTTTAGTTTAGAACTAATTTATTATAATATTAGACTGTACTTTTATTTAGGATAACATTATTTTAATACGCATAAAGAACAATATTAATTATGCAATCTTCATTCATCTGATCTCATTGAATTTAGTTATTAAGACGAAATTATTATTTCTAAGACTAATAAGATCCTAGGTAGATAATTACATCTAAGGCTAGTAAGATATGTAATAAATAAGATTATTTACAAAAACCGGTGAAGCCGTGCCACAAACAATTAAAAAACTCACCTGACATGACAGTGACAATTTGACAGCTACGCAGTCAATCAGTTTATCAGTTGCTTCGTCTGTTGCCTCTGCAGTTTTTATTCATTTTATCTAAATATTATCGTAGTATTTAGTGTATACCTTACTGGATCATCTGACTGTCCATTATATCCGTCCTTACGTGTGATATAGTGCATTGTGAACCCAAGTGGACGCGATGTTGGTAGCGGAGCGCGTTCGGTGAAAGTGTCCGTGCCTGGTGTTGTGACCGTGAGTGGGTGACCATGGGCGTGGGCCTGCAGCCACTCGAGTTCACCGAGTGTCTCGCCGACAGCCCGCAGTTCCGCGAGAATCTGCAGCGCCACGAAAAGGAGCTAGAACGCACCAGCCAGCAAATCAAGCGCCTCATCAAGGAAGTCAAGGATGTGGTACAGGCTGCCAAACGTGAGTGTCCCCTCGACCTAATCAATTAGTACCCTCTACCGTGGCGCACCTATGTGTCCTATGCGTCAAGGTCACACACGTAACTAAAGCTCTACATAATGGTGCCCCCGCGCATTGTGTAGTATCTTATTGAGTTGTACGTTATTAGTTTGCAGTGAGGACTGAATGATGTCATAGTGTTTGCCCTGCAAATACTTTATTTGAACTATATAAACAAACTGTCCCCATATCAAAGCTAGTAACAGGCACCTGTGTATGATTTGTGTGAGACATATCATAGACTTGTGACAACTGTGCAGGGTTTAGGTTTAGGTGCTGATAACAGCTACCCTCAAGGTAATGTTTAGTATGATAAGCACACACACACCACTCACAGGCAACAATACAACCATAATGAAGTGTCACACATGCTCAGTGTGTCATTTTTCATTGCTTATTTTGGTTTGTTATTATCAACTGTTTGTGTTCATATGTTTGCATGTGTTGTGTGCAGACAGTGCACCAACACATGCAATACATTAACTTGCTATAAGACTGATGACTCAATGCTGTCAAATTAAACAATAGGTGTGTATGTAATTGTTGTATACAGTTATAGTTATATAATTATTATGTATTATATGCATTAAATACCTACTTAACCTGCTGTGAATTACATAACAGCAAGTGAAGCTATTTTAATAAACATGAAAATGAAAGCACCCATGCAAAGCACATTGTTGAAGTTGATTCACAAGTGAACACCTAATGCAACATTATAATGGCTAAAATAATATGAGGTCTCAAGATGAACAAGGCTGTATGCTGAACTTACTGCACTCTTTGCCCAATACACTATTTTAGGTTTGATGTAGTACCTATGTGATAAATAATGGACGGACAAGGAAGTGTGCTAAAAACCATATGAGGTGCTGAGAATATTTGCTAATGAATAAAACCTGTAAAACCTTTTAATTGTCAATTTATTTTGTATCATCAATGACAGAATTCATTGAAACCTAATGATAAACACTGTAACATAAGAAATCTCAGAAAAATAAATTCCCATAGAGACTAGAACTTTAATAAACCCACTACAGCCACCAGAAGGTTGAAAAGGAGGATTCCTCAGGACTTGGCAACATAGAGACATGAGCTTGTCATTGGACAAGTATCACTCAAGTCCCTTAGAAAATTACCACCCTATTGCTGAATGTCACAAAAAAAAGATCTGTATGTTCCTATCTATAATTCCTCTGAAACCCTTACCAACCACCCTTATTCTCTGACAGAATACCTCAGTTTGGAGTTTATCCCTCAAAAACACCCCAAGCATAGCATGCTCCATAGCCCTCAGTGCAACCTTTAGGAAATGGACTAGCCTAGCCCCACCGTAGTGTCCATGTCTCGGCACTGTAACTCAACCGGTAGATCGTAAAAGTCTCCTACAATAATGCTTTAATTGTAAGTTAGCGATAAAAAAAAATGTAAATTTTTATTGAGGAGGAGTAATGGATTCCAAGTAATGTAAGTTCTTTTTTCAATAAGTGATGCTCACTAGTATTGTGGAAATAAGTCAACATACTATAAGGTTCTATCTATGGTTTATTACCTAGTAACACCATGCATGCAACCCTACTGCTATGATCAATCAATTGTTTCTCATTAAATTGAAATGGGGAATGTGTATGAGTATTTCGTTAGCATATGGTTCACCAATGGCATGTTGTAACTAATCAATACTTAGTTAATCGAATTAGCTTCCCCTGCTGGACGTTGGCCTCTCCCAATTTTGGCTATAACCGGGTGTTTCTGTGTCTTCTTTATAGCGGTCTCCACTCTCAGGTCCGTATTCCAGAATGTTTATCAACACTCAAGAAACACTTGAGAGTAGATTCTATAAGGCATAATCTAGTCTGAAGCGTGGATCGAGTATTGAGAAATGTTCTGGAATACGAACCTCAGGACCTCAGTCTCACACATCAGCCTTTGGTTTTGCAACAGATATGGTAAACCCATTGTCACTTAAATATGCTTTCTCTACGAGTTATGTTTGACCACTTTGATTCTCTGACTTCAGTGTTTAGACCTCAAACCCATCAGATAACTGGTGGCCTGTACTAGTTAATATCTAGGTACTAAATCTTGAAAATAAAATAACTGTATGTAGGATTTAGTAATAGGTAGTAATAACGTTAGTTAATACCATAATAGTAATAGATATTAACTACTACGGGTAGTGGGTAGTAGATTAACGCTTCAAGCTAACAAACTTTTTTGTTTTTATAATATACTAGCTGATGTCCGCAGCTTCACCTGCGTTGTCAAGTTTTCCCGTACCCGTTTCCCCCGGCGTTATAGTAAGCTAGTATGTTATCCTTAAGAGATAGACCTATGCCATTGCAGACTTTTCTGTATAAGATAGTCAATTCCCATACATTATCTTATATTATACATATAAAAATGAATTGATGTTCGTTAGTCTCGCTAAAATTCTACAATGGCCAGACCGATTTGGCTGATTTTCATATTGAAAGGTTTGTAAAGGTTCAGGGTAGGTTTAAACAGTTAGAAACAAACATAATAAATAAAGCTAAAAATAATAATGACCATTAAATTTTTTAAAACAAAATGTTCCTGCCTAAAAATAAATTTCACTTAGGTGTTCTTCGAGACTCTTTTGTTTTTTTGTTTAGACATTTAAAAAAACACACCTATTTAAATATTTGACAACCAAGTGACTCGATCACTTGGTTGTCAAATATTTATAGGTGTGTTTAGAAATTTGTCCGAGACTACCAGGACTTTAATTGGTCGTGCTAATTAGTGTCTAGCACATAAGACTTTTTAGCCTTTTTGTTACCACCTCACTAAAAAGGCAACGGGTTCAAAATTTCTTCCAAATTTAACATCTAAAATACACATTTTTATTTTATTAAATTTATTTGGCCCTTTAGACCCACCCCTGTTCCGTGCTTCGGAAGGTACGTTAAGCCGTTGGTCCCGGTTGCCAACAAAATGGCAATCGTTAAGCCAAGTTGAATGCCTTATGGGCGGCTTAAAGAATTTCAACAGCAGGTCATCACAGCCTGCGCCTGTCCATTTCAACACGACAATCACCACCTGTTACGTGGGACATAAATGCATACGGTGAAATGTGGGCGTTCAATATGCCTCTGCCTACCCCTTCGGGGATAAAGGCGTGCGAATATGTATGTATGTATGTAGAAATTTGTCCTAAGAGTTTCGATCTCCTTGGTTGGAATACAAAAAATACAGTTTGAGAAATAAAAAGTACAAAAATAAAATGAAAGTTGGTAGTCAAAAAAAGCAAATTTCTCTTTAGTAAAACGCTTGCCAAACTGGGGCCGCGGGGGAATAAGGGGCGGTTAACTCCGTCTTTTACTTGTCCCTAATAGTAAATCCATCTAGCGACATAATCGTCCAACACATATCAAACTGAAGATCGAAGATCCAATGAACATTTTAGTTTGTCTACTGGCAACAATAGCGCTTCCAACTTTTCTAGAACATTCTGTACTCTGGGTCTGTTTATGATATTTACCCATGCATTTCTATTTTTTTAATATTATATTTTGTCACTTAGCAACAAAATTAATTTTAATTATTATGTACTTCTATGAAACTCCAAATAATGCTTCCGCTAGAATAATGTACAATGTGTTTTCAATAAAATTGTTGGTTTATGCGCCGGTAGATGGTGTTATTCTTATTTAAAATTTCGTCATATCATGTAAATACGCTGCAGACTTACAAAATAATTGTCGTTTTGGGCAGAAATTTGAACTAGCATTACAATGTGGCGTATTTACAAAAGTATACATTGAGTATTATTTTTTCTATTTTTTCTTCAATAGGTGCATCTCAAAAGTTACTTGCGTCTATTGTCTCATTGATGGCTCTAATTAACATTTTTGAAAAAGATCCGAGAAAAATATTTTATAAATTGTTTTTATTAAGTAAAAATACTTACAGATGAAATGTTATACCGTCACTATGTTTAAAATAAGTTTCGAAATCTTTTTTGCATCCAAGAATAGCACACTTCATGGCGAAAACCGTCAAAATTTATAGGATTTAGCGAAAATAAATTTCGGACTCTCAACCGAGCACAGCAACGATTTACATGAAACTGTGGCGTTGGCTCCGCCCATTCTGTGACGTAACAACTCCCTTGGTTGGCACACAACTTAGTAGCCCTTGCGGCATCTCCGCTTTTATTCTCTACTCCGTGACAACCATAGATTGGATAGAAGTTTTTTTATACTTCTGACGTGGCACATGATTAAAAGTGGTTACTATAAGCCTGCAAACGTTTGTAACACCAGACGTGCTGCACTCGCGCTACTGAAATGGCAAAAACCTTCTGATACCTCTTTTGAACAATCCCAACTGTAGATATTTTAGGGCCGTATTTTAGAACGTTACTCAATACTCAAGAAACGCTTGAGGCTAGTTTTGCCATACAAATACTACTCTCAAGTGTTTCTTGAGTATTGAGTAACGTTTTAAAATACGGCCCTTAGAAACTCGAGGCAAGTTAAGAACAAGGAAGGCTATTGCACAAGCTTTTATCAGTCATTAACATATTTCAGAGCTTCAGACGTAAAGTGTTGATCAACCTGTATATGTCAGGGATTGCAAGTAACCGGGAAGGCGCGAAGATAAAGAAGAGATGGAGAGCGGTGTGGCGGAACTGTGGAACTGTGGAACTGCAGCAAAGAGAAGTTATGGAATCGCAAAATTAAAAAAACATGTTTATAGTACTTTTTCAGGAATTAGTCAATATAAAGACTTATTTTTTGAAACTTTATTAATTTTAAAGCGATACGAAGTCTGCCGGGGTCAGCTAGTTTTGTTAAATATAAGGGATTAGGCAGCGTTTTCGTTGAAAGCTTTCAGATGATTTTTTCCGGCATCTCCAACAAATATCGTTATATTTTAACCAATGTGTACAATAACTTAAATTATATACTAATAATACATTCCTCGAGAAGCACTCTATCTATTGGTGAAAACAGCATGAAAATCGGTGCAATAATTTTTAAGTTTATCGCGAAAAGACTGACAGACGCGGCGGACAATTTTATTTTGTAATAGGTATGTAGTATAAATAAAAAACGCTTTAAGGGCTCTTGGTCGCTGACTCAGTGTTTTGTAAACAATCACCGCGTTATGCAATTTTCGCCGTGGCTGGTTACGGATGGGTGACCGCTTTGTGGTATTTCCATTTACGAGTATTTCTGTGCTTCGGACGGCACGTTAACCCGTTGGTTCCGGTTGTCAGTAACATCGCAGTCGTTAAGCCAAGGCGTAGGCCGTATGCCCATAAAAATGGTTTTATGGCTTGAAAAATTTGAACAGCAGGTAGCCACAACCTGCGTCTGTGTAAACACGGCAATGGGTTCACCACCAACGTGGGACAGAAATGCACACTTTGGGGTATAATATGCCTCTGCCACATTTTTTGGAAAAGGTTTTATTAATCACATAAATACTAATATATAAAGCTGAAGAGTTTGTTTGTGTTTTGATTGAACGTGATAATCTCAGGAACTATTGTCCGAAGTAAAAAAAATGTGTTGGGTAGTCCAATTATCGAGGAAGGCTATATAGCATCACGCTACTACCCAGAAGAGAGGAGCAATATTCATAAATGTCAACAAATCGGGCAACATTTCATACATTTGAACCGACAATTTGAATACAATTACAACCGACGCGGATTGCTATGAATACGGGGAATGCTAGTGCCAACGTTGCTTTTCCGTAGCGAAACCTGGGTATCAGGTCAGCAGATGCATGTAAATAAGTTGAATGCTGTTGAGATGCGATCACTTCAAAAACTATAAGGAATAAATTTGACTGACCGAATACGTAACAAAGAGATACGCAATATGGCAAGTTTTAATGAAAGTGTTAGCGTTAAACGGAAAAGGCGTACTCCGTTGGGTTGGACACGTCCAACGAATGAGTGGGGAACGATTGACGATGAATATATAGTAGTATAGTAGAGTGCTCAAAAACGGAAAGCTCAAAAGTACTCGGATACCCAAACGTGCATATATGACGCTATTAATGAATCTGCAGGAAGCGAAAGAAGTATGCATGAATCGCGAAGACGGGGATCTGTTCTCTCTGACTTCCCCTTCAAGAATACAGCTTAAATAAGGTTATGAATATGGTTGGAATATGGTTGTTAGTAATAAATATTAACCGACCTTCTTACAAAAGTGGTCAAAACACGAACATTATGCGTTGCAAATGGGCAGTTCAGAAGCACGTGACAACGGTGAATGTGTACCACTATTTTGACGAAAGAACATCTATTGTATTGTCACTAATTGAGACCGAAAAGACGAAGACGTCTGCAAGCTCTTGGAACGTTCTACATTGAAGCGCCATGTCCAGTGGCAAGCGTCCGCAGAAGTGGTACACTTGACCATGGGCGTACCTAGGATCTGAGCCAGGGGGGGGGGGGGGCAATTTAGATATTTTATAATGTTACCTGTTTTTAACCCCTCCCCCTTAAAAATAGGGGTGTTAATGTTATAAGTAAGACGTAGATTTCGGTGTGTGTCTGTCTGTGGCATCGTAGCTCTTAAACGGACAAACCAATTGTAATGCGGTTTTTTTTTCATTTGAAAACCCGTTTCTTGGTGGTGGTTCTATATTTGGTAAATATCGGTTCAGCTGTGTAAGAGTATCACTTTTTTTTTCATAATAATGTTAGGCACTTTTGGCGTGTGATTACTCTGTTAAGTTTAATGACAATTAATAGAGAACTTTGAAATTCACAGCAGACATGGTGTTTGGGTTCAATAGTACCTTCTTTTTAAGGGTTGTTCCTTAAAATACAAATATATATAAAAATAAATATATTTGAATTATGAAATTTAATTTATTTTTTAATGTATATTTTTGTTTATTTGGTTAAGTTCAAATCTATATGTAAAGATAAATAAAATTAAAATGTCTGTTTGTAATTCCAAATTTACAGATTTTCACTACAGAAAAAGGTCTTTATTTTGCATAGATATTTTTAGATTAGCCGGAAGAGATTATTAGATTATCTGACACAACTGAACCGATTTTATCGGGACTTTCACTGGCACTCTTATTATATGTAGAAGAAGTAACTCCGGCTACTTTTATCCCGTTCTTTAGTTTAAACAGCTGTGCGTCTACTAGTAAATAAGAAATACATATAAATTAAAACAGGTATTATTTATATAATTTCTTAAATAACTATGTTTAGTACGCTGGATGGCCCACTGTTTTTACAGAAGCAGGTCCAAGACGGCGGATTGACCTTAAAATTTCACGCTCGCCTCACCGCCACCGCCTCATAAAGCGGGATCCAAACTAAACTCTAAAGAAGCTGGATAACGCCCAAACCATTAAAAGAGACCGCGATGGTAGTCAAGCTCTACCGGGAACCCAGGGAGGATTTGCGAGTAGTTACTGGGGGCGCCCGGTGTTAAACTAATAGGTAGAGATCGTGAGTTTTTTAGTCGTTTCAAGTCCGGCTTGACGCTGCTAACAAACAGTTAAAAGCGACGTACCTCACGATTTTTAAAAGATGTATAAGGTATTGCAAATGGGAAAAAGTTATTTTTGTACTATTATCGACAAAAGTAGGAGACCAAAGCAAAGCCAGGGGGGGCTGCTGATAATACCTGCGGACTGGCGACATGACGCCGCGCTGTAAACGAGTGTGTAGGCTCGCTCGGCGGCGGCGGCGCTATCTGCACTTTTCTTACCTAATCTTGTCGTTGGGCGGCGGTGCTGATAAGTATATCATTAAAAGTCGGTAATCACTTACAATATACGCATAAATCGGGTCGAGTGACCTTACCATTGTACGATTCTCGGGTTCCTGAGCATAATGATCATGCTATCTACATACATACATATTATCAATATTATCATGCCTGTTTCCCATGGGTCCGTATTGGGTTGCATAAATTATAGGAGGCATAATTTAAAACTGCATAACTTTTTTGCCATACTCTTCGTTTCGCATAACGTTCAAACAGAATAAATCATTAGGCATACTTTATTTTCCCATAACTTCTTTTATAATAATGATATACCAGCATAAAATGTTCTCGCATATTTTTTTACAATAACGATTACTATCTATCTATCTATCTTCACGCTGTATCCCTGACGGAGTAGTCAGAGAGGACAGATCGCCAGACTTCACGATCCATGCATACTTCTTTCGCTTCTTGCAGATTCATCAATCGCTTCATGCACGTCTGGATATCCGAGTACTTTTGACTTTTCCGTTTTTGAGCAATCTGCTCACGTGGTCTTCATATGTAAGTCTTGATCTACCCTCACTCCTTCTACCCTTTACTTTCGCACAATCTATATTCTTCGTCAATCGTTCCTCACTCATTCGTTAGACGTGTCCAAACAAACGGTGCACGCCCTTTTTCAGCTTAACGCTGACACTTTCAATAAAACCTGCCATATTGCGTATCACGATGTTACGTATTCGGTCGGCCAAAGTTTTCCTTGCCGCCGCACAATTTTCGGAGTGATCGCATCTCCACACTACACCACATACTATTGACTATGCCAATGTGGAGTTAGAATGTCCGTGCGTTGTCCCAGGTCTGGGCGCCGCGCAGCGCGCGCTGGCGGCCAGCATGGACCAGTTCGAGTTCGCGTGCATCGGCGCCTCCATGACGGAAGACGAGCGCGTCATCTCGCGCTCCTTGCACCACTTCGCGCACCTCATCCGCACCATCGAGGACGAGCGGGACCGGATGGTAAGTACTGCGTATTCAAGCAACCCTTTTTTGTTATTGACGCGATAATGTAATTGCATTGCGATGGCCAAAATAAATCAACGATCGAACACAGATCCCGGGTTCTCCAATACGGCAACTCGGGTATGGGACGAATTTGATGCGGCACTATTACATATTCTTCAAGAGACATTTTGACGGTTTTGACAACCCGATAGGAAATTTCAATTACACGGTTCCTAACCTGGACGTAAAGCAGCTACCTCGTCGTAATTACATTACGCACGTCAATACATTAGCTGTTAGGTTCGACCATTGTTGCTAAAGGTGCTCGTTAGACTTGCCTGCCTTGACACTGCACTCTAAATATATCCATACACCGCCTGTATTACGTATTTCCGCCTTTAGAAACTGGTTTGTCACAAAGGTTATGCGCCGAGTATGGTACAGTATGGTACAGCTACCGGTAGGTACTATGGCTTCGGTTATAATGTACGCGTCCCGCCACCCACCACCTGCACCACACGTATCTTGCAGCTGTAATGAATTGTAAAACTAATAAACTATATTATAATATGTAATGATAGTGGTTAGAGGGATGTAGTGGGTTGGAAATATGTAACATACGAAGCCGTAGGGCTCTGCTAGTTAAGTACAATGATCGTCGGGAGCGAACTACTTGTCTCTGTCGCCTTGGCCGCGTGCGGTTAGTCAGCATTCACAAGCGCCATAAACCGTTATGTACGAGCACGACGCTCCAATTCGGAAGTTTTCCTTATGGAGAGAACCCGTCCTGATGGATGTTGTGAATGTATGGACCGTGACCATGACTAATGGCAGCGTCGTCTTCTCTGTTAGTCATTTGAATCAGTTTTCCTCTTGAACTTGTGAAGGCATACATTTTTTGGAAACCACTTAGCCGAATGTACTTGCGGCAGATGATATTATATGTATTGTTTTTATATTCAGCTCGCCAAAATGACGTCGGCCGCCTGATAGAATGACATATTGGCAGTGGCCGTCTAACGTGTTTACAAACAAGCTCAGGCGACCTTCAACGAATTACTTTCCATTTGTTGAAACTATCACTTTTACTGGCGCGCCGCGGGGTGAATGCTAAGAAGGCTGTCGATCGGCGTCGCAACTAGCCGGGTGACGTCACCGCTGAGACACGTCACACGTCGCCGTGCCACCGCAATGTGGACGCGGAGCGCGTCGTGTGTGTGACGGCGTCGGGCCGGGCTCACCAACTGGTCCGACCGGCGAGTGACTCACCGGTTCATGACCCTTGTAACACTAGCACCTAACGCGCAGATCTTAATTAACGCTCCCAGCTATTTTCCTTGTCACAGACGTCTCTCACTGCGTGGTGTTTGTAAAAATATCTATGCATTCCACGTGCTGTAACAGGAAGAGATGTACCTGTAAGATTGAAAGGACTGGTCCCCCAGAGCACCGAAGAATGGGGTATGCCACTCGACTAGCGCTGAGGGCTCTAACGCAAATATCAGGGTAGAGTTCAGTGCGCACTGAACGACACTGTCACTCACGAGACACTCAACAATATAATTTTACACTGACACTGATGTATACGTTACTGATCGGCACGTGTCGGCACTGTTGTGTGCGAATAGACCTTTATTCAGTCCGATATTGGATTACACCTGCACCCGAGAGGACTCCCGCATCGTAGGACCTAACGTATGAAGAACCTATAACCCTCTTAAAGGGTATACAGACGACAAGAGATGGACGAAGATTTCGTGAAGTACTAAAGTTGATGCGTGAGTAAAATTGGGACCGAGTATTGTATCTGTAGCGAGTTCAAAGATTGTTTGTTTTGCGTTGTTATCGGTGTGCTGGTTTCCGATCTCATACGTAGATGGACATGTTCCAGTAAGTATGTCAACTACACAGATAACGTTCAATGGAGACTGACAGACCAGGCTTGTGATATTGTGCACAGTGGCTCGCTGTACCGTCGCGCGTCGGGGAGGAACAGTGTGGCGCTAGCGCTCCCACCTGCGGGTACCTACCACTACCACCCCTTATAGCGTTTGTTATGACGGTTTCTACCAGGCGGTCAATACCTATCGTATCCTGATTCCTTCTAGATATAGGTACTTCTATTTAAGTGTAATGTAAGTAGTTTTGAAGCGTAGTCCATGCTAAACTCCCAACCCTGTTCCATGAGGGTACCTACTCCGGAGTAAGAGCCTTTTTTTCATTGCACATACAAGTACCTACTGTATAGGCGTTCATGTTGATGTTTCACGTCAATGCTAACTGTAACCGAACAGTTCATTGTATTTGTCGTTCCTTCTAATTGACTAGTATTTTCAGTTGCAATTAATCTCTGGTTTTCATTACGGTGACCCCTTTGTGTCTCCGAAACTCCGACAAGTCTATTATATATGTTATTCTCCGACATGAAGTCTCACATGAAAACAACATTTCTCACAGAGAAACATTTTGAGTTTGGTATGAAAAATAGAATTGATTAATATTATTTATCTATCCATATTATTATAAAATTGTATAATTAGATGTGACGGTAGATTCTACAGAATGTACCGTCACATGTAAGAAGATAAATAAAAAAATATTTGTAATCGACAAATTAAGGGATTCTGCACGATTAGCTTTCATTAAAACTATTTTCCACATACTTGATGGTTTTCAGTTATGCAGACACTCATATCGAGTTGCCTTCTTGAAAGAAAGAAAAATCTTTATTCATGTAGGTCACAAAGTAACACTTAAGAACGTCAAGAATATTCTCATAAATTTTTAATAAAGTGGAAAAAGACAATTCGATTCGAGACAGGGATTGAACCTGTGACCTTTGCCTAACCAGGGCAATGTTCTAGCCACCTGGACTACCCGAACCGTATAGAATCAAGTTGAAATTTTCCACCATATTTATATCTAAAAACATATATTTAAAAACTAATAAGGAGCAGGAGTTAAATGTCATGTGTAACGGTGATGTGTTCGAAGTATGTCATGGGCTAAGCCAGTAAGCACAGCTAGTATAGTTATACATATACTTAAAAGAATTAATTGGAATACCTATTAAAAATCCCCGTTGTGTGTAAGGGATCCCACTAAGATCTTCGAGACCAGCTAGCGGTGCACCTGATGACTAACGGACGAGGGTAAGACGCAGGCGCCCTTCCTTACGGGAGTGGGAGGTCGGGCGGCAGTCACCCCCGATGATAGACATAGCCTCCAAATGTAAGTATTGTTTGGAAGCAACTGGGACATATACGATGAAACTTATATAATAACCACCGAACCAAAAACAGCGCCAAGTTGCAGGTTTCCATGGCGTGTACATACCACCAACATAACAATACATTTAAAATAAACACAACATTTCGTATTAATCAGACTTAGATTTTAGTAACATCCCTTTGTGAAAGTTCTTGCACGCCTCATAAGCGAAGCGTTGAGGTGGGTACTACTGTCACTTCGCGCAAAACATCTGATTTTTCAAACTTACAATGTCTCTATTTATGATATATTGCACTTGTAAAATAATATATACACACACATATCAAGGAAAAACACAATTTTTAACAGTCATGATATTTTTGATGCCATTTTTGTTATTTAAACTAGTTAAAAAACTGTTTAAAAAAGTTCTGTCTTGGACGTCTGTATGTCTGTATGTGCGTATGTTAACACGATAACGACCGAAATACTTTACTAATCGAGTCTTCTTTTTCTCTTACGCTTCAGTATAATTAGGAATAGAACCCTTTCCATTTTCACGGTCTGATTCGATGTGGTTTAATTGTATTACCTTATTATCTTTACCTTATTTATTTCATAACCAAATATTTATTTTATATTTCATAAAAGTTTGTAAGCTGTAATATATGAAATTCTATTCGTGTGAGGCGTGTACTTTTGGGTTTTCCAATTTGTCTCTATTCGGGAGCTATGATGGCACAGACAGACAGATACACAGGTGAAACTGTAACTCTCCTCGTTCAAAATACCATTAAACGACATTAGAATCGGGCGCGGTGGGTTGGTGTGCTGTACAATAGTGTACAATACGTACGTTGCGGCCTCGCGTTCGCGTTCTGTGCAGTTGCACACACCGCGTTTGCGTACAGACTGCGAGGAATTCACGTTTCATCATCACGCGACACAAGTTTGTAACGAGCACAAATGGCAAAAGAAGAAACACAGGAACGTGTTAAGAGTCACGATTCAAAACGAAAATAGTGTCCAAAATGCTTTCATTTCAATGTTGTTAAACGCTACCTGGAATTAAGTATTTGTGTTTGTAGTCAACACACTCTGGAACTACTGAACCGATTTTAAAATTCTTTCATCATTAGATAGTAAGTTTATCAGAAGTAATATAGGCAATTTAAAGATTATGTTACTAACGAAAAGAGCGGAACAGTAATAATATATGTAAACGAAGTCGGTTCTTTATAACGATAGTAGCCTATCTGCCATCGTGTCGCTGATCTTGCACTCGAAGCCTTACAAATTTTATCACCATAGAACGAGTCCACGTGCCGCTCAGTGCCTTTACTAAAGTATGTGGAATCACCACTGCGACGCGACTACTGCGAACTGTTTCATTTTTCGTTTGACTGTCCTCATTAAGCAACATTTTAGTATGAACATATGGTAATGCAGCCTTTGAATTCAAATAGTTTAGAGCTATTGAAAGGGAAATGAAAAGTAACGCATAGTATAGGCAACACCTATAAAGCATGACCCGTTCGAGGACATTATATGCCGTCCACGACTCCACGTCCGCGGTGATTCAGCCCCTGTGCACGTGCGCACGTGCTCGACGTCTGCGCTACTTAACCGGCACGTACTGTACTCGTCACCTCTTATGTGGTATAAGCCGCTCGATCACTGTTTTGCTTATCCTAAAAAATGTAACCTAGTCTGTGTTTGATTAACGAACAGATCAAAGGTAAACGAGTGATGATCATGTTATTCGCTATTGTCTGTACGTTTTTTTTTATGTCAAAATTGTGCCGAATATGGCTGTTCCCAATACTGTGGTTCTAAAACGATTTGTTACATATTATAGTAGTACTGCTGTCACTGCTACTGCCGCAGTTCGTGCCGCCCTACACGAACGATACCAGCCACGATAGATAACCAGGCTGGTATCTCCTAATATATTTCGCCCAGTTTAACAATTATCATTGTTGTCAATAATTTCGTATTGTTGAGAGCTACTGAGATGCAAAAATGTTTTCTGTTAGTTCTGGAACCTAGAACCGAGCCTGATTTCTGGACCTTAGACACAAGACCTTCGACCATCCTAGATACTGGAGAGAAGGGATTAAATCAAAAGTGTTAGCTCTCTACAAAATGTACTTGCATAACTTTTATACATTGTCAGTAAAAAAGATGGACACGAGACTGGACCGAGTAAAAATTATTAGGAGAATTGATCCTGTAGGGACACACTGCTGACGCAGGAGTAGGCACTAGCACTCGTTATGCGCAACAGTCGTCTCCCCGTACACTATGGGTTAGGTCGTTTCATATTGTATTGTATAGTTATTTATGTATTATGTGTTACTGGTACCAGTCAGTAAATTATATATTTTATGAAGATATGGTTATGCACATTATTTCCTGCCATATAAGAAGACTCACATATGTAACCCCCACATTGGTGACCCCAGACAAAAGACATGGAACCTTACTGTACAACGTGGTTTGAAAGCACGCGTCGCTATTGCAGCAACGTGACCGGCGGATGCGACGCGTGGCGACCAAGAATGTACCTGGAGGTGAGTCCATGGGAGACGACTCGCCCTGTTCGTAGTGACTAACAGGGCCACCACCAGCCTAACTAGTGACCTAACCTAAGATGTGAGAAGTTTTATGTGTGATTATCTGCCAACAAGAGTGAATATCAAGTGACTACTCATTATGGCTGCATTGTTAGCGAAATGCTTGAGCGACCAAAGCAGACCACAGGAGACGAATACGAGTGACATGATATTTCCGGGACTGCGCATAAGTTGTTACTACTTGGGAGCTTGGCTTTTTCCGCCCAAGACGAACATGGCAGCATACCCGAGGATGAACATGGATGAGTGAAGGACAAGACGGTGGCACTCTATAGTATAGTGTACGTGTTGTAATGGTGCATCACACGTGGACGCGACGGCACATACCGCTTCGGTGTTGGATGGCGCAACCTACAGCATCCAGAGAAATATAGTCCATTGCTCATTGTTAACTATTGGTGAACTTTGCTGGCAGATACTCGATCGATACTAGAAAATATGTTTCTTCGTATATAACGCATCAACAGCGTCTTATGAAGAACAAACAGTGAAATTGTGAAACGAGTTTATTCACTTGTGTACCTAATATAACTACAATGTTTTGTGCCCTTAATATAAAGTGGCGTAATGATACAAGTATTCATATTTCATTCGATTGTTTAAAGTTCAACATAGGAACAGTCTGTTGGTGTATCGTTTATGTCGATTCAACATTCTTGAAGCCACTCAAGTAATTTGATACTGTGCGACGTGTAGTGCACTGTGTGATCAGCGTTTTATTTTATTAATTGTAATGATTGTTTTATTTTATTGATTGTGAACTTGATTTTATTTTGTATTTTTACTTGGTGTAATGTTTTTCTTTTTAAAGGGGTGAATGATGTAGGGACACACTGCTGACGCAGGAGTTTTATATAAGGAGGCACTAGCACTCGTTATGCGCAACAGTCGTCTCCCCGTACACTATGGGTGAGGTCGTTTCATATTGTACTGTATAGTTATTTATGTATTATGTGTTACTGGTACCAGTCAGTAAATTATATATATTTTATGAAGATATGGATATGCACATTATTTCGTGCCATATAAGAAGACCCACATATGTAACCCCCACAATCCTCAGGCATTACCTAACCGAGCCTCGGCGAATGGTGAATGGCGAAACGGCTTAAAAAGGTTTCATGTGTCACATTTGACGCGTTTGACTTTCATTTGACTTTTCAGCGTTCAGTTGCATCTAAGTATGGTTTTGTCAAGAGTCTGCGGGATTTTGCAACTTCGCTATTGTCTGTACTTATTGTACATTTGTAAAGTGCTGCTGTCAAAATTGCGATGAGGCGTCCTCGGTAACGGAGCTAAAACTAATAGTACATACATACATATTGCCACACCTTTATCCCCGAAGGGGTAGGCAGAGGCATATTGAACGCCCACGTTTCACCGTATGCATTTTTGTTCCACGTAACAGGTGGTGAGCCCATTGCCATGTTGAAATGGACAGGCACAGGCTGTGGTGACCTGCTGTTGAAATTTTTTTCGCCCATTTGGCATTCAACTTGGCTTAACGACTGCCATTTTATTGGCTACCGGGACCAACGGCTTAACGTGCCTTCCGAAGCACGGAACCAGTTCTAAATGGCTGAATAAATTTAATAAAATAAAATAAATTGTGTCTATTTTAGATGTTAAATTTCTAAGAAATTTTGAACCCGTTGCCTTTTTAGTGAGGTGGTAACAAAACGGCTAAAAGGTCTTATGTGCTAGACACTAATTAGCACGACCAATTAAAGTCCTGGTAGTCTCGGACTACAGGTACTAATAGTAATAATAGGTAATATTGTAGGACACTTTTTACACAGCGCCATTAGGTCAAACTCAGCTATAAGCTTGTACTATAGCATCTAGATACTTATATATTTGTAAATACAACATAGGACACATCCAACCTCCGATATCAACATTTGTGCATCACACAAATATTTTTACCGACCATGGAATCGAACCCGGGACCTCAGCGCGGCAGTCGCATACACATACACTAACACTGCGCCACTGAGGCAGTCATCATCATCGTCAAACTAAAACCAACCATACTGCATTTTTATAGGATTTCTGATATACCCTGCAGTGTATATCAGGATCTATATGGGTCGTTCTTTACGGCATATTTTAGTAAAAAGTAAAATAATTTTAGTAATCGGACTTATTAACATATTCGGTAAACTTCTTGAAAAATTAATCATTAACAGATTAACACACCACACTCATAAATCCGGAAACGATTGCACAAAACAGTACGGCTTCAAACCTCAAACTTCCACCACTCATGCAATCAGCACAGCCTTGAACATCATACACAAATACAAAACCAAAAGACAACAAGTAATAGCAATATCGTTAGACATAAAAACCGCATTTGATAACGCCTGGTGGCCGGCCATATTCTACAGACTTAAACAAATAAACTGCCCAAAAAACATATACCAAATCTTACAGAACTACACAGAAAACAGAACCGTAAACATAAACTTAGCTGATTCCACTGCACATAAGGAAATGACCAAAGGATGCGTACAAGGCTCTGTCTGCGGCCCCACTATGTGGAACCTGCTCCTGGAGTCACTTCTCAACACAGACTTACCAACCAACTGTCACATACAAGCATACGCAGATGACATCATACTCATCACCCACTCTAAAGAAATAAGCACACTCTCCAACATCACACAAGAAGCACTCGACACCATCATTACGTGGGGAAGAGATCACAAGCTCGAGTTTGGACACGACAAAACACAAGCCATCGCATTCACCAAAAAATCACGGAACACAACACTAACACTAAACGGTCACCAACTCTCATTCTCCCCGCAAATCAAATACTTAGGACTTATCATCGACAATAAACTAAAATTCATAAAACATGTTGAACACATCACCAACAAAACAAAAAACATTTACAACAAACTCACACGTTACATCAGACCCACATGGGGAATCAACCCAGAAAATGTACGCATAATATACCAGCATGTCATTCAACCAATAATCACCTATGCCTCTGCCATCTGGGCACCCACAGCTACCAAATACAAACACGTACACAACAAACTCCTGTCTCTACAACGCATATTCGCCATAAAAATAATTCAAGGTTTCAGAACGATTAGAAGAGCCACTGCCATCTCTCTCGCGAAACTCGCGCCACTACCTCACAAAATCCTTGAAATGGCAAACACTGAACACACCAAAATCACCGGACACTCTACATACCCTCACATCCCAAGACACATCCCAATTGAATCACCCGCACCTCCAGCACAGCAATTACACCCATCAACCAGAGAAGGAATATCCTTCAACCACATCTCAACCGAAGAAGAACACAACTCATTCCTCGCAACTACACAAAAAACCTGGTGCATATACACCGACGGAAGCAAACACAACGATAAAGTAGGAGCAGCATTCGTAGCAATACACAAAGATAACACAAACACAAAAACATACACCAAAAAATATAAACTACACGACCTCTGCTCACCCTTTCAAGCCGAACTCCTCGCCATTTCTAAAGCCACTGAATGGCTCGCGCACTCACCCAAACCTCACACCAACTATGCACACATTATCTCTGACTGCAAATCCGCCCTCCTCGAACTGTCCAACCCTAACACAACAAACCAATTAGCACTACAAACTCACAAAAATATTGCACTTACAAAAACACATAATCTAACACTCACCTTCCACTGGATCAAAAGTCATATTGGAATAGCGGGCAACGAACTTGCCGACGAAGCTGCCAAAGCTGCTGCTTACATACATCGGGGCCCCACATACACACACATTCCTATAAGCCATATTAAATACACAAACAGAAAACACACAAACGAGCAAACTGTTCAATACTACACCGAAGCCAGTCCACACACCCTCACACTTCTCCCTACATACGAACAATTAACTAAATTCATTAGCACATTCGGAACCGATTTCCAAACCACTCAAATTCTAACCGGCCATGGGTACCACAAAGAATACTTACACAGATTCAAAATCACCACCGATAATAAATGCCCATGTGACAATGACACACCACAATCCATCACACACCTCATCGAAAAATGCCCAAAATTTCACATCACACGATTCAATCACATCATGACAGCACACAACAGCAAACAACCCTACAACCTATCAGAAATAATCAAAAGACAAAGCACCACTGACACATACCGAGCTCATATACACAACATCATAAACCATCTAAAAGAATTCAACAACACTACACAACCAAATCACACGACTACACCATCATAGTTCATAACTGTACAGCTGGATATATCAGATAATGTAAATTACAATGAAGATGGAAAACAGTATTATTTTAGCAATTAAGATTGTATATTGTACTTGTTGTTTTAGCACGTAAGTGTTTAAAAAATATTAAGTAATATAACTATTTGTAAAATATATATAGTAAGTAAGATTGTAAAATGTTAGCAAGTAAGCCTGCAATACAATACGAAAAAAGAGACAAAACCAGGCTCTATTTTCCTACTTTTTGCCAATGTATAATGTAACCTAGACTGTAAATAGTAACAACATAATACAATCACACACACTCTCATGCCACACACCTTACGGCCCCTACACTCTTCCTAATCTCCACCACCCCACTCGTATTACACCTAACCCCTACCACATATATGTACCTCTGGCACCACCACCGCTTGAGAAAAGTCCGAGAGCATCCATTAGCCCGACTTATCTCAGATAATATTTCCCACAACCCTCTAACAAACAAATAAAAAAAAAAAAAGCCTATAGACGTTACAACGTTGCGATAATAAATTGTTGACATTTAGAGTTAGACTTTCATCACAAGTACTGGGTGTGCGCAGGTGGGGCGCGCGGACGAGCAGATCATCCAGCCGTTGGAGCGGTTCCGCAAGGAGCACATCGGCGCCGTCAAGGTAACGCCTGTCAAATGTCCTGCTGTTGTCATTGCACGTTGCACTCTTGTAGCTGCTAAAGTTGATGCTAATCCACCTCCATCCTCCACGATGCTCCACGCCTGTTTGCATGTTTGCAATTCTTAAGATCTTTAGCATCACTGATTATGAGGTCGCCGGTACACGCTTTCCTTAACATCAACCCAAGACATATTAGATTATTGCAGACTGTTAGTCTCCTCCGTTAGGATGCTAAATATCGTAAAAAGCAGAATCGTAATTGCATAAAGGGGGTTTGGATGTAAACGGAGAGAACACTTGGTAGGACGATTACTGTGATGGTGTGGTGAAATTAACAGACAGAAGTAAGTAGTTTTACCTTATGACTGTTTTGTTGTTAATGATCATAAATCACGGCAATACAACTGTACAGTATAGGTTGTAGGAACACGTACAGGAGCGGAGCGCCAGCTGCCGTATCATTATCTCGAAGCGCCGGCCTTCGCATCTGACTTCGATATGAAATAGAACACTTTCGTTTTGCATTGTAATTGTATATATACATGTCTGTACGGTACACACAGGGTGTACCCACAGGGATACAGCGTGAAGATAGTTTTTTTACCGGTAGGTAACAGTGCACTGTAGCGTCATAAGCATAATAGTTATTTGTGATGGATTCCGCCATTTGAACGTTTCCGATCAGTATACATAGTTTGCCGTTTTTAACTCGTGTTGATCTAATGGTCAAACCACTTTTTACCTGACTTAAAAAATGTCGTTTTGTTTACAATTCCAGGAGGGCAAGAAGAAGTTTGACAAAAAGACCGCCAAGTTCTGCCAGACGCAGGAGCGCACACTCTCGCTGTCCACCAAGAAGCCCGAGAGTGTGTTCCAAGAGGTACAGCTTATTAGAAACTTTTTGCCCGACTCATCCAGGACGTGGGTATAAATCAAAATACAATTTTGATATTTTACAATATTGTCACAAGGCGGCGCGTCCTTGTGACAATATTGCAAAGATAACAGGGGCCCTCGAGTTGACGGCCTAAAGTTCTAGCCTCAGTCAAGATTGTAAGAGGGTAGATATCTACGGTACGGAGGTTTGTTTCGAGTTTCCTTCCCTTCGCCACAAGCTTGTCTGTTAGTCAGCAGGTTCACCGCGCTGCGCTGGGCAGGCGAGCATGGTGCGGGTTCCATCGCCCTAGGGGCAGCAAGTACTCACTAGAGGACGAAAAATCTAAACTTAACAGCCACTTGTTTGGTTTTTATATTAATCCAATTGTTATTATATTAAGGACTAACTGACGCGCGCTACCTGGTCGGCGCCACGTAAAAGAAACAGACAAAGAAACAACTTTTGAAGTATCACATTTCTAATAACTAAGAACTGAATAAAATCTGAATACTTGTTGATGAGTTACCGTTGTATAATATTCACGCGGGTGAAGCTGCGGGAACTCAATACGAGTATACCGTATATACTCCACACCTCTAAACAGTTTCCAAATATTATTTAATATTTAAAACGTGATAAATATAATCTTTTATTCCCTATTTTACACCCTTAAGGGAAAAATGTTGGAAAATTCTGAAATACGTATTTATTTATTTTTAATGAGGAGTAGTTACACGAAGTTTTTTGTTGCTATCTTTGAAAATGAAGAATCCCCAAATAAACTAGAACTTCTATTTAACCCTCTTACAGGCAAAATTATGCAAAATCACGAAACACGTGTCCATTTATTTGCAACCAATAACACGTGCACGTAATTAAATATTCTTAACCTTGAAACTTTCATACAACTGCATCTTCCCTATTTTACCCCCTTAGGGGTGGAATTTTGAAAAATCCTTTCTTAAATTATAACGTACCCGAAAAATTTTAAGTTCCTATGTGTTAGGGGTTTCGGCTGGGCGTTGAGTCACACGTAATTTCATTAATGTAGATAGAATGAGAAAGAAATTAACAATCAGAGCTTGCTACATTTAAATGTGCAAAGAATTTCATTGTAACTGCTACAATGAAGTTCAGGATACTGATAGTGGTGGTGAGTTGTGTGTGTGGGTCGTCAGGCGGATGCGGCGCTGGACATGGCGGAGCGCGACTTCTGTCAGGCGTCGCTGGAGTACGTGTTCCAGCTGCAGGCGGTGCAGGAGCGCAAGAAGTTCGAGCTGGTGGAGACGCTGCTGGGCTTCGTGTTCGGCTGGTGGACCTTCCACCACACGGCGCACGACGTGCACGCCGACGCCGAGCCGCGCGTGCGCGACCTGCAGCTGCGCATTCAGCGGGTCAGTGCCGCCACACACACACACACACACACACACACACACACACACACACACACACACACACACACAGACAGACAGAGAGAGGCACACACACGCACGCGCACACACACACAGAGAGACACGCACACACGCGCGCGCACACACACACACACACACACACACACACACAAAGAAACAAAGAAGTCTGGTGGAGTGATATGGGGGTTGCTCAATTTTTTAAGAACAAGATTTTTTTATTGACCATAGGATTTATGGACGGTGGTGTCATCTCCTTTTCTTTTTTATTCTTTTACGTATAGAACATCAATTTGTCTGTCTCCCATAATCTCGCAAACCTCCTCAATTTTTTTTTTCCTCAATATTGTGTACAATATTTACTACAGCATACTTAAGGTTAGAGCTCACACTGTGAGATGATACCTGAGTAACTAATTGAATCGGGCGTTACATCCATCCATCGATCATCGATCCTAACGCACAACACCCGAGGACTTCTTCTTTTAGCGCGGTACGCATAGTTTTAGATGAGATACAATCTCTGGATTCGCGCCACCGTTACGGGACGCAGCTATAGTGAGTACATATACTCGTAGCAGACCGCGAACGCGTTTTTATAAATATATTTTTTGATAGCTAATTGGTAGATTTAATACCTTGCTACTAAATAATATAATCAACATCATCATCTAACGTTGATCCCGGTCTTCTACAGGTCTTATTAAATAATATTGTGTAATCAATTAAGACACTTTCAGTGTAGAATTTTTTTTCATCATCATTAACGTCGATCTCGGTCAGTTTTTGAAGTGAAAACTTCTTTGAGCGCGGTACGCATATATTTTACTTTAATTTAGTTTTCACTTTTGTCGGCACTCCCGTAGTGAAACCTGTTTTTTTTTGTAATTATTTTATGGCCTGGTTACTTAGACCTTTTCTGCCAAATCTTATTTGTATCATATTTCTTCGATCTTTGTTGTAATTTAGTCCTTTCCAGTCCTTTGTCGATGTCAAGTCCAGTCCTAGGTCCTGTGTCCTTGCCCCATTAATGTAGTAGAAGCGGTAAAGGGACTTTCAGTGAAGTTTGCGCGACTATATGTAAAATAGAATTTCACTGCGATGTATCTCTGTCTTTCACTATAGCACGCTTACACAACTTTTATGTCTAAGACACAACCATTTTGACACATAAAATATAGTTTTGGAAAATGATATACAGCAAGCGTCTGCTATTCGAGAACTACATGCGCAAGTCCTCACCTCCAGAGCGAAGCTAATAACACAAGCGGCACGGAAGATGACTGTCATGGTTGCTTGTGATTGGTATAAGTAAGACCATAAAGTTAGGTCCAGCAAGCGATAACACACTTGTTTCCGTGGTGCAGGAGCAGGTGCCGCGCGGCCCCCCGCGTGGAGCGGCGCCCCTCGCGTACGTCGCACTGCTCGGAGTGCCGTGTGACCCCCCATACACACCACTAATTTACTGCGTGCAATGTTTTTGTTTGCCTCGACCCACCTTGTGTTGTACCTGTAGCCTCTAGGGCGTTCACTGTGCACGATTGCGACTTCATAAGTACCTCAGTACGAACCGATCGCGAACAGCTTTGCGCTGTACACTGCTTGCTAGTACCTATAGCATTTTCTAATTATTTAGTTAATTATATTTCTAATAATAATGTCTAAACAAACGTTGGTAATTTGCTTGTGTGTTCCTGAACATAACGAATGCATTTTAGTTTCCTGTCATTCATGAGACTGCTCTCAAAGCTTTGCGAATTCCGGCAACGAGGAACCGCCGACGATTGGTTAGGAGCTATCAAAAATTACATTCCAGTCGTAGTTGTCCGAACACTGGACAAGTGCAGATTCAGATTTTTTTTATTAATTTATTTATTTAATTTATATTTATAGATATTTATATATTTATAGATTCATTTATTTACGAGAATGTAGGTGTTACAATGATGGTCTTATAATTACGAGGCCCCATGTACATTCTACCACTGTAGCATGGTGTGTAAATGTTGGTGCGAGTCGGAAACATTTTGTACTTATATAATAACTAGCTGAGTCCTCGGCGAATTCTGATTCCCTAGAGTGTCGAAACATACGGTTCTTTTGCGTCTTAATTTTATTTTCGTTAACTTAGAAGTAAAACTGTTTGTACTTTCATGGAAGCGTAGACCTGAATACATAGTTTTAATTTTAACTCGATATCTTCACGCTTTCTCGAAATAAAGGTCTAGACAGGCGGACAAACAACAAAGCGATAAGGGTTCCGTTTTTTTTCCCTTTTGTTGTACGGATCCGTGCTTCGGAGGACACGTTAAGCCGTTGGTCCCGTTTGCCAGTAAAATGCCGTCTTTAAGCCTGGTTGAAGTCCTTGAAAAATTTCAACAGCAGGTCGCCACAGCCTGCGCCTGTCCATTTCAACACGGCAATAGGCTCACCACCTGTTTCGTGGGACAAAAATGCATACGGTGAAATGTGGGCGTTTAGTATGCCTCTGCCTACCCCTTCGGGGATAAAAGCGTGACAATATGTATGTTGTTGTACGGAACCCGAAAAACCACAAAACACCGCTTACTTCAAAAGAAAAACAATTATTTATATCTGGTTACATACAAAATAATCATAGAAACCGTAAGCAAAGGAGCACGCCATGCGGACATTAGTGCCGCCGCGACGCGACGTGCTCAACAATCAACCGTACATATAATACACGACTTACGAAGGTTTCAATTTAGTTTTTAATTTGGCTCTAACTAAACAACTTAAAAGTAAATTTATTAGTAATTTAGGTACGCGTGCGTTTTTAGTATAACTGTTTGCAAACTGTGTAACTGGAAATATTGACTGTTAAGTACAGATAGTCTTCACAGATAAATGAATCTGTTTATAATTAATAATGAAATAGGCTTGGGTATATAGGAACATTTGGTATTATCTTGTGGGTCGTTGTATGTCGATGCAGAGGTAACAATGCAGCGGTCGAGGTGTCGACCCGGGAACCTGTTGCACTCCATACATTAGTTGCCGCTTAAGGGCCGTCGCAAGCGTCCATAAAACTCGGCATAAACATTGAGAAGCTCGTAACTACGGAACTCGTAACTAAAACGAATATTTTGTAAATTTGTCTTATTTTTCACAATATATTATGTGGTGTGCGCGCATACAACTAGGAATCAGTGTCACTCTGGCCCTGCAGACCCTTTACTCTACATATGTCACTAGTCAGTGTCACTCTGGCCTTGCAGACCCTTTACTCTACATATGTCACTAATCAGTGTCACTCTGGCCTTGCAGACCCTTTACTCTACATATGTCACTAATCAGTGTCACTCTGGCCTTGCAGACCCTTTACTCTACATATGTCACTAGTCAGTGTCACTCTGGCCTTGCAGACCCTTTACTCTACATATGTCACTAGTCAGTGTCACTCTGGCCTCGCAGACCCTTTACTCTACATATGTCACTAGTCAGTGTCACTCTGGCCTTGCAGACCCTTTACTCTACATATGTCACTAGTCAGTGTCACTCTGGCCTTGCAGACCCTTTACTCTACATATGTCACTAGTCAGTGTCACTCTGGCCTTGCAGAACCTTTACTCTACATATGTCACTAGTCAGTGTCACTCTGGCCTTGCAGACCCTTTACTCTACATATGTCACTAGTCAGTGTCACTCTGGCCTTGCAGACCCTTTACTCTACATATGTCACTAGTCAGTGTCACTCTGGCCTTGCAGACCCTTTACTCTACATATGTCACTAGTCAGTGTCACTCTGGCCTTGCAGACCCTTTACTCTACATATGTCACTAATCAATGTCACTCTGGCCTTGCAGACCCTTTACTCTACATATGTCACTAATCAGTGTCACTCTGGCCTTGCAGACCCTTTACTCTACATATGTCACTAGTCAGTATCACTCTGGCCTTGCAGACCCTTAACTCTACATATGTCACTAATTCCGTTTTTATTTCATTATTTTTCTGTAACTTAGATGTAGTTTTTAATAAGTTATTCTATGCATACAGTGTCCATTGTTTTTAGGACATTCAGCCAGTCAAGGTTTTTATTAAAAACTATTGTTATTATTTGTAAGTTTGCTGTTTTGTCCTGTAAATGGATCTAAAATAAAAAAAAAAAAACAGTAATTACTGTAATGTATGGCAGGCAACGTGACTGACCGCGTGTGCTATTTTCTCCTACAGTCGGACGTAAACTGAGCACGCGGTATTATTAATTTCGTTATTAGGGAGCGAGCAACATTCCTTGTTGTATTCATGCGCGCTATATCCGGGCAGAGGCACAAGGGTTGTCAGCTTCGACACCAGGGTCGAACACAAATTACAGCTCCTCTCAACCAAGTTTAAAAGTGGACATATTGATTGCAACCAGAATTTTACGCTAAGAGACTTTAATATGCCATTATATGATTTTAAACTTACATGGTCATTACAAATCAAATTACTAATATTAACGGGATATTTACCATGTTTTATTGTATTATTGAGTTTCCGATATTTCGGCACTGTTGCAAGCTCCATGATCACGGATGTACTGAAGAGCTAATATGCCATATTTAACATTCCATCATTTTTTAAAACACCCTTTGAAAGTCAACTCTCATTTCAAAATGTGTTTGAAAGTGGCGTAATCGCAAAGAAGTGACGGGGCTTGTGCGCGTGTGTTGTATGTGTGTGTGTCTGTGTGTGATCACCTGAAGCATGTCGTGTGAATGTGTGTGTGCGCGTGTGCAGCACTAACAGTTAACAGTGTGGTGTGGTGTGTGTGCGCAGACGCAGAGCAACTTCGAAGAGACCAGTAAGCAGACCGAGTCGCTCATGAAGAAGATGATGGAGGTACGACAAATGGTAGGTGCCTTGTACTATTTGAACTCGGTTTTATCGCGCGCAGCTTAGGGGCATGATGCTTGTTCAATGTGTTATATGAGGAACGGTTCGGTGTCACAACTTGTGCACGCACTGGCTGAGATGCTGGCCTGGCAGGTACAAGAAAGGGGTCTTGCACCTGCCCGGCCACAGTTTCTCACACCAAAAGTTTCGGGACGAGTGAAACGTGTAACATGCGTAAAACCTGTTACATCTAAAGTGTTAGATGTGGTGAGCGGAGCTAAGCTGCGGTTTGTGATTGCAGACCAAAGAAGAAGAGAGCTCGGAGGAGGCGCGCGTCGGCGGCTCGCGCTCCGGCTACCTGTTCCTCATGGAGAAGAGTCAGTAATACTTTCTACTCATTTCTTGCTATCAGCGCGAACGATACCTATAGCGACATCTTCCAGTCGGTACTCCCTCTCTTCTCAGAACTTTTTTTGTCCGAAAAACGTTACCCATAACACATTAGCTATGAACTTCAGTATCTGTAATATTTAAAAGTTCTAAATTCTGTAATGTAAAAAATTATAATATCGAGTACTATAATAATTAAATGTACTTATTTTGCACGAAATAAATCAAATATTCTAAGTAATGTTTTAGAATTCTGACAATCATGTTCATTTACAATAAAATGAGTCATATTTTATATGCACATCAAAAAACTATCATTCGTCAGAAGAACGCCCACAATAAATGATGAGCAACAGTATCCAAACTAGTATCATTAGTTAGGGAAAAATATGAAATTTCAATTGCCAAAGTTTCAGTTTTATTGACAATGGCATTCTCATGAAATATGACCCCGAACTTTTTAGGTTATGTTGTTCGTGAAATATTTTCAATTCACCTATCAATCCAGATATCATCGGATGAAGAAACATAGCACTTTATATAAACTCTCACTCATATAACTAGCATTAAACATTAATTTACATTACTACGGAGGCAAATAAAGTTACAGAATATACAAATAGAGGCCAAAAATCCAACAAATAACAGAATAGTATTGTACAAAGCATAGATCGATTGTTGTTTGTTAGTTGTCTTCGCCCATCTTGGGCAGGCAAAGAACTTTGTCCATACAGCCTTGTCTTTAAAGTTTATATTTTCTTATTATTTAATTTTAGTTATGTCTAATCCTTTGTAGATGTCGAGTCCTGAGGTTTTATCTATTGACATTTACACTTTGACACATGTGACATTAGACATTGAATTGAATCAGATCTTTTTATCAATTTCTCGGCGAAATGTATGAAGTTGATAAAATAACTTTTTTTTACGTTTTTTTGCCACTGATAATTAAAACTTTCTTGTGTTGTGGAATAAACATAAAATAACTATTTTTACAGTACTTGTTGTCTCTGTACTTTGTGGGCCCAATAGTGGGCATTCTCCTTTACTTTACATCCAAACAAACCTTTCATTTTACATAAATTGATTGTTTATGGCATGTGATATTTTGTAACATTATGTTTGGACAAAGTATCATGCGGACTAAACAGAAACTTTAGATTATAGACAAAAAGGTACCTTAGTCACATTTGCAACTATAATCACCTCCGTGCTTCCATCTATTTGCATATCGATCATATAATATTATGAAATAACTGAGTCCAGAGCCCGAGTAGTGCAAGGCTAGCTAGATATAACGCTAACGCTCGTGTGTTTATGCGCAGAAGCGTTCGGCACCACCACGTGGAGCAAGCACTACTGCACCTACGAGAAGGGTCCGCGCCAGCTCACGCTCACGCCCTACAACCAGATCAACGTCAAGACGGTGAGTGTACACCACACACCACACACTAGACACACTGACTTGTCAATCCACAACCCAGCCGGGGTCTGTCACTGTTATTATCACATCCCTTGCTGTAGGCACAAGTCATAATTAATCATTACAGATCGATCAACTCAATCAAGTTCTCGATAAATCAAAAGAAATTAATTTTAATTCATAAATGAATTAGAGGACGAAGCGCCGACGATCGCACCCTCCTCATTTATTATCGTATTCCCACGGATGTGTTGTCCCGTTGAAATAAGATATTTATGATATTGTATCTGTAATATTTTTTTTCTGTGATAAAAGTGGTTCACTAGACTAGAATTAAAATAGCTGTCATTTAAATCTTGATCTGATGCCATTGATTTCTTGCTAAGTAATAATAACAATAATTTATTCATTCAAAGTGACAAATTAATTTATTTATTTATTGTTTATTTATTTATTTATTAATAGTAATAATAGCAATAATTTATTTATTCAATGACGAGTTTTGTTTATTATTCGCATGTATATTGAAATACGTCATATGACACACGCGGCTTTCTTACACTCGCTTATATCGCTATAATGAACTCAGTCAACTTAACAAACTGTATCATTATAAATTATTGAATTTTTCTTACGTAGTACATATCAGACAAATGGCAAAACTTTTGTTATTAAACAAAAAAGTCATTGATTTCTCAAATGCTAATATATCTTATATATAAAATAAATTATTTAAATTTCAATATATAAATTCGAAAAAGGACATATTGCTTATACTTTTTGATGTGTGTGTATTCATTTAAACATATTCATCAGTCTCCTAGATCCTATGGAGTAAGTTAATATTAGTTCATTAAAAAAAATGTTTCGATATTCACACTTCTGAGTGTATTTTTTTCTGTTTTTTATATATTAGAACATTTGTCGCGTCCTCGACGTTTGTGATGTTTCTTGGGTAGTGGGTAGCATAATGTGGGACTCTGAGCCCAGAAGGCCATACTACCAATGAAACCACCACGGTGTGACCGCCTCGCCTCAATCTAGCCCCTGGATAGAAAGAGGTTAAGTCCCTGCGACTCGTCAAATAGTCTAGTCAACAATTCTAAAAACGTGACAAATAGTGATAAAGGTTCTAAAAATATGAGCGATAGCTCATTCGATTCGGAATCACCTCTAGAAAAATGTATTTGAATGAATTTGGTGCAGGTAAAAAATTGCAAGTGTTATTAACAAAATAAGAATTTAGTTTTACGTCAATAACTCAAAAAATATTAATATTTAAGCAGTTTTAAAAAAAAGCTCCTTAAAGAGGAGGAAATTTCCGATAAAAAAGTCCCAGCTCCCGGAATTCTATCTCTATTATTTATAATTTTAATTTGACGTTGAAAATAGGGAAATGTTATCACATTTTTACACTCTGGTTTGTTTATATTTGAACGACATGAGTTTCAAGTTGTCAAAACTGTCGTATCGAGTTATTGACGAACGTGAACCTGGCACCCTACAATTTTTTTACGCATTATTGAAGAGCTTGGTATGTAGTAGATTGTAGTATAAAAAAATTGTTTATAGTTGAACCGAAACAATAATATGGGTTACCCAAAAATAGCCATTCCCCGGATTTGGAAAAAATCAACTTGAGAGAACGTTTTGGAGTCATTTCAACCGAATTACTCAGGTTCTGTTCTACTGCAATCGGAAATTCCTTCACTACACACCTCAAAGAGCATCTCTGAGTCATTTTTGACGTTTGTAGTAGTCGTTTAGTTTTCACAAGCGGAGTAATTCACTCGAAATCACTTCAAAACGTCTTTTATCTCAACTTCATATCTTCTACTCGGGTTCTGTGATACTACACATGAAATGCCTTTCACTTCAAACCTAAAATTTGTCAAAGGGTTCAATAACTAGTAAGTGTCGGAAAAAAAATATATAAAAAGAAATTAAACAAATAACTACAAACGGACATTCGTTTTTTAAAAACTTATGGGCGGCTTAAAAATTTCAACAGCAGGTAGCCACAACCTGCGTCTGTCTATTTCAACACGGAAATGGGCTCACCACCTATTACGTGGGACAGGAATGCACACGGTGAAAAGTGGGCATATAATATGCCTCTGCCACCCCTTCGGGGATAAGGCGTGATGGATATTTATTTATTTTATTTATTCGCCAGTAAGTATTGTTAAAAAAAGTATTATATTCGTAAGAATCACACCGCGACTGAGGTGCCGGTATCGATTCCCGGGTCGGAAATAATATTTGTGTGATCCACAAATGTATGTTTCCGAGTTTGGGTGTTTCCTATCCTTAGATTATATAAACACCCAGATACCGCGTCCAGTACAACGCGTGTCGTCAACGTTGCTGCCACTTTTTTAGCCATGTGTGGGTAAGCCACGCCCGGCGCGAGTATATTACGTACGCCGTTGCGTTTGTGTGCGTCACGTGTGCGCCAATGACCGTATTGCGTCGCGATGACTCAATATGGTCATTGGCGGGTGGATTCACCGACATACCCGAAGTAGTGTATATTTTTTGGCTGCATTTTCGTCGCGCGCATTAGTATACTGGATGTTTATATAATCTAAGTTCCTATCTATAATATTTTATTTTCAAATTTTTATTTATCAGTCGTCTGGATCCCGTAACACAAGCTTATATTATCATACCTTGGGCTAGACCGCGGTGTGTAAAAAAAGTCCCACAATATTATTTATTATTTTTATTTAAATAAGACAATTATTCATGGTATAGACGTTATAGTATAGTTTCGTTTTTTAGCAAATACAATTTAGTCGAAATCATTACAATAAAATCGAGTTTGATAAAAAAAGGATAAAAGCTAGTTTTACGGATTTAAAAAACGTTTGACGTTAGAGAAAATAAAGTAATGTAGCCTGTTCGCGTCCACCACCCAGATTGCGTCCAAAAGATCGGACATCCCTCAAAACAGTGGGAAATAACCACACCGAATCACTAACAAAAATGAACGGTATTTCTATAAAAGCTTAGATATGTGGTAGGTATATTCATATAAATAAAAGCTTTGTGCGCCTTACCACCATTACGTAGAAAATGTCGATACCAGATGTATCGATGTTAATGTAAGGGACAAACCACAGTTTTTAGGAGAACCTAGAAACGATTATATTATTTTAAATCTGTTTACTGTTTGGTCTAATTTTGATCGCGTCAAGAGCAAAATTTCTTAGAATTTTCTCTTCTTTCATGCTATAAATGCAAAATTTAGGAATATCTAGTGGTTTAAGAAATAGCATGTCCCTTACATTAAAACCATAAGTTTAGCTGTACCTTACATTACTGCTTTTTATATACAATGTGTTAGGAAAACCCTGTTCGACCCGAAAGGGGCACATAGGCACTTCAATGACATAACCAAAAATTTATTAAAATTCATATTATTTATAAGTATTAAATAGTTATCATTTTTTTAAATGCGTGTTTTTAGTATCAGAATTAGTTCAATTTCCTTAAAATATAGCAAATTTTCAAAAACTGACAACGCCTTTGTTGGCATGCGGCGATGAGTGTATGTGATATCAAAAGAAACCGCCGGCAGGTGTAAGCTGTCCTTTTGACCTTGCATTTCCAAAAGCACTTTCCCTGTGTTGCGATGTAAGCTATCACATTATATTAATTTATAATTTATTTTATTCGGGATAAATTTTTGGGGTAAATTTTTTTGGGTAATTTCTAAAAAGGATTACACAAATAAAATCACATCTCGATACCTACCAATACCTTCACGGATCGGACAGGGTTTTCTTACAGATTGTATATAAACCAGTGAGCGTAGTGTAAGCAGCACAAGATATAGAAAATACACGTATTTTTATTGTAAATGAAATTCACGAATTTACGATTTGATGTAATTTCAGATCATCAACTAAAATTTATAGTATTTTACGGGAAACTAATTCTTTGCATGATTACTTATTTATCAATCAAGGGCAAGGCCCCAAGTGTAACAGAGTAAATCTATATCGATTGCCCTGGGCCCCAACTTGAACACCGTGATAGGGTGGCAAGTTAAGTGACTAAACTTCTACAACTGTACTTGTAGGACACATAGCTTATGACAATGAGCCAAAGTGCAGAGACTCAAGAGGAAAGGTGTACAGTTACACCTTTACCTTACAGCCTACTCTGGATGTACAGGTGTTGTTATCGTGTTGCGACATTACATCGCGACTGTTGTATGGAAGCCTACTGCTATCAAACTCTGACAGCAGCGAGGTCTCCATAAGTGACTATGAAGATGTGGACAGTATCTGCTCCACTGCCTACAGGTCGTCGCGGCTGAAGGGAAAATCCGTTCAAAATCTTAAGAAGTGTTGCATACTCGATCATAAAGCATCTGCACAAACTGAGAGACATCTGCACAGATCCGCACAAAATCGGTTGAAGTCGCTCGTCTGCAACGTGAACTGCAGATCGCCGCCTTCGACTACGTGTGATGAAGTTATATTCCTCATCAACACCCGCATCAACCGTATTGGTGACTTTTTGTTGCTAGAGCTAGATTATTGTTTGAGTACAAGACATCCAAAAAGCTCGGAGTGCTCAACAGGGCGCGGCAGTACTTTACTGCAGAGAAAACACTGATCCTCTATAAGTCGCAAGTGCGGCCGCACATGGATTACTGCTGTCACCTTTGGGCTGGAGCACCTGAATACAAGCTTCGACCTTTTGACTCGGTAGAAGGGCGTGAAATGAGGATTGTCAACGATCCTTTACTAGCGGGCGGTGTCGAGCTCGCGTCGGCGGCGTCGCGTGTCAGGAGGGACTTTGCCTCCTTATGCGTGTTCTATCGCCTGTACAACGGTCTGTGCTCTGAGGAGTTGTTTGTGTTTTTTTGTGTTCACCCTCACACTTTGCGTCCGGAGCGCACGCACACGGTTAGGTCCGATAGAGGCTTTATTCCGCGTACGCTTGGATTGTGGAATGAACTCCCTGCCTGGGTTTTCCCGAACGTCTACAGTATGGGGTTCTTTAACAGGGGTCTTAGAAGATTTATAAAGGGTCGGCAGCGCGAGTGCTGCACCTCCGGTGTTGCAAACGTCCATAGGCTACGGTGATCACATTCCATCAGGTGGGCCGCACGCTTGTCTGCCAACTCAGTTGTATTAAAAAAACAAAAAGAGCCGCGACTGCACCTGCCCTAAGCGGCCGAGCAACGTGCGTAGCGTCACCTATTCTGCTGGTGGCGCTTCTCCCATCACTAGCTTCGCTGGCTACTCAAAAGCCGAGCGCTCCGCGGTCGCGTGACCTATTAGGCTACCGCACTTTAATGGCGTTGTGTTTTCCATTGCCGACTCCACTGCACTGGCTTTGTCACTTTCGCCACTGATACATACTTCTCAGCCGCTACGCGTTTCCCTGCTGTCACGCGCTACGCAGCCTCCTCCCTCTAAGCTGCATTCATCTCCAACCCTTTGTTTTTTTCTCCAAACAGAAGCCATTCCCGTAACCATTCCTGTGGCTTCCTCCCCTTTCTTATGTGAGTACTTAGGGGAGGAAGCGGAGAAGTAAAAAAAATAGAGGAGCACTGTTGCGCTTGAGGCGCTCGTCGTCCCTTACTCCTCAACCCGAGACAAACGAGTAGAGTATGGTGGTTGGGCGCCCGAAAAAGACTTCAGTAGCAAAACTGTTGGCACTAAAGACAGCATCGGCAGCTACCACGTCTGCCGTTGGTAGGGGCGCCCGAAATTTCACGGCATCGCTCAAATAGGTAGTGTTAACGCAGCAGAGGGACGCGATGAAGCGTGGCATGTTGTACGCCTGACTGAAGCCAAAAGATCAGTGACGCTGCCACGAAAGAAAAGGTTGTATTTAATGTAGGAGGAAGCGCTATCACTTGCATGAAAGTAAGGAAGATGGTCCAACCACCAGGAAGTAGAGGTGTTATATTAGGGTGACATTTTCATATTCCTCTTACTGAATATGTTCATTAAGTGATATTAGAATACCATACCTATTACTGGGTATTAGTCAAATAATAGGTTAGCTTTTTTTAATAGCTATTAACATTGTTGTACGAAGTACTTATTTTAATCGATGTGTTGTAACTATTACCACAGAATAAATAATAGTACTATTACCTCAGCTTTAAGAGAGAAGTCTTACTATTAACGTGACGCCTTTGCAATCCAATATGGCCGCCGCGCCGTTTCTATAAATTTTTATGTTGGGTATCGTATATGGGGTTTTTTGGTATGCTGAGTACGAATATCGTGTTAATTTTGCAATCCAATATGGCCGCCGCGCCCGTTTTATAAATTTTCATGTTGGGTACCGTATAAGGGGTTTTTTGGTATGCTGAGTACGAATATCATGTTAATTTTGCAATCCAATATGGCCGCCACGCCGTGGGTATAAAATATCATCTTGGGTATCGTATAAGGGGTTTTTTGGTATGCTGAAAACGAATATCGTGTTAATTTTGCAATCCAATATCGCCGCCGCGACGTGGTTGTAAAATTCAATGTAGGGTATTGTATATGCTGAGTATGAATTTCGTGTTAATTATGCAATCCAATATGGCCACCGCGCCGTTTTTATAAATTTTCATGCTGCGTATCGCAAAAGGGATTTTTTGGTTTGCTGAATACGAATTTTGTGTTAATTGTGCAGTTTTATCGCATAAGAGTATTATGCTATGCGGAGAACAAATGTGATATAATAATCGGCGCGGATGCCATATTGAATTGCAAAATTAAAAACATGAAAGTAGTACTCAGTATACTAAGAAACCCCTTATACGATACCCAACATGAAAATTTATACCAGTGGCGCGGCGGCCATATTTGATTGCAAAATTAACACGAAATTCGTACTCAGCATACCAAAAAACCCCTTATACGATACCCAACAATAAATTTTATAAAATTTTACTTGCAACGAGTTCAAAAATCACACTAACTAAACCAATAATACAAGAACAATGCATAATAATAATAATAGAAACTGAAATCCGCATAATTCGTATTAGTATAAATAAAAATATTAGATAATATTCAAATATATCACAGGTAATTCCAAATACATCATAATAGTAATAGAAACTAATATCCGCATAATTCGTATTAGTGTAAATAAAAATATTCGATAATATTTATGTACTCGTATATCACAGGTAATTCCAAATACATTACGGAATCAAACGCTTTATGAAACACGAATCGTATTGTTGTCTTTTTTACTCACGTGGCCTCGACACGTTGCTATGCAACAAACTAATATCTGGTAACCTATTAAATGAAATTCGTTTACCTATTATGAATACATGTGGCTTGTATTATAATATTTATACCTATTAAGAATATATTCGTTACATCACTACCAGAAAGGTGGTCGTGCCTATGCACCCTGCTGGGTAAAGTGTTCAGTCGCAGTGGCCAAGAGATTGGTGAATGATAAGACCGTCGGGTGGGCCCACATTAGTGGTATCCCCATCGAGTCCAGATTGCAGCAGTGCTCCACCGCCTGGAGTTGGAGCACGTTGAGGCCAGTTTTACTGCGGGAGTAGACCTCCACTTACAGATTACGCTCAACGTGCGTGTCTTTGGTCATTTGTATTCATTTTATTATTATTAAAAAGTATTTAGTTATTCAATTAGTAATAGTAACGGTTATTTACGCTAATGCAAGAATTCGAAATTCTAGCAACTACCTTTTAAACAGGTAACGTAAAGCAAATATGGATTTGTTACATAATAAGCATATTAAAGTAAGCAGCAACGACAAAGTTAGTTTGGTAAAAAATATCGAACGTGAATGAAGGTAAGGAACATGTTATTTAAATTACAGATTCGAAATTTAAGGTAAAGGTTTAAATTATTTTGTACGATGAATTACTTTATAGATAGTTAGTTAGTTCAAACCAGCCATCAAATCTCTGGTTAAACACTATTTGAATTGCACCATTCTCACAATGGGTTCGATTCCCACCCAGGATAAACTTTGTGTGATGAGCACGATGGTTTATTCTGTGTCTGGGTGTTATTTATCTATAATATGTATGTATTTTTTTAATACATATTTTTTTTTAATTTATGGTGTAAGGGGCCCCACCAAGATCTTCGGGGCCCAAGTCAACCTCCCGTGCTAGTGCGTGCACCTGCTGACTAACGGACGAGGCTCTGGCGCTGGCTTTCCCCTCTGGGGTTGGGAGGTCTGAGAGCGTCTCTCCCATAAAAGCCACCCGCCGAAACAAAAAAAATAATGAACAGTCAGAAAAGGAATGCTGCTAGGGATAGGGCGCCGCTGCAAAACGGCGCGCAGGAGCCCCGCCCGACTCCTGTGGCAAGTGGGCTAGGGCTGCCGTGTGTCGGGCCAGCACGGCTAAAGAAGCCCGAATCCGCTTCGCATCTTGGAACATTGGCACGCTGACTGGGCGTGCGGTAGAGTTGGCCGAAGTATTCTCCAGGCGGAGGGTGGACGTGGCGTTCCTGCAGGATACTCGGCGGAAGGGCAACAGAGCCCGGGCCTTGCAGAACGGCTATAAGCTGTATTACACGGGTGCGCCTGGTGGGGAGAACGGGGTGGCCGTTGTGCTCTCCGAGGGGCTGCAGAGTGGCATCTTGGAGGTGAAACGCTGTAGCGACCGGCTTATGATCGTGAGGGTGCTTATCGATGGGATTATTACCCACCTGATAAGTGCCTACGCGCCACAGGCCGGTTGAAGCGACGCCGATAAGATGTCGTTTTGGGGTCAACTCGAGGGAGTGCTTCGGAGCATTCCGTTGTTACAGGGAATCGTTTTGGGCGGCGACCTAAACGGTCATGTGGGTGAGAGGTGTGAGGAGTTTGAGCGTGTTCATGGTGGTTTTGGATACGGCACCCGCAACGCTGAAGGAGAAACTATCCTCAGAACGTGTGCGGCTGCCGATCTGGCCATTGTGAACACGTATTTCAAAAAGAAATCCGAACATCTCATCACCTACAAGAGCGGGAGGCGTACAACTCAAATCGATTTCCTACTCACTAGGCGACACAGCATCGGAAAGGTGGCCAACTGCAAGGTCATACCCGGTGAGAGTCTTACTGCACAACACCGTCTCCTTGTCATGGACCTCTGCGTGAAGCCCAAAGGCAAACGCATCGAGCGTGCCAGCGCCGCATCAGATGGTGGCTGCTTGATGAAACTAGGTCCCAGGAGTTCGTCTCAGCTGTCGGTGACAAGTGCACCGACACTGAAGGCGAACCAGTTCAAGATTACTGGGACAAAGTTCAGGCGGCCATCCTTGGAGCGGCGAAGGTGGTGCTCGGTGTGTCTAAGGGTGGACGCAAATGTGACAAGGAAACTTGGTGGTGGAACGACGCAGTCCAGAGGGAGACTAGGGAGAAGAAAGCCCTCTTTAAAAAGTGGCAAGCGACCGGATCTCCTGAAGACCGCGACGCGTACAGGGCTGCCAAGCGCGCCACAAAGAGAGCTGTAGCCAGAGCCAGACGTGACCACTTACAACCTCTGTATGTTAAGCTGGAATCGTCTGAGGGGCAGAAGCTCATCTATAAGCTGGCGCGCTCCAGGGTCAAAGCGGCACAGGATATATCCAAGTGTCGCTGTGTAAAAGACCAAGAGGGCAACCTGTTAAGCGAAGACCTCGCGGTAAAGGAGAGATGGCGCTCGTACTTCCACGAGTTGCTTAATAAACAGCACAAAGAGGTGCAGCCTCCGGACCTCCCTCCGAATCAGGGACTAGTGCCACCGGTAACGCCTGGAGAAGTCCTGACTGCACTTCGCCGCATGAAGAATCGGAAAGCTGTCGGACCCGATGGAGTCCCCATCGAAGCCTGGAAGGCGATGGGTCCTCGCGGTGTTAAAAGGTTTAACCTTAAAAAGGTTTACTAAGATGCCCCTTAGTAAACCTTTTTAACCGCATACTCCTCAGCGGGCAGATCCCAAACCAATGGAGACTGAGTATTATTACCCCAGTCTTCAAAGGTAAGGGGTCAGTGCAGGAGTGCGGGAGCTACCGCGGTATTAAGGTGATGTCCCACACCATGAAGATCTTCGAGAGGATTATAGACTCTCGGATCCGGCAGGAGTGTACTCTCTCGGAGTGTCAATATGGGTTTCGCCCTGGTCATGGGACCACGGACCCTGTTTTTGCCCTGAGGGTTGTCGCAGAGAAATACAGGTCGAAGAACACGCCTCTGCACTGTTTGTTTCTAGACATGCAGAAGGCCTTCGACTGTGTTCCTCGTGCGATGATCTGGTGGGCACTGCGGTCCAAAGGGGTTCCAGAGGTCTATATTGACACTATCCGGGACATGTACTGTGACTCCGACTCAATGGTTCGGACTGCTGTTGGCGACACGAAACCCTTCCCCATCACCGTCGGGGTACACCAGGGTTCTGTCCTTAGTCCGCTTCTGTTCAGTGTAATATTAGACGAATTGTCGGACAGCATCAGAAACCCGCATGAGCAGCCTCCATGGTTGCTCATGTATGCTGACGATATTGCGCTGGCAGACGCGGACAGGGGCAGATTGGTGCGACGTGTAAAGGCGTGGGAGGAGACGCTTGAGAACGGCGGTCTGAAACTAAATGTGGCGAAGACCGAGTACTTGGCACTAAACTCGACAGATCCCACATCCGTCCGCATAGGCGGTGATTTGGTCGAGCGCACGGACCAGGTTAAATACCTGGGATCTGTTTTTCACACGTCCAGTGACATCGATTGCGATGTCAAGTCACCCTTTTGCTGCCGCGTGGGCCAAATGGCTGGAGATGACCGGTGTCATTTGTGACCCTAAAATGCCGATCCGGTTGAAGGGACAGGTCTACAAAACCATTATTAGACCTGTCCTGTTTACATGGCAGTGAGACGTGGCCGATATTGGAGCGACACAAGCAGGAGCTGCGTGTCACGGAAATGAAGATGCTGCGGTGGATGTGTGGGGTCACGCGGATGGACCGCGTGAGAAACTCTCGCATCCGCGGCAGCCTTCACGTCCGTGACATTGCAGACAAGATGCAAGAGTGTCGCCTTCGTTGGTATGGTCACGTCTTGCGGCAACCGCCGGGCTACGTAGGTAACAAATGTCTGGCCATGTCAGCCCCGCCGGGTCCCGGTAAGAGGGGAAGACCCAAGAAGTGCTGGCTTGACGTCGTAAGGGATGACATGCGTGCCAATGGTCTCACTACAGGGGATGCCGAAGACCGTGCGAAGTGGAGGAGAAAATGTAGGAAAGCGGACCCCGGGCGTCGCGAGACGCAACTGGGACAGACGCTCTTCTACTACTAGTTCTTCTGATACTGTACCCTTTTAAATATCAAATCTTCAGGTGGAATAAATGCCGAGACATACAGTCGTCGTCCAACGAATGAGTGAGGAACGATTGAGTTTGACGAAGAATATATATTGTGCGAAAGTAGAAGGAGTCAGGGTAGGCCGAGACTTACATATGAAGACCACGTGAGCAGATTGCTCAGAAACGGAAAAGTCAAAAGTACTCACATAGCCAGACGTGCGTGTATGAAGCGATTAATAAATCTGCAAGAAGCGAAAGAAGTATGCATGGATTAGGAAGCCAGGCGATCGGCCCGCTCTGAATACCCCGTCAGGGATACAGAGTAAAGAATACATTAATAGCAGTAAATTAGTAGGGTTTATTCTGTGGTTTATGTAGAAATAAACATACAATTAAATACTTTAATAAACAATTTATTAATTATCATAGTATTTTTTATTTTCTAATATGTTAATTTGAAATTGAAGTTTTATTAATTCTTGTTTATTTCGTTCTTCACTGTCTCACGATTTGATCATGTAGTTCTTTTTGCTGCCGGATACTTTGCTGAATTCTTTCCAGTTCAAGGGCATGGAGACTGCCTAAAACTAAAATTTTCTTTTCGCGTAAAGCTCTTTTCATAAAACTGTCACTATTGTTTTCGTGGTATCTCTTAATCATGCCTGAAAATGAGGACAAAAATTAATATTTAAAATATAAATTAATATTTAAAAGAGATATGCCTAAATTTAAAAAAAAAGTAATTGCTACAACTTCTTTTTGAAAGAGCGCTCGTGGACTAACACAGTGTTCTGTTAACGATCACTGCGTTAAGCAACTATCTCTATAGGTATAGGCGGTCTTTGGATGGGTGACCACTTTGTGGCATTAAGTAGAAATCGTTTTTGTGTTTAGGAAATTTGAGATTCGTGCGTAGGTTTGATCTGCAGGGAGCGTCAGGAGAACGAACAAACGAGAACCGCTCCCTCAGATACGAAGGTGAAGATGGATTGTAAAGTATATTAAAAAGGAGGTTGAGAATTCGAGTGTTCCGGCGAAGACGGATCGGGAGCCACTTGAGTTCTTTGCGAAGATGAGAAACGTGATCATACTTTCTAAGATTGAAAATAAAGCGTATACATAACCTCTCAAGTTTATCTAGAAGCTCCTCAGTGGCGTCCAAATAGCAAGCATCAGCGTAGTCAATAATGGGTTGAATAATGGCTTGAGCAATATTGATTTTCGTCCGTAAAGGCAAGAAGCCCTGAAGGCATCTCAAAGAATGAAAGGAAAAATGCACCTTCTTGCTGACATTGTTGATATGAGCGCTCCAAGATAGCGTGGTGTCCATAATCACCCCTAAATTCCTCACGGTGTCTGAGTATGGTATCTGAGTACCAGCTAAAAGCACAGGATTCAGTCCAGACACCGGAAGATTACTACATTGGTATTTACTTCCAATAACTATAGCTTGTGACTTCGTCGGGTTAATGCGCAATCCGACCGAATTGGCCCAGTCGCTAAGTCTATCCAAATCCCTGTTTATAGATGATATCCCAGAGAGGGCGTCTGTAGCCGAAAAATGTCAGTATAGCTGCAGATCATCAGCATAGAGATGGAAATTGTTGGAGATAAGACTCGTTGCAGAGTTTATAAAGATGGAAAATAAAAGAGGAGTTAGAACACCGCCCTGAGGAACGCCCGCAGATAGCCCACACCAGTCCGAGGATGGCTGACCGATACGAACGCACTGGGAGCGCCCCCGAATGTAAGAGTCAAACCAGGATAAAGCAGAAGGGGAAATATTGATAGATCTAAATGTACTAAGAAGTATATCAGAATCGACGGAATTGAAAGCACTACTAAAGTCGAGAAGAATTAAGAGGGTTAACTCTTTCCGCTCCATAGCCCCACGGATGTCATCTGTTACTTTGATGAGCGTAGTGACAGTACTATGTCCAGTACGAAATCCAGAAATCCAATCCAATCCTTTTAACTTGTCTTAGACGTAATCACGCAAATTGTTACAAAAAATAATCTTTACACCACTGACACTCGTCTATGCAATTAATAAAACTGTGACATGCATTAAAAGCTAAAATAAAAGTAAACCTAATACAAATCGGTCGAACGTGTGTGGTCAGCATTAGCTACAAATGTCAAACTTACAATCGATGGAAAAGGCGGGAACCTTGGAACGCGAAAGGCGCTTATTTTGAAAATTAATTTTGAAATTTCCTGAAAAACTGTATATTTTGTAAATTCTCTTGTAAATATAGTAATTATTAATAGTTAATTAGTGTAAAGTGAATTCATTTAATCAAATTAAGATGGGAGGAGTAAAAAAAAGAAAAAAAGACCCACCAGATTTACCGCTGCCTGCTTCTGAAACTTCCTCCGTCGACTCTGATGGTGATGAGGATACGTGCAGGAAGTATCTAATTTATAAAGTTCCAGGATATTCTAGAAAGTACCCGGTAAATAGTCAAAAATCAGAATATATTGTATTCCTGTCTCACCAAGATGAAAAACCTTTCACAGATAAAGATAGACTTTGCCTTTCATTTAATTTTTTTTTACATTTAAAATCAATCAACAGGTTTAAAATTGGCATAACATTCGATTTATCCAATAACGCCAATGTATTTATTCAAAATAAAAAAAATAGAAGAGTTGGGCTTAAAAGCCACTATTCCTGCTGTAGCCACTGAAGTAACTGGGGTACTTACGTCTGTACCTACAGACCTCTCGAATAAGCGTATTTTCTCATTAATCGGTAGCTCGCGAAATGTAATCCAAGTAAGACGCTTCATGCGACGCGTACGAAATGAGTTTGGCTCGGTCACATATCAGCCTACCCAGACAGTCGCTGTAACGTTTGCCTCTATAGAATTGCCTCAGTACGTATACCTTGATTCTTGGAGACATGAGGTGAGAACTTATATTCCCCCGTCAAACAATGCCTTCATTGTCTAAGATTTGGACACATCGCCAAATATTGTAAAAACTCCGAAGTCTGTTCCATTTGTGCACAGAATCACAATTTTAAAATCTGCAAAGAAGATGTTAAAAATGCTAAATGCTCAAACTGTGGTGGCAATCATATTGCAATCTAAAATGTTTGTCCACAAAAAAAAGCTAAAATAGAAAAAAAATAAATAAAAACCAAAACTTCTACATATTCAGATTTATTTAATGAAAAATCATTCCCACAACTAGGCATAAGAAACGTTGAAACACAAACCCAAAACCTAACCAAATCTGATTATTTTATGACTATTTTAACAAATGCAATAACAAAAATAATTTTGAAACAGAAAGATACCCCCCTCCCCCCCCCCCCCATAAACTCAGCATCTATAAAAGAAATACTCCAACAAACTATCAGTAATAAAAACTTTTCATCTAACAATGGATCTTAATATAATGCAATGGAACGCTCAGAGTGTTACAAGTAATAAATTATTATTGACTAAATTTTTATATGAAAACAACATACACGTCGCAATAATATCAGAAACATGGCTTACACCTAATAAACTATATAATGTTAGAGGATATCAAATTGAAAGGAATGATATTGGTAATAAACACAATGGCGTAGTTATTTTGCTTCACAATAGTATAAATTATACAAAAATTAGTACTTACTCTGATAACTCCCTACAAAACATATGTGTAAAAATTCTCGTAAATAACAAAGAAATAAGCATTGTAAGTTTTTACTGTCCAACAAATTGTACACCAGCATTCGACAAACATAAAATGGCAACTTTAATAAACTCAGTGCCAGAACCAATGATATTTGCTGGTGATTTTAATGCTCATCACACATCATGGGGATGCCATTCTATCAATTCTAGAGGTAGACAAATATTGGAGATTGTTGAAGACAGTAATTTGGTTCTTCTAAACAATGGCGAAATGACAACAGTTGGTTCGTTGACTTGGCGTCCAAACGCTTTAGATTTGACTTTGGTTTCTCCATCGTTGGCCCTCTGTTCTGATTGGTCTGTACATACTGATCCACTTGGCAGTTATCATCTTCCTGTAATTATTAAAATGTCTATAAATAATGTCAACAGCAGTCATATGAATAGCAACAGTATCATTTATCTTCCTACCTTTCCTAACTTTAAAATGGTGGATTGGAAAAAGTATTCAGAAAATCTAGATTTTGAACTGCTTAATTTTCAGGACCAAAATTCAAGTCCATTGGTAGCATACACAGAATTCTGTAAAATTATGCAATCTGCAATTAATAAGTCTCTTCCAAGTCATAAATCGCCTGTCCATTTTACAATTTGTTCTATCAATAATTTTAATAAGAAATTGTTTAAAAAGGTTCCCCTTTCTTGGTGGAATAATAAATGTTCAGAAGCAGTTAAAAATTCAAAAAATTCTTATGTTATTTCAAAAATAATCCGTCTGATGAGACATATATAAAGTTCAAAAGATTACAAGTACTTAAAAAACTTACATTAAAAACAGAGAGATCAAAGAGTTGGGTTGAACTGTGCAATTCCTTTAACCGGTGTACTCCTTTGTCAGTAATCTGGAAATATATGCGAAAATTTAACAAAACATACTCTTTTAATAGTGTTAGTGATAGTTGGATCCAAGAATTTTTACAGAAACATACTCCAGATCATGTAAATAATAAACCTAATTTGTCATCTGATTGTGTAACAAATTCTACTAATAACTTTTTAACTAGACCTTTTTCCTTGCAAGAGTTGAATGCAGCAATCAATTCTAGAAGGGACACAGCTTTCGGTCTGGATGGTGTACCTTACATTATGTTAAAAAGGCTTAGCTTAAAAGGCATGCAATTATTACTCAAAATATTTAATAAATTGTGGCTAAACAATGATATACCTGTTTCCTGGAAGACTGATTGTTTGGTACCTATCTTGAAACCGGGTAAAGTACATTCAAATCCTGACTCATACCGCCCTATTGCTTTAACATCTTGTGTTGGAAAGGTTTTTGAACAGTTACTTAAGCAAAGACTGGAGTTTTATGTAGAACAAAATAATGTATTACCTGCTAACCAATTTGGCTTCCGAAGGGGTATTTCTGCACGTGAAAGCATTTGTCAACTGCAGCTTGATATCCACAACAGTGTGAGCAATAAACAACATCTAATCTCAGTATTATTTGATGTAGCTGGAGCATTTAATAGTGTAAATATTGATGTACTTTGCACTGAATTACTTGGTATAGGGATTCCAAATAATCTAGTGTTCTGGGTCAGTAAATTTTTGACTGACAGAGAAGTTTTTGTAAAACATAATAGTAAACTATATGGTCCTAGATTTAGTTGCATTGGAGTTTGTCAAGGAGGAATTCTTTCTCCACTAATCTTCATCCTGTATATACGTCGTTTAAACCTGATTCTGGGTTCAGAAGTCAAAAATCTGCAATTTGCTGATGATTTGGTTGTTTATGCATCTGGAAATAAATTAAAAAATATTACAGACAATCTGAATGAAGCCTTGAAAAAATTATATACATACTTTTCTTATTTAAATCTTGATATAAATGTACTAAAATCAAATTTGATAGTATTTGGTAAAGTTTGTACTACAATTCCTGCTGTCTATTACAATAAAGTTCCTATTCCTGAATCTCATTCAGTTAAATTTGTAGGTGTGACTTTTACCTGTAATACCTCTTGGCAAAAACATGTTGAACTAATATGTGTAAGAGCTAATAAGGCTTTTAATATTTTGAAAACCTTGTGTAAAACATCCTGGGGAGCTGACCCTAGGATATTGTTGCTACTATACACTTATATTCTCTGTTTTGCTGGTGATGTTAGACTAATAAGTATCTTGGATAAAATACAAAATAAAAGCTTACGACTACTTAATGCTCCAGTAATGTACTGGAGCATTTAAAAGTACCCCTATCAATGCAATGCAAATAGAGTGTAATCTTTCTCCTTTAGCTGTAAGGTTTTCTTATTTAAAAGAAAGTTTCTTATTAAAATTGTTAATCACCTGTTTCTGAATTTGGTAAACTCCCCTTCACAGCCAATTCGTAAGCCTCTTTATATTCTTCAAGGTTTTACACAATACCTTAAATTTCTTGAAACTCTTCAAATACATAGATCATCTTTTTTTTCATGCTATCAAGGAGACTTTGATGGTAAATTTCCTGCAATTAATATTATTATTGATCAAACTCTATCCTCTAAAGAAGAAGTCTACAATAAATTTTCTGAATTTGGCAAAATCAGATTTATTTACACTGATGGATCTAAAACTGAATCTGCAGTCTCATTTGCTATTTTGACAGTTTGTTAAATTCTGGAATTGGCTACAAAATTAATAGTAACACTAGTATTTTTACAGCCGAAGCTGTAGCTATTTTAACTGCTTTAAACTAAAAAATTATAATCAATGTAATTGGATAATAGTTAGTGATAGTATGAGTGTCCTTGAAAATCTTAAAAATAACAAGTATAATGCTAGCTCCAATTACATTGTTTCTTTAATCAAAATGTCTTGGCTTGATTTGCTTAATGTAAATAACATCAATGTTTCTTTTATGTGGGTTCCTTCTCATGTCAGTGTTCGGAAATGAGAAGGCAGACTTCTTAGCCAGAACTATAACAAATTTAGCAAACATTATCCCAGATTCCAGCAGTAGACTCAATATTTCTGTGCCATGCACAGATATAGTCCCCATACTAAAGAAAAGATCCATTAAAATGTGGAGAAGGTACTGGAACACAACTGTGCAAATATAATATAATAATCTTAATGAACAATAAGGTGAAAAAAGTTGTTTTCCCGATGGATACCGCATTCGCTCTGCGAAGAGCAAAAAGCGGCTCGCGTTACTTGGTGCGTCAGAACTCTCGAAAGATTCCACGCAGGATCCTCAAATGCTGTATACAACATCGTATCAGGTGAAGAATCCTGGATATACGCGTACGAACCCGAAACAGAAAACCAGTCACGAGTTTGGATGTTCGAAAATGAGTTAAAGTCAACAAAAATTGTTAGTTCACGGAGTGTTGCAAAAAAAATGGTGGCCACGTTTGTCTCCAAAACCGGCCATGTTGCGACTATTCCTCTTAAGGGACAAAGAACGGTTAATGCAGAATGGTATGCTAGCATTTGTTTGCCACAGGTCGTTTCTGAAATCCGTAAATAGAACTGCAACCGCCGCATCATCCTCCATCACGACAATGCGAGTTCCACACCGCGCACAGAACAAAAGAGTTTTTAGAGCAAGAAAACATAGAATTATTAGACCATCCGACGTACAGCCCCGACCTAAGCCCTAATGATTTCTATACTTTCCCTAAAATAAAGAGTAAATTGCGTGGTCAGAGATTTTCATCACCTGAAGAAGCTGTGGACGCCTACAAAACGGCCATTTTGGATACCCCAACTTCGGAGTGGGTCCGAATAAATAATTTATTATTGAACATTTCCGATGTAAGATATGTATATATTGTAACGTTACTATTTTCCGGGAGGGAAAAAAGGTAAAGTCTAGGAGAAAACTATCAACAGGACTGGAGGAGTCCTGGCTTAAAAGGAAAAGTAAAAGAAAAAGGAGAAAAGGTAATGTTAATTTAATAGAATATAAAAATCTTAAAAAAATAAAACCAAGGAAAGCCGGGGGTAAATTAAGATCTTGATTTCTTCCTTTAATAGAGCCGGTTTACAGATCACGCCGCTAAGAAAGGGCCTCAAGTAGGCCTCCACGTCGCTAGGAAGGGGCCTCGAGCAGGCCTCCACGTCACTAAGAAGGGGTCTCAATACCCCTCAAGGCCTCCACTTCGCTGACCTCGGAGAAGCAGGTCGCTAATTCAGGCAGGTAGAGGGCTGAAAATAACGAGCCGTCGGCGTCTTTAACAGAGCCGGTTAACAGCACACAACACCACAGACAATCACTTCACTATTTCTGGAGGGCACAACCCTCTCACTTATTCATTAGCACCTCCTCTCAAGGTGAGCACCAAAAGTAGACCGATTTGACGGCCCCGGCTTCCTTCTTTTACAGAGCATTTCAAAATTTAAACAATATTATTCTAGACATATTTTAGAATATAAATTTATAACTAGGTCTAATATCTATACAACCTAACCTACTGGCAGCTCTAACAATAAATAAAAAATAAAATCTAGGCTTGTCATTAACTGACATTAAAAATTACAAAACGTAAACAAACATTATGAGAGAACTAGAAAATCCAAGTATTTCAAAATATAAAGGCCTAGGAATGCTACAGATAATGGCCATGCAGATAATTTGAGAGAACAAAATAATAAAAGATTTAAGGTAAATAAACAATCATACATTACAATATTTAGAATGTATGAGGTACTTCACTGTTTAATTACTTAATAGGTACCTGTTCGTTCATCTTTTGCAGAGAGAACACACGCTATTCTATAAGCTTATTTGCCTCTGTAGTAGTGTAAACTACTATTCAATGCTAATAATATAAGTGAGATTTCATATGAAGTTCTATTATTTGTCAGCCGATGAGATCTTGATTAAAAGATGAATTAAAAATATATCACGAACAACATAACCTAAAAAAATATTCGGGGTCATAGTTATTGAGAATGCCATTTTCAATAAAACTGAAACTTTGGCAATTTGAATTTCATATTTTTCCCTAACGAATGACACTAGTTTGGATCCTGTATTGGTTCATCATTTATCGGGTCCAACGATGTATGGGAGATGGGCATTCTCTTTTAAACTTCGTGGAGCCCTGTTGATATACCGGGCAGTTCCTTTCTTATCACATTAACTGAAATGCCTGATAACACTCCCTGATATAACCTAGTCATATCCATAGAATAATATTTTAGAGAAAAAAATAAAAATGCTTTTTTAGAAATAATATGTGGAATAGAATAAAAATAGTCATTCCGTTTTTGTTTATTTATAATGAAAGTACTCTCAGCATTGAGAAAACTGGCAACGTTACGGTTGCCATAACAACGCGTGTTTATGTTGACAAAAGGCGGCTGAATGATCAAACGCTTGCGGCTTACACAATAACTAGTTACCTACTTCACCTTTATTTTTCTAAATGACTACTTGCCATTTTATCAATTCTAATAAAAATACTTCCCATACCTCTGCATTCCTTGGCACCAAGTGCGGGTTATCCCGCAATCTTTGCACGGCTCTTACAAAGATTCGGGAGTCAGAAAGACATGTGCGACTGTTTCCGAACTTCTCACGGTATGCCCTTAACGCTAAGGCTGCATTTTGGCGACATTCCCCGTAATTGAGGATAAAGTGAGTAAACTCCAAGGCGGTAGGTATAATTCACTCGCGGCATCGTGACACAAAGAAAATAAATAAAAATCACGTCAAATTTCACTATCACAAATTTCAACTAGGTACCTAATAACTTTTTCAGTACCTACAATACTCGATCAACGCTTGAGACTAGATTTTGCCATAAAAATCTACTCTCAAGTATTTCTTGTGTTGATAAACGTTATGGAATTCGGCCCTAAAACAACCCGGCGGACGGCGCGGCCATACTTAGCTCACTTCATGAGCATGACTTCTCAACACACGATTTTAAGTTACAAAATAAAAAATAATTAGACTTAAACCTTTAAACTAAAACCAATGAAGTGCTACTAAGAATGTATTAATGTATTTTGGGATTTTGTGATAATTCGTAGTACCTAACAAAATGTTTTTAACAAAAATAGTGTGAAAATTGGTGTTTATAACGGTATGGCGACTACGGAAGTTACAAGATCAACTACCTTATGCTTAATATAATTTTCTATTGTAAGTGAAATGTAAATTCCCAAATACACTATTTTTGTATTCCTAAATCAATTCACTGATAGTAGGATTTTATTTATTGTATTCATCTAAAATCTTAAAACTTTTAATGAGACTAAAATAGTTGTTAATTTGAATAACTCAAATCAGCCGTAACAAGCAACTCAAACACATCAAAGCAGCCGGCCGCCATGAGCTAGAGCGGCCTTGTTCAAAAAGTATCGACATACTCGTATCGAAATAAAATAATAAATTTTTAGTCTTTTAGCAGAATATTAAACCAAATTTAAAGTAATTGTATTTTATCTGACTGGTATGGTATGTTTTATTTGTGTTGAGTGTATGTGGCGACCATTGTTCATTTTATTTCACTTTACCCAATGTGGGTTCTTTTTGCATAAGATAGATAATCCTATACTCATTATTTAATAACATAATTATAATATTCTTTAAAAACTATAAATTTTAGATATTACAATGACCGTCCTATCGCTAAGAGTGATCGCTTTCTAAAACACAACCTGAATATGGAAAAAGAAGGTTAAGAAAGTAATAAAAAATTACGATCTTGAACTAAAACACTTGTACTATTCCATTTATTTATTACTCAAACCTGACCGGTTTCGCATTACGGTATTTTCAAAGGTTAGCTCATATTATTTGTATTTCGGATGTCATTGAGTACAAAATGGTAACTTATCAATGACATCCGAAATACAAATAATATGTCCTAACGGTCAGGTTTAAGTAATAAATAAGTGGAACAGTACAAGTGTTTTAGTTCAAGATGTGTAGCAAGTTCTACCAAGTGCCATCAATCACCAGTGTAAACAGTCTGTAAAAATTACGAATTTATAATACGTACATAGTAGTTAATTTTACGTGCCGTGATGATTAAACTGTAGAAATGGCGGATTTATCTGTAACCCGTACGAATTATTAATACATTAATTTTTTAAAACCATAATCTCTTGCTATGTGACTTTTGTATCGATATTTTATGCTTGAGGTAGAGATTTTAGTAGACGGTGATATTTTAATAAATATCCAAATATCGATATTTGTTTCACTGCTGAACTCCCTAGCTATGCGGCTAGGTCAGATAGAGAAAACAAATATTTTCCTTTTCGCACTCTCTAACGAACGACTGAGAATTGTCAACTTTATTTCATTTAAATGTGGTTGAATTTTATTTAAAAATATCTTAGTAAGAGCGGCAACGTGTCAGGTCGATGTCCGAGGTACTGACCTAGGCAATGTAGGTATTGCCTAGGTCAGTTCTTTTCTAAAAAACACATGATGATGAAATAAATTGAACAAACATAAGCGAATCCTGGCTAAACTGATTAGTATTTTTGGTTCATGTTGGGGTATTTTCGCAGAAGACAACAACATGTACTGTGGGTGGTTCAAATTAATGTGATATCCTCGGCGCCACTCGGTATATACTTCATAAGATCATGCGATAATTTTTCATTAAAGTTTTTCAGTAGTTATAAAAAATTGTAATTAATAAACTTGAAATTTTTAGGTATTCATATATTTCAAATTATTTATTAACGTAAAACTAAATTCCATTACTTTTTCATCATATTTTTCCTGCACCAAAACCCTTTAAATACATTTTTCTAGTGGTGATTCCGAATCGAATGAGCTGTCGCTCATATTTATAGGACTTTTACCTCAATTTTTTTCGTTTTTAAAATTGTTGACTAGACTAGAAGGGATATCGCGAAATGAGCCATCCCAAGTTTCTTGCCGGTTCTTCTCAGGTGTGCCGCATTCCGAACCGGTGATCACTTTAAATATTTTAAATAGTGTATGACATTTTCTAAGCGCCGTTAAAATGGTCAATGCAAAATAAAGATATTTTTATTTATTTATTTGATTTCTCCTCGGGGGGCTAAGATGCACTCTACTTTCCCTCCCATATGCTTGTGCCTAGTCGCTTTGAGCGCCAAGACCACGAGGTAACTGGAGACACTGCGGTTGACATCAGGCAGCAGTAGTGCTGAGCGCTGTTGGTGTGCAGGCGGGCGTGGCGGAGGCGCTGACGGTGTGCGGCGCGCGCGCGTGCGCCGAGCCGGCCGAGCGGCGCTTCTGCTGGGAGGCCGTGCCGCTGGAGCGCGAGCGCGCGCCGCTCACGCTGCAGGCGCGCGACGAGCGCGAGCGCGCCACCTGGCTGCGCGCGCTCGAGCCCGCGCCGCCCTCCGCCGCGCCGCCCTCCGCCGCGCCGCCCTCCGCGCCCGCCGCGCCGCCCGCCGAGCCGCCCGCGCAGCTCGACGACGCGGGCTTCGCCTTCGTGCGTCAGCTCGTGGGCGCCATCGAGGCGCGCGGCCTGGAGGAGCAGGGGCTGTACCGCGTGGCGGGCGTGGCGTCCAAGGTGGCGCGCCTGGTGGCGTGCGCGCCCGACCCGCGCCGCCTGCCGCCGCTGCACTCGCCGCTGGACTGGGAGACCAAGACGCTCACCTCGGCGCTCAAGAGCTACCTGCGCGCGCTGCCCGAGCCGCTGCTGACGCGCGCGCTGCACGCGCGCTTCCTGGCCGCGGCCAAGAACGAGCGGCGCGGGGAGCGCGCGGCCGAGCTGGCGGCGCTGGTGCGGCAGCTGCCGGCGCGCAACCGCGACATGCTGCAGCTGGTGGTGGCGCACCTGCGGCGCGTGGCGGCGCGCAGCGAGCGCAACCTCATGTCGGCGTCCAACCTGGCCGTGTGCTTCGGGCCCACGCTGCTGCGCGCCGAGCGCGAGACCGTGGCGTCCATCCTGGAGCTCAAGTTCTACAACGTGCTGGTGGAGACGCTGCTGGACCACTACCCGCAGATCTTCGAGGGCGCCGCGCCGCCGCCGCCGCCGCACAACGGGGCGCTCAGGTGCGTACCTCGCGCTACCCTTGCGTTGTCATGGCCCTGTTCACATCCTAGCCTGACCTCCATATTCTAGCCCCAGTCCTAAAAGTTTCTTAATTTATCAAAACATAATAACATCCGAACTAACACAAGTCAGTGTTGTACCACAATAGTATATTAAGATACAAGTGTACTAAATTCACCATAATATACTAGGCAATATTGTGTGCGCACGAGCGTAAGTGAGTGTGCCATTAAAGCCGCATATGTAATGGTCACAGGTAAACGTGTGTTATACGACGTTTTCCAGCACACTTGCGAGAAAAAATTGTTGCATAGGTCACTATGTTTTCATTCGGTTGTGATAGCAAAAGGCTTTTGCACGCGTTTTTCTCGTTCCTTATGTCCGGCGTAGTTAAAAATAGGTTTTCTTCATTTTCTTCACCTGAACTAGTATGCCAGGGCAAATTCTTGAAAAAAATTCCAGGGCAGTTCCAGGGCAATTCTTGAAAAAAAAAATAGAATAATGAAAAACATCCGAAAAGGAAGCGAATATTATAAAAACGAAAGGATATAGTTTACGGGCGATCTGAGGTCGGGAAGGGTAAGTACGTGAGTTTTTAAGGGTATAAAACGGTTTATTTCGATTTCCGGCAAAACTACTAGTACTATGAAAAAAAGTCATGCAAAGTTGTAGGTAATAAAAAGATCTACAACTTTTGTATTTACACTTTTTTCACATAATTTCTAAATTTATGTCAAAAACTCAATAAACCATTTTTTTTGGGTATTTATTTGTAACTTTTACAAAAATTTCTCTTTTTATCACGAAATTTGGTGAAAACTTACCTTTTTTAATGTCCTAAATACACTGTAATTTATTAGAATTGAAATAATATTTTTTTCACCTTAAAGGACAATGCCCATCTAAACATCGTTGTGCCCAAAAAATAATGAACCAGTACAGAATCAAAATTAGTGTCATTAGTTAGGGAAAAATATGAAATACAAATTGCCAAAATTTCAGTTTCATTGACAATGGCATTTTCAAGAAATATGACCCCAAAAATATTTTAGGTTATATTGTTCCTGATATATTTTTTATTAACCTTTTAATCCAGATCTCATCGGATGACGAATAATAGCACTTCATATAAACTCTCACTTATATAGTCGATGAAAATATACAAAATCCCGCCAGAAATTCAAGAAATAACAGAAAAATATTTTCCTACATAGAAAGATAGTCACAGAGCGAATGACATGAAGGGACACGAAAAAAGTATCAGTATCGAAAGGAAAAGTATCGATACCATTTGTGGTATTGATACTTTTCCTTTAGATACTGATACTATTGTACTCGATACTTTGTGTTCGATACTTTTACCGCCTCCGCACACTATCTTGTAATGTTGTATATTAAAACTTCCGAGATACTGAATAATGTATATTCACTATAGCACACTGTTATAACATAGATGAACATTACATCAAGAAGCGGGCGCGGCGTCCGTCGCCATCTTGTTATATTCCGCCCCGCCGACTAGTGATGCACCTCACCGCTAGTGATGCACCTTACATATCTTCTTTTAGAAACTGAAACTGGCAACTTTGAAACTGTTTCGGGTTTCGGCGACTCGCCGGCATCCGGGCGCAGCTACGGTATCCCGCCTCTTGGCAACCGCGCGGTTACTGTTGCGCGGTTTCGCTTCTTGGTGTCGGAGTCCGGCGACTGAACGGGGTCGCCGGTAGAGTTGTCAATCGATAGTTTACAAATGATACATTTTAAAGTGACTACTAAACCATACATATTTGTCAATTAATATGTAGGTATATACCTATTATTATAATCCCTAATTGTAAAATATTATATACCTATTAAATGTACAAAATAAGGAAGAAGAAAAAAAAAATTGGAAAACCCGAAAGTGCACGCCTCACACGCATTTATTATAATATAAAAAATAGAATTACAATCTTACAAACTTTGCTATGAATTATCGCGTAGGGGTTATGAAATAAATAAAGTAAAGATAATAACAATTAAACCACATCGAATCAGTTTGTGAAAAGAGAAAGGGTTCTATTCCTAATTATACTGAAGCGTAAGAGAAAAAAAGACTCGATTAGTAAAGTATTTCGGTCGTTATCGTGTTAACAAGAAAATATCCGTAACATACAGACAAACGGACGTCCAAGACGGAACTTTTTTAAACAGTTTTTTAACTAGTTTAAAAAACAAAAATGGCATCAAAAATATCATGAGTGTTACAAATAGTGTTTTTCCTTGATATGTGTGTGTATATATATTATTTTACGAGTGCAATATATGATAAATAGAGACATTTTAAGTTTGAAAAATCAGATGTTTTGCGCGAAGTGACAGTAGTACCGACCCACCTCAACGCTTCGCTTATGAGGCGTGCAATATACAATTAAATAAAAACAATATAAATCGGTCATTAATTTTACTAAACAGAGTAGCTGAGCTGTCTAGCTTCGTCCATGACGTACTTGGAGGCGCTCTCTCGAAGTCAATTCAAAATAATAGTAGCAGGAGAACTCTAGAACGATTTTGGTAGTTAGCACGTGGTCGGAAAACTATTTGCGGAGAAACCGTACAGCTTGTATTGTACCCCCAACATCCTACTAATATTATAAACGCAAAAGTTTGTAAGTATGGATGTTTGTTACTCTATTACGTTAAAACTACAGAATGGATTTTAATAAAACTTTTCAATAGTATAGCTTACATCAGAATAACACATATGCTACTTTTTATCCACGTGCTAGTCTAGTACAATACTAGTCGTGTTTAGAAATGCAAACGATACATCGATTTTATTCCAACATCGATAGGGAGTCCTTACACCCATTAATATTTTAAACTAGTTGACGCCCGCATCTTCGCCCGCGTAGAGAAGTTTTCCGTTCCCCATAGGATCTGGTTCCCGGAATAAAAAGTCACCTATACGTATATTAGTAGTTTGTTTGTTCGGGGTTGGAGCAAAACCAAGACGGTAGATAACAACTCTAATATTAGAATATTGTTTATACTGTTGATTGATGGCGCTTGGTGGAACTTGCTACACATATTAAATAACACCACTTGTACTGTTCTACAACATTTACTTTGTAAACCTGACCGGTTTCGCCTCACGGCATTCTCAAAGGTACACAATATGACGACTGGACCTAGAAAGTATACTAAAACTAATAACCGTACAATGTAGGTATATCGACATTACAAGTTACCAGTTTAGAAAATCACCCCAAAATTAGGGAGAATACAGTTTTAAATTTGAAAAAAAATTAAATACTACGAATCATAATTCTATTTAAAATATTAGAATTGCAAATGTCAAAGTGTCATATTATTCAATGTCAAGAATTTAAAATGTCAAAAGTATTAAATGTCAAGATATTAAATTGTCACAATTATTAAATAACTAAATTACTATGATTTGCCATATTGAACTATGTCATTAACTACACAAATTACAAACATTTTTTGGTTAACTAAAAATTAAAATTTACATATTCTGCGTTAATAGTATAAATATATAGATGTTGAAGAAGTTGTTGTTGTTGTTGTAGAAGCGCTCGTGGCCCCGCGGTTTCAGTGTTCTGTAAACGATCACTGAGTTACGCAACTTTCACTATGGCTGGTCCTCGGATGGGTGACCACTTTGTGGCATTTACATTTGCGAGCGTTTCCGTGCTTCGGAAGGCACGTTAAGCCGTTGGTCCCGGTTGCCAGTAAAATGGCAGTCGTTAAGCCTGGTTGAAGGCCTTATGGGCGGCTTGAAAATTTTAACAGCAGGTAGCCACAACCTGTGTCTGTCTATTTCAACACGGCAATGGGCTCACCACCTATTACGTGGGACAGGAATCCACACGGTGAAAAGTGGGCATATAATATGCCTCTGCCACCCCTTCTGGGACAAGGCGTGATGGGTCGGGATATTTATTTATTTATCATATATATATATATATAAGCTATATATATAAATGGGCTGCTGCTTGAGGACACACACACCTTGTATATTTGCTCACAATGATAAGTCACAGATAGATAAATAAATGGTTTTTATTCACTAACTCGTAACTAATGCTAGGATGAGTGATAATGAGTATCGCGTATGAATGCTGATTGCGTACTGATCCTAATTAATGCTAAATTATATGAAATAACTGAAAAGTGCTGATGTATGAAGCGCACCGCCGTCGCGCCGCGGTGTACGAATTATGGCTCGTACAGATGTCATCACTTGTAATAATGTAATAAGGGTGAACGATTTAAATCCAACTGTTGATTTAGAATAATGTTTGGGTCTGCACTTATATGTCTACCTATCTCGAGCGCTTCGAGAGCATTCATTTTCCTTCCTTTGTCACTCACTTTGTGCTCAATGGAGCACCTTGAAATTCACTTTTGGGTCAAAACCATGCTTTTTTGTTACTAGGTGTTCTGCAAAATTGGAATCAGTCTTTTTGAGTCTCCAGCCACTGACATGCTCTGCAACTCTAGTCTGAAAACATCTGCCAGTTTGGCCAACGTATTTTTTATTGCAATTGGCACATGTCAGTTCATATATACCACTTTTTTGGGTAATTAATTTTGGTGAATTTTCTAAACTGGTAACTTGTAATGTCGATATACCTACATTGTACGGTTATTAGTTTTAGTATACTTTCTAGGTCCAGTCGTCATATTGTGTACCTTTGAGAATGCCGTGAGGCGAAACCGGTCAGGTTTACAAAGTAAATGTTGTGAAACAGTACAAGTGGTGTTATTTAATATTAGAATATTGTGGTTAATTTTTCAGCTTAAATACTGCGCTATATTTCATCACAAACGGTTCAGCATGCAAGTAATAATACAGCTTGAACTAATAACTAGACGCGCTATACATTGGAGAGGTCAAAGTATTTTGATTTGTTAGTTATAATATCATTATGACAGCAATATCAATACCCACTGGTTTTCAGTTATGCACATACTTGTAGCGAGTTGTCTTCACTGATGACTAATCGATGAGTAAAGTTAAGCTATCTTATTGCGCTCGAATTTTGGATGGGTGACCATGTGAACTACAAGTTTTAAACTTTATGTTAGTCACATACAAAACACTACACAAAACGTAGCTGCGGGCAAAAGCTAGTAAGCTATATTATTGTAAAGTTTTATTAAAATCCATTCAGTAGTTTTTACGTGAAAGGGTGGGTCACAAACATACAAACAAACTTTCACATTTATAATATTACATTAGGATAGGATATTTAGTACAAAAAAATTAAATACCTACTATATTCGTAACAAACGTACAAATATATCTAATAAAAATACCTGAAAATCAACTTGATTTTCAGGTATTTTTATTACATTAAGTAATTGCCGAAACCGGCAACCAGTAGTGTGCTGGGGGCGGCAACAAGTTGCGGCTTCGAGCTTCCGAGTGAGCGCTTAGTAGCCGCATCTGGCTTCCGCAAAGCTACTGAGTTACCGGTTTCGGTTTCTTAAAGAAGTGTGCGGAGGCCCTTACTCAATACCTGTGAGTACCTTTGAACAGCTACCGAATTGACCAACCTTAGAAATGACCCCTTTTAAAACTTAACCTTACGCCATAATTCAATTGTACTAAACTAACATTAAGCTCGAAATCGTCCCTTCGGTTCACAGATCAGTTCATATGCTTTCTTAATTCACTTCATTAGTTTCACTCGTTTGCCGTTGTTCTCATATTAATTGTTTCGGTACAGGTAGGCGGATCTTTCCGAGTAACAAAGTCTATATGATTCGCCGTGCCATGGGCGGATAGTATGTCCAGCAGTCTCTTAGCGTCCGTCGATGTTTCAACAAGTGTATGGATATTAAAATCCCCATCACGATCCAATATGCACGACCTGTTCCAATCGCTTCCTGCAGTATCTAGACGCTAACTCCATTGCCGTGTTAAAATGGACAGGCGCAGACTGCAGCGACCCGCTGTTGACATTTTTTAAGCCGCCCTTAAGGCCTTCAACTTGGCTTAACGACTGCCATTTTATTGGCACCCGGGACCAACGGCTTAACGTGTCTTCCGAAGCACGGAACTGGGGTGGGTCTAAAGGGCCAAATAAATTTCATAAAATGTGTCTATGTCAGATGTTAAATTTGGAAGAAATTTTGAACCCGTTGCCGTTTTAGTGAGGTGGTAACAAAAAGGCTAAAAGGTCTTATGTGCTAGACACTCATTAGCACGACCAATTAAAGTCCTGGTAGACTCGGACTCTTAATTTATCACTTAATACAATTTCAAGTTCACCTGTATTTTTTCTAAGGACGACTTGATGACACACTGTGAAACTTTTTAAAGTACATTCCTTGTTGTTATTTTGTATAGTTGCATACAAGCATTCAATGTTACTAAGTCGTCGTTGGCGCGGGGCAACAACAAAGGGCCGGTGTCGTGCGTCTCGCTCTCGCCGCCGCCGTCCCGCTCCCACACGGACCCAGTCCCGATACCCTTACTAGCTGGGCCATGGACTTGGCGAACAAAAGAGAGTATATAAACTTTCAGGAATACCATTTATAAATGAAAGAAAAGAAAGAAACAATACATGATATATTGCAAACACAAACAAACACAAGCCCGAGCGCAGCCAACAGACAGCTAACAGACAGGTACTGTACCTTGTTTCCCCTTTCTTTAGTAGTTTCAATACACGTTTCAAATGCTTATCAGTTTTTATGTACCATTTCTCCAGCCTTCACTTTCACTTCGCCTTCACTTAGTTGTATTTTAGTTAGGTATTCAAACACATTTATTTGTGTTGTTTCAAACTTGAATGACCATGCCTGGATATATTTCATCGGGTCATTAGTTTTTCCTCTTTCAACTACCACCTTGCGTTACACTACCACCTTACGTTTTCTATTGTTTGCCACCCTTCGTCAGCATTATATTCCCCAGACGATCACCAGAAGTCTCTACAGACTCGGTGACCACACCGGTGAGGTTTCCAGTAGGTGTATTCAAAATCGTAATTTCATCCATTCGGTTTACTTCGGGTGTCCTCGAGAGCGCGGTCGGTGGCGCTTGCTTTAGTTGTGACGCTGCATGTCCGCGACCGCGCTTCGACCGACCGGAAGTGCCGCTGCGACCGCGAGGGCTGAGTTATCTTGCACACTCGGTGACGTCGGCGCCATCAGCTGTTTTCGTTTACTCTCAACAGCTGACTTGAGTTTTGCCAGTGATTCATCCTGAGTTTTTTTGTATTACATTTTGCTCACTAATACGGGAATCTAATTCACTTATCTTACACGACATAGTTACTACGACCTTAGGTAACTAGCGAATGGCACTTTCAAGTTGATTTTGCGCCATTTCGAATAAAGCTGATTATTTTTCTCGGAGTGAACTGTTCACTTGCCAACAAATTATAATATATGTCTAATGGCAACGCTAAGCGCAACCGCACTTCGGCTTTTACTCGTATCATATTTAGACAACAGAGTGATCCCTTAGGAGAGTACACTCGAGTATTTAAACTTGACTCAGCTGCGTTTTGGCGTCCGCCAGGTTGTCGTGTGCGCGTGTGAGAGCGTACGGGCGTGTTGGGGGTCAGCCTCTACCATCTAGGTCCTGTGGCGATGGGCCTCAGCGATAATTTTGCCAGTTCCATCGTCGAGTCACGCTGGTATCTACACGGTAAAGTAACAAAGTGCATTGGCTCGGAGACGCCATTCGACTTATCCACCTGCGGGTTTGTCTTAAAGTACAATGTCATTAGAATTTACAGATATCGTATCGCAATATCGTACAGGTACGTGGAAGGCTATACGGCAGGCGCGTCGCCTGTATCTTCGACGCCCGACACCCCCGCCATGTTCGATGCTACGAGGAGCTCAATGACTGCGTTGTCCCAAAGCCCCGGACACGGGCCTCCTCTATACTCTCGCGACCTCCCTCGCGCCGTCGGCTCGAGGCTGTGCTCCCATTATTTACCTAACGAATGTACTTTGAGAATTGGCGGCACCGATATGTGATACTTCGTTTTCATTATATAATTAGTGCAGCGTCTTGTTTGACACTTTATATAAACAGAACTCTTTTCAATACTGGCTGTTAGAAGAGAGTCTATGCGTTTAATAGCCAAGTTATTTTCTCACAGGTGATCTGTCGATTAATGTAAAAGTAGAAGCAATAATGTTGACGCTCGTAAGTGTTACTTTGCGAACTATAGTATTAAAAAAATAGTCATTTATTTTCATTACATCGGTCGACGCAGCGCGTTGACCGCCGCCCGTACAGTGCAGCAATAAGGTCATTGGATACACTTTGGGGATCTAAGTTCAGACTGCATATATAGGGCATCGATCCGCTAATTAAACCTCAAACAAGTTTGCCGAGATATATCGTCTAAGATAGTTCTCGACAAAGGTTACGTATTTAACAATAATATCGCAGTGTATCGAAGAGGAATTCAGATTTGTTTACAGAACCACGCAGCGCGTTGATGTCTTCTATTTGTAATGTTAAAAAACTCAAATATTCTTGAATCTCTGGCAGTACATTTCAAAGTTTGCCCGTTCCCGTTTCCCACAGGAACTTGTTCCCGGTATAAAAAGTAGCAAGTAGTAGTAAATTTTCAGCCAAATCAGTACAGTCGTTGTTGAGTTATAAATAGTGTAACGAACACGACTTTCTTTTATAAATATAGATTATTTGATATCTGTTTAAACTGAAGCGTGATAGTGGCAGTGCTGCGCCCTCGGGCTGACCCTAGAGTGTGCCCGAGGGTGTGAGCGCGTGCTCCGGTTCCAAATGGCGCGACCTTGACTCTCCCACGCGCCACGTAGCGCTCCGGGGCGCCATCGATCTACTGACGATCTTGTTCGTTCTCCTTAGAACTGGTTTTCTTAACGTTTTGGCTTCTGTATTTACGCAGATCGCCACAACCTAACAAACATTGAACCTTACAAAGGATGACGGCCGATCCTGTTAGGGCGTTGCTTGGTAGCTGTTGAAGTGAATATTTGATGAGCTGGGCGTTTGTGATGTGGGATTGAAATGTAACTTGCTACAAGTTTCCGTTACCCGCCATCTACGTGTTGGCGCGCGCACGAGACAGTTGACTTGCAGTTCAAATACACTGACAATTAACTGTTAATAATATAAACAATATACTCTGTATATCCATAGAATATCTTGTTCTATCGTGCGCCGCGGTATTTACCACGGTCTCTGTGTTCTGTATACGATCACTGAGTTACGCAACATTCACTATGGCTGGTCCTCGGATGGGTGGCCGCTTTGTGGTATTTACATTTGCGAGCGTTTCCGTGCTTCGGAAGGCACGTTAAACCGTTTGTCCCGGTTGCCAGTAAAATGGCAGTCGTTAAGCCTGTTTGAAGGCCTTATGGGCGGCTTGAAAAATTTCAACAGCAGGTAGCCACAACCTGCGTTTGTCTATTTCAACACGGCAATGGGCTCATCACCTATTACGTGGGACAGGAATCCACACGGTGAAAAGTGGGCATATAATATGCCTCTGCCACCCTTTCGAGGATAAGGCGTAATGGATACTTATTTTTATTTTATTTCATAGAATATCGATTAATATGTTTGTTGAGACTGTTAAATAGAAAAGAAATAAAGCTTTCTCGGTTACACCTCATCAACACATAAGCGTCCAGCCGCGGCCACGGACGCTGCAACGCGTTCGAAACGTCGGTGAATGTAAGTAGAATTTTAAAAATAACAATACATAAGAGTAAATAAATGTCGCCACCATACGAACGAACATTCGTCTACCTGGGATTGCAATAAAGTACAATAACACGGAGATCCCTTTCGATAGTCTCGGCGCTAATCCTTCCCTTCCTTGCAACGTTATTGTGCATGTTGCACGTGCCTATGAATTTTGAACGAAATTATTATACGCTCGTGATCGCGGCCAAAATGAAAAAAAGAAGCGTAGCGTTACAGAGATGAGTGCGCGCCACAGCTGCTGGTGACGTGTTGTGTGTGCGTGTGTGCGTGTGTGTGTGTGTGTGTGTAAGCACACGAGGACGCTACACCTTGTGAGTGCGTTCGTAGATAATAGAACAGACAGCCTGAGCGGCCTCACGCGCCGTCCACCATTGCGCTTCAGTCCAGTAGCGCGACACGAGCTAGCCAATGGATACAGATCGCCTCGACAGTATATAGCTTCTTAGTCACATCAACTGATTCGTTGTTTGTCGGTCCGCAGTCCTGAGATGTACGCCATTAGCGCACTAACCACACTACAGTACAGTTTGAGTAAAACGCCTGAAAACCTTCCTATTAGTCCGGTCAATTTAGACATTCGAAGCTACCTAAATTCTCACCAAGCTGAAAATCAGTAAAATTATTTAAAATATTAAAAAATAAAATTCGAAAGTTTCCCATCTTTACCCTATATGGAAAAAAAAATCAAGGCCAATTAAAAAATAATAGTTTTCTTTGATTTTCAGTAAAACGGTAAGCTTTACAAAAATTAAAAAAAAAATTATGTCAAAATTATCTATAAAAAATGTACCAATACCTTTTTTTACGAACCACCGTTTTTGTGATATAACGATTCAAACAGTTGTAATCGTCATACTATGCATAACTGGTCTTGACAATGTGTACATGCCAGAGAACAAAACAGTCCGACTTTTTTGCAACCACATTTAGCACTGCATCCCTTTTTGCAGTTGCAAAAAATTGTGTTCAGCAGTTTCTCCGCAGGTGGAAGTAAAGTTTGGATTGGTTCTAATGAATTGTTGACCAACTCCAACCCCAGCCTACCCCAGTCTGTAGGGTCTAGCTGGTAACCAAGCCACACTACAACTTGGTAATATACCCGAAAAGTTGTTGATGAGCAGCAACTGAGGCTGGAGGGAGACAATCTAATTGCATATCTAAGCAGGTGGTTTATTTAGGAGCTGCTAACATAGAAAGAAGAAAGCGAATGCCGTTGGTGATAATTTCTTGTCGATTAGAATTTCTATATTTAAAAACGTCAGCACATTGAACTAAATTTTATCTTTCAAACATTTTGATAACTGTTATTTTATCCCTCTGGACATCTGCATTTTATAGGAAATGCAGTGTCGTATCACAGCCAGTTATTGCGTGTAACAATAGTACCTGATTTTGATATCTCGTGCATATTATGACACTTTGCAAAAATTAGATAAACTTTTTGATGAATATATTTCCGATTGATGTTGAGTATTTTAGAAAAAAATAGTTTTTTCAGTAGGTGTTCAAGCAGTGAGTGTCTCGTGCATATTATGACGATTGCAACGTTTACAACTTTTTGAATCGTTATATCTCAAAAACGGTGGCTCGTAGGAAAAAAGTATTGATACATTTTTATAGATAATTTTATGATTTATAATATTGTCTCAAGTAATTTTTTGGTAAAACTTCCACTTTTGCTAAAAATCTCATTTTTTTCATACAAGGGAAGGATGGGGAACTTTCAAATTGTATTTATTTTTAATCATATTTTAAATATACAAGACAAACATATCTTACTGATTGAAGACTTTCAGTTTGGTGGGAATTTAGATAGCTTTACATTTTATCATTATTTGGTCTAATTTGATCGGACTATATGCAGATAGTTATGTACAAATAGCAGCGGCAGGTGATACACTCTCGGCTCGCAGCTGGCTCCACCGCTCATTATCTTTGTGTTGAGTTTCTTTTTTGCGGCTCCGCGGGGAGGGGAGGGGAGGGGGGGGGGAGCAGATGTGCCGCCGCGGGGAAGACGCACAACACGTGACGCGCTCTGTCTCATCACAATCGTTAACAGGGAACTGATATTCTCGAACGAATGAATATTTATTTGCAGGAACACGGGTACCTTATTGAACACATTTCTACCATATTGGACATTTCTGTTGTGCAAATATTTAACGTGAATAATCATAATGTTATTTGTTATCAAGCTAATAGAGCTTAATGAAATAATACCTGCAGCGCTCGGGGCCCGATCACTCGCTGATCTGTGTCGGTCACTGCGATTCAGTAACTTCCGCTAAACCAGCTCAGGTGATCGCTTTGTGGTATTCATTACGCGTTTTTATGCTTCGGAAGGCACGTTAAGCCTTCGGTCCCGGTTGCCAGTAACATGGCAGTCGATAAGTCAAGTTGAAGAGGCGGCTTGAAAATGTTCATCAAGAGATCGCCACAGCCTGCGCTTGTCCAATTCAATACGACAATGTAAAGACACAGTGGAAAGTTTTTGAGACTGCCTCTGTGGCGCGGTGGGAGTACATCCGACTGCTACGCAAAAGGTCGTGGGTTCGATTCCCACCCAGGATACAACTTTGTGTGATGAGCACGATGGTTTATTCTGTGTCTGGGTGTTATTTATCTATGATATGTATGTATTTAGAAATATATAAGTATGTTTATCAGTTATCTAAGTCTCATAACACAAGCTAATATTAGCTTACTTTGGGCTCGATGGCGCTGTGTGAAAAGTGGCCCACAATATTCTTTTAATTATTAAGTGCCATATTATATTAGACATTATTATGTCAAATTCTATAACACAAAAAGAAAACTAAATAAAATTATTAGTGTAGTGATGATTTTTTGATTAAGAATAAATCATCTCAAACAAATCGTTAGAACATATTATGTCAAATACTTAATATTATTTGATTAGATTCAAATTTAATCAAATAATTCACTAAATGTCATTATGTTAATTATATGTCTCATAATCAGAATGTCCAAAATTAGATAATGCCTTACAATTCAAGGAATCGTCAACATTGTATAGAAACGTCTGGCTCACAGCCCGGCGCGGGCGTAAAGTGCCCCATTCAATAGCATTCTCCCCGATATTCTATGGTTATTATAATATGTTTTATTGGCATCGTGTAACAGTTTGTACCACACCGCGGTACTAGCAGTGGTTTTTGCGCAACTTTTCTTTTGAACGGATACTTTCGTCTTTTGCAAAGAGCGAGTAATTCTTTTTACACATTTCATAAATGTATAGACATACGTTTTCCATGATATGTTGCCTGGCGAGGCTAGCAAACACTCGGTGATGGTGCAACCGACTAAAATATACAATTTTGTTTTGTTCGCATCTACGCCCAACTATTTATCAAGAAAAAGATAACTAAAGAGTGCCAACTATAGCGGCGTGCGTGTGTTGCCCAGAGCGGCCCGCTAGCCACCTGGCGGCCCGAGATAAGACGCTGCTATAGACGGCAGCTGCGCGCCGGAATGCGCACCTGCCGACCCGACGCGCTCGAGCGCTTGGTGAATACTGCCCTCTTCCAAATCACAATCATCGACTAGCGTCGCTAAGTTGGTCGGTGCGCTCTGCTCGCTTCGTACGGTACTCTAAATATGCCTATTGTTATTTACATTACAGCCTACACGAGTGTATTCATTTCCAAATATAAAGTTATCGTTACTCATAAGTCGTAAACAGTAGATAGCCGGCTAATTGGAGACAGCCCTAATGCTGGTAGCCATCATAAAAACATATTTTCATATCAGGATTACCAAAGGTGTGAAAATGGTAAAATTTTATAAAGTTTCAAAAAAACCTTAACTATCTTCACGCTGTATCTGTGAGCGGGTAGTCCTAGAGGACAGAGGACAGATCGCCAGGCTTTGCGATCCATGCATATTTCTTTCGCTTTCTGTAGTCGCTACATACTCGCACGTCTGGGTATCCGAGTACTTTTGACTTTTCCATTATTGAGCAATCTGCTCACGTGATCTTCATACGTAAAAATTTTAAACATATTAATTTAAAATAAATAAAATGTTATCATTTTGTTTTTTCTTATTAATTTTGTTAACGTTTCAACAAGTAAGTCAGGTACTTACTTTGTTTTTGGATCCTACTCGTGGAGGCTTGTACTATTAGGTATTGTTAATTAAGATCGTAGGCGCTATTAGATAAAAAAAATTAGCATTTAAAGCATTGTCTTGTAAAATGGACTACCTCTGTGGCGCGGTGGGAGTGCATCCGATTGCTACGCAAGAGGTCGTGGGTTCGATTCCCACTCAGGATGAAACTGTGTGATGACCACGATGGTTTATTATGTGTCTGGGTGTTATTTATCTAATAATCTATCTAATATGTATGTATTTAAAATATGTAAGTATGTTTATCAGTTATCTGGTTACCATAGTACAAGCTCTGCTTAGCGTGATCAGATGGCGTTGTGTGAGTTGTCTCAACAATATTTATTTATTTATATTTATTTTATTATTTTCGTTGCTCAAACTTCAACCTTTGAGTGTAACATCAGAGGGGTTATTTCGTAGTTACCCATTATCTAAAAAAACGTGTTTAATTTATGTAGCTTCTTTAGAGATATATCAATGTGTAATTTACAATATAATGTGTGTTTTGCAATACCTACTCGTTACAAGAACGAAAGAACTTGAGTAAGCTTTCGAATTGATTCTAAAATTGTGTCAAATCAACTATATCGGCACTATAATTGTTTTTTGATAAAAAATCTCTTTTTTGTAATTTAATCGTCGACTGCAATCTAGCTGACCCAATAAGCTGTATTATCGACATCATCTATAGGTTAGCTAGTTGCGTGTCATTGTTCATCTATAAATGATGACCCGCGAGGCCCCGAGCTTTATCTCATTTCTATAGTTTATGTATCTTCAATGTCTTTGGGGCTCTTCTTTTGATTATTTTAAACGTCCTCTTGATATATGATCCATCAGTTTGTATGAAAATTCATTGGTATGCTCTCGCATACGTTTTTTATAGCTTTTTTTAGTGTTTCTTTTACGTCTTAATTCCCTGTTGGCACTTTTGGATCACGATGCAAGTTTAGTGGTTTGTTATGTACCAGGATGCGTCTGTAATCATGCGTAGAATTTTTGTAGTGTAGTTCTTCTCGTACTAGTTAAGCTCCGGAGGAGAATGCCAATCCAATGAGAACTTCATACTTTATTATCGGTCAAGCTGAGCCACCCGAGGTCACGGTCAAAAGGATATTTATACGTTACGCTTCTACTCTCCTGACAGACCTACTGTCCGGTCCAAACTAATATTTGATCTGTTACTAAATATAGAACAAGTAAGGCCTACGTTGGCGAAGCCTTACGATAGTTATCAGAGCGTAAGGAGGTACGCCGCACCTGACGCGCGCATTACTGCCCCTATATTAACTCAACCACTTTACCGATCATTTCACGTACAAGTCACGCTTTTATTACGCGGGGTAAGCAGAGGCATGCTAGGCTACTGTTTAGCATTATTATTTACTTCCATGTAATGGGGGGTGTGCCGCCATTTCGACGCTATTGTCTCCAAGGAACGTGTTCCTGTAACAATAATGGTAAAGGGAAACTGCCTTTAGGTCCTATGCTGTTTTAAAAATCCACCCAATGTTATTTGAATAAATTTAGTGTAATTAAAATTATACGCTTTTTTAGTTTTTTGTTAGTGTTGTATAATGATATTGTCTGTACTCGACGATAGACACTTTACCAGATATATAGCTAACGGGCGAATACTGAAAGGCACTCAAATATCTAGGGGCAACTTAAATGTTTGAGCTGCTCTTAAATACAAAATTCGTATTCTCAAACATCAACTTTAAGCATGTGTTAAATTTAAGATGAACACAGGTTAGTTGCGCTCAGACGCCACTCAGTGTAAAATTCGTATAATGCCACTTAATTTAATTTAGCTGTCAAATGACCTGTCAAACAGATTTGATTGTCCCCTAAATGTAAGAGTGGTCGAGAGGTCTCCTAAATCTGTAACTGAATATATTGAAGTGTAAAAATAATGTCTTTGTCTTCGCTATCTTCACTCTCTGACCATGAAAGACCGACCGTCTGTCGACGAAACCTAGAGAAGCTAAATACATTCGAAAAATACAATGGTGCGGAGTTTCCTGCTCGGTTCCATATCTCCAATAAGACAGTTTTATATTTGGATAATTTATTCCATGGGCGTATCCAGGGGAGGGCAGGAGGGGTAGCTGCCCCCTTCCGGACATGGTTTACGATTTCTACTTTTGTCTATAAAATTTAGCCTGGTAGAAATCGCTTTATGTGATAAGGCCGCCCATTGTACTTTTCCCACAGCTTACAATATCAATGTATTACCTGGGGCATGTTACGTATTGCGTGCGTGAATTTTTCAAGTAAAGCCGTCGTCTTGAGCCTGTATCTGTAAGGAAAGCGGGTAACGACCACCAATCCAACGTACTTTTAAAATAGCTAATACTTTGGGCTAGGTGTATCGCTCTTGACATACTTCGAATTCCCGTAGCACCTATTTAATCCCGACGTTTATATATTCTACAATAATGCATAAAAATTTGCCCGATTTGTTGACATTTATGATTGCTGCTCTGCTCTCCAGAGCAGTAGCGTGATGATATATAGCCTATAGCCTTCTTCGATAAATGGGCTATCCAATACAAAAAGAATTGTTTGTGACTAAAGAGACAGACATTTAGTAGAACACTTGTAAAAGTTATTTATTATATAGGTAACAGATCAAAAAACATCAAAGATGAAAAATATATACCGACTAAACTGTGTTCCTCACACCACACAACAAAGATAAATAACTTATGACAATATCCCTTCTTTTCTTTCCTTTTCTACATTAAGTTTTAGTAGAAGTCTTGAAACGTTTTGTAAAAACAAACGGAGAAAACAGTAACTATCATCGCAATATGATGATAGTGATTTTGCCAATATGGTCATTCTTGGAGATAGCGGCTATTCATGTCGGCCCTATTTGCTGTGCTGACTCCATTGCTACATACAGACGCCTGCTGAAGAGGTACATTCCAATGTTTTTCTTTGATATTCCAATTTATTTTTGTAAAATATTTACAAGTCACGCTAATGTCACTGGTTTCAATCAAATTTATCGTTTCGTTCTAAGACAATTGGGTCAGCAAATGTTTACGTTCAATTACGAAATAGTTTTTAGGTTATTTATTCTCATACATAACTTAAAAACCTATCCTTCAGAACATTATAGAAATTACATTGTGTACCAAATAAAACTATTATTATTTTATATTATTTTAACTATATTAAGTAGCATTGTAAATATTATACGCTCCACGAGCGCTTCATAATTGTAAATATTATGAAGCGCTCGTGGCCCCGCGGTCTCAGTGTTCTGTTAACGATTACTGAGTTACGGAACTTTCACTATAGCTGGTACTCGGATGGGTGACCACTTTGTGGCATTTACATTTGCGAGCGTTTCCGTGCTTCGGAAGGCACGTTAAGCCGTTGGTCCCGGTTGCCAGAAAATGGCAGTCGTTAAGCCTGGTTAAGGCCTAATGGGCGGCTTAAAAATGTTAACAGCAGGTAGCCACAACCTGCGTCTGTCTATTTCAACACGGCAATGGGTTCACCACCTATTACGTGGGACAAGAATCCACTCGGTGAAAAGTGGGCATATAATATGCCTCTGCCACCCTTTCGGGGATAAGGCGTGATGGGTATTTATTTATAGTAAATATTATATGGTCAAAAACTGTTGCGTAAAATGGAGGCATCGTGAATGTTGCCATGACGCAAATTATTTAACGGCTGCTCAGCTGACTATGCCTTCAAATTGTTTGAGTAGCCTTTGTGTATTCCACTTTAATTTGGGAAATACTTAAATTTAAGAGCCCTTCACCTGGATGTTGTACAATAATGACGTTCCAGTATTCGGCCGTGAGTGGCGGTCCACAGAGGGTCCGGAGTAGCGCGACACGTGCCAATATTTATGTTCTCAGGTGCCGCAGTGTGCTGAAACGGTGATTTTTTTCGAAAATGAAATTATGTTATGTTAATTAGATATTTTTTAGATATAATGAATAAATATTTTTTTTCTCAAAATGCGCACTCTCACTAAACTCGTATTTTGGTCCATTTCTGTCGCGGTGTTCGTTTGGCATCGCTCTAGACGTAGACGGTGTCGTGGGAACTACCGGCCCGGGACCGAATAGTAGAATAGGCGAGTCTTCTCTGCGACTAATTACTTCGTAAATTGAAACCATACCAAGTCTCTGCGGAGCAAGAGTAAAAGCCCTAACACACGACCGGATTTAATCCAACCAGACAGCGGATTTGATTGGCCGCCCGACCAAATCTTACCGTCTGTAGAGCAGTCCGGCGGACATAATTATTATTAATTGAGTCCGCCTCGATCCGCATCGGATATGATCAATGTTGTCGTTCTAGCTACTTTGTCGTAAATTTCCCCAGATTTAATTTAATTTTTCTCCAAATAGACACTTTTTCATAATTTTTTTCCCAATGTTGCGATCTTAGTTACTTTGTCAAAAATGTCCCCAGTACAGATTTTACCTTTCCCCAAAAAATTACTTTTTCATATATTTTTTGCCAGAAAGAAAAAAGAGCTACGTTAATACATAACGTAGTGTTTATTTACTCTATGTAGAGGAATACTGCATACCAGTTATCTACATAGATAAGTGAAATTGAAATGTGTGTGTGTGTAATTTCAAATTTGCAGCTTTTCACTAAATGCATATAAAATAATATACTTTATTAGAAACTTATCATTTCCACAAAAGTTCCTTAAAAAAAAAAAATTTACCCTAGAATAGGGAAAAGCCCCTAATCTGAACACCCTGTCTGGTCGTCTGGTCGTCCGGTGCGGTCTGATCCGGCCGTCTGTTGCGACAACAGATTTGGTCGGCAGACTCGGCGGATCAAATCTGTCGAGGTCTGGCAGACCAAATTTGGTCGTGTGTTAAGACCATTAGTGTGCAGGTATTTCCTTGGACCTATGTAAAACGGTCGTCGATCTGCGCACTCGGAGCCCCTAGCGCGCGTCGGTAGTGCGGCGGGAGGGCGTCAGGGCCGGAGATAGCTAGACAGGCGCCAGGTGCGAGCGCGCACACCTGCCGCCGCGCGTATAAGCGCGTGCGCGCGCGCCGCTCCCGCAGTCACGCGGTGGACATTGGATTGTGTAGTGAGTGAACTGCAGTGCACCATGATCATCTGCCTCTCCGGGTTCGTGATAGCCGGGTCAGTTCTGTGCGCACATGTGTTTACTTCTTATGCGGAGGCCCCCTGGGGTGTCGTCTGCTGTCATATCTTTTACTCCTCGCTCGGGTGACGAGAGGTTCGAGGATGACCCGGTCGTGTATGTCGGGGGTCGCTTCCGTCCTCCCGGGCGACGACCTTGTCTTGGTGGTGAGCGAGACATGCCGCTTCTCGCTGTGGTTAATTTCCAACATTTTAACTGAAAATAACTACCCCTATTTTAATTGAAAACAGCTACGTTATCTTATCGTAGCATAGAAATTATCATGTTTTTAATTTATAAAATATTTGGAAAGTTTGAAAATTACCTCGTGCCAAATCAGAATTCCAAATACAAATATTATAATTGAGTCATTATAAGGCCACATTTGACAAGTATCAGTTTTAAAAATATCGATTTATATGAATGAACTTACGAACTTCTAATATATATGAATCAAATCAGTTATTTTGAAAACGTACATTATTATTTAAAAAAATAATCATTCGAATAACAGTCCAATTATTATTAGACCGTTTCTATATATTTATTCTAAATTTACGATATAAAATCTGCCAATATAATTAGAAATTATATCTGACAAATATTAAAATTTCATCGAGAATATGGTGACCATCATCACGATATTACTAATTTACTTCCAAAAATAGTGTCTGTATTTGCATCGCGTTACATTCTTTTTGCGTCGGACTTCATAAGGATAAAAAAATATAAAAAATTTATAATTATTAATTTAATATATTGATGTTAAATGTTATAATTGTTATTTTCTTTGAGTACTCTATGACTTGAAGGCTGGCAATGTGAGTATTCGTTTATGAATATTCTTGCACTAAAACATAAAAAGCATAACTGCCAGATAATAAATTTTGCTAGAATAAAAATAAATAAATAAATAAGATGCGACTGTAAACAGAATTAAAAATACAAAAGAAGTCCTTGTTTCCGAAGTATGTGATTTGAGAGGTAATTAATTGTTTCGAACCCCGGACCTTCATCCGTCGAAGCTCTAGAGCGCAAGATCTTGGACAACTGGATCACTAAGCCTTGATCTCAGCAGCGCTGGATCCCTAGAGCGCTGGAAGCGGAGAATAATCTAAGAAAATAAGAATAACGAGTTGTTTTTCTAGACGGCTAAAAAATCTTCCTAAATTATGTTGAAAGAACCGTGTTAGAATCATATTTTAAGTGGTCAGGTCAAAAATATGTAGGTGAGGCGATGTTGCAAGCAGAGACCTTAAAATGTTAAGAAACCAAATATTGAAATAAAATCAGTAAACCTATCAAAAATAGAGAAATATTTAAATCAAAGAAAATTATGTTAAACAAACATGAAAATTATGAATATATACTACATAAGAATGAAGTACTTATGAAGATGAGTATGATTAAAACAAAACTTTAAACGTGGTGGAATATTATAAATAAGTCTCATTGCATTACATTCTACTAAAATCATTCAATTTTCTTGGTAACCTCCCTAGTGTTTAAAAAGGAAAAGGGTTTACTGCCGCAACGTTGTAACGACGGCGACGTCAGTTCTTTAGAACAGAAATTGTTTATTTTCTTTACAATTTTTTATTTTTAAAGAAGTCCTGTAGTATGTATTTAGAGAGGAAATTGACTGTTTCAAACGCTGGACCTGAATCTGCAGGAAGGTAAAGAATTATGCATGGATCGCGAAGCCTGGCGATCTGTCCTCTCTGAGTGCCCCGTCAGGGATACAGCGTGAAGATAGTTAGTTATTTAGTTGGTTAATTAGTGAAAGTAAATAGTAAAATGCCTTCTTTGGGGATTTAGACAATAAAATATGTAATTGTAACTGAAAAATGTTCAGCAATTGTGTAGTTGTAACTTTGAAAAATTCAATAATATTTTATATCCGCCATTGCAAGGATACCTTGGTGATTTTTGATAAAGTGTCAAATGAAGCCTATTAAAATGACTCAACCATAAGCTTAACGTTATAAATACTTAAGTTCATGAATGAATTCAGCTATAAATTAAATTTACTAAAAACATTGGAATTTGTTTTGTGGGTCGACTTAGAGCGGTACATGAACAAAAGTAGATAAATGCGATTGTCGTGTCGGCTGACACTGACAGGGCAACGTGCCGGTGTACCGAGCGCGCTGTGCAATCAGCTGCGCGCGCGCATTTCGTTACGCTCCGGATGAGGTAGCAGGATGTTTTAAATCATAGCAATATACACAGATTCAAAATCACTCCAGATGACCTATGACCTGTGACCTTACTACAAGGCAAACAATCGACCACCTAATAAAAGAGTGCCCAAGGTTTATCCAAACAAGGTTAAACCTCACTACCGTTACTCCAAACAGCATAGATCCATTTAATTTAGTTCAACTCATAACACGCCCCACAGCACAACGCATTAATGCAACATGTGGATTATATTATAAATCAACTAAAATTATTCAACAATACCTAATAAAAAATAATAAAAGCTTCAACACAATTATTGTATCTATGATAAAGAGTATACTATAGTAATCATTATAATAAATAATTTATTTATGTAAGTATTTTGTGGTGTGCATGAGTATATTTTATATATTTATCTATTTACGCACAGATAATATATAAAATTCCTTAAACCCCAAAACAACTCGCAACATCCTTACACATCATCTACCCATAATAACACAACCCAAAACCATTGAAGGCACATTGTCGGACGTATAAAATCGCGTTACTTTGTATCTTTCAACGTAAACTTAAAAAAAAAATCATATTGAGATATACCATTCGTGCCATGAATATTGTTACAATAAAAACATTTTTTTTCTTTAATGAATTTCAGTTTATACATTAATATAACAATAAAAATATATGAAACTCATTCAAAATGATCGGCGTTGGCTTTAACCCGGTTTACAAACATTCAATTAATACCAAGATGATGTAGTTTCAAAAATTGCAATTGGCTCCATACCTACTTTGTGTACTATCTGAATGCTATCAACAGCAATTCGGTTCGCTTTATCAGCCCACTATATTTTATCATCACAAATGAGCGCGGAAATGAGACAACAATAAATATTCATATAAGAATATCAGAATACCAGATTTCAAATTTAAATGTGGACTAATAAACTGAGGGTTTACAAAATTAGAATCATTCGAAATATTCGCCCGAATTACACTTAATACGAACGCATAGATGGTTCGATGTACTCGTGTATTCTAGTCGTCGATCTCGTGAGCGACCGCATCCACCGACCTAAACTAGAACGACGTTTTTACTTTTTAAAATATGTTTCAAATGAAAAATTATATCGAGATTACCACCAAAGATCACTACTTATGCCTTGGAAAAAATAATGTCGGATTATTTAGTCGATCACCAATATAACTGTGCTAACGCGGTGCGTGTCGCGTGTGCCGCAGGTCGTCCCCCGAGGCGCGCTACTCGGCGCCGCACCAGCACCTGCTGCAGCAGCTCGGCTCGGTGGAGTCTCTGCTGGGGCTGGGCGTGACGCGCGTGCGCACGCTGTACGCGTGCCTGGGCGAGGGCGAGGGCGAGCTGTCTTTCGAGCCCAACCAGGTGATCACCGGCGTGGCGCCCAGCGGCGAGCCGGGCTGGCTGCGCGGCGAGCTGGCGGGCCGCACCGGCCTCGTGCCTGTCAACTACGTGGAGCCGCTGCCCTAGAGCCGGGCTGGCGGGCCGCTGCGGCCTCGTGCCTGTCAACTACGTGGAGCCGCTGCCCTAGAGCCGGGCTGGCGGGCCGCTGCGGCCTCGTGCCTGTCAACTACGTGGAGCCGCTGCCCTAGAGCCGGGCTGGCGGGCCGCTGCGGCCTCGTGCCTGTCAACTACGTGGAGCCGCTGCCCTAGTACCCACACCACACCACCGCTGTATATATGTACATTGTATATAAGAGTTTGTTGATATTTTAACTATTTATATTATACTTTGTTGTGAATTTTGTACCAAATATATTACCTATTACCTATTGCTAAGTAAACACTCGTTTCGACAGCGCCGTGTATTATTTCTGCACACACCGTCCGACTTGTTGGGCTGTGACGTTCTTATCGTATCCCCTACGCTCTCGTACTCCGACTTTATTACGATACCATGCAGTTAAAATTATTGAACCGCCGACGCACCGTTTTGATGTAATTCCTAGAATGAGTTACGTCTCGTATCGACTAAGGGCCTTTAAAAACTGGTAAAATGTATGGTCCTGGGCGAGTTGAGCTGTGGAGGAGTGCACTAGTTGTTGGACAATAAGGCTTACGTATTTCAACACATTCTCCAGAATGACATGCTGTACATCTTAACAGTCTCCGCACTGAACGCTGAGCACCGAGATTATTGTGTAGGGAACTGTGCTTCCTTTAGAGATTATGCGCATTTCGTCCCATGTTTGAACTTGATTACGTTTGCCGTTCGTTCCATTCGCAATCGATCCTTTTGCGGTCCATTCCCAGTTGATCCCATTCGAAGTTGGTCCCATTTGCAGTCGTCCCATATAGCAGTAAAGGGGGAGATGTAGGTTTTTTGGTAAAAGTGTACTGCATTTATAAAAATCAACCACCTAAATACCTACTATAATCTACAATAACAGTACAAAAATGTGTCTGTACAAATAATATATTTAGAAAACATTGTGTGTGTGATATCTCGTAGGCTCAGGAGTGTAAAATCGAATGCCGAATTACCCTTCTACGAAAAACTGTTTACCGAATACACTCTTTAGTTGAGTCATTATAAGAAATGTTAGTGAACTTAGCAGAACATTGCCCAGCAGATCAAAATTAAATGCGAGTTCTTATCGCATGCAGCTGAGTTCTACAGTTCCTGATACATTATAGAAGTAGTTCTAGCGTTTTTACCAAAAAAAAAGGCAATTGACAAAATGATCTCCCAACTTTCTGTAGCAAATCATATTGCAGCAAATCAAAAATTCGAGTGAGTTCTTCTCACATGCGAATGATATCTTCAGTTCCAGATACTTCAAAGGAATAGTTTTAATAGTTTTCAAGTTCAGAAGACAGCAGATTCTTCGTTTCAAATTTAAATAAACGGTCAGAACTCTTTCTTATTTCACAGATCCGTATCGAAACTTTAACCTAAGGCTCGATTCGAGTCCAGAACTCACGCTCAAGTGGCAGCAGATCATGTGCGAAAGTGTAAAAAGTCAAAAACTTACCACTCTCACTGTTTGAATAACACTAAACTTGAATGCTAGAACTCTTCGGTATTTCACAGAACCGTATTGGAACTAAGCCCCAGGACTCAATTCAAGTCCAGAACTCTTTTTAAAATGCCAGCATAGCATGTTAAAACGGCCGAAAAGCAGGAAATTACCATTTTCGTTATTCCAAAATTATAGGAGAAGCCAGAACACTTTCGTATTTTACATATCCGTATCGAAACTATATCAAAGGACTCAATTCAAGTCCAGAACTCTTTTTGAAATGCCAGCAGAGCATGTTAAAACGGCCGAAAAGCAGGAAATTACCATTTTCGTCATTTCAAAATTATAGGAGAAGCCAGAACTCTTTGGTGTTTTATAGATCCATATAAAAACATTAATCTAGGATACCATTCAAGTCCAGAACTCTTTTGAAAATATGAGCAGAGCACGTTGGAACGGCCGAATAGTAGAAAATTACCAATTTCCTCGTTTCGAAAATATAGGAGTAGCCAGAACTCTTTGGTATTTTATAGACCCGTATAGAAACTTTATTCTAGGATACAGTTCAAGTCCAGAACTCTTTTGAAAATACCAGCAGAGCACGTTAGAACGGACAAAAAGTAGAAAATTACCATTGTTATCGTTTTTAATTAATATGAAATGCCAGAACTCTTTCGAATTTTACAGATCCTAAAACGAACAGTATCCAAAGACCTAATTCAAGTCCAGAACTCTTTGTAAAATGCCAGCAGAGCACGTTGGAACTGCCGAAAAATAGAAAATTACCATTTTGCTCGTTTCAAAAACATAGGACTAGTCAGAACTCTTTAGTATTATTTAGATCCGTATAGAAACTTTAATCTAGGATACAATTCAAGTCCAGAACTCTTTCAAAAATACCAACAGAGCACGTTGGAACGGCCAAATAGTAGAAAATTACCAATTTCCTCGTTTCAAAAGTAGAGGAGAAGCCAGAATTCTTTGGTATCTTATAGATCCATATCGAAATTGTTATCTAAGATACAATTTGAGTCCAGAACTCTTTTGAAAATACCAGCAGAGCACGTTAGAACGGACAAAAAGTAGAATATTACCATTTTTTTTCGTTTTGAAATAATATGAAATGCCAGAACTCTTTCGTATTTTACAGATCCATATACGAACAGTATCCAAAGACCTAATTTAAGTCCAGAACTCTTTGTAAAATGCCAGCAGAGCACGTTAGAACGGACAAAAAGTAGAAAATTATAAATTTTTTCGTTTTGAATTAATATGAAATGCCAGAACTCTTTCATATTTTACAGATCCAAACACGAACAGTATTCATGGTCTTTATTCAAGTCCAAGCCTCTTTATAAAACGCCAGCAGAGCACGTTAGAACGAACACTGCCAAAAAATTGAAAATTACCAATTTCCTCGTTTCGAAAATATAGGAGTAGCCAGAACTCTTTGGTATTTTATAGACCCGTATAGAAACTTTATTCTAGGATACAATTCAAGTCCAGAACTCTTTTGAAAATACCAGCAGAGCACGTTAGAACGGACAAAAAGTAGAAAATTACCATTGTTATCGTTTTTAATTAATATGAAATGCCAAAAAAAGAACTCTTTCGAATTTTACAGATCCTAAAACGAACAGTATCCAAAGACCTAATTCAAGTCCAGAACTCTTTGTAAAATGCCAGCAGAGCACGTTGGAACTGCCGAAAAATAGAAAATTACCATTTTGCTCGTTTCAAAAACATAGGACTAGTCAGAACTCTTTGGTATTATATAGATCCGTATAAAAACTTTAATCTAGGATACAATTCAAGTCCAGAACTCTTTCAAAAATACCAGCAGAGCACGTTGGAACGGCCAAATAGTAGAAAATTACCAATTTCCTCGTTTCAAAATTATACGAGAAGCCAGAACTCTTTGGTATCTTATAGATCCATATCGAAACTGTTATCTAGGATACAATTTGAGTCCAGAACTCTTTTGAAAATACCAGCAGAGCACGTTAGAACGAACACTGGCAAAAAATTGAAAATCACTAATTTCCTCGTTTTGAAAATATAGGAGTAGCCAGAACTCTTTGGTATTGTATAGACCCGTATAGAAACTTTAATCTAGGATACAATTCAAGTCCAGAACTCTTTTGAAAATACCAGCAGAGCACGTTAGAACGGACAAAAAGTAGAAAATTACCATTTTTATCGTTTTGAATTAATATAAAATGCCAGAACTCTTTCGAATTTTACAAATCCTAATACGAACAGTATCCAAAGACCTAATTCAAGCCCAGAACTCTTTGTAAAATGCCAGCAGAGCACGTTGGAACTGCCGAAAAATAGAAAATTACCATTTTTCTCGTTTCAAAAACATAGGACTAGTCAAAACTCTTTGGTATTATATAGATCCGTATAGAAACTTTAATCTAGGATACAATTTGAGTCCAGAACTCTTTTGAAAATACGAGCAGAGCACGTTAGAACGGACGAAAAGTAGAATATTACCATTTTTTTCGTTTTGTAATATAATGAAATGCCAGAACTTTTTTGTATTTTTCAGATCCATATACGAACAGTATCCAAAGACCAAATTCAAGTCCAGAACTCTTTGTAAAATGCCAGCAGAGCACGTTGGAACGGCCGAATAGTAGAAAATTACCAATTTCCTCTTTTCAAAATTATAGGAGAAGTCAGAACTCTTTGGTATCTTATAGATCCATATCAAAACTGTTATCTAGGATTCAATTTGAGTCCAGAACTCTTTTAAAAATACCAGCAGAGCACGTTGGAACGGACAAAAAGTAGAATATTACCATTTTTTTCGTTTTGAAATAATATGAAATGCCAGAACTCTTTCGTATTTTACAGATCCATATACGAACAGTATCCAAAGACCTAATTCAAGTCCAGAACTCTTTGTAAAATGCCAGCAGAGCACATTGGAACGGCCGAATAGTAGAAAATTACCAATTTCCTCTTTTCAAAACTATAGGAGAAGCCAAAACTCTTTGGTATCTTATAGATCCATATCGAAACTGTTATCTAGGATACAATTTGAGTTCAGAACTCTTTTGAAAATACCAGCAGAGCACGTTAGAACGGACAAAAAGTAGAAAATTACCACTTTTATCGTTTTGAATTAATATCAAATGCCAGAACTCTTTCGAATTTTACAGATCCTAATACGAACAGTATCCAAAGACCTAATTCAAGTCCAGAACTCTTTCAAAAATACCAGCAGAGCACGTTGGAACGGCCAAATAGTAGAAAATTACCAATTTTCTCGTTTCAAAATTATAGGAGAAGCCAGAACTCTTTGGTATCTTATAGATCCATATCGAAACTGTTATCTAGGATACAATTTGAGTCCAGAACTCTTTTGAAAATACCAGCAGAGCACGTTAGAACGGACAAAAAGTAGAAAATCACCATTTTTTCGTTTTGAATTAATATGAAATGCCAGAACTCATTCGTATTTTACAGATCCGTTTCGAAACTATATCAAAGGACTCAATTCAAGTCCAGAACTCTTTTTGAAATGCCAGCAGAGCATGTTAAAACGGCCGAAGAGCAGGAAAAAGCCCACCTCAATCACAGGACTCCGCTTTTTGATTAAAATATCTCGTAAATCTAAATTTTTTAAAGATTTTCTATATACGCTCTAGGTTTTTTGTACTAGTGGGAGCCCTTTGACGCTCACTGTCGATCAGCATTCATTTGGTTGTGCTAGGACGTATAACCACCGAAATATACATCGATTAGTGTAAAAAATTTCGTACAGATTTCACTTTTGCTTTATTTATTAGAGTTTTATCAAAAGTAGTATAGCATTTTCATAGCATACAATTGTGCATGTTGAAACCACAAAACTGAGGACACCTTTGCCGAACCTCTACGGCTTATAGTTTTTGTGATAATCTTCATTGTATATGCTGGCGGTCGCCGCGGACTCGCGGATATGTTGAGAAAGTTTACCTACAGAGCTCTGTAATAGAAGAAATCCGTTATAGCTTTAGATTATTTTGCGCTTCTTCGGTGTTCATCGTTGTTGCAGTTATCACGTGTGATACATCATTCGATTTCTCTAGCCAAGCGCTACATTTCTGTATAGTTTTTTATAAGAATATTCATAGTATTTTTTAATTTTTAACCGTTATTCTTTGTTATAGAACGGTTCAGCGTTGTTTGTAGATTTTTGTAAAAAAATTGTATTGAGCCTTTCAGATTCTGTAAGTGGGATTGTCTAGGAGATCGTTAAGCATCCTAAGAGGCCCCATTCGGTCGTCCAATTGCAAATTAATAGGTCTAATTGTTCGTTGTGTTCGAAAAACGTTATCTTAATAATCAATAGTCAACCTACATAGTGTAATGTCAAAATTTTCAATTTAAACTTGTATTTTTATAACCCGGGACCACGGCCTGAGTTACGGCTTAACCGCTGCACACCTCAGGACCAGATACAAACGAAAAAACCTACCTCAATTACAGGTCTCCGCTTTTTGATAAAAAATTCTGTTATATCTTAAATTTTTCAAAGATTTTCGATGGACGCGGTAAGTTTTTTATACCAGTGGAAGCACCCTGACGTCTTCTGTCGATCGGCATTGATTTGGTTGTGCTAGGACGTCTAATCACCGAATCATATTAAACGAAATACAAAGAAAATCGTACAGATTTCACTTTTGCTCCATTTATTAGAGTTTTATCAAAAGTAGTATAACTTTTTCATAGCATATAATTGTGCATGTTAAAACCACAAATCTGACCTTTGTTGACCCTCTACGGCTTATAGTTTTTGTAATAATGGGTATTATTTTATCTGATCGCTGTCGCCGCATACTCGCGGTTCTACTGAGAAAACTTACTTAAGTAGCTCTGTAACATTAGAAAACAAAAAAAAACAAATTGTATCCTAGATAACAGTTTCGATATGGATATATAAGATACCAAAGAGTTCTGGCTTCTCCTATAATTTTGAAACGAGGAAATTGGTAATTTTCTACTATTCGGCCGTTCCAACGTGCTCTGCTAGCATTTTACAAAGAGTTCTGGACTTGAATTAGGTCTTTGGATACTGTTCGTATATGGATCTGTAAAAGATGGTAATATTCTACTATTTGGCCGTTCCAACGTGCTCTGCTGGTATTTTTGAAAGAGTTCTGGACTTGAATTGTATCCTAGATTAAAGTTTCTATACGGATCTATATAATACCAAAGAGTTCTGACTAGTCCTATATTTTTGAAACGAGGAAAATGGTAATTTTCTATTTTTTGGCAGTTCCAACGTGCACTGCTGGCATTTTATAAAAAGTTCTGGACTTGAATTAGGTCTTTGGATACTGTTCGTATTAGGATCTGTAAAATTCGAAAGAGTTCTGGCATTTTAGATTAATTAAAAACGATAAAAATGGTAATTGTCTACTTTTTGTCCGTTCTAACGTGCTCTGCTGGTATTTTCAAAAGAGTTCTGGACTTGAATTGTATCCTAGATTAAAGTATCCATACGGGTGTATAAAATACTAAAGAGTTCTGGCTACTCCTATATTTTCGAAACGAGGAAATTGGTAATTTTCAATTTTTTGGCAGTGTTCGTTCTAACGTGCTCTGCTGGCATTTTATAAAGAGGCTTGGACTTGAATAAAGACCTTGGATACTGTTCGTGTTTGGATCTGTAAAATACGAAAGAGTTCTAGCATTTCATATTAATTCAAAACGAAAAAATTTATAATTTTCTACTTTTTGTCCGTTCTAGCATGCTCTGCTGGCATTTTACAAAGAGTTCTGGACTTAAATTAGGTCTTTGGATACTGTTCGTATATGGATCTGTAAAATACGAAAAAGTTCTGGCATTTCATATTATTTTATAAAACGAAAAAAATGGTAATATTCTGCTTTTTGTCCGTTCTAACGTGCTCTGCTGGTATTTTCAAAAGAGTTCTGGACTCAAATTGTATCCTAGATAACAGTTTCGATATGGATCTATAAGATACCAAAGAGTTCGGCTTCTCCTATGCTTTTGAAACGAGGAAATTGGTAATTTTCTACTATTTGGCCGTTCCAACGTGCTCTGCTGGTATTTTTGAAAGAGTTCTGGACTTGAATTGTATCCTAGATTAAAGTTTCTATACGGATCTATATAATACCAAAGAGTTCTGACCAGTCCTATGTTTTTGAAACGAGGAAAATTGTAATTTTCTATTTTTTGGCAGTTCCAACGTGCACTGCTGGCATTTTATAAAAAGTTCTGGACTTGAATTAGGTCATTGGATACTGTTCGTATTAGGATCTGTAAAATTCGAAAGAGTTCTGGCATTTCAGATTAATTAAAAACGATAAAAATGGTAATTGTCTACTTTTTGTCCGTTCTAACGTGCTCTGCTGGTATTTTCAAACGAGTTCTGGACTTGAATTGTATCCTAGATTAAAGTTTCCATACGGGTCTATAAAATACTAAAGAGTTCTGGCTACTCCTATATTTTCGAAACGAGGAAATTGGTAATTTTCAATTTTTTGGCAGTGTTCGTTCTAACGTGCTCTGCTGGCATTTTATAAAGAGGCTTGGACTTGAATAAAGACCTTGGATACTGTTCGTGTTTGGATCTGTAAAATACGAAAGAGTTCTGGCATTTCATATTAATTCAAAACGAAAAAATTGATAATTTTCTACTTTTTGTCCGTTCTAGCATGCTCTGCTGGCATTTTACAAAGAGTTCTGGACTTAAATTAGGTCTTTGGATACTGTTCGTATATGGATCTGTAAAATACGAAAAAGTTCTGGCATTTCATATTATTTTGTAAAACGAAAAAAATGGTAATATTCTACTTTTTGTCCGTTCTAACGTGCTCTGCTGGTATTTTCAAAAGAGTTCTGGACTCAAATTGTATCCTAGATAACAGTTTCGATATGGATCTATAAGATACCAAAGAGTTCGGCTTCTCCTATACTTTTGAAACGAGGAAATTGGTAATTTTCTACTATTTGGCCGTTCCAACGTGCTCTGCTGGTATTTTTGAAAGAGTTCTGGACTTGAATGGTATCCTAGATTAATGTTTTTATATGGATCTATAAAACACCAAAGAGTTCTGGCTTCTCCTATAATTTTGAAATGACGAAAATGGTAATTTCCTGCTTTTCGGCCGTTTTAACATGCTCTGCTGGCATTTCAAAAAGAGTTCTGGACTTGAATTGAGTCCTTTGATATAGTTTCGATACGGATATGTAAAATACGTAAGTGTTCTGGCTTCTCCTATAATTTTGAAATGACGTAAATGGTAATTTCCTGCTCTTCGGCCGTTTTAACATGCTCTGCTGGCATTTCAAACAGAGTTCTGGACTTGAACTGAGTCCTTTGATATAGTTTCGAAACGGATCTGTAAAATACGAATGAGTTCTGGCATTTCATATTAATTCAAAACGAAAAAATGGTAATTTTCTACTTTTTGTCCGTTCTAACGTGCTCTGCTGGTATTTTCAAAAGAGTTCTGGACTCAAATTGTATCCTAGATAACAGTTTCGATATGGATCTATAAGATACCAAAGAGTTTTGGCTTCTCCTATAATTTTGAAACGAGGAAATTGGTAATTTTCTACTATTCGGCCGTTCCAACGTGCTCTGCTGATATTTTCAAAAGAGTTCTGGACTTGAATGGTATCCTAGATTAATCTTTTTATATGGATCTATAAAACACCAAAGAGTTCTGGCTTCTCCTATAATTTTGAAATGACGAAAATGGTAATTTCCTGCTCTTCGGCCGTTTTAACATGCTCTGCTGGCATTTCAAAAAGAGTTCTGGACTTGAACTGAGTCCTTTGATATAGTTTCGAAACGGATCTGTAAAATACGAATGAGTTCTGGCATTTCATATTAATTCAAAACGAAAAAATGGTAAATTTTTACTTTTTGTCCGTTCTAACGTGCTCTGCTGGTATTTTCAAAAGAGTTCTGGACTCAAATTGTATCCTAGATAACAGTTTCGATATGGATCTATAAGATACCAAAGAGTTTTGGCTTCTCCTATAATTTTGGGACGAGGTAATTGGTAATTTTCTACTATTCGGCCGTTCCAACGTGCTCTGCTCATATTTTCAAAAGAGTTCTGGACTTGAATGGTATCCTAGATTAATGTTTTTATATGGATCTATAAAACACCAAAGAGTTCTGGCATCTCCTATAATTTTGAAATAACGAAAATGGTAATTTCCTGCTTATCGGCCGTTTTAACATGCTATGCTGGCATTTTAAAAAGAGTTCTGGACTTGAATTGAGTCCTGGGGCTTAGTTCCAATACGGTTCTGTGAAATACCGAAGAGTTCTAGCATTCAAGTTTAGTGTTATTCAAACAGTGAGAGTGGTAAGTTTTTGACTTTTTACACTTTCGCATATGATCTGCTGCCACTTGAACGTGAGTTCTGGACTCGAATCGAGCCTTAGGTTAAAGTTTCGATACGGATCTGTGAAATAAGAAAGAGTTCTGACCGTTTATTTAAATTTGAAACCAAGAATCTGCTGTCTTCTGGACTTGAAAACTATTAAAACTATTCCTTTGAAGTATCTGGAACTGGAGATTTCATTCGCATGTGAGATGAACTCACTCGAATTTTTGATTTGCTGCAATATGATTTGCTACAGAAAGTTGGGAGATCATTTTGTCAATTGCCTTTTTTTTTGGTAAAAACGCTAGAACTACTTCTATAATGTATCAGGAACTGTAGAACTCAGCTGCATGCGATAAGAACTCGCATTTATTTTTGATCTGCTGGACAATGATCTGCTAAGTGATCTGTTACGGAAGTTGGCAGAGCATTTTTTCAACTGTCTTTTTTTTCGTAAAAACGCTAGAACTATTTCTAAAAAGTATCAGGAACTGTAGAACTCTACTGCATGCGAGCAGAACTCTCATTTTTTTTTGATCTGCTGGACAATGTTCTGCTAAGTTCACTAACATTTTTAAGAAGCCACATTTGACAAGTGTCAATTTCAGCTTCATAGTGAAATTACATGATTAGAAATATCGATTAATGCGAATGAACCGATACGGACTTCAAACATATATGAATCGAATCAGTTATTTTGAAAAATTTAATTGGATTTTAAAAATTATCAGTCTAATTTTTACTAAACGTTTTTTTACCAAATTATGAAGATTAGTATGATTAAAACAAAACATTATTAGTGGAAAAACTTCAGTAATTGTGTAGTTCTTACTTCGAAAAATTAAATAATATTATAAGATAAGATAAGATAATTTATTTTTGTGATATATTATATACCCGCCGTTACAAGCATACGCTGGTGATTTTAGAAGAAGTGTCAAATGTGGCCTATTAAATTGACTCGACTATAGTCCGTCGTCGGTTCTACATTTTATCGTTCGCCGATGAATGGTTCGTCGAAAGCACGCTTCGCCCATCGTCGGTTCGCCATATTACAGTCCACCAAAGATTTATTGACCGAAAACACCCCTCGTCCGTAGACGATTATAACTGAACTATAATTAATAGAACGTCGGCCAACAGATCATCAGCGAACTGCAATATGACGAACAGTCGACGGCGAGACGGCCAAAGGGTGTTTTCAGTAAACAGTTTATCGGAGAAGGGTAATTCGGCATTCGATTGTACTCCAGGCTCAGAGGTCTATGTTATTTGGCGGTTAGTATGTATGTATACACCCCATACATTTTATACTTTTTTATTCTTGTAATTGTGCCTTAATTTGTGCTGTAAGAACTTGCTTTTAGCTAAATTTCTTGATTCTATGTCTATGGGAATTACCAGATAGGTTTTCGAAACAAAACCTATAGATTATTTCTGGTTGACATAAAATTATCTATTTTGTTTAAAGCTTCTTATAACTCAGGTAAAGGCAAAAACCTTAGACCAGAAAATACAGAAAAAGTTGATATTTTATAAATTCAATTCAATAAACTTTGGATCATAAACCCACCTTCCCTTACAAACTGCTTGCATGGTACGAATTGCGGATGGGACTATGTGATAATGGGACCATGTGCGAATGGGACCAAGTGCATATGGGACCAAATGCGACCGCAGGACGAAGTGTGAATGGGACGAAATGCGCATAACCCTTCCTTAGTGTTACGAGCTTAGCGTTGGATAATGACGTACAGTCCCTGTCTGTGAAACTGGAGCGTGATCTCTACAAATAAAATATTAGTCGTGATTGAGTGACGGATCAACACACAGCGTCCGACGCGCGACGTGAACTCGACTCAGGTTAGATCGGTTAGGTGCGGAGATGGATATACTGTACGGGGTGTTGGGAGTCACGTGGGAGGACTGCGGAAGGTACTGATCACTTTTCAAAAGTTAGGAAGACGAAGTTATTAAATGCGGAAATCGTGATTAAAGGTATATTTACAATAAGTAGTGTCAGAAATTAGTTTTCATGTAATTTAACTAAGTATTCTTTTATACCACTGAGGTGGCAGACAAGCATACGGCCCACCTGATGGAAAGTGGTTACCGTAGCCTACGGTCGTTTGCAACACCAGAGGTGGGAGGCACAGAGTGAGGGGGGAGTCTGCTCCGTCAACGATTGTCCCAGGCCGTGCTAAAAGGTCTATTACACCACTCGATTAAGCCACGTATTTTGAAAGATGTCTCCGTCATGAATCTAGTCTTTAAACTGTTTTCAAGTAGAGATGGTTTTAACGAACGTCATTTAAGACGAAATTCGCCGATCCAAATTCATGGGATTTCAGATTGATGTTTAAATCCGAATCTTCTCTCAAGTACCTATAGATTTTGACAGAAGTGATCTTTGTTTACGTAAGACGTGCTCACTTGACTACAACTCAGTAAATTAACGTTCCGGTAAAGCATTTAAAACAAGGTAAATATTTTTATATTAATATTACATCAGTATTATTAAATTACACCTCTGCGTGAAGCCCAAATTAAGGTAAACGCATCGAGTGGGGCCAGCGAAGCATTTGATGGTGGTTGCTTAATGAAACTAGGTCCCAGGAGTTCGTCTCAGCTGTCTGTGACAAGTGCATCGACACTGAAGGCGAACCAGTTCAAGATTACTGGGAGCCATCCTTGGAGCGGCGGTGCTTGGTGAGTCAAAGGGTGGACGCAAATGTGACAAGGAAACTTGATGGTGGAACGACACAGTCCAGAGGGAGACTAGGTAGAAGAAAGCCCTCTTTAATAAGTGGCAAGCGTCTTCTGAAGATCGCAACGCATACAGGGCTGCGAAGCGCGCCACTAAGAGAGCTAGCCAGGGCCAGACGTGACCACTTGCAACCTCTATATGAGAAGCTGAAATCGTCTGAGGGGCATACGCTAATCTATAAGTTGGCGCGCTCCAGGGTCAAAGCGCCAATCTAGCCAATATCTCCAAGTCCCGCCGTGTAAAAGACCCTGACGGCACCCTTCTATGTACGTAGTACATAGGCTTCTTAAAACTAACGACGACAAATAAGAAAAAAATAAAAAAAAAACTATAATGGAAAATAAATTACAAAATTTATATAATTGATATAATAATACAGAGTCAAACAGGTTGTAAAATCGAGTCAGACAATTGCCTCGTGATAGCCAGCCAACCTCAGTATGAAGCAACAAACGGTTGGAATCTTCGTCATTAGTAACACAAAGCTGATGAAATAATCTATCATTTAAAGAGCTGGTACGGATTTTATTGACTGCTTTGATGACATATTGCAGTGATTGAAATAGTCGTTCACTTAAGTTTCTAGCAACCAAATGTTGTCTATAAATAACGCAATGTACAGCAAGTACATCTGGAATTTTATTTATTAAGTACGCTATGAATCCTTTATGGCACCTCGTCACAGCCGGTGCGCCATCCGTAGCAACTGATATAATATTTTTCAAGGGAATCTCTTTCTCATCACAAAACGTTTCCAATGTATTGAATATGGTTTCGCCTTTTGTATCGGTCTCTAAATTTCTAGCAAACAATAGTTCTTCACATATTTTCTCATGTTTAATAAACCTCACGTAAGACAGCAACAATGCTTCATTAGTAGGTAAAGAGTACTCATCAAGCTGAATTGAGCATTGACTAGTCTTCAGCAGAGTGCACAATGATCCTTCAATGTTTTCAGCCATTTCATCAATTCATCTTTGCACAGAATTATTACTCAAAGGAATTTTTCGGATAATATCTGCGGCCGGTTTATGAAGCACAGTAGTTATTACTTCCTTTATTGCTGGCAAAATTGACTCTTCTCCGATGTTGTGCGGTTTGCCTTTTTGAGCAATTAACAAAGAGATATTGTACGAAGCTCGAAGTCCGTCGTCATCTTGCTTAGCAGCTGCCGAAAATAGATTTGCTACACTTGGCTGAGTATTATGCTTCATCTCTAGGTCTTGAAAATATGCTACATTCTTGTCTTTCTTATCTGGATGCATTTTATTCAAATGATCTTGCAGTCTTCATTGCTTCATTCGAAAATGTTTTTAGACATAGAAGGCACTGAGGCGACGATGGGTTTGTGGGATTTTCAATGAATCCGAATTTAATATATTTCACAGAGTATTGCCGTCTCTTCTTTTTTACTTCCGACATTGTTTTGTTTTAAGAAATACGTTAGTAAGTGTTGAACTTAAGTACTGCTTATCTATTACGCGCGAAACCGCAAATGAAAATAAAATAAACATTCCATTGTTTATATAGGATTGCATAAGCAGCACGCACCGACAGGAATAAGACAAACATGCATTAACTCGTTTATCGCATTCGACGCTCAATTGTACTCAACAAGTAAGAACAAGTATTCTATGAATCAGCCGATTGATACAGGAATGCACAAATCGGGCTATTTAACAAAAGCTTGTTAAAACATGATTGCCCGCGTTCATCGACGCTCATTCGACGCTCAATTGTACTCAACAAGTAAGAACAAGTATTCTATGAATCAGCCGATTGATACGGGAATGCACAAATCGGGTTATTTAACAAAAACTTGTTAAAACATGATTGCCCGCGGTCTATTATCTACGAAAATTACCTATCTAGGAATACTAATAACTATTAAAATGCGAAAGTGTGTCTATTGACTTTTTATTTGTTTGTTTGTGTCCTACTTTCATTTCGAAACGGAGCGACCGATTTTTTTTTTTGAATGTGCTGCTGGATTTGTAGTCCAGAAAGCTCATATTTTTTGGCCATATTAACGAGGCCCTACTGTTAAAAATATTGTAAGACACTTTTTACAGTGCCATCTAGTACAAACTAAGCTATAAGCTTGTACTATAGGATCTAGACCAAATAAATAATTAAATATCATTGGGACAACTCACACAACGCCATCTGATTCCAAACCAACAGAGCTTGTATTATGGTAACCAAACTAAGCTATTAGCTGGTACTAAAGGATCTAGACAACCGATATACCTACTTTAATTATTTATATTTTTAAGATAACTCAAGTAAGTACAAATTTCTACATTTTCTACAAATCTACAAATGAATCAGATTACAGATAAAACATACAATGTTGCCTTTTTAGGCCCCCAGTCGCTCCCACAGTGGTAATGGTATGTTAATGGTAATTCCATTTGAAGTAACCATATCTGTAATCCTCAGACTTCATTGTGAAAAGCTTAGATACAACCATGGTCAAAGCTTAGATAATGATAATGGAAAGGTGAAAATAGATATGAAAAGAGATAAAAAAAATAGAAACTAGTTTACAGCTCTTGCATCATTTATTTATAACAAAACTAACATGTTCCAGTTGATTCACTGCTATGGATCCATTTATGATCACTACTCCACTATCCACAATAATAGTGTGAGTACCCTTTACTCATAACTGTTCTTGATTAAATGCAGAAAGATCCAGAGAATAGTGCATTCAAACAAAAAGTCTTCAGCTTTAGAAGATAAAAGAAGCAATATTTTATTAGTATTTTCACATTGCTGAGACCATTTCACTTTAAGATTTGTCGTGATACGGATTTACTATTATAAGTTTTAATGCAAGCCAAAAAGGAACTAATTATTTTTCTTATGGGTAAATTGTCTTCAATCTGAAAATAAAACATTTTGGTTATTAGAAGTGCATTTATATATAGTATGGAGAAAATTTTTGTTTATCAAAATTCTAAGTCATTTTATAAAATTTTTCATTGATTCAGGCTGTCCCCGACACTCAAGTTTAATGACTCCAATACTGCGCACTGAACCTGGAACCCCTAAATTTTGTAATTAAAAATTGATACCTAAAATTTATTTACCTTTTATTGATTACAATTTCGATGCATGTATAAGAATCTTTTGGCTAGCTATTCCAAATTTTGGCCTATCGAATTACTACGTAAAAGCTATACTATGTAAGAGGTCCGAGCTTGTTCTAAATCTACTGCAACTCTTTGATTTTCTTCTTCAGAGAATATTCTTCACTATAGTATTATTATATTCTTCATTATAGTCAGGGGAAACAAAAGATTTCACAAATGAACTTTTAAAACTGGGTCACTTGAAACCACATATTAATAAATCTTGAGTACTTCACAATGTAAGTTATTATAATCTTATGTCGTAATATGCAAGTTCATAAATTCAACTCAACCTATTCTAAATATTTAAATCTTTCTGTAGAAACTCATCATAGCTACTATACACAAAAACAAATACAAACTTTTTTTTTTGTTGTCTTCGCCCATCATGGGCAGGCAAAGGAAACTTAGTCCATGCAGCCTAGTCTTCAGTATTTATTATTTTCTTATTATTTTGTTTTAGTCCTGTCTAGTCGTTTGTCGATGTCAAGTCCTCAGTCCTAGGTCCTAGTCCGTACCCCAATAAGGCAGTGGATCCCTTATTGCGGCGATCTATGGAAATTTGGCACTAACACAAACAACACTCCTATTCTTTGCAATATATCACTTTCGTTTACTAATGCACTTTTCCGAACTCTTTATGTATAATATTCCACCAAGACATCACGTACCTGAAGTCCAGCCTTGCCAGTGTGATGGCAAAATTGGAGGCCTCTGATAAAACTATCAGTGGGCTACAAACTGAATTATTGTTACTTCGTAGCAGTAATTCAGTTAGTAGGTCGCCAAACGTGGCCTCTAATAATGTCAATGTACGGCGAGGCGCGCAAAAAATCACTGTGCAGTTTCGAGTCAGCAGAATTTGACTCGCCCGACGCTCCGGTGACCGCCGCGTGTGCCTCAGACACGAGCCCGCGCCCCGCTGCCCCCGCCGCCGCCTCTTCCCCCGTGAAGGTGCCGAAAACTGTCACGTTGCCAGCTCCTGAGCCACGTGACTACGCCGCTGCAACGGCCAGCAACCCAGCAACAAAGGAGAGGAAGCAGAGCAGTGTCACTCAGCGCAGCACTGCACCCGTTTAGGCTTCGCGGAATGAGCCTTGTGACGCAAAGGGTTTCACGGTAGTGGTGAAGAAGAAGAGGAAGCCCTCCTGCAAGAACAATGTGGTACTGTTTCAAGACCTATCGAGCAGCACTTCCGCGCAGAGGTACCAACAACATTGATCTACGTATCGCGAGTTCACTACAACGTGAACGTCGTAGACGTCGTGGACTACCTCCAGAAGAAAACTGGGTTGGATTTGAGGGTGGAGAAGCTGGACTCGCGTCACAAAGTCAGTTTTAACTCATTCGTGGTGAGGGTTCCTACACAACGCATCACCACCTTCTTGAGTCCCGACTTTTGGCCGACAGGGGGGAAGTTCCGGCGCTTCAAAGGGCGCCTGCCAACACGCGACCCCTCGTCCCGCGATACGTCTACGTCGCGTGTGAAATAGGTTAAGTTTATATTGTATGTATTTTTAGTTTTTAAGGTATTTATCTATGGGCCGTAGAATAAGTTTATAACACCTGTAACTTTTCTCGTGATGCCTGACAATAAAGATATATTATATTATTATTATTATTATTAAACACAAAAACACGAATTTTACACTAGTTTTTGAAAATAATATACGACAAACGTGCGTCACCGCTCGCGTTGGCGCCAAAAGTTTCAAATACAAACTATTAGATAAATTCACTTGACAGTCGAAGTCGACTGACATGTACGCATCAAGGTCATGCAGACTTTTGGCGGGAGAGTGACAAGTGCGGACGCTTGCCGTAAGTCTAAAACTAGTGCATTTATCTTGTTTTATGTGTGGGAGTGGTGGTTTCATGGACATAAAAGTTGTGTTAACGTGTTATAGTGATAGACAATGATATATATGCAGTGAAATGCTATTTTCTCTCTTGACGCGAAAAGTCCATTGAAAACCTCAGTATAAGAATCACCATTATACTGAGGGCACGGACAAGGACCTAGGACTGAGGACTCGACATCGACAAAGACTGGACAGGACTAAATACTAAGAAAATATAAATACCGAAGACTAGGCTGTATGGACAAAGTTTCCTTTGCCTGCCCAATAAGGGCGAAGACTACAAAAAAAAATCAAGGTCATGCGTCAATAATTACAAGCAGCAACACTAAAAATTCATATTTATAGATTTTTGTTTCGCTTTTTATTTATTTTATATTTATTAGATAGGAATAACGAACTATAGTTAAATGGAATATAATAACTACCATTTCACATTGTGGTAAAGGCAAAATACTTGTTTAAACAATAACCTAATTTAACCTTAATTACGATTCGGTGTGACTCTTTATTTTTTTCAGTGTAGCAACATCAATATCAAATATGGAAATGAAATGAATCGTAGATGAATCATTTTCTAATGTCACCATTTTAAGGTATAAAAAGCATTTCTTCTACAAATCTGCAAATGAATCAGATTATAGATGATACATACAATGTTGCCGTTTTAGACCCCAGGGCCCCCCATTTTTAAACTTTTTAGGTACACACAAATTAATAGCTTCATTCAATAAATTATACACATAATTTAAGGCTTCCTCTGGATTTTTAATGTCATAAAGGCCGTCCCAACATACCTGTTGCAAATTATGGTACAAGAGTGGAAAATTGGCTTTTTTGAAGTTCCAGCGCTGTATTTCCAGTGCCGCGTTATTTTGGTTAGGGTGTGCACGAGATGCCCCCGCCGACGAAGTAGTCGTAGGCGGTCGCCTCACCGATACACGAGCTACCAGCGGTGGATGTTGCTTGTCGATAACTACCAGCGGCTCATCAGATAATTTAATCTCTATATCAGTTGATAAAAACGTTGTCAATACCAAATCCAAAGTTCGATTATTAATATTACTAATATTATTAACCTGGCAGAATCCACAATAAGTGTTTACGTATTCTAAATATGTATGTATTTCCAATGGTGCTGATTACATATTAAAGTCACCCAACAGTATAACACTATCATATTTAACACAAATACTTTCAATAATATTAAATAGTCGCATATATTCACTACTTGGTAGTAGATATGCTACGGGTGCTGGTGCACCCGGTGGAATATATACCACACAACTTAAAAATAGAAATAGATGGCGCCTGTGCACCGTTGCGCATATAATCTCAAAGGACGCATCGTCTACATTGTCTACTTGAATTTGCCGCAGTTCCACTGACGCCTGCGTCCGCGCCGCTAGAATGACTCCCCCGAGCTTCCGACCGTCATCCCGATCACATCGTAGTATTTGAAAGTCCATTGGGACAACCTCACCGTCTCGTATCGAACCATTTAGGCTTGATTCCGTAACAGCAAATAAGTTGTAGGATGATGCTAATATGTTAGAGTGAAATTTATCTAACTTTGTACGGAGACCGCGAACATTTTGATAGTAAACTTGGATCTGATTGTATGTATTACTAAAGGCTCGATGTTGTCTTATTGGAGTTTCGAAACCACACCCATTCATTAAAGCGGGTAGTCACTGGCCAACTGTCACCACTGTTTAGTTTATCAAATGTTGATTCCGGAACCCCAATCATGAACGAAGGTAGTCTCGTTTAGTTTTAGGCACTATTTTTTCAACCACGATATCATACGTATTACACTGTTTCTTCACATGCTCCCTAATTAAACTTTCGGAAATGTCTGGTTTCAGCGACCACACGTGTAAAATCTTTTTCATTTGTACGTCGCCGAACGAGTGGATACTACTATTACCGCCTTTCTGAATCGGTTTAAGCTGGCTCTTTCTTTTTGCGAAGCAGAAGGTTTGTGTTCTTCTACCACTTTTATTACCTCCCTGCTGTCGTCGGATCCTCGTGCTGCTCCGCGTCGGAGACGCCCGCGCACGGTCGTCCAGTTCTCAGAACAAGTGCCGGCGGCGACTCCTCCACCGGGCGCAGCAATGGTTCTCGTTCCATGTCGGATATTATTTCAGCTGTCGGCCTCGCAGATTTTTGTTCAAACTGAACATGCTCCGGCAAAACATCTCGGCCACATACAGGAGGATTACTACGGGCCTTTAACAAGGAGGGATTAATGTCGCGGCTTGCCCGCAGTTTCTCTCGCAGAACCTTCATCTCCTCTCTTAAGCTTTCAAACTGCTCGCGACTGCTCCGCAATTCGGTTCGCAAGTCGCCAACCTCACTTCTCAGTTCTAGAATAACTGTTTCCATCAGCTGCACCAACTCCTGGTTGTACGTACCCGCAGCAACAGCAGTAACTGGCTCTTCAATCTTGTAGGTTCTCCTGTTACTGCCACCTCCTCAACGTATTGTCCCATAACGCCTCTCACTGGAGTGGAAGGATTGTTGTCTAGTGATATACAAACAGGACACAACCACATAGAAGACAGGTTGGCCTTTTAAACATTTAGCGCCATCTTGCGCAGAAATGAACTTACCACATCCGTCGCACTTCTGCATTGCCTTAGACTCACAACCGTTGCAATATTGATTCTATAAGTGGTTTCATAGAACGTATGCAGATGGCACCACCAGCTACAACCCTCACTCGACGATAGATGGCGCTACTAATACGTAGCAAACGTAATTTCAGCGTTTGTTTTACTATGAGGAATGAGGGTAGCGTCCAAAAACAATCCAATGCTGAACAATTACACTTTAAACAAAACGAAATATTTTCACTTCTTTACTTGTATAGTCACTGTTTCAATTAGCTTTAAGTACACCGACTTATAATTCACAATTCAATCTCCACTAACTTTTGGTAAACTTGATATAACAATAAAATTGAAATATAATGAGCAGAGCAACCTGTGAGTGTGGCAACAGCGCCATCTACTTTAATCTACATATAATATACCACCATCTACATATAATGTATGAGTTAAGTATATGATAAAAAATCGTATTCAAATGATTTTGAGTTCCATAATTACGTACATAAATATTCTAAGGTATTTAAAAAAGTATGTATCCAAGAAAAAGCTATTTATATTATCAGAATTTTTAATTGTGTTACTAATATACAGTAACACAATTAAAAATTCTGATAATAAAATCAAAGCTACGTGGAAAATAATTAACACTGTAACAGGTAAGTGTGAACAATATGATAATTTACTAGAACTGAAGATAGATTACAAATTAATTTCTGTCAAATATTAAGTTGCAGAGATTGAACATTTTTTCACCAATGTACCCATAGAGACAAATAAATGTATATGATTCATCTCCTGTAGCAGCCGAATCATTTTTAAAACAAAATGTAGATATATTCGTATCGGATTTTGAGTTTAGTAATGTTACAAATATCGATATTGTCAAAACTCAATAATCTTTCAGTGAAAAACTTAAAATCTGATATTTTCGCCATGCGCATGGAGGGGCTGCTCCCAGATTTCTATGACGATCCTGACGCCTGACGCACAGCACACAGCATTTTTGACGGTTCCCGGTACGAGTATATCCACACCTTCCATATCTAGGTTTATCTACTTTGAATTTGATAGTTATTCCACTCGCCTACAGTTTAGTTTAAAGCCGGTTGACACGAAGGTGGTATTGCATAATTTTCTTGTGAAAGTGTCATGTGAACATTTATTTGCATTAAGATCTAATTTATTTGCTGTACAATAGCTATACAATCGTACCCGGTCCTCCTGTAATGCTAAAGCATCGCCCACACAAGTGATAGCCTTCAAAATTTTCGTATCATCTCATCTGTAAAGCTGAGCATTGAGGAATTTTGAAAACATTTTCGAATATCACATATGAAGACGATGAAGAGTAAAGGACCTAACTAGGAACCCTGCGGCATGCCACCACGATCAGACTTCCATTCAGATATATAGTTACCCAGAACCACAGCCTGGGATCTATTTTCAATGTAAGAGCTAAGTCATCGCAATAGATCAGCTCTAGTCCCGTCACTCACCAGTTTCATTATCAAGATTGAATGGTATATTCGGTCAAATGCCTTATTGAAATCAGTGTATATAACATCCGCCTGGCGCTCGGTGTCCATGAAGTAGGTTAAAAATTCATTGAAAATTATAAGGTTACTGACTGTCGATCTGCCTTTAAGAAACCCATGGTGTAAGAGGGGAAACTGGTATTTTAGAGAATTATATAGCTGTTCATATATAATTTTCTCAGGGACCTTTGTCACTCTACACTCTCTACTACTAGAAAAGGGCTGATTTCCAGTACCGGTAGATATTTATACCGTGACGATACGATAAGACAGCATATTATGGTCAGCCTCAGAAATAGATCGACGCAGGTCAACGTTACAGAATAAAGGGAGCAAAAAATTGTTGCGTATTCCAATTTATTTATGAAGTATCACTTAGAAAATATACAATTTTTTGATTTTAAAAACCAAAGAGTTTCATAACCTAGATAATACTGCCTACACACGGCGCCGCGCTCGCACGGGCTCCGTCGTTCGGCCGCCGCGCTCGCGGGGAGGAAGGGTTCGCTGCAGGTCGAGCCCGCGCCTCACTGGCCCAGCTCGCGCCGCGCCAGGCTCTCCAGCCGGTGCACGTCGGCGGCGCGCAGCTGGCGCATCGCCCCGCGGTACTTGTCCTGCAGCGCGCGCTCCCGCGCCGCGCCCTCCTCGCCCGCCCGCCGCAGCGCGCGCCGCAGCTCGCCCAGCGCCGCCTCGCGCGTCGCCAGCGCGCGCTCCAGCTCCGCCGCGCGCGCCGCCAGCAGCGCCTCGCGCGCGCCGCTCGCCTCCGCCTCCGCCTCGGCGCGCGCCAGCAGCGCCCGCAGCGGCCGCGCGTCCGCCGCCGGCGCCGCCGTGGCGCGCCGCGCCGCCGCCGCCAGCCGCGCCTCGCGCTCGGCCAGCACGAGCAGCTCGCGGCGCAGGCGGCGCACGTGGTCGGCGCGCGTGTCGGCGGCGGCGGCGGCGCGCGCCAGCGTGTGCACGTGGCGCGCCGCCTCGTCCTCGCGCCCGCGCAGCCGCTGCAGCTCGTCCGCCTGCGCCGCGCGCGCCTGCCGCGCCTCGTGCAGCGCGGCCTCCGCGCGCAGCCGCGCGCCGCGCTCCTCCTGCAGCGCGCGCTCCAGCGCGGCGCCGGGCGCGACGGCGGGCTCGGGCGGCGCGGGCCGCGCCAGGCGCGCGCGCAGCTCGTCGCGCTCGCGCACGGCCAGGCGCAGGCGCTCGGCGAGCGCGGCGGCGCGCAGCTCGTGCGCGCGGCCCTGGCGCGCGCGGCCCAGCAGGCGCCGGTTGCGCTCGGCGTGCGCGTCGCGGCGCCAGCGCTCGTACAGCAGCTGCGCGTGCGCGAGCGCCAGCTGCTCGGCGAGCTCGGCGGGCCGCGCGGCCGCTCGCCCCGCGTACAGCTCGCTCATGTACTCGTCGAGGCGCTCGCTCGCCGCGCCCGACTCGCCGCCCTGCCCCCGCGATAAACGTAAAGATATTTCAATTCTATATCGATTCCTGTCAACCAGGATACGCAGATTTATTTATTTATTTATTTCATACATGGAAGACTTACAGCTAAATAGTAACCTCATGTAACACTAGTGTCGTAACAACAAGCCAATTAAAGTCCTCACTTGTAAAAACAGCGTAACATATTGTACGGAGAAGTACATATAAATGATAGATGTGGATAGCCGGAAATGTTTATTGTCCTGCAAAATACTTAAAGCAACTACTACATGTATTGTCAATTGACTTAATTATATAGGTACAATGTATAGCGCGAGGAATCGCGCATCGGCATAAAATATAAACTATATAAATTTTCAAATTCAAATTCAAATTTATTTCATTTTGTAAACATAGGAAATACATGCTGGAAAATAAAATATAGTTTTGTGCCTCTATGTTTTGCCTAGGACGGCGTACAAAATATACAAATACAATCTATTAGAATTGAAATTAAAATCAAAATAACAATCCAAAATTAACATAGAAAATTAAAATTAAAATCATTATCTAAATTAAAATAAATATTTATCGGTTATTATATGTACACCATTTTTAACAAATTAAAACATAGCGTGTGTTAAAATCTTAGGATCCCAGCAGAGTCAACTGTAGCATATAAATTATATTCCTTTCTCACCATTTTCGCTTTTTATAATTCCGTGTCTGTTAAAAATTCATTTACTGAGTAGTATGACTTCCTTATCAAGAGACGCATTAGCGATTTTTTAAACAGAAACAGTGTGTCCACTGCTTTCATATGTTTCGGTAACTTATTATAAATTTTAGGAGCCATCCCTAACAAACTCTTAGAATAAAGTGTGGTTGTGTGAGATTCTATGTGTATTAAATGTTTTAGGCGACTATTTTTTAAATATTCAAAATAATTTGGATGTTTAAATATAAATACCGCTACCTCATAGATATAGAGACAAGGAAGTGTCAGTATTTTCAAAGATATAAAATGTGGTTTACAGCTCTCAGTTGATTGAATTTGACATACTGCCCTTGTACACTTTTTTTGAGACCTAAAAATCAATTCCCACTCCGTGGCATTTCCCCAAAAATAACTCCATATCTCAGAGTAGCCGACACATATGCATGATACGCTGTGAGAACTGTATCCCGGTCAGTTATTTTACTTAAATTGTGCAGAGCATAGTGATACTGACTCAGCTTATTTATTATATGATCAGTATGTTGTCGCCAGGTCATACTTTGATCTAACCATAGCCCTAAAAATTTTGTAGCATTCATTTTCTTTATATTTATATTTGCATACTGAATGTTAAGGTGTATATCTTTAGTCCTTTGCTTAAAAGACATTATACAAGTTTTGTCTAAATTGATTTTTAAATTGTTTTTATTCAACCATAGTATTAACTCTGTCACGCTATCATTTATGTCAGTTTCTAAATCTAAAATATTTCGTCCAGAAAATAAAACAGTGCTGTCATCTGCGAATAAAGTCATGGGGTATTGTATAACATTAGGCATATCATTAATATATACTAAGAATAGCAAAGGGCCCAGCACGCTCCCTTGTGGCACTCCAAACTTGCTCTTAACTGGATTAGATACATATGTTTGCTCTATCTTTGTACGTGGACATATTGTAGTTATACGTGTCATTTGCTTTCTATCTGTCAAATATGAGTTTATAAGTTTGAGGACGTTACCTCTTATTCCGTAACGTTCTAATTTATTTATTAACGTACTAAAATTTACACTGTCAAAAGCTTTACTTAAGTCCATAAATAGTGCGACTACAGGTATTTTTGAATCCATATTCATAATGATTTTCTTTATTAGTGCGAAGATTGCAACATTAATATTTTTACTTTTTCTAAAACCGTATTGTTCTTCAGTTAAAAGATTATTCATTTCTAAAAAGGGATATATGGTATTGTATATCGCTTTTTCTATGATTTTTGAGAACACTGGAATGAGAGCAATTGGACGGTAATTGTTGGGATCATGTTTATCCATTTTTTTATATAGAGGCTTTATAATAGATATTTTCAGCTTATCAGGAAAAGTACCGTGTTTGGTGCATAAATTAATTATATAGCTAAGAACCGGTGATATTTCTTCTGATACATGTTTTACTATCTTAGTACTTACATTGTCATATCCGACACTGTTTGTATTTCGAAGTGTAACAATAATTTTGCTAATATCATGAGGGGTCGTTGCAGGCATGTAAATTGATTTGGATATATTTTTTGTTACATATCTCATATAAGAGATGATGGAATTATTGTTTTCTGTCACTTGAACTTGATTTATATAGAACTCATTAAATTTATCTGCAATTTCTTGCGGTTTCACTATAGGTTTATTATTAAAATATATTTTGTCAATATTTTCTTTAATAGAATTAACTTTAGTTCCATTAAGGACTTTCCAAGTTGCTTTAATTTTGTTGTAAGCTTTCTTGATAAATAAATTATTGCGTGATTTTTGTGTCAACTTAATAATAGACTTCAATCGTTTACTGTACACTTTAAATTTTTGTTTGTTTTCTGCGTTAGGATTCAATCTTAACTGCCATAGCATTTCTCTCTTTCGCTTGCAACATAGCCTAATTCCCTTTGTTATCCAATTTGGTTTTTTTACAATTGGTATTTTAATATTTTAAAGTGGAAAGCTCAGATTAAAAAATAGTTGAAACAGGTCGTGAAATTCGTTATATGCGCCAGCTCAACAACCTCTCCTTTACAGCCTCGTATGTTGTGTGCGTGAGCAGCCGTGTCGGTTGGTGTAGACTTAGTTTGTAATGGTAGTTGTGTAGCAGGGTCTTAAATTGAGAGGAAGCATGACCATCCTTCAGCGTATTAATATTAAAATCGCCACAAATTAGAGACTTCTTATTGTAAAACTTTTGCAAAATACCTTCAAATTTGTTAAAAAATATCGCATAATAATCCTTCCTCCTCTTTGGAGGTCTGTATATACACACTATAAAGAGCTTGTGCTGAGTCAGCTCAATACTACAGCACTCCACAACATTGGAAACACAGTATTCAGACATCTCTACGACTTTTAATTTATGTTTATTGCTAACCAAAATACACGAGCCACCCCTACGTTTGTTTCTACAATAACAAGTGGCTAACTTATAATTCAGTAAGTGTATATTATCACCTTTTATCATATTGTGCTCAGTTATACAGTTTACATCAATTGACTTCCCGTTCTGCAAGAGTTCATGTAAATGGCACGTAAATAGGTCCGATTTAGTCACTAAACCATTTATATTTTGATGCAAAATTAATAAATTATTGTAGGCGAAAAAAGTTACTATTGTGTTCAATGCTAGACGTAGACTTGTTATCAATACTATTGCTTGACAGTGTCTGTTCATTGTCGTCAGTTTGTGTGCATTTGTCAGTTACATTTACATTGGTCATCTTATCTCTAGTCAAATTAAATCCATTTAGATAATAATCGTAATTAAGTCTATATTCAATACGCAGTATTTCCCTCAACACTGACCTACTGATATTGTGTGTAAAGAGGGGTTTACGTGGCATATAGTTACAATAATCCATATCCAAAAAAGTTACGTTTTCGAATGAATTGCATATGTATCTTAAAAGGTAGTTTAGTTTACACTCATTAAGACTGTTGTTGTATGGAACTTCTAATACAATAATATTTGGTTTATTTATAATTCTAAGACAGTTACCTATAGCTAATTCTAATTTAAAAGGGTTAGTATCATTTGTGCCTCCTATTACTATAATAAAGTCATTAGCACTTAATTGTAACATCAAATTTATTTGTAGAATATCTTCCATAAATGCATTTGGCTTGATGTAACTTTGGACCTTAAAACGAGGTCCCAATAACCTTTGAAGTACTTGACACATCTTTTTTCCTTGTTGATCTGCAAATATTACGACGTTTCTTGTAATGCAATTGTTCACCTGGCTCTCATTTGCAGAACACTTGACGCTGCTTTGTACGCTTAAACTATTCTCTAATACTGTTCCATTTTGCTGTTTACCGTATTTGTTATTTAATGTTTTGCTCTGGGAACAATCAGTGTTTTCAATTGTATCTTTTAAATTACACAGTTTTGTTCATGGTGACATAGGAATCGGTACCGTTACAGAATTTTCCTTTCTAGCTCTGATTTTTTTAGCTGACGTGTTATGAATATTATCTGATGTGGCAATTCTTTTGTACATATTTATAATGTCGTAGCATTTATTAAGTTAATTTTTTAGGTCACGGTTTTCATCGTGCATGTTATCTATTTCATTGTTGGCCGATAGTAGTTTTAAGTTCAAATCATTTACTTGTAATTTTAATTCTTCACAACAACTGTTTACACCATCTAGTGAAGATTCTTGTAGGCTTATTGTTGTATCGAAAATTGAATTGCCTGAGACATTACAAAGTGACATCGACCTTCTATGTTTACGTTGTGTGACATATTCCGAATCCATCAGTATAAGTTACAAAAAGACGATCAATGATATAGTAGGATTCGAACGCGCACCTTGTTTATCTGCAGTCCAACGCACAACCAGTTACGCCACAATCCACTTAATGATTTAGTGTGTAATTGTGGATTGTATTGTTGACAAATATGCACAGTAATATATCGTGAGCTAGGTGTAAGATTAGCACTTACAGCCTTACTTATAATCGTTTATTAAAATTAAGACGCAGTTTAACTGTCTATTAAATAATATCTTAACTTAAAAACGATAATTAGTGTTAACCAACGTCTTAGTTATTGTTTAATTATCTGTCAAGTTAAACAGCGTCGGACCCTTGTTTAAAGTCCTAATTACCAAAATGGCGGATCATAAGGTTAACAGCTGATGCGTGACGTGCCATGCAACGCGCTGTGCTCCGTTCGTTTGTGAACTTGAAGTGAATAATTTTATTAAAATGGATTTATTTGAAGACGATAATGTTTTACGCACATACCAAAACGACATTGAAGAAATAAGGAATTTCAGAAATATCGGTTTAAGGAGAAATAGAAGACCAAAGGTGTATAATTCAAGAGCTAACCCAATGGAGGAAGTGAGTGAAAATCAATTTAAACAACGTTACAGATTTAGCAAAGAAAATATGAATAAAATTATAAATATATTAAGAAATGAATTGTCCGTGGATAGCCGGGGCGGCAGTATACCTGTGGAGTTGCAAGTAATGGCAGTTATCAGATACTGGGGCCGCCACGAGGTTAGTAGTTAGCACCGAACCGACCAAAATGATTTCTTAAAACCTTCGCTAGTAAGGAATAGGTATTATTTAGAAATTTTTTATTTTTTTTAGATTCAAGAAGACTGTGCTGAAATCCATGGTATGAGCCAGCAGACATTATCAAGATTATCCAAAAGAGTTGCTATTGCATTGGCCTCAAAAAGTTCCATTTATATTATAATGCGTTCAAATTTAAGAGAAGAAACAGAATCCATTCGAAAATTTGAAGCAATTAGTGGTTTCCCACATATTACTGGAGCAATAGATTGCACTCATATTAAAATAAGAAAAGTTGGAGGAGATGCTGGTCAGTACTATGTAAACCGGAAAGGACAGTATTCAATAAACACTCAAGTAAGTAATATGTTTTGTGATGTTTTAGTAGGGAACAATTTAAATAGAAGTGAGGTACAGGACTTCTTAATAAGGCTGACTTTGGTAATACTAACATTGAACTAATTTATAGGTTGTGTGCAATGCTGATTTAAAGATTTGTGATATTGTTTGCCACTGGAGAGGTAGCACTCATGATGCAAGAATTTGGCGTGAGAATTCCATAAAAAGGAGATTCGAAGAGAATGAATTTATGGGGAAACTTATAGGCGACAGCGGTTACCCTTGTACTCCTTACTTGCTTACCCCAGTACTAAGACCAAGAACTGAATCAGAGCAGCAGTACAATTATAACCACATTCGCACAAGAAATGTCATAGAGAGATGTTTTGGTGTATTGAAGCAAAGGTTTCGAATACTGCTAGAAGTTATGAGAGGATCACTCAGCACAATTAAAACTACAATTGTAGCATGTGCAGTATTGCACAATTTAGCAATAGATTTCAAAGAAAATTTAGATTATGGTGAGCAAAAATAAATATATTAATATTACAGCGATTCTGTTCACAAACTAAATGGTTTCTATTTTTTTTTGCAGACTCCTCTTACAGAGACGACAATGTAGACACCGAGGCCATTGAACAGGGTTCCAATAACATAGCCTACATTACCAGAAACATATTTATTGAAAATTACTTTTAATGATGAATATGATTAATAATACAGTTTCATTAAAATACAGTTTTATTTATTCATTTTTTAACATTTTATCCCAATATTTCTGTTCTAAATCTAAAATTATCATTCTTTTTTTGTGCATTTCCTCTTCTCGTTTATCTCTATTTTCTTTTGATTTTTTTGTAAGTAAAAACAATTGCTCTTCATAATCATCAGCAATCTAAAAATATAATATACAAGATTGATCACAAGAAACTCAAAATAGTAAAGTTTCAGAAATAAGTACTTTGACAAATCCATTCAATCCTCTAGAATAGCCAATTACTGATTTAGGTAAATACTGTGATTAAGTTGGATTACCTTAACTTGCTTTTTTTTTTGTTTGTATAATTTCCTTTGTGTAATATTTTGTTCATTAAAATAGAGTTTGATGTAGATGTTAGTGGTGTTAACTGTAACACCTTTTCTTCCGCATCTTCAGGAGGATTTGATTTCTGTAAAATCAAAAAGAGCATAGGAATGGATATTTTATCATATTAATTACATTAAGATGATAATTCAGGAATGCATCCAGTAGTATTTTTTTTATACCACTGAGGTGGCAGACTAGCATACGGCCTACCTGATGGAAAGTTGTTACCTATGGACGTTTGCAACACCAGAGGTGCAGCACTCACGCTGTGGACCATTTAAAAACTTTTTAAGACCCCTTTTGAAAAACCCCTTTTCCTACCCTGATGGCATAATTATTCTGCCTATATTTTTTCAACCGGTGCCTGGGGATGGTTATAGATTAAAACTGGTGAACCATAGGTCTTTATAAGTAAATAAATAATGGCTAACAATACCTGAATCAATTTCTCAGAATCTATAATAATCTCACTATCTGAGGTTAATGCAAGTACTTCAGTCACTTCTGATTCCGACTGCAGTTGCACGTTTTGAGTTGCAGGCGGCTGTGACTGCAATAGAAAATATTTTTTGAATAAATATACAATAAATAGTATGTATACAATAATAGTATGTGAATAAATAATACTTTGGTTAAGTATACAATACACACCTGTTCCATATTTTTAATAAATATACTGTCGCTATCAAAAGCATTGCTGTCAACCACAAACTCGTTTGGTAAAATTTGTATTATTTCCATATCTTCTTGGGTCGGACTTGGTGGAGGAGGCCCTCCTCCTGTCATGAGCCTGGCCCGTCTATACTCAGACTCTCTACTTTTTACTTGGCCTTTTGTGTTACGCCATTGTGTAATAATTTGAGTCATGTCCCTTTTGTTCTTGTTAAGGCTATTAAAACTGTAAAAAAATAAAAGTAAATTATTTTACATGAGGAATGTTATTTCATCCTATTATAAATAATAAATAGCATAAAAATTAAAGTGTTACCTAGACAATATCTCCTGCCAAGCAGCTTTCTTCTCTACATGCGTATTTGTAGTGCAGTCTTTCTTCTCGACTACATCTATTTTTTCCATTATAAGTTGCCTTAAAAGTCTCTGCAAGAAAGTAACAAGATTAAATTATCAATCATTGTAAGATTTAAACAGGCATTTTGATGACCAGCAGCGGTAGCAGCTAGACAAAATAGTAAATACATACTTAACATAAATAGAAAATATGAAAATACCACATTGTGGAAAATACCTTTTCGTCTTCATTCCAGTTTGAAGATCGGACTCTTTTCTTGGTTGGTTTAATTTCCATGTTTTGATGTTCCATTTTATGATTATAAAATATAATATTATAAAAATTTACACGCACGTGCGGAAGAAAAGTCGAACGAAAAATACCACGCACCACCAATAAAAATACTTTTGTTGTTGCAGACTTGACTGACAGTTTGACGTAACTTTGACGTTTATTATTTTTAATTTTCGCAATGAATATCGAAATTTTGGCATTACAACTGGTCTGAAGTTCGCTTTAGGTGGAGTTAAAAAAAAAAGCTCTAATTAACAGTTGATTAGTTAAATGACGCTTAAGCAGTGTTTATAAGTGTGAAATAGTTAATTGTTAATTAAGGAGTTAATGAGTAATTAGTTAATTAGTTGCTTAGATGTTGATTAGTTGATTTTTATAAGTAAGGCTGTTAGAATTTATAATTTACGTCAACCGCCATATATTTGTATGCACTGATTTGTTGATATTTTTACGTAATGTTGCTCGAAAATGGTTAAGATGACTTTTTTGGGCTATTAATAATAATTGTTTTCCAATAGTACTCACTATTATTTTGTATTTACCCAGTTATTAACAAAATGTTTTAACACTGTTTTTTGTTTATTTTTGCTTTTTGTATCACTTCACTAACATTATATATTCATTATCAGGCCCACATCCAAACACTTATGATATAAACACACTCAAAAAAGCTTTGAATATATTTTAAAATAATTAATAAGTACAGAGCCAATGTTTACGTGACAGCGACATCTGCCCGCTGCCACTTTAAACTTAAATGTGCGGGTTTGCTCGTACATGCTCCCCCGCAGGAAGAAGATAGTACAACATTGAATTGTGAAAGTGAGATAGAATCATAAAATACTAAACAGTACTTATAATGAATTCTTAATGTCTCTATTAGGTAAGTATTACGAAATTCACAGATTTGCGATACTAGTATATGAACCTTGTCTAAAACTCGCGCACTAGCCACTTGTACTCGTTCACTGACACACTGATACGTGACACTGGTATCACCGATACTAGGTTGCACCGGAGCCGGCACTCCTGGGACTGCGGCACCTGCCGCGCACCCGGCAGTCGCTGTCCACCGTCTGAAGCACTGCTGAGCGGCGAGCAAGAGCTCGCTTCCACCCTAGCCATCCAAGATAAACTGCTGCTAGGCCCATTAATCCATAAATCAATGTGTAATGATGAATGTCGTGAAATGAGATACTTGTGCTCTCTACACTGGTTCACTTTCCTTCAGCGCCTTGATTTTATCTTCAATGTTTTTAATTCCTGCTCGATCGCTCTCTATTTTGGATTCATTGCTGGCGTAGTCATGGATCAAAAATGGAGGGATCGATACATTGACGACGTGATTTATGGATGCTACTGCTGGTACGTATACGTTAGCCATAATACTAACATCCGTCATTTTCTGTTGATGTGCAATCACTTCGAAATTGTCCGTTTTGAGTATACAGCCGTAATCTATGGTTGCTAGCCCGGAATTTGCCACTTGGTGGGCAGTAACTTGATCTCCACATACTGTAAGTACCTTACACTGACCGCAGCAAAAATAAATAAAATTGTTAATGGTATGAGTTTCTATCCAAAGGTTCTTACAGGGTTCGATGCTGACTTCGCACGCTGAAGATTAAAGGCTTATCCGGCTCGAAGGACCAAAATGTACGGAGAAGTACATATAAATGATAGATGTGGATAGCCGGAAATGTTTATTGTCCTGCAAAATACTTAAAGCAACTACTACATGTATTGTCAATTGACTTAATTATATAGGTACAATGTATAGCGCGAGGAATCGCGCATCGGCATAAAATATAAACTATATAAATGTGCGGGTTTGCTCGTACACATATTTTAAAGCAAACATGCAAATAACAATTAATGAAAAGAATCTTGTCTACAATAACTATAAAATATAAGTAAATCATGCAGTCACGGAGACGCTGATAATATCCACCCACAAAGTTGACCTTTATCTGTTGACATTAAAGAAATTAGAAAAGCTAAGGCAACTTCTTACCATAGGTATACTAGTTGAATACGGATCTAGGTTCTGATGCTGCTTGCACAATACATTAAAATTCCTGCCCGCCCGCACAAGGTAACTATTCTGGCGATATTTGGTTTTAGCTCTTGGCACAGCCAATGGGGGATTAAGACGCATTAACTTAACAGGAGCGTTGATGTTAATTTTTGATAACAGTTGTGAACTGTCGACACCACCATTTAAGATTTTTAGCATGAAAGTAAAGTCAGCTATTTCACGCCTAGCAGACAGAGGTAACAGATGGTATTTACTACACATTTTCAAGTAGTCTTTGGAATTGTATGGAACATTTTGATGATAACAGAGGTATTTGATAAAACGTTTTTGCACACCCTCTATGGTATTTATATATTTGTCATAGCGGGGGTTCCATACTTCTGATGCATATTCAAGGTGGCTTCTAACATATGTACAATATAGAATTTTTTACGTTTTAGCTTCAACGAAAGATTTAGACATTCGCATTATAAATCCGAGTGATCGCATGGCTTTCATGACAATATTGTCTATATGTGCGTCAAAGATTAATTCATGATCATGGTACACACCCAGGTCACGTATTGAATTACACCTTGACAAGACCTGCCCTCCCATACTATAGGTTGTTATAAATGCTGACCTTTTCCTGGAATAGGTGATCACTGAGCATTTGGAAGGATTGAGTTCCAGCTAATGCAGACGACAGTACTCTTCCAAACGATTTGGATCGTTTTGAAGTTCCGTCATGTCATTTATGGATGCAATTGACATATATATCTTCATGTCATCAGCAAAGCTAAGCAACTTGGACGATCGCAGGCAGTGATCAATGCCGTTTACATAGATAACGAGCAGGAGAGGGCCCAGCAGAGAACCCTGAGGAACGCCACTTGGCACGGTAACCCATTTAGACATGTAATTATTTAGCACTACAGCCTGAGATCTATTGTCGATGTAAGAGGAGAACCATCTCAGGAGGTCACCGTGTATTCCAGCGTTATTTAGTCTGATTAATAAAATATTATGACATATCCTATCAAACGCCTTACTGTAATCAGTATAAACGACATCAACCCACCCCCCATTATCCATTCTGCTGGTGATATATTCGTTTAATGTGATTAGGTTAGTCACAGTGGACCGACCCCTCAAGAAACCGTGCTGGAAGGGACTGAATGAAGTTTTTAGTGCGGAATATATTTGATTGTAAATAATCCTCTCGAATACCTTAGCCACAACGCACAACTTAGATATTGGCCTATAATTAGTTATATCGGTTTTTGAGCCTTTTTTATGCACTGGTGTAACAAATGCTTTCTTTCATATACTGGGGACACTACAAAGAGACATTGATTTAGCAAAGAGCATTGTTATAGGTAGAGATATAGATGACGCACATCCTACTAGTAACTTTGGTGAAATATTATCTGGGCCAATACCTTTGGACGTATCCAGGTTGCGAAGTAATGCGGTAACATTATCGATCTCAATCTGAATTTTAGAAATATCAGCCATAACACTTGAAATGGGTACTGTATCGTGGTCAATATTCAGAGTTCCGGAGTTCAGAAAAGTTGAATAGAAATAGGAAGAAAATGCCATACCTCAGCATGCTTGGAACAGCGTTTGAATTGCTGCGATTTTTAACGAAAGTCCAGAAATATTTGGGATTGACTTTTATCGATGCCTCAGTTAAACTAATATATTTTTTATAACAAGATGATTCAAGCGATTTAGCTCGTTTGCGTAACATCTGAAACGCTATCTTGTCAGATTGATTATGATATAGCTTAATTTTTTTTAAATATTTATTTTTTCCCGAATAGTTTTAATTAATGAAGGGGTATACCAAATTGGGTATGAATTTGCACGAGTCGGCCTTTGAGGTATATGTTTATTTTGTAGGGTAATGATAGTTTCATTGAAGAACCCCACTGCTTCATCCATTGATCTAGACTCCAGCTCGGTTGCCCAATCAACGGTCAGAATAGCATCATTTAGAGATTCAAAGTCAGCTTTATTATAGATATAACGCAATCGCGGCTGAATATTTAAGGGAGGTATTTTAATGACATTAATATTAATAATTAATGCAGGATGGTGAGGGTCAATCGGTACCAGGGGATTAAAACATTCAGATACGCTAGCCAATTCATTGGAGAGTACCAAATCAAGTATTCTACCGAGCGATTTATTTATTACACCGTTATACTGGGCTAGGCCTGACGTATAGAACCCATCCCTAAAAAGATACTCTTCACGAGATGTAATGTTTATCGGTATGTACGATGAGTCGGAAGGAATCCACTTTATTTTGCTCACGTTAAAGTCATCGACTATCAATAGTTTATCGGACCTATTTTCACCTACTGTGTTCGTCAACTTAGTGAAAAAATGCTCAAGTTGAGTATAAAATGAGAAACCATTACCCTGTTCACACATGTACACGACACAAATATATAACTTTACATATTTATGAGGACTGGATGTTTTAAGACATATTTTTAACCAAAGATCTTCGGCTGTGGAATGTAATAGTGGCTCCGAGATGGCAGATAGTTCCCGAAGTATAGCAATAAGGACACCACCTCCTTTTGTTTGTTTCGTCAATTCATAATTTCGGTCACGGCGCCAGACTATATACCTGTCATCGAATAATTCAGAGTCGAAGATACTATCCAAGAGCCATGTCTCAGTAATTATTATTATGTCGTATGAATTCAATAAAACCCGTCTGCGAAACTTTTCAGTTTTAGTACGTAACCCCCTTACGTTTTGGTAATATATGTTTAAACTTGATATATCGTCAAGCATTATGAATCAATTTTATAACACTGGTATACGAACGAACATACTTATTAACTGAAACCAAAATAATAGACATGTTACAAATCAACATTGACGACGAGATTAGTATAAATAATGTGGCTAATATTGCCAGGAGCCAAAACATATTAGAGTTCAAACAACAACCAAGTGTGCGAGCGAACTTTCGATAAAATAATATATTACAGAAAAATGTAGGCAAGGTGGTCACATGTTGCAGCCCCCCGAATACCTCAATGGAGGCAACGCGATGTTCAGAAGAACAGAAGTAAATAATGTGGACACAATATAAAAGTCTATAGCCACTTAGCAAGATTTCAGACGCCACGAACCTTTCACATAAATAATTTGCACTGACAACATATTTAATAAAGAATACAATATTTAAAATCACCATTGTTATGGGGTAGCTAGTTAATTTATGTAAATACAGATATGGGCGTATGCGACAAATGACGAAAGCTTGTTTAAATCCCTTTCTGACCGTATTACGATAGCTTTCCTCGTGTCATTCTTCCTCACGTGGATCTTGCTGTGTTTGACCCAAAAGTACTTGAAATTCTTGTCCTTAACCACGATTTTAGTCTTGTTCAGTAAGTGTTTCGGCTCAACGCTTAAATGATCATTTACAAAAATGCGACGCGGCTCACCGTTAATTCCTATGTCGAAGCTGGTCAAATCCTTGAAAGTACGCGCTGCGGCAATAAATTCCTCTTTTATATACCTATTTAAGAAGCTAACTATTATAAGTTTATCTTTAGAGTTACGCATGGGTACTCTAGAAATGTAGTTAATTTGCGTTCTGGGACAATTATAGTTTATCTTGCGGCCTATAGATTCTAAAATAGAAAATAAATTTTAGTCCGTTTTGAGAGGAACACCTTTAATCTCCAAGTTGTTTTGTCTAGATCGCTGCTCATATGAGGAAAGTTCCTGCTTAGTCATGTCCAAGTTACTCTGAAGCACAGCAACCGTATCCTGAAGTTTCTCGAGACTGCTAACCCTGCGTTCAAGATCCACGATCCGGCCCGTAAACTCGTCCAACCTCCCACTGGTGTACTCACACGAGCTTCTGACTTCTGCCAGCTCATTCTTTACTGATTTAAGATCGTCCACAAGAGTAGGAAGGATTCTCAGCTGGTACTTCATATCACGAATTTCATTCATAATAGTCTCCAAGGTGACGACCGGTTCGTCAGATGGAGCATTTCCATTGGGCTCGCCTATTCGCACCCAATTTTCTCCAATTGTGTTCGGAGATATTAGCACATCCGAAATCTAGGTGCTTTTTGCAGCTCCGACATTGCACTCCGTCGTTAAACTTCTCGTTATATAAAGCACACGATTTCATTTTAAGTCACAGCAGTAATCCAGTAACGTTATGGTCACAGTAAATGCCTTTCTATTTATAATTTATAATTTTTTTCAATCGGCAAGTGATGATTCTCTTAATTATTAACTCTGATCCAATTATTACCACTAATACTGGCTAATTTTCCAAATGTGGCAACACTAGCATGTCAACCGGTCTCTCAAAATGTCGATGACAGCCATCAATATACAAATATAGTCCAAGCAGAGGGTATCCGTAACTGAATAGTGACAACTTGATAGATATTTGCAAACCGAGGGTACAAAAATTTAACCAGCCCCCGCGTTATTTTGGTAGAAAAGTTTAACAAACTCACGAGATAACATTCACCATGTAAAATCAGACGAACATCTTCATTTGTCAAACACTTCCACCAGTAACTTCTTAGAAAAGCACGGTTTTAAAAATTATTATTACTTATTCGCACCATTTGAGTAATGAACCACATATACCTGTATGCGCCAATTTTTTGTACCAGACAATGATGGTTAACCACGTCAAATGCCTTGGAAAAATCTGTATAAATAGCATGAATTCCTGATTTATTTTACAATGCATCATTTATAATCATGACGTAATCTAAAAGATTTGAATTGGTCAACATACCTGACACGAAACCATCCTGATTTACAATTAATAGTAGTTTTAAGTGCAAATATATTTGCACCTTAACTAGTTTAACAAAAATGCATACGGTGAAATGTGGGCGTTTAATATGCCTCTGCATACCCCTTCGGGGTTAAAGGCGTGACAATATGTATGTATGTTAACTAGTTTATCAAAAACTTTATCTTTAACCGATGATATGAAAATCGATCTATACTGACTACATCGCTCATAGATCCTTTTTAGAGTTCCGTAGCCAAATGGAAAAAACGGAATTCTTATAGATTATGTCTTCTGATCGTGTCTGTCTGTCTGTCCGTATGTCACAGTCACTTTTTCCCGAAACTATAAGAACTATACTGTTGAAACTTGGTAAGTAGATGTATTCTGTGAATGGCACTAAGATTTTTACACAAAAATAGAAATAACAATAAATTGTGGGGTTCCCCATAATTAGAATCGTCATTAAACCCGTACGGGTTTGACGACAAGAAAATTTGGTGCATAGGTCTTCAAAAATATTATTGAGGTGCCTAATATATTTTTTTCTAAACTAAATAGTTTGCGCGACAGACAGTGCCAAAGTTGTAAGACGTGTCAAAGTAACTTCCAAAATAAGATAATGATAAAACTAAAACAAATATATGATCTAGGAATCGGGACAATATTTTAATGTATGCCTTTATGAAAAGGCAAGGGGACTCACCTGCGTCGGCTCGTCGGGCATGGCGCGGAAGAAGTCGGCGATGAGGAACTCGTGCGGCTCCGGCCACACGTCCACCGTCTGCACCGCCACCGAGGCGCGCCGCCCGCCCTCGCGGCCGCACGACGCGGCGCGGCGCGGCGGCGGCGCGGTGCGGCGCGGGGCGAGCGCGGCGGGCGCGCGGCGCGGGTCGGGCACGCGCGCGCGCTCGCGGCCCGGCGCCGGCTCGGGCGCGTCGTCCGGCTCCGCCGGGTCGCCCGGGTCGGCGTAGCGCGGCGCGGGGCGCGGCAGGCCGGCGCCGGGCGGCGGCGCGGCGTGCAGCGGCACGGGCTCCTGCGCGGCGCGGCGCTCGAGCGCGAGGCGCGCCAGGCGCGCGGCGGCGGCGGGCGCGGCGGGCGCGGCGTCGGCGCGGGCCAGCGCGCGCGCCGCGCCCGAGTCGGCGGGGAAGCGGAAGGCGCCGCGCGGCTCCTGCGCCGGCGTGTTCTCGGGCGTGGCCTCGACGGCGGGCTCGGGCGGCTCGGCGGCGTCCGCGTCGGCCGGCAGCGGCGTGTGCGGCGCCGAGTCCGCGCCGCACACCTCCACCAGCGGGAACCACGGCTCCACGCCGGGCCGCAGCGCCGCCGCGCCGCGCGCCGCGTGCGCGCCCGACCCCGGCGCGGGCGACGCGCGCGCCCGCCCTGCTCCCGCCGCCTGGGGCCGATGCGAAGCTTTACCGAGACCGCTCGATAGCTACCGGTTAGGTGTTCCGATAATAGCTTTGATGCTAAACCAGATAAAAAGTTTTGGGCGGAGGCAGTATCGACTGCGGTCTACTTGAAGAATAGATCTACAGCATCGGGTCTCGACGATAAAACACCTTATGAGATATGGTATGAAAAGAAACCCATTTTAGGCCATATACGAATCTTTGGCAGTCCTGTTATAGTGCATGTTCCTAAGCAGAAGAGAAGCAAACGGGACAAGAAAGCTCACCGACATATTGTTATTGGTTACTCAGAAAACCTAAAAGGTTACAGTGTATGACCCTGTCAAAAACCAAGTCGCTACCGGCCGAGATGTAGTGGTGATGGAGACAGCAGTACCGGGAGGAACGTCCACAACCACTGAAGCGACGTGGTGTGTGGAAGAAAGTTCGCCTGTTCCTGTAGGAAATGATCGTTTAATGTGATCTTGGAGAACGATCAGAACCACATGATCAGGAAAGTTCTGACAGTGAATCATCACAGGCCTATGAGGCTGATTCAGATGAGACCTATGTTCCAGAAACTTCATCAACAGACAAGCATTGTGTCACCAGAACCAGTCGATCAGGTTATGGGCAGGCTACTGCAGATACTGAACTGACGGTGACAGAGGCTTTGAGAGGTCCTGAAAGTGTTCAATGGAAGAAGGCGGTGGACGAGGAGATGGAGTTATTTCTAAAAAGTATGGAGTATATGAGCTTGTCGAAGCTCCGAAAGGTGCTACAATAGTGCAGTGTAAGTGGGTGTTAAAAAAAAAGGTCAAATGTGATAGTGAAATGCAATATCTTGCGCGATTAGTCGCTAAGGGTGTTAAGTTATGAACTTTATCTTTAGTATCGATATATGGCGTTGTTAAGAATATTAATTCGCATTATTAACATCCACCCTATATAATATTTAACTATAGAACATTTTTTGAAGTAAATTTGTCTCGTCCTGAGCAAGAGTGTTTTATTTAAAATACCTTGAAGGCCCTCTGGACTTTTTGGAAATTATACATGGTCCTTCGGGCCGGATTGGACAAGTGGTATTACTATAGCAGTGTGTTCAGGAATATTGCACCTATTTGGGATTTGGTGCACTCCAGTTCGTGTACAAGTGGAGCAGCTAGCGTTTCCGGTGAGGTATTGTGAAGTGATAAACCGTGAGTACATTAACAGACTTATTAAAATTCAAGCAAACATAGACTTATAAAATTTGTGTCAGTAAAATGATTAATGCATGAAACAATTACAAGTGTTACGGAGAATCTATGCCGGTTTTCTGATCGAACTGTATGGATGACAAAAATTACTGAAACATTCATCGACTTAGAATATTTTGAGTTAACATTCATTGACTTAGAATAATTTATCAACTACATTGACTTCTGTTTTTCTGGATCATTGATACTGGAAGGTTGAAGTTACTAACTATCTAAGTAATTTGAAAACAGTTGTAAGTTCCGTTTAAAAGGTCATAATGAACGCAAATATTGAGTTACAAAAGGACACAAAATTAAAAATACAGAAGGCAAGAATTAATTATAGAAAATCTCCCAAAGAAAGACTTACGCAGTCAATGTGGAAACTCGTTTAGAAACATTGAATGAGTATTGGAGTTCGTACCGTCTTACACATAAGCAGATTATTTCCAAACTAAGTAAACAGGAGTTTTCTAACACGGATTACTACAAGTCAGACGCATACACTGTCACCGAAGAACTTTACACGGATTATAAATCGGAATTAAAAGGATATTTGTGTAAATTAACTGATCCGAAGCCTGTAATATTAGATTCTAAGGTTAATGTGCCACGCGCTGACCAATGCTTTGTCAAGTTACCTAAAATTTCCATTCCTAATTTTAGCGGTCAGTATGCTGAGTGGACCAGTTTCCGAGATTTATTTACATCTTTGATACACAACAACAAAGGATTGGACGACGTGCAATGCTTACATTATCTTAAGGGTTACCTAACCGGTGAAGCCGAACAACTTATACGGCATAATCCTATCATAGCTGCTAACTACACTGAATGTTGGAAACTATTGGAAAATAGATATAATTATAAAAAACATTTAGCTAACTGTATTTTAAAACGTTTTCTAAATCAAAAAATTTTAATGTTGATCTCATCATGGGACATCATACAATGATCTCATCATGGGACATCATACAATGATGTGCCATGATGAGATATACATTGTTAGTTTAAAGCTTGATACGGACTCTAGAAAGTTATGGGCAATCCAAGTTTGTAAAATTACTGACGAGTTACCCAAGTTAAGTGATTTTAAGGAATTTTTGGAACAGCGTTTTAGGTCCCTAGAATTTTTAGATTATAAGGTTAATCAGTCAATTAACGGCCATAGAATTTCCAAGGTTATGCATGTTACATCAACAGTAAATTGTACTTTTGTTCAGAAGAACATAAATTAATTAATTGCAAGAAATTTGCTAAAGAAGATGTAGACGCGCGCCGTGACTTTGTCCAAACAAATAAATTATGTTTTAATTGCCTCGGTGCTAATCGCACTGTATTTGCATGTCGCCATACAACCACTTGTCGTTTTTGCAGAAAGAAGCATCACTCTCTACTCCATCCAAAAACAGCATTTAGAAGTGCTAGCACTTCTAAAGACCAGAGGCAAGATGGCACGGATAATTCAACAATTCCATCATCAACCTCACAGGGCGAACTACCAAAAATTATGTCCTGCTTCTCCAACTTGGATAACCAAGTATTATTGGCCACTGCATTAATAAAGGTGGAAACATTTTATTTATCTATCACGCCTTATCCCCGAAGGGGTGGCAGAGGCATATATATTATATGCCCACTTTTCACCATGTGTATTCCTGTCCCACGTAATAGGTGGTGAGCCCATTGCCATGTTAAAATAGACAGACGCAGGTTGTTGCTACCTGCTGTTGAAATTTTTAAGCCGCCCATAAGGCCTTCAACCTGGCTTAACGACTGCCAATTTATTGGCAACCGGGACCAACGGCTTTACGTGCCTTCCGAAGTACGGAACTGGGGTGGGTCTAAGGGGCCGAATTAATTTAATAAAATGTGTCTATTTTAGATGTTAAATTTGGAAGAAATTTTGAACACGTTGCCTTTTTAGTACAAAATAAAAATAAAGGTGGTAACAAAAAGGCTAAATGGTCTTATGTGCTAGACACTCATTAGCACGACCAATTAAAGTCCTGGTAGTCTCGGACTGGAAACGAGGACAGGTAATTTTGTTTTAAGAGCTCTCTTAGACCAAGGGTCACAAGCATCATTCATTACAGAGTCTGCTGTACAGATGCTAGGCTTAAAGAAAACTACAAATAAGTGCCTTATTTCAGGACTTGGCAGTGACCAGGGTGCAGCATTGCACTCTAAGGGGTTGGTTACCTTAAGGGTACAGTCACGCCATGATCCCAACTTTATAATTGAGGTAAAGGCTCACGTTTTAAGTAAACTTACTTCACTTCTACCTGAAAGCAAGATTACTCACATTTCAGAATTGAAATTGGCCGATCCTTTGTTTGGTAAACATGTTGTTCTAGGTTCAGAAGTATACTGTCAGATTTTACTGGAAGGAGTTATCAGGGGTCTGCCGCGTCACCCTATAGCCCAAAATACCAAGCTCGGTTGGATCCTCTCCGGCCTGATACATTCTTCTCCATCTCATCTCACACCCAGGATAAAATCGTGAGTATGCATGCTCAATTATCTACCGATGACCTCTTGAAGAAGTTTTGGGAGTTGGAGTATACACCTTCTAACATCAGCAGGTTTTTGTCAGAGGAAGAGCAAGCTTGCGAAAGCCACTTTGTAAACAACTTTAAAAGAGATTTCACTGGTCGTTATGTAGTAAAGTTGCCGTTTAAAACTAGTGATCCCCAATGTCAGTATGGCAATTCATATGATGTTGCTCGGAAACGATTTTACGGACTAGAAAAAAGGTTAAATAATAATTCAGAACTACGTCGTCAATATTCAGATGTTATATCAGAATATTTGTCACTTGGACAACATGGAAGTAGTTCCAGAAACAGACACAAGTAAGTCTACCACTGTTTATTTACCGCACCATCCGGTTATTAGATATGACAAAACAACTACAAAAGTACGAGTTGTTTTTGATGCATCGTGCCAAATAAACAATGGAACGTCATTAAATGAAGATATGTTGGTTGGTCCTACCCTTCGACCTGACTTGAGACACATCATTATGCATTGGCGTTGCTACCCAATATGTCTCGTTGCTGATGTTGTGAAGATGTATAGACAGGTAAAAGTGTCCGAGGAAGATGTTGATTTTCAACGCCTCCTATGGCGTAAGGAGATGAATGCAGAACTTCAACATTTAAGATTATTGCGCGTTCGTTTGGCACATCCTCGGCACCTTACTTGGCTATACGAGTTTTGCTACAACTGGCATATGACGAGGGGAATAAATATCCATTAGCAGCAGAGAGGGGCTTAAAGGAATTTTATGTAGATGACTTTATGTCGGGTTGCGAAACGGTCGAAGAAGGGCTTCTAGTATATCATAAGGTGAACAAGCTTCTTGGTCTGGGTGGCTTCGAGATACAAAAGTGGACCTCTAGTAATTACAAATTGATGCTAGCGATACAGGAAGGGAAATCAGCTACACGAGAAAACCTAGAAATGAAAACTCAAGATGACTCTGTTGTGAAAATTTTAGGATTAACGTGGAATAAATCTAGCGACGAGTTTCAGTACACCGTTAACCTTCCCAAACTCGAAGAAGTTGTTACGCATCGAAAGGAAGTCTCGATACCATACTTTCTGTTATTTGTTGAATTTCTGACGGCTTGTATATTTTCATCGAGTATAAAAGTGAGAGTTCATATAAAGTGCTATTATTGGCTATTGGACGAGCTCTGGATTAAAATGTGAATAAAAATTATGTAACTTTCAACTTAAACTAAAAAAATATTCGAGATAATATTTCTTGAGATTGCCATTGTCAATGAAACTGAAACTTTGCCAATTCGAATTTCATATTTTTCCCTAACTAATGACACTAGTTTGGATCCTGTACTGGTTCATAATTTATAGGGCCCAACGATGTTTATTTATTTATTTCATACATGGAAGACTTACAGCTAAATAGTAACCTCATGTAACACTAGTGTCGTAACAACAAGCCAATTATAAGTGCTCACTTATAAAAAACAGCGTAACATATTTTAAAGCAAACATGCAAATAACAATTAATGAAAAGAATCTTGTCTACAATAACTATAAAATATAAGTAAATCATGCAGTCACGGAGACGCTGATAATATCCACCCACAAAGTTGATCTGTTGATATTAAAGAAATTGCAGCTTAGGCAACTTCTTACCATAGGTATACTAGTCGAATACGGATCTAGGTTCTGATGCTGCTTGCACAAGGTAACTATTCTGGCGATAGTTAGTTTTAGCTCTTGGCACAGCCAATAGGGGATTAAGACGCATTAACTTAACAATAGCGTTGATGTTAATTTTTGATAACAGTTGTGGACTGTCGACACCACCATTTAAGATTTTTAGTATGAAAGTAAAGTCAGCTATTTCACGCCTAGCAGACAGAGGTAACAGATGGTATTTACTACTACACATTTTCAAGTAGTCTTTGGAATTGTATGGATCATTTTGATGATAACAGAGGTATTTGATAAAACGTTTTTGCACACCCTCTATGGTATCTATATATTTGTCATAGCGGGGGTTCCACACTTTTGATGCATATTCAAAGTGGCTTCTAACATATGTACAATATAGAATTTTTTACGTTTTAGCTTTAACGAAAGATTTAGACATTCGCATTATAAATCCGAGTGATCGCATGGCTTTCATGACAATGTTGTCTATATGTGCGTCAAAGATTAATTTATGATCTTGGTACACACTCAGGTCACGTATTGAATTACATCTTGACAAGACCTGCCCTCCCATTGTATAGGTTGTTATAAATGCTGATCTTTTCCTGGAATAGGTGATCACTGAGCATTTGGAAGGATTGAGTTCCAGCTTATGCAGACGACAGTACTCTTCCAAACGATTTAGATCGTTTTGAAGTTCCGTCATGTCATTTATGGATGCAATTGACATATATATCTTCATGTCATCAGCAAAGCTAAGCAACTTGACGATCGCAGGCAGTGATCAATGCCGTTTACATAGATAACGAACAGGAGAGGGCCCAGCAGAGAACCCTGAGGAACGCCACTCGGCACGGTAACCCATTTAGACGTGTAATTGTTTAGCACTACGGCCTGAGATCTATTGTCGATGTAGGAGTATGGGAGACGGGTATACTCCTCTTACCTTAATTTTCAAGTTTTATAATTTTTGAGAATTTTCTCTTGCTTTTAACCATAAATTGTCAATTTTTGGTGAAACGAAATTACCCTATGGGTTTTGGGTCAAAAACCTTTGCAAGAGCCTCGTACCTGCGCGGGCGGGTCGGGCTGCGGCGACGGCGCGGCGGGCGGGTCGAGCGCCAGGCGGCGGCAGCGCGCCACCACGTCGTGCACGTCCACGTGCGCCCAGCGCGCCGCCTCCGCCTCGCGCGCGCGCGACCCCGTCACCAGCGCGGGGTGCAGGCGCACGCCGGCCGCCAGCGCGCGCAGCCCGCGCTCCCCCGCCGCGCCGCCCGCCGCCTCGCGCAGCGCCTCCAGCAGCGTGCACGGGTGCGTGGCGTACAGCGCGTGGAACAGCGCGCGCTGCGCCAGCGCCAGGTGCGCGCGCGCCGCCTCGCCCGCAGGCGGCTCCAGCGCCGCGGGCCGCAGCAGCGCGTCCGCCAGCTCGCCCGCCGCCGCGCACACCAGCGCCGGCGCGCCCGGCACCAGCGCCGCCAGCGCCAGCAGCGCGTGCAGCAGCGGCAGCGCGTCGCGCTCCGAGCGCGCGGCGCGCAGCAGTTCGCGCGTCAGCGGGTGCGCGGGCAGGCGGTGCAGCCAGGGCGGGCGGCGCGCCACGAGCGGCGCCAGCGCGGCGAGCGCGGCGCGGCGCGCTGGCCGCTCGGCGCGCATCTGCTCGGCCAGCGCGTCCAGCAGGTAGCGCGCGTGCGGGTCGGGCGCGCGCGCCAACAGGTCCAGCGCGCGAGCGGAGCCGGTGCGCGCGTGGTAGTGCAGCAGCGCGCGCGAGAGCCAGGGCTCGCGCACGGCGCTAAACAGCGCGCCCAGCGCGTCGGCGGCGGCCCGCGCGCCGCCCGTGCCGCCCTCCAGCAGCGCGAACACGTCGCCCGCCTCGCACGCCGCGAGCATCTCCGACCGCCTGTTCGCATACGAGATTACTGTTTGCGCGAGTGCAGACGCCGTCGCATGTCGCAATACTTATTCTATACTAGCTAACCCCGGCCGACTTCGTATCGCTTGAAAATTAATAAACTTTGTTTTGCTTCAACCTTTATTGCAAAGTAGAAAATAAGTCTTTTTCTAATTCCTGGAAAAGTACTAAGAATATTTTTTTTAATTTTGCGATTCCATAACCTCTCCTTGCTACAGTTTCAGGCCCCATCGCTCTCCATCTCTTCTTCTTTATCTTAGCGTCTTCCCGGTTACTTGCAATCCCTGATTAAATTTCGCGACATGGAGACTGCGCCACCTTATGCATGTTGTATCGCCTGTATATTATTTTGCTCTGAGGAATTGTTTGACACGATACCTATAGCCACTTTATATTATCGCACCACTAGGCACAGACAGGGTGATCATCCTAACACTTTTCGTCCGAAGCTCTAAAATACGTGAATTTCTGGTAGAAGCTTAAACCTTCCTTGTTCTTAACTTGCCTCGAATTTCTCAAATGTCTACAGTACAGAGGTATCAGAAGGTTTTTGCCATTTCAGTAGCGCGAGTGCAGCACAGACGAAGCGTGTTACAAACGTTCGCAGGCTATTGTAACCTTTGATCATGTGCCACCTCAGTGGTATAAAAATCTATCTAATCTACGGTTGGTGTTAAAAATTATGTAAATTTCTATTGTACAGCAAATTAGGTGATATATCGACAGAAGTTCCACCTACCGGGTCGAATTGTATTTTCAAACAATTCAGTAACCTATTGAAATATACACACAAAATTTTAACCAAATCGGTCATAGATAGTTTAGGAGTTAGGCAACAAACACTAATTTTCTTTTTTTGACCACCAACTCACATTTTATTTTTGTATTTTTTATTTCTCAAACAGTACTCTTTGTATTCCAACAAACAAACCTAGGAGATCGAAACTCATTCCGACAAATTTCTCAACGCTAAATATATTTGACAAACAAGTGACTCTATTTTTAAATTTCTAAACAAAAACAAAGGAGACTCAACATCCAAATTTCAAAGGCATTCACATTTTGTATTGAAAAATTTAATGGTTTTATTATTTATTAAATTTATTATGTTTGTTTCTAACCATTTAAACCTACCCTGAACCTTTACCAACATTTCACAACCACAATTAGAAAAAGCGGCCCAGCCATACTCGAGTTTTAGCGAGACTAACGAACATCAATTCATTGTTATATATAAGAAGAAGAAGATTAATTCTGCTCGTGGCCCCGCGGTCTCAGTGTTCTGTAAACGATCACTGAGTTACGCAACTTTCACTATGACTGGTCCTCGGATGGGACTTTGTGGCATTTACATTTGCGAGCGTTTCCGTGCTTCGGAAGGCACGTTAAGCCGTTGGTTCCGGTTGCCAGTAAAATGGCAGTCGTTAAGCCTAGTTTAAAGCCTTATGGGCGGTTTGAAAAATTTTCAACAGCAGGTAGCCACAACCTGCGTCTGTCTATTTCAACACGGCAATGGGCTCACCATCTATTACGTGGGACAGGAATCCACACGGTGAAAAGTGGGCACATAATATGCCTCTGCCATCCCTTCGGGGATAAGGCGTGATGGATAATTCTGCATTAATTTTGGCATTATTATTATTATTATTTTCTGGTGGGGGACGCCGGCACCGCCGAGCGAGCGATCCCACCGCGTATTCTACCGCCTACTTCGCTCATTTCCCCAGACTTCCTTTTGGCGGATGGGTTTGGTTCAGTTTTATGGCGCCCCGTCGAATCTTTTTGTTTCTTTGCAGAATCTTACTATCTGATCTACCGTCAGATACTTCAGGTCCTCTTCTTTGAGTTTGTCCGTTCCCATACTCTTCTTTGAGTTTGTCACTTCCCACCTGATTAAAGAATACATAGGGCACTCAGCTAGAAGTTGGAAGCTGGTCTCCTCTTCCTCATGCATTCCGGGCATTTTGGGTCGTCCATTACTCCTATCACTGTCAAGTGCCTGTTCAGGCGACAGTGTCCTGTGATCATCTCTATAACCAGCCTCATGTTTCCTCTGGTTAGTTTGACCTGTTGGCTAGTTCTTTTTGCATCCATTGCTTTGATAAAGATCTTCGACTGTCTCATGCCTGACGAGGTCCTCCATCTAAGGTTGGTTTCTACCACTATCCTCCTGCTAATTACTCCCTTAGTGATTTTGTGAGCAATCGGCAGGCATGGCTCTGGTCCCACCAAGCTTTCGTCAGCTCCTTCCCGGGCTAGTTCATCCACTAGTTCGTTGCCCGGGATTCCTTCATGTCCCATGCATGCATGACCCATGCAACATTTACTTTTATTTTTCTTGCCAGCCGGTCAAGTGACTCTTTACACTCTTTAACCATTGCTGACGTTCTCTCATCCTTATTTAGGGCTTTCAGTGCTGCTTGACTGTCCCTATATATGGTTGCCTTTCTCGTTTTGATTTCGTTATGGATAATTTGCACACATTCTGTTATGTCGCAAATTTCCGTCTGAAAGACACCAGCGAACTTACCTTATCTAATGGACCTGTTAATCTCCGTTCCGTTTTCGCATTTTATATGCTTTCCAGCACCGGAGAGCTTCGTCGATTCCTTCCTGGAACCGTCTGTATAGCAGATAGTACCTTCATCATTGTCTATCCCCCAGTTTTCTCTTTGTCGCGCTCGTGGCCCCGCGGTCTCAGTGTTCTGTAAACGATTACTGAGTTACGCAACTTTGACTATGGCTGGTCCTCGGATGGGTGACCACTTTGTGGCATTTACATTTACGAGCGTTTCCGTGCTTCGGAAGGCACGTTAAGCCGTTGGTCCCGGTTGCCAGTAAAATGGCAGTCGTTAAGCCTGGTTGAAGGCCTTATTTGAGGGCTATGTTGGGCCTATGTTGAAGGCTTGACAAATTTCAATAGCAGGTAGCCACAACCTGCGTCTGTCCATTTTCAACACGGCAATGAGCTCACCACCTATTACGTGGGACAGGAATCTACACGGTGAAAAGTGGGCATATAATATTCCTCTGCCACCCCTTCGGGGATAAGGCGTGATGGATATTTATTTATTTATTTCTCTTTGTCCTATATGTGTTTTATACTTTTTGTCAAAGATCCTCTCCTTTTTAATTAGGTCATTATTGAAGAGTATCATAGACATTTTTTCTTCATAGCCTTTGCTTATACGCGCGTGTCCACTTTCCCCTGAGTATCCTGTCCATAGGCCCAGGCTGGGCACAGGGCCGCCAGCCTCTGTACCTTATCTAGTTGTATCTTATTTGTCTTAGTGATGGCCTTGTGCCACCAAACTAAGGCTCCATGTAGAATCCTGGTTAGGATAATGGCTTTATATATCAAAATTGCTGTCGCGGGTTTCACTCCCCATGTCTTCCCTATTGCACTTTTACACTACATTAAAGCCATTTTGACTTTTGTGCATGTGTTATTTATGTGCGTCTTAAAGTCAGTTTGCTGTCCAGTGTTATTCCCAGGTACTTAATTTCCCTAACCACTTCCAGGACGTGGTTGTTCAATCTCACCGGCTCAGCATAGCCTATCTTCCTTTTGTTGGTGAATAACACAATTTTGGTGTTTTCGGGATAGTCGTAGTAATTTTAGCATAGTCTTACCTAATAATATAGTGAATGTGAAAGTTTAAATGGATGTTTGTTACTATTTCACGTAAAAACTACTGATGGATTTTAATGAAACTTTACAATAATATAGCTTATACATCAGAATAACACATAGGCTACTTTTTATCCCGGGAACAAGTTCCTGTGGAAAACGGGAAAATTTCTCTTCGCGGGCGAAGCCGTGGGCGTCAACTAGTAAATAATCAAATATTATTATTATCCTGATATATACAATGTGTTAAGAACACCCTGTCCGATCCGTGAAAGTATTGGTAGGTACCGAGATGTGATTTTTTCGGAAAACTTTTTTTGAATTTACCCTAAAAATTTACCCCAAAAAATTTACACCGAATCAAATAAATTAAAAATTAATATAATGTGGTAGCTTACATGGCAACACAGGGAAATGGCTATTCGGAAATGCAAGGTCAAAAGGTCAGCTTACACCTGCCGGCGATTTCTTTTGATATCACACATACACTCGTCGCCGCGTGCCAACAAAGGTCTTGTCAGTTTTAGAAAATTTGCTATATTTTAGGGAAATTGGACAAATTCTGATTCTAAAAACACGCATTTAAAAAAAATATAACTAATTCATACTTATAAATAATATGATTTTTTTTTTATTGATTATGTTATTGAAGTGCCTATGTGCCCCTTTCGGGTCGGACAGGCTTTTCTTAACACATTGTATATATATATATATATATATATATATATATATATATATATATATATATATATATATATATATATATATAAATTACGTGACACGTTGTTTGTTCGCGATGGACTCCTAAATTACTTAACCGATTTTAATGAAATTTGCACACACAGTGTGCAATTTGATCCAACTTGAAAGATATCATCACGCTACTACCCTGGAGAGCAGAGTAGTAGTCATAAATGTCGACATATGGGGCAATTTTTTATGCATTATTGTAGAATTTATAAGCGATGGGATTAAATAGGTGCGACGGGAGGACGAACTATGCCACGGGCGGGCCGTGGGGGTCATCTAGTTATAAAATATAATTCAGGCAGGCAGTTGTAGCACTGAGGGCCAATTCTGCTAACAATTTAAACTCGGTCCAGTCTCGTGTCGATTCATTTAACGAACATAGTATAAAAAAAAATTGTGCGTGTACACAGTAGTACCACAGCCGAAAGATCATACAGTCGGTCGACGAAGATGTCTGAGCAATCGTGATGGGGCAAGGGACGAGACGCGGGAGGGAATGTCCCGAGCTGCGAACAAAATTTTGTTACACATTTACGACCGCTTGCTTTTAATTAATTACTTCAATTACTAAATAATAAAAACGGCGTATACGAATTGTGAAAAATAAGAATCTTCACGGAAGTAAGGTATTTTTTTTTATTTCTTTTTTTCATTTACAATTTATATTGTGTTTGAAATTTCACATAAGCCTAGCCTATAGTTTTATATAATACAGTATATTAAATCAAATTACAAATATCAACTCAAAGGTCCCAAAATAAATAGATGTCAAAATATTACAAAGATTACAAAATAATGTCATTAGAGTAAATTTTCAATCTGTATTCTGAAATAAACTATTAAATTTTAAAATGTAATTACTTTAATTATTGAATAAGTTGATAAAACCAGTTAAATCTTCTACATCTATCTCTATAAACCAACATTCAGTTCATCAACAGAGTAAAAACATTTGTCCAACAAGAAAGTCCTCAGTTGCGCCTTAAACGTGTATTTTTTATATTATGAATAATTCTACACCTTGATATGTAGCGCAATGTTTGACTATATCCAATTTAGGTGCTATTCTATTTAATATAACCTTTCGTCTTGTTCCTTCTCTAACCTCCCTCTCATTTGGTGTTTCATATTTATGAATGTACTTGGCAAAGTTACTTAACACTATCAAAATATATAGACTGGGAACTGTTAATATGCCCAATAATTTAAAGTGATCCTTGCAAATTCCCGTTGTGGAATTCGAACAATGGTTCTAATTGCACGTTTTTGAAGGACAAAAGCCTTTTGTATGTTATAATCATAACTATTGCCCCAACACATTATACTATATCGTATCTTAGATTCTACTAGCGCGAAATAAACTGCCTTTAGTTGTCTGGTACTAATTTCATCTCTAAGACTTCTTAACGCATAACATGCAGAAGAAATTGATGAATTGAGTGATTCCAGTTCGTCTTTCCAATTCAGTTGAGAGTCTATGTTTACACCTAGAAATTTTGTAGTGTTAACTATTTCAATTTTGTTATTGTTAAATATAATATCAATTGCGTCATTATTTCTACATGTGGATTTGAAAAGTAAGATATTTGTTTTATTTGTGTTAATGATTAAATTGTTGACTGTAAACCATTCATTTAAAACTACTAAAATATTGTTTATATATGTAGACAGGTCATCTAGATTATTAGCACCCACAACAACATTAGTGTCATCTGCAAAAACAGTAATTTTCACATCTGGTTGTTTAATTTTTATATAATTGATCAAGTCATTTGTAAATATGATAAACAGTATAGGCCCTAATATAGATCCTTGAGGAACACCTCGTTTTATGCTTTTTATTTTAGACGTGTATACTATTTCATTGTTTTCCTCATCGACCTTTCTTAATTCAACATTCATTCTTCTGTTATGAAGGTAAGAGTGCATTAGTTCTAAGGAATCTCCTCTTATACCGTAGTATTCTAGTTTTCCCAGAAGTATATCATGATCAATTGCATCGAAAGCTGAACTTAGGTCGATAAATAGCCCTGCTACTTTCATTTTTTTATTCATTTTACCAACAATATCATATATTAGAGTATTAATGGCATCTGTAGTTCCAACACCCTTTTGGTATCCGAATTGCCTGTTGTTAATTACTCTACTTAAATTAATGAGTCTACTTTTTATGATCCTTTCGAGCAGTTTTGACAACGTAGGCAGTAATGAGATGGGTCTATAATTTTTAAGTAAGTAAGTAAGGTAAGGTGGGTGTAAGTGTGTGTGTCATGTCGTATGGATAGTTCTTGTTATTAGAAAGAGTTTAGTAATTGGCTGCCGCATCGTGGTTATAAAATTATCAAGTTGGCGACTCAATGATCAGGCCCACGAACGACTCATGATTAGGCCCATGTAACGACTTAATGATTTGGCTCATGTTTGGAATCATGTTACGATATATATTTTGACTTATAAGTTGGCATTATGCTGGGTGTTCTAAATTTCACGCCTCAACCCTGAGAATAGTTAATCTTAAGCTTACTAAAACACTGGAATAAATTATACTAATAGCGATAATGTTTATAATGTATATTCAATCAATTCGCCTATAAAAATATAGAAACTTTCTTCTAGAGATGTATTCTATTATTTTTGTTTCCTGCTCTTATGATTAGAGGCTCAATCTCTATCGCTGATATCCGTGTGCATAAAGTTGGTAGGACTTATCCTCCTGGCGCCTGAAACGAGTTATAATTTTTGTTTGTTAGTTTATTAGTTCAAGTCTCATCGCCATTTTAAATATTACAATTGGCACCCTTTAGGGACATAGTAGTCTTCATCGCCATTATGAAGTAAACTTTATTATATATTACAATTGGACATTTATGGGGATTTTTAGTATGCTAAGTACGAATTTCGTGGTAATTTTGCAATCCAATAGGGCCACCGCGCCGTGGTTATGAAATTTCATGTTGGGTTATATGGTATGCTAAGTACGAATTTCATGTTAATTTTGCAATTGCAAATTTCACGTTGAGTATCGTATAAGGGGTTTTTAGGTTTACTGAGTACGAATTTCGTGTTAATTTTGTAATCCAAAATCTCCGCCGCACCGTGGTTATAAAATTTCACAACAACTGCTCGGCGGCTATATTGGATACTAGAAATTCCATGAATTATAAATGTTTACAATATGATAATTTTATATCTATGACGCGGCACCCATTTCGTAAACGCATTCTCATAAAAAATACTTGCTAGTGTTCTTGTGACACTCACTCTCTAGACGTTGTCGGCATTTTTGTCGACTTCAAAGGCGTAATAATACTGGTAGGTTTCTCTCTTTACACAGAAAAGCAGTCCATATTCTAGGTTCGAGGCCCGAGGGTTCGGAGTCCAGCCACCAAAGTTCATGATCGAGAGCTGAGGGTCCAGGGTCCAATATCCTGAATCTGGGGTCCAGAGTCGTATGTCCTGGCTCCAAGGTCTTAGGTTAGGAGTCCAGACTACACATACTAGGACCCAGGGGCCAAGATTCTGGGTCTTGGGTCCAGGGTCCTGACTCCTAGCTCCAGGGTCTTAAGTAAGGAGTCCAGGCTCAAGGATCAATTGTACATATTGCAGGATCTAGGATCTAAAGTCCTGTCTGCTGGTTATAAAGTCCAGAGTTCAAGGCCTAAGGCACCAAGTCCAGGATTTAAGAAACTAGTCTTCAGGGTCTAGGGTTCAGAGACCATGCTCCAGGGTTAAGATTCATATTCGGAATATAGGCAATATCTATTTTTTAAAAATTTTAATTTGAAATTAATAAATAGTGTAGTAACTGCATTTTTACACTGTGTTAGTCTAATATATCTAGATTCTAAAATAATACGAGAATTGGGCTTCTGATGTAGCATGAATCCAGATGATGTATTTCAGTTCCTCCTCATAATAATAAATAAGTTCCTCCTTGTCTGCTCAATATATTTGATACTAGTTGACGCCCGCGGCTTCACCCGCATAGAGAAGTTTCCCACAGAAACTTGTTCCCGGGATAAAAGTAGCCTATGTGTTATTCTGATGTATTAGTTATATTATTGCAAAGTTTCATTAAACTAAACAGCACAAAGAGGTGCAGGCTCTGGACCTCCCTCCGAATCAGGGACTAGTGCCACCGGTAACGCCTGGAGAAGTCCTGACTGCGCTTCGCCGCATGAAGAATCGGAAAGCTGTCGGACCCGATGGAGTCCCCATCGAAGCCTGAAAGGCGACGGGTCCTCGCGGTGTGGGCATCTTAGTAAACCTTTTTAACCGCATACCCCTCAGCGGGCAGATCCCAAACCAATGGAGACTGAGTATTATTACTCCAGTCTTCAAAGGTAAGGGGTCAGTGCAGGAGTGCGGGAGCTACCGCGGTATAAAGGTGATGTCCGACACCATGAAGATCTTCGAGAGGATTATAGACTCTCGGATCCGGCAGGAATGTACTCTCTCGGAATGTCAATATGGGTTTCGCCCTGGTCATGGGACCACGGACCCTGTTTTTGCCCTGAGGGTTGTCGCAGAGAAATACAGGTCGAAAAACACGCCTCTGCACTGTTTGTTTCTAGACATGCAGAAGGCCTTCGACTGTGTTCCTCGTGCGATGATCTGGTGGGCACTGCGGTCCAAAGGGGTTCCAGAGGTCTATATTGACACTATCCGGGACATGTACTGTGACTCCGATTCAATGGTTCGGACTGCTGTTGGCGACACGAAACCCTTCCCCATCACCGTCGGGGTACACCAGGGTTCTGTCCTTAGTCCGCTTCTGTTCAGTGTAATATTAGAAGAATTGTCGGACAGCAACAGAAACCCGCATGAGCAGCCTCCATGGTTGCTCATGTATGCTGACGATATTGCGCTGGCAGACGCGGACAGGGGCGGATTGGTGCGACGTGTAAAGGCGTGGAAGGAGACGCTTGAGAACGGCGGTCTGAAACTAAATGTGGCGAAGACCGAGTACTTGGCACTAAACTCGACAGATCCCACATCCGTCCGCATAGGCGGTGATTTGGTCGAGCGCACGGACCAGGTTAAATACCTGGGATCTGTTTTTCACACGTCCAGTGACACGCATTGCTGCCGCGTGGGCCAAATGGCGGGAGATGACCGGTGTCATTTGCAACTTGTGACCGGTTGAAGGGACAGGTCTACAAAACCATTATTAGACCTGTCCTTTTATATGGCAGTGAGAAGTGGCCGATATTGGAGCGACACAAGCAGGAGCTGCGTGTCACGGAAATGAAGATGCTGCGGTGGATGTGTGGAGTCACGCGGATGGACCGCGTGAGGAACTCTCGCATCCGCGGCAGGCTTCACGTCAGTGACATTGCAGACAAGTTGCAAGAGTGTCGCCTTCGCTGGTATGGTCACGTCTTGCGGCAACCGCCGGGCTACGTAGGTAACAAATGTCTGGCCATGTCAGCCCTGCCAGGTCCCGGTTAGAGGTGAAGACCCAAGAAGTGCTGGCTTGACGTCGTAAGGGATGACATGCGTGCCAATGGTCTCACTACAGGGGATGCCGATGACCGTGCGAAGTGGAGGAGACAATGTAGGAAAGCGGACCCCGGGCGTCGCGAGACGCAACTGGGACAGACACTCGGATGATGATGATGATGATTGCAAAGTTTCATAAAAATATATTCAGTTGTTTTTATGTGAAGGAGTAACAAACAGCCATACAAACTTTCGCATTTATAATATTATTAAGATAAGATGATTGTCAAGTCTGTTTTTAATAATATTAACACTGGTAGCTGTAAAAAAAAACACAAATCGTGTGTTTCCCATTCATGCAGTTCAACCGTACTAAAGCAAAAACTAAAATATAATTATCAAATGTTTCAATAATGTTTTTAAGGAAACTTGTAATGTTATAAATATTGAAACAGGTATCCAAAGTAATGATTTTCATTCAAAAATCCTATTAATATTATAAACGCATAAGTTTGTAAGATTGTATGAATGAAATTTTGGCAAATTCCTTTCATTTTATTTGGTTTTAATAGTTGATTATTTTTATTTTTAATGTATTTCTTGTTGTTTCTGTCTCTTTATAAATTAATATAATTGTAATTTTATTTTATTGAATGAAGACTGTGTATATGGGTGTAAATTACCTGAAATAAAGAAATGAATAAATGAATATTAAACAATTAAGGTTTGTTACTCTTCCATGCAAAAGGTACTCATATTTTTTATTAAACTTTGTTTTTATGTATATGTAAGTCTGAGGTTTTGGTAAACCATGGCAAACTTGTGATGGCTTTAGAGCCTTATTTTGGAATTGTGGTACGATTCCCACATTTGAGTTCTAACATGCTTCAACACCACCTTGTATACAAATATTTTGTTTTCAAGGGATACTTACAATGTTCCTCCCAAGAGCCATTTAAAATTTCGGAGTTGTAGGTTTAGTTTGTCATGTATTTTCACCATGTGATATCTCCATGTCTGTTTGCTGTCCAGATGTTTACTCAGGTATTATGCAGGTGTAGCAGATTGAAGTGTATTTTCCCTATTGTAACAGATGGACAGTCCTATTTTGACAATGAGTATGTCACGTGTGTCGATTTCTTGGCTAGATATTAGACTAGCTGATGCCCGCAGTTCTGCCCATGTGCTGAACTTTTTTATTTGAGTTTGTACTGGACCCTACACTTTTTGAAATCCAATATAGCCTATGTTACTCAAGAAGAATGTAGCTTTATAATGGTGAAAGAATTTTTAAAATTGGCCCTGTAGTTTCTCTGTACCTATGCATTACAAACAAACTTGCAAATCTTTCCACTTTATAATACTCGTATAGAAAGATCTATTTTATAACATACTCTTTTATAAATACATACCAATTAGCAGTTCGGAGAGAGGATCCCTCGGTCACAGACGCTGGAGGAATTTTGATTTGTTTGTTGAGACTAGTCAGTTGAGTAATATAAATGAAGAGCAATATGTCTGTAGAACAGTACAATTATTTTAATATCTGAACTTTGTACTGGATTTTTGTTCAGTTTCAATTGGTATAGGTATATAAGAATGACAAATAAATACAATCGATATTGAAAAAACACGAAATTAGGAGCAGTAAATATATAAAATACTAATACGACATATGACACAGACATATGACAGTGACACGGATGACACTTTGAATTATAGTATCGACTATCGCCACAAGAACGAAAAAATAATTATTCGTTCTTCGAAGTTTACAACAAGCTTTGTTTTTCTTTTTTTTTTGTTCTTGTGGCGATACTATTGCTCCGCCAATAACTCAGTGTGGATTTGGTAGGAAAACTGTTGTTGTTTCCTAGCATCACCGTAGTCGTGTCAATTCAATTCAATTTTTATTATGGCTTTTTTTTTCTTTTGTTTTCTTTTGGCGATACTAAGGCCCTTTTCACATGCCCACGGGCACGGCCGCCATGCCGTGCAACCGTGCTAGCTTTTTCACATGACGGCTTACACACGGTCCGGCTATGGATGTTGCAGTATTATCGAGAATTTTGGGGAACGACGACGTCTTTTATCATGGAACAAAAAAATGTAGCCTTACTCCTATTGTATCGACATCGTCAGCGTCGACTTCATTACATACGTCAAAGAATATATTGGATACATCCGTACAATACTTTGAGAAAGGAAAAGGGAGACTTTTACACAAAGTTTATGGATCTTAGAGAACATGAGGATAATTTTTTTATCTATTTCCGGATGTCATAGAGCTCATTTGATGAGTTACATGGACGTCTAAAATACGCTCTGCAGCATCAAAGCATCGTAAGAGACTGCATCGAACCTGTTGAAATGTTGGCAGTTACTATTAGGTAAGTAAAGAAACTAAGTAAAATATTAATACCCTTTAATTTTAATAAGAATGTAATTGACATTTACCTTACAAACTAGAAAACATGTTAATTGACAATTTGATAAATATCAGTTGGCAAAATCAATCTCAAAGAAGTGGGAGCCTGCGTAGGATGATTGAGAGTCGTTCGAAGACGGATTTTCGGAATAGAAGTGCTCATAATATTGACGTGTACTTGGTGATATCATATTTCCTTCTGCTTGTTTTTGTATTCCTTGAGGTTCATAGTAAATTCTAGATGGACCAGGTAACTGCGATTGTGACAGTGTCGGGCAGGATACTTGGGTAGTAAAAGATTGAAGTTGCGGTGCATTAAGACGACTTTGTTTAACGGTCGTTATTAGCTGTAATATTCCCATTTGAAATTTCAGAATTTCGTCTTAATTGAATGATGACAATGAAGGTATTATTCCTTTAAAAAACCACAAATGCCGATCCTCCGGCTTCTGTAAAATATGTAACAATTTTTGGTCAATTTCATCTATCTTTCGTTTACGTGAACCGAGCTGTTGTCGAGGCGCTGGTGGTGATTTAAACTGGCTGCTACAATTGCTTTCCGTAACGTGTCTTTAACATTATTTCCTCTTGAAATTTTTTCGACCCGATCAATATGTAGGCTACTCTCTGTAGGACGTTCACAAAAAAAATTGTTTAAAAGCTGTTATTGATCAAAATAAACGTATTTTCGTATAGTAGTAGCACCGGCTCCCGATTTTTTTACAGACTTTTCTTTGTTTAATGATTTGTGATAAGAATCTCGGATATTTACCCATCGTTTCATTACTAATTTACCTGGAAACAATAATAAAAACATTACAAATGCTATACAGCATCATTATAACATTGCTTATGTTTTGTTTCAGGGACTTAGCTAGCGGTGTACTTTCACAGATCTACATCTTAACTACAGACTTGGCATTTCAATAGTAAGCAAGATAGTAAAGGAAGTATGTTTTAACATTTGGCGTGTTATGCTACCAGACTGCACGCCTACACCTAGTAAAGAGATGTGGGAAAAAATATACGAAGAGTTCGAAAAAAGAGCCAATTTTCCGCATTGCATTGGTGCAGTGGATGGGAAACATATTAGAATTATTAATCCACTTGACTCAATGTACTACAACTACAAAGGATACTCCTCAATAGTTTTAATGGCAGTAGCAGACACAAACTACCGCTTTGTCTATGTGGACATAGGAAGGTACGGTAAAGATTGCGACTCTTCAATATTTAAGAGATCATCGCTGTGGAAATCAATCATAAGAAATGAACATGAACTACCTACTAAAAAATGTATTAGCGGAATACAAGACGTTGAAGTGCCATTTCCTAGTTGGTGACGAAGCATTTGCACTTCACCAACATTTACTTTGTCCGTAAGGTGGATGTAATCTTGCAATTAAAAAAAGAATTTTTAACTACCGCCTAAGCAGAGCTCGCAGATATGTAGAATGCACCTTTGGCATCTTGTCTAATAAATGGAGAATATTCCACACACCAATTAACGTCTAACCTGATTTTGCAGTCGCGATCGTCAAAGCTTGCGTTGTACTACACAACTTTGTTCGTGATCGAGATGGTTACCAGGTGGAAGACACAGATTTTATTACAGGACTAGAAAATGTCCCAAGACAAACCCAGTCACGCAGAGGACTTTTGGGTGAAGGACCTTGGCTCAATCCTTCCTCCCGTTTTGTTCTTGTGTCACGCTCCAGCTAGCGCTAAACCGCGAGTCTTCTTATGGGGCGAGTGGGTTGGTAAATGAAATGTCCGGTCTTGGTGTGGTTTGCTTTATGTACATAAATTGCAAGTATACAACGTAGTGCAAAGGTACAGAGATGAACAAGCAGTATACTGTTTAAACTTCACAGACTACTATCAAGAATATTATTTACAGATTTTCAGTAGCAAACTCATAGACTCGTTATGACCGTTCACAGTATATTCTAACCTCTCGTAAAGGCGCGAAGCAGTGTCTATGTCACTGACAGATAGACAAAGTAAGGTGCGTTCAGAAATTAATATCCGAAGTCTTTTTAGCAAATATGTAGACATAATAATTGTTGCAATGAGGTAAGAATATTTGTTTATATTTGTTTCTTCGTAATCGGTAAGATTACTTGGCCTTTGCGAATAATATGTTCTTACGATGGTTGTACTTTGTATTTCAGTCTGATTTTCAAGAGACTTAGCAAATAACATGAAAAGGAGTGATGGTAGAAGGATCTAGTTAAAACCCCACTGAAATAAGTGGTAAGTTAAAACTATATAATCTCTTAGACTGCATTCCTTAACAGAATGTTGAGGGTGAAAGTGATTTTTATTACAAATTACTAATGTCTGTAACTTTTCTGTTATTACAGGGGTTTATGTTTTTATGTTTTCGGTTTATGTTCATGTTTTATGTTTATGTTTTTCTACATAATAATTGAGTTTAACGAGTTTCACGTTCTCTGCATTCTACATTTTTTCTCCTGAATGTCTGTAAGAAGACTTAAAGTAAGCTGAGACAATGTGCAAAGAGGATATTTCTCTCTACTCTGGTTACCTACTACCTGGACTTCTAGAATAGGAAGAGATGTGAAGGACTTGGATGTTCCTCAATTATATCCAGTTAAGTAGTAATCTTTATTTAGTTTCTCTGTATAATAACCCGGTAAAGGCCGACTGATGTTGATAGTTTAAAAGGAATAACTTTTAACTTTAAATATTCATTTTTCTATTACATATGTAGCTTTCAACTACATTAACATACTGGACTACCGATGTGACGTTCCAGTTACACATATTTTATAATCTTTTTATTATCACAAAGGAATATTAATGTGAAACTTTATTTTTACCTTGTTATGTTGTAGTGTACGATGATGATGATGATAGGAAGCGGCGTGGTGTGTTTAACTAAACTAAGAAATAGTTTAAATGTATGTCTGTATATAATTTAGATATTTTTAAGGCATCTGACAACTGCTTTAATATTTGTCATTTTAGGCCACGCCCATTTCCATACATTGGTTTAAATTTTTATTTGTACTAAATATAAACTTATTTTAAGTGACCATATATATATGGATCCCACTATGCATGACTAAGCCATTTCTTTTTACTTTCATATAGGTATATTCATGTCTACATGTGGATATAGTTAAAATAAATATAATAAATAAGTTGATAACATGAGGTTTTTTGATTGCATCATTCGTTTGATGGAGAGATACCTGGCGCCCTCTCTTTATAAATTCTGGTATTTCTCTGCTCCAGGTTGGTCCATACTCACTCCCTATACACATGCTCTGCTAGCTGGTGCACCGGTGATTCTTTGAGATAGTGTTACTTACACAACTCCAGGGATTACCAACCGTACCTGATGGGAGTGCGCACCACCCCTACCAAGCCCGTCAACCGTTATAAGTTGGCGGCCCAACGTGTGACCTTGGAGAATGATGCAATTAAATATTAAATATGTATTTTTATTTAGTGATAAGCATGTACTTTATTTTGTGTCACTATGGTTTTGTTAGTCTTAAGGTGTACTTTAAAGGAAACTTATACATTTTCTTTAGTCTTAAGCGTTATGGTGTTTCAAAGCTACTTTTGAACAAATCTACTACTTGTATGTATTTGGTTAGATAGTTAAAGCTGATAAACTCGAAACTATCCAACATCAATGAAAGGCAATATATTCAATTTAAGCTTATAAAATTAAAGAGATATTAATTTTTAAATAAGCCGTGATTATATCTACTGTTTTCTATTTTTTTCATTTTGATTAGGTGCCATAACCTAACAATTATACTTGTTTTGAATTAGAATTGAATTTAGAATTCAATTTTCTATCACGGATTTTCTACAAGCTGGATGTAAGATCTCTCATTTACACAAAGACAAAATTACACATGAACTGTCCATTCGTAAACTAGAAGTTAATCATCTCTCGCGACGATCCAGTCTTTGTCAAGCGTTAAATGAGACATCGAAACTTGCTCGAAGGGGTAGTTTGAAATTTACTGATTTGGTCAATGTTAATTTGACTTCGGAATTAGAGGTTTGTCAACGAAAAGTTGAGGAGATCGAAAGAGAAGCTAAAGGAGATTTGTCTACATCTGCTAGAGGTCGGTTAAACTCTCGTTGCAGATACTTTCTTTGCCGTCTAGGTCGTATTGATGAGACTAAGGAGTTAATGCTCCTCAGAAGACAATTGAATTCTATATTTGAACGCCTACAAGATAGTGATTCTGCTTCTTCATCGGATTCGGATGATGACTTTGACTCTGTAGTTACTGAGAAGCATGTAGTCAGAGAGGTTATTTACAAACCTGAAAAGACTTTTAATATTAATTCTTTGAACTTGAAATTCAAGGGGGACACTTGTGTCCGCACTTTCCTTTCTCGCTTAGAAGAACTTCTTGTTACTAGGAATGTTTCTGAAGACAGAATATTCAGAGGTTTCCCGGAAATTTTTGATGGACCGGCGTTGTCTTGGTTCCGTTCTCGCGTATCAATTTAAACTCAATTGACGTTCTTTTTACTCAAGATCCTTGGTACTTAGACATCTTTTAAAAAGGTCTCTGATACTCCATCTATGTTTCCTAATTTCAAAATAGAAAATAATAAACTTTATCGTTTCTCGAAGAATAAATATCGCCTGACAGATCAATTTGACTGGAAGTTGGTAGTGCCTTATGAGGGACGAAAAGAAATTCTGACTAAGTGTCATGATAATGTTACTTCTGGTCATTTCGGTATGGCCAAAACTCATTTTAAAATAGCTAGTATATATTTCTAGTATATATTTAGTTTTTTTAGTTATATATTTCTGGCCTAATCTCTTTGAAGATGTTAAAGAATATGTTGATTCTTGTGAAATATGCAAAAGGTATAAACCTACTAATTTAGCCCGTCCTGGATTTATGAGTAAACCACGACGTATTACGTTACCTGGCGAGGCTATCTCTTGTGACATTCTTGGTCCATTTCCTCCCTCCTATATGAGAAATCAATATTTATTTGTTTGTACTGATTGAACGAACTATAACTGCTCAAGCGATAGTTAAGTGTTTGGAGAAAGGAATTTTTCTTGTACATGGGGTACCTAAATATCTTTACTGTGACAACGGCGCACAATTCACTTCAAATGACTTTAAAGACCTAATGGTTAAATATAGTGTTCCTCATATCTTTTACAATCCTAGATATCATCCACAGACAAACCCTACTGAGCGTATAAATCGTGAATTGGTAAGAACCATAGCTTCGTACGTGCGTTCTGATCACCGAACTTGGGATAAGAACATATCTGAGATACAATGTGCTCTTAATACAGTTAAACACGATGTAACTAAACATACTCCGTACTTCTTAACTCACGGACGTGAGATGATTCTTGATAGTTCTATATATAATGATGACACTCCCATTGATCCTAACTCTTTAGAAGTTGATAATGAGAATAAATTTTCCAACAAGTTAAAAGAACTTGAAACTATATTCAGTAAAGTTCGAAACTGTTTACTCGTATCGCATGAACGTAATGCTCGTTATTATAATTTGAGAAAACGTAATGTGGAATTGAAGGAAGGTCAAATAGTCTACAAGCGTTGTTTTCATTTGTCAAATGCCTCCAAGCATTTTTCTGCAAAGTTAGCTCCCCGCTATGATAAATGTGTTATACACAAGAAACTTAGTCCTCTTGTTTATACTTTAAAATCTTTAGATGGAAAGAATACTACTTCGGTTGTAAATAAAACGGCATCTTGTAATATAATAATTTGTTTTTTTTTGCCATTTAGTATTAACTAGATAGTTTTAACAGTATTTATACATAGTTTTGTCCGTTCTGTTTCAATAGATTTTGTCATACTCTTTAGAGCTGAGTGTTATCTGTTAGTTAGATAGGTGTCTGATGTCTATAGTTGTTGTAAGTTTTTTTTTGTTGTTGTATATATAGTGCTTAAAAAAAAAGTGCTTAAAAAAAGGTTATGGGCGAAATCATTAATGTGCCTGACTGGGTACCTGTCTGGTATAGTTCTGGCATTAAGTGCGCGGTAATCACCGCAGGGACGCCATGTGCTATCTTTTTTTAGCGTCATGTGGAGTGGCGACAACCAGGGACTTTGAGATGGGCGAGCGATGCCGGACTGGACCATTTCCTCAAATTCCTTTTTGGCACTTATCAGTTTCTGCGGTACCAGGCGGCGAGGGCGGCTGGAGATAGGTGGTCCGTCTGTGGTTTTGATGTAATGTACAGTACATTACATCAAAACCACAGACGGACCACCTATCGTGCTTAATAGTCCTAGGCAGGCCAGGTGGGCGGGTTATTTCCGGAAATGCATAAGCAGAGTTTGGTGGTGCGATGGCCTTGACGCTTGGTTGTTCCGAAGTAGCAGCGCAACCTGGGGCTGAGAGGCTGGTGAGACCGTCGACCAATCGCTTGGTTCTACAGTCGGGCAGCAGGTGGTAGTATGCCAGAAAATCTGACCCAATGATGGCGGTGGTGACGTCAGCAACGACGAAAGTCCATTGGAGATTGCGGCGTGGACCGAAATTGAGTGTCAAATTTATGGTGCCGAAAGTTTGGATGCTAGTACCATTGGCAGCACTGAGTCGGTAGTCTGATGTTTGTCTACGGCGTGCAAGCCAGCTATGAGGATAGCAGCACAAGTCCGAGCCAGTGTCAATTAAAAATTGTCTTTTACTAACTTGGTCTGTAACAATGAGACGGCTAAAGGGTGTATTGGGGTTGCAGTCAGCTGCCGCCGCTACTGACTGCTTAGGCAGTTTTCCTGTTTCCAGTCGCATGGAGATGTGCACTTGTTGGCCTTTGCACCAAACTTCTTGTGGTACCAACACAGTCTGTTAATGGTATCAGAAGTGGTGGTACTAGAAGACTTTTCCTTGTTCGAAGAGAACCGGGTTCTTGATTGGGATCTCCTTGTGGCCGAAGTCAAAGCAGCAACTTGTTTGGTTAGATTATCTAACCTTTCCATCATGGCCGTAAGCGGTGAGTCAGTGGCTTGAGCAGAGTACACGTTAGAGGGGCCAGGTTGAGCCTCCATAATTTTGTCAGCTATGTCTGCTATTCTCTCTAGGGCAAGGTCAGCTTGAGCCGCTAATATGCCTTGCACATGTTGAGGGAGACGACACAGCCATAGTTGTCCCAGGATATTATCGTCTGACAAGGTGGTTCCAGCAAGTGACCTCAGATGACGGAGGAATTGGGACGGTTTCCTGTCCCCAAGTTCTTCATCGTTAAGAAGTCGCCAAACTCTTTGCTCCTCAGAAGAGGAAAAACGTTGAATTAAAGTTTCTTATAATTTTTTATATTTGCCTTCGGCAGGAGGATTGGTTACTATGTCCTCTATCTCCCCTGCAACCCTGTGGTCGATTTGACTAAGGACATAGATGTACATGGTGGCATCTGTGTTTATACCTGCTAAAAGAAATTGTGCCTCGGCTTGAGCGAACCATACTGTAACCCTGTCCGGCAATAGTGGAGGTAGCTTGACAGCCACTCGACACACAGCTGACTCTCTGGGTGGTTTAGATTCTTGCAGAGCACGCAGTGCAGTATTTTCTGCCTCAAGGGTGGCTAAGCGAGCTTTTAGTGCCTCATCCATATTAGTTATTTAATAAAGCAGATAAATATTGTTAGTAGGTATAGAAAACAATGCAGGCAAAAATTATGCAACCAACCCAAACCAAAATTACTGATAAAACACAATACACAAGACAATGACAAACAAATAAAACACAAAACACAATACAATAATAATAAAAAACATACAATTACATGCAAATCTGTTAGTGCTTATCACCTACAAGTTATATGTTATTATTGTAAGTTACTAGTTTAACATAGGTTTGTATTAATGAAGTACAAAATAGGTATTTGAGGTTTTCAAGAAATGTTCTTTTTCCAAACTTGGGATGCATACTGCAGTTAGTAGAGGTAAACACAAAAAAGTTTTAATGAAAAAGAGAGAAAATAGATTGTGAAGATGGTACTTGCACTTTCCTTGTAGCTGTGAGCTGTGCGTTGACTCGCAGGGAAGACAGAAGGATAGCATTACTAGGCGGCTCGTGTAACTCTTGTCGGTAGGTACGGCACGTTTAGTATGACAAAACTTGACAAAGATTGCTTCTTGTTGTGTGCCGCGACAACTTTGACAAGGCAAGTTGTAATGTGTAATGAGCGTATTCTTGTTTGTATGCAGCGTCGGTGGTCACCAGTTTGGGGGAAGGACCTTGGCTCATTCCTTCCTCCCGTTTTGTTTTTGTGTCACGCTCCAGCTAGCGCCAAACCGCGAGTCTTTTTATGGGGCGAGTGGGTTGGTAAATGAAATGTCCGGTCTTGGTGTGGTTTGCTTTATGTACATAAATTGCAAGTATACAACGTAGTGTAAAGGTACAGAGATGAACAAGCAGTATACTGTTTAAACTTCACAGACTACTATCAATAATATTATTTACAGATTATCAGTAGCAAACTCATAGACTCGTTATGACCGTTCACAGTATATTCTAACCTCTCGTAAAGGCGCGAAGCAGTGTCCATGTCAAAAGCTCTGACAGATAGATAAAGTAAGGTGCGTTCAGAAACGCCGCAGACTAACACCAAACACTACTTTGTATCAAATATAGGGGCGGTCCCTTGGCAAATGTCAAAAATATACTGTGATAAAATAACTCACCAAACATATTCTTTTCATTATCATCTAATTCTTCGAAACTACTATTTAATCCTATACATACTTCTTTCCACTCTTCTTTTGTCTCGTTCCTGTTTTTATAAGACGCGATGGTCTTATCCCATAAAGTAGGACGCGCTTCAACTAGCGAAATCAACACATCAACATCGATTTCGACAGACATTCTGCAACAATCGTCCGTCCGTTCCCCTATGATTTTAGCTGTCGAATGGTATTTGTGCTCGCCGTGCATTCATGTAAACGCGTCTATACAATTCCATACAAGACTATAAAAACGGTTGCCGCGTCAAAACCGTGCTTATAGTGGATAAGGACAGCTAACACTCGGTCACGGCACGGTCGCCGTGCCATGTGAAAGCTCTTATTGTTGCTCATACATTACTATTTTACACGGCACGGCAACCGTGCTGTGGCCGTGTACATGTAAAAAGGCACTAACGTGTCAAAAAGTAAAAACAGCGATGGATCGTACCTAAGTGTGGACCGACTTACTAAACCCCTACCAAATCCACACTGAGTTATTGGCGGAGCAATAGTATCGCCACAAGAACAAAAAAAAAAAAACAGCGATTCTGACTTTGGCACTTGGCAGAGTTGTCAAAAGTAACATATTGACACCACTCGCCGTGACTCGCCCCGGAGAAAATTGTAGTCAGGAGGAGAATATTGAATTGATAACCTATGAATTCTCGATCTTTCATAATTGTTTAAATGTTTTGTAACTTTTACAAAATGTATATAAATTAGGCGATAAATTACAACTGAAAAATAGGACACGGTGAAGCGGTCTAATGACAAATAATATTGTTTTTGGACATTGTTTACAGTGGTTAAAACTTAGTAATGCTCAGAGCGGTATCTTCAATGTATATTGAGAGCCAGGGGCTCGAGCTAATATCTCCATTGAGAAGAGATGTAGTCAAACTTTTTCGTGAGTCTCTTTGGAATATTTCCGCACTATTAACTTCCAAATTGAATGAAAACCGTACATGCCTATCTTAATTACCGAAATGGTCCTGTGGCACGTCTTTTAATTATTGCCGTCCAATTTGGTACTGAAATGAAAGATAACTCTTTAATGCCGATAATATTATTTTACTTCCTGTACATGACAACACTCCTAACCTAATGTACAATCACACACTTTTTCCTCCTAAAGTAGGTTTGCTGTGTGATGTGATACACAAAATTAGTATTATCTTTACCATAATTCACCCTCTCCACTTTGGTTTCATGGCAAAGGCTCAATTGATGGATCCTAGCACACCTTTTTTCCACTTGAGTCCACCATATGAAGGAATTGATATATTGGATCATTTGTTCACTTGACTTCTCCAAAGAGTGTTAGGTATATGCTAATTTAAATTATAACTCATTACTAAATATCAAAAGAAGCAAATCACATTATGAAATCTTTATACAATAATGTCAAATAGAACTAATTTTTCATGTTATTGTGGAAAAAGTAAATAAAATTTTATAACTTTCATTTAATTACTTTATGCCCTTTCTTTTGATTTATAGTCCTAAACACATTTCTAAAAAAGTAGTTGTTTATGATTTTATGATCTAATTATTGAGTACCTTATTTAACAAGCTAGTCATGTAAGCCAGATAATTGTTCTAATGAGTTATAGAATTAAAATTGGCTTTGTAATACTTTGTTCTTTTTATGTTGTGCATGATGTGATTCACATCCAGAGCCTTCAAACCTGCTTGACTTATTCTGCCCCTTTGCACAATTTCACATCTGATGCAACCATAAAACAATATGTGAATCTCTTCTTCCACACAATGTGTACAAGTAGTGTCAGTCAGGTTGATTTTGAGATGGCTGGTGCTCCTTCCACTAGATCCCACTGTACACGCTGTTAAACTAAATCTTAAGATTAGCAGTGCAGTGGATGTTTTAACACCATAAAGTTCTTGCCACAGATCAGAGTTGGTATGATAAAATTGATAATGGTTGTTGCAGGTACTAGTATTTCTGCGTTGTCCACGCATGCATCGACTCAACAGGTGACCATTACCTCATGTTTGTGTTTATAATCATCTATGTTTTGTAATCAAGTAAATATGTCTTTTTATTTTACAAGCATGCAAAGAAGATTAAATGTTACAAAACGGTAGGTACTTACTGGTTATACTTTTAACCTGAAAGTCGAAGGTGGCTTCAATCTGTTTTACCCAAGTAAATATAAGGCTAAGTTTACTTACTCAGGACACTTCCTTGAACATTTAGTAATCTATTTATTTTCTGATCATAATGTCACAAACAATCATATATGTCTAAATATTAATGTCATCCATGTCCATACTAACAAAAGTGATAGTCTTAGCTAAGTCCTCATTTACTATAACACCAAATAACCTTAGCAAAGCTTTTAGTTTATGTGACTTTTCTGTCTGCTTTCTTATTAACCGATAACTGCGTCAAGCAACTTTCGCTATGGATAGTCACGGATTGGTGACCACCTTGTGGTAATTACATTTGCGAGCGTTTCTGTGCTTCGGAAGGCACGTTAAGCCGTTGGTCCCAGTTGCCAGTAACATGGCAGTCGTTAAGTTGAAGGCCTTATGGGTGGCTTGAAAAGTTTCAACAGCAGTTAGCCACAACCTGTGTCTGTATAAATTTAACACGGCAATGGGCTCACCACCTATTACGTGGGATATGAATACACGTGGGGAAAAGTGGGCATTTAATATGCCTCTATCACCCCTTCAGGGATAAGGCGTGATATATAAATAAATATCACAACACCATCTAGCACCAATTATGCCAAAATAAGCTTACCAGCAAACCACCGCAGCTTCGCCCGTGACGTAATTCAACCAGCAAACCACCTCAGCTTCGCCCGTGACGTAATTCAAACCCCGTGGCGCCTTATACATAATCGGTAGGGTATGCGACTGCCGCGCTGAGGTCCCACTATCTATTATGTATATTATAACTATATATATATACATACAATAAGGATATTATACACACAATAGAAGCGCTCGTGGCCCCGCCGACTCAGAGTTCTGTAAACAATCACTGCACTGCATTAAGCAACTTTCACTATGGCTGGTCCTCGGATGGGTGACCACTTTGTGTCATTTACATTTGCGAGCGTTTCCGTGCTTCGGAAGGCACGATAAGCCGTTGGTCCCGGTTGCCAGTAACAAGGCAGTCGTTAAGCCCAGTTGAAGGCCTTATGGGCGGCTTGAAAAAATTTATCAGCAGGTCGCCACAACCTCCGCCGGTCCATTTCAACACGGCAATGGCCTCACCACCTGTTACGTGGGATAAAAGTGCATACGGTGAAATGTGGGCGTATTGTAGGTATGCCTCTGCCTACATTTTCGGGGATAAAGGTGTGACAATATGTATGTATGTATACATAGGAAACAATCAAACTCATACTCAAAAACATTTGCGGGTTTGTAACGTAGGATTACGTCACATGGTATAGTCTGTTTTGAATCTAAGGTTTTAGAATGAGAGGACTCTTTCGCTCAGTGTGTCATCGATTATACGCAGTTTACGATTTGTGTAAGGCGAAAGGTCTTATTATCCATGCCATAAAAACGATACTTGATCTGGGAACGAATGTATTGAAAAGATGAAAAAAGGGTGGAGCCAAAGTGTGTGCTTTTTAAGTCTAATGATAATTATGTACTTATTTTTTTTTAAATTTTGTCGTTGTTTGTAATGGGTAATATGGATTTTAAAGACGACCATATACGTATGCTCGGACTGCAGAGATAAAAAAAGCGTGTAACAACTGTCCTGGCTGCTGGATATTTTATAGGTTTGGAATACAGAAGGTTTAGACAAAATTACCCTATCCTAGTCCATTTCCTATCTCATCCTTTTTCCTACCCTCTAATCCTTTTCCTACCTTATCCTCTTCCCATCCTTTCTCCGCCAAGCCAAGGTTGCCGTGCCGATGAGCTGCGTGGCTAGGGGCGAACCTAGTCGTAACGTGCCTGACTGCCCTGGGACCGGGCGACCCCAGAATAAGGCTAGCCTTACCTAGACAAGCGGTGCTCTGTCTAGGCGGACTCTGAATTTCCTTTGCCACTCGTGGGAACGCAATGGATATTGAAAATTTTAAAGTCCGGAATGGCGGCGATGTGGTTCGCAACGAAGGACGGATATGAAAGTGCATTGGGCAAGTTTGGTGACGAACGAGTGAATTAAAATGGTGAGAGTTTACTTGAAGTATGTTTGGAGAGGAATCTTGTGGTAACTAACACCATATTTAACCACAAACAGATTCACTTGTATACTAGACAAGAGGGAAACCAGAGAAGTATGATTGTTTTTGTGATTGTAGATGCAAGACTAAGAAAGAAAGTCTTAGACATATCGCGGTGCCGGGATTGATACAGATCACTTTTTGATTATCAGCCGAGTAAGAGGACTGTTTCAACGGTGGCGGCATCGTGTGCGTGAACCTGTAAGTGTACTAGAGCGCATAAAAGTCGAAAATTTGCAAGAGACGAGCATAAAAGAAGGATTCGTGAGTAAATTGAGTAAGAAATTTAAAAATTTTGATGAAGTATGTGAGATTGAAGAATTATGGAAGACGCTAAGGAAGGTCTAGTGGAAGTTGCGGTGGAAGTGTGTGGGGTAAATAAAATGAGCCAAGGATGTAAGGTGAAGAGAATGTGTGCAGAAGTCATGAAAGCATTGTCCGACAAGAAGAAGGCATGGTTGGACTGGCTGACTTCAAAGGTCAATCGAAGAATGCAGAGGGCAACGGATGAGGATGTAAAAATGGCAAAGAATGAATATAAAAGGTATAAATGAGTTGCAAAAGAAGTTATAAATAATATAAGAGAGAAAGAGAATGATATGGATAAATTTAATAGTAGGTTATCTGATAATTTCCAGCAGAATATAAAATTCTTTTGGAAATCTATAAAATCTGTGAGGGGTTAACAAACATCGTCGAAACTCAGTAATATCAGAAACCAGGATGGCAGTTTTCTAAAAGAAGAAGAATGTGTGCTCAAAAGATGGAAGATTTTTTTGAAAGCTTATATGAAAAAGAGGATATGGAAGCACAAACGAGTTCTTGGGAAAGGAATGAACTTAGCAACGAAAGCATCATAAGTATGGAAGAAATTGTGGAAGCATTGAATAGTATGAAATTGGGTAAGGCTGCTGGATTTGATAGGATTTCTGTCGAGATGCTGAAAGCGGGACATTGCGTGGTAGCTTGCCAGCTGTACCGCCTTTTTAATCTTTGCTGGAGGAGTGGCAGCGTGCCAGTAGATTGGTGCAAGGCTGTCATCGTGCCGCTTTACAAACAAAAAGGGTCACAGCATGAGTGCAAAAACTACCGCGACATAAGCTGGCTTAGCATCGTCGGCAAATTGTATGCAAAAGTTTTGATAAAAAGAGTGATGAATGAAACTGAAGGGAAAATGTGGGATGTACAAGTAGGATTTATGAAAGGAAGAGGATGCACGGATCAGGTCTTTTCCTTACGATGCATAGCCGAAAAATTTTTGGCGAAATGTCTAAAGGTCTATTGCATATTTGTAGACTTGGAAAAGGCCTATGACTGCGTGGTGAGGCATGAACTATGGACAACACTGGCCAAGTATGGAGTAAGCAGTCACTTGATACGAGCACTGAAATCTCTCTATGAGGGCTCCAGTGCTTGTCAGGATCAACGGAGCTAGACTTTTTTCACATTGAAAAAGGTGTGAGACAGGGTTGTGTAGCATCACCGGCGCTGTTTAACCTATACATGGACAGTTGTTTGAAAGAACTGCAAGAGAGTGCGTATGGTTTAAAAATGAATGAACTGACTGTCAAATGCCTCCTATACGCTGATGACCAGGTAATACTGGCATCATCGGCGGAGGAGTTGCAGTTGATGGTTAACATTATTCATGATGCGCTAAAAAGCAAAGGAATGAAAGTGAATGTAAAAACACTAAAGTAATGGTTTTTGAAAGAGAGGAAAGTATCACGGTTTGCTCGATTTTTGTGGAAGGAAAACGAGTGGAACAGGTGAAAGAATTTGTATATTTAGGTTCAAAATTTGTGAGAGATGGAAAGTGTGATTGTAACATTGAACGAAGAGTTTTGGCTGGAAATCATGTGAATGGAGCCATGTACGCCTTTATGAGCAGTTAGAACGTGTCTGAGAAGGCAAGACTGGCTGTGCATAGAGGAGTACTTGTTCCTACACTCATGTATGGTAGTGAAAGTTGGGTGTAGCAGAAGAAGCATAGAAGTAAAATTAATGCAGTGGAAATGAGAGGTCTGCGGAGTATAGCTGGAGTGAAATTGATGGACAAACAAAGGAACAGTGTGAAAAGGGAATATTGCGGTATGGTAGAAGAAGTAGTGACTAAAATAGAAAAAGGTATGCTTAGATGGTTCGGACACGTGGAGAGGATGGTTGAAAGTAAACTAACGAAACAGATTTATCAGAAGAGAGTGAATGGGCAAACTGGTAAGGGTCGACCTCGACGTACATATGTCAATCAAATAGAAGACACTTTAGAAAAAGGTCAGGTCAATGTACCCTTAACCGGCGTGTGTGTATGAAAAGACTTATGAAAGTGGACGAAGCGAAAGTTGTATGCCAGGATCGTAGCAAGTGGAAAGCCATAGTCTCTGCCTACCCCCATGGGAGACAGGCATTACGATATGTATGTATGTATGTATGAACTTACCATTACCGCAGGCAGTCAATCTCAATATAATGATAGAGAAACGTAGTACTTCTCCATTAGATGATATTTTGGCGTTTTGTACAGACGGTGCTGAGCGCGGGGGCCGCGCCCGCCCCCGCCCCCGCGCCGCGCGCCCCGCCCCCGCGCGCCCCGCCGGCCCCGCGCCGCGCCTGGCACGTGGCGGCCACTGCGCTCGCCGTCTCCGCCTCGCTCGGAGGGGTAAGACTCCGGCATTATGTTACACTTTAGGTACTCTGTCCACTACACTGTCAAATACTGTTGAGTTGTCTTCTAGCGTTCTTTTGGAGTAATCGATCCTTTCCCTGCGTAGTAATACGATTTCTATCCGCGTGCCGTTCAGCCACATCCTCAGTACTGCGATAGCGTGATCCCAACCTCGATATCACGTTGTGTTTGGTGTGTAGACAACATTTCATTGCAAAAGTAGCAAAACTATATATCACACATAAACTAGGTAACCGCAGTCGCAAAGGTGTAACCTATGCTAGCAGCATAAATTTTAGCGAAGCGTTAAATCAAAGTAAGTATTTTCCCATAGACAACATGATTTTTGCGGATAACTTTTTTATCTTCACGACCTGCATAATTTGAATAGATTTCCGTAGCAGAAAAAATTCCAAAAACGGATAAGATATGGCAAAGTTCTGCCCGGTGTTACATCATCATCATCCGAGCGTCTGTCCCAGTTGCGTCTCGCGACGCCCGGGGTCCGCTTTCCTACATTTTCTCCTCAACTTCGCACGGTCGTCGGCATCCCCTGCAAAGGCCGGGCTCTGTTGCCCTTCCACCGAGTCTCCTGCAGGAACGCCACGTCCACCCTCCGCCTGGAGAGTACTTCGGCCAACTCTACCGCACGCCCAGTCAGCGTGCCAATGTTCCAAGATGCGAAGCGGATTCGGGTTGGGGCTAACTTCTTTAGCCGTGCTGGCCCGACACACGGCAGCCCTAGCCCACTTGCCACAGGAGTCGGGCGGGGCTCCTGCGCGCCGTTTTGCGGTGGCGCCCTATCCCTAGCTGCAATCCTTTTGTGTCTGTCCATTTCTGTTTCGGCGGGTGGCTTTTATGGGAGCGACGCCCTCAGACCTCCCAACCCCAGAGGGGAAAGCCAGCGCCAGAGCCTCGTCCGTTAATCAGCAGGTGTACGCACTAGCACGGGAGGTTGACTTGGGCCCCGAAGATCTTGGTGGGGCCCCTTACACCAGTTCTGCCCGGTGTTACAAACGCCATTGAAGTCGCTCCACGGGAGCTTCGCTTCGCTTCGCTCAATAAAGCTGCGTGTGTGTGCATTCATGAATATGATTATTTTTGATGTGTGTATAAATGCCAAAAAGTTAGCATTGTGTGTAGTTACCACCCCGCACTAAAGTTGGTTGAACATGATTTCATACTATTGAGTACTGTTACGTTCGTAGGTTGTGGGTACTAATAGGATAATACTGATTAGCGGTGGCAAAAACGTATCTTCGTTGAGAATGGATCATTTGTATCTGGATCAGTTCAAAGATTCGAATCAGTAAAGTGCTTCAGTGCTTCATTTGTATCAGTGACTCTACTTGTATCTAAGCTCGATTTATTAGCGCAAATAAAGTAAAATAAATCGTTTTTATTGACCTTTGTTTGAAGAATTATGTAAAATATATATTATGCTAGTAATTTTTTTTTGTAAAAATCTATATTCATGTAGGTCACAAAGTAACAGTGAGATGCCTGACTTTACTAACGGCAAAGGCTGCCGAGCTGAGTTTACCTGCAAGACACGTTATTTGGGCGTTCCACTGCAGTTTGCTATCTAAAGTGATCCCCAAAAATACAGTTGATTCTACAATATTAAGGGTAATAATATTAATATAGTAATATTAATATAGTAATATTATGTTAGTATTTTTACGTGGTTTTATGGTATGGTGGTTTTATTTTATTACGTGGGACAGGAATCGACTACGCGACCCGAAGCGCTCCGAACAGTGTATCTCACTCAATCGTGTCAGCGAGCGCCGCGAGCCGATTGAAACCGATATTCAAAAGAGCAAAAGATTCATTTCAAGCTATGTATAAGATTTAATTCAGTGACTCACTTTAAAGAAACGACTCTCAGAGTCGTTTCAGTAAAGAGCGACCCACCTCTGATATTGATACCACAAATTAAAAAAAACACTAATTATTCTAAACAATAGTAGATTATGGTACAAGTGTGTAAGGTTAGTGATTACCGCAGGCGAGGGTCTAAAGAGAGCCGAAGAAGGTAATCAACAATACACATGTGTATCATACGACGTTTTTCAATACACTTATGAATAATATAATACTAAATAATACAAATAGATATTTTTACCTGAAGTTTTCAGATACTAAACTTTCTATAACGTTTAGGACTTCACATCTTAAATCGGGCGGTGTACTCTACATAAATCGTTTTCTACTAGTACTTAGTAGATTATAATACTTGTAGACATTTTAATTAATATATAACTTTAATTTCAACAGGGAAATCGAATTGTGAATTTTTATACTGGCGGGAACAATTAATTAGTTTTTTTTTCGCGCGCATTGACCACAGATTAAAGAATGAGGTAAATTTTTTTTTTGTTAAACTTTGTTGTTTAAAGTTTGAAAGAAAAAAAATCGCGTCTCTCTATTTCATCACGGCAATGGGCTCATCATCTATTACGTGACACAGGAGTACATACGGTGTAAATTGGGCGTATAATATGCCTCTGCCTGCCTTCGGGGATAAGGCGTGATTGATAAACATAAATGTGAAAGTTTGGATGCATAGATGTTTGTTGTGTAAAACTAGCAACGGATTGCATTGAAACTTGGTATGTAGATAGCTAGAGACCTGGATTAACATATCTACTTATTATCCTGATGTAGCCACGTTAACGGGATCTGTAATATTTTTAAAATAACTAACTCCAAATACTGAAAATACGTTTGGTTTCCGAAACTCTTTCAAAACACTTGGAAAGAAGAGCTGAACACCAAACATACGTCGCGAGTGGACATTTTTGTCTTATTATGCTTTGAACTCCATTAACCTCAGAAGATAAAACTGACGCCCCATCGTAAGTTTGAGCAACTACTTCGGTGGCGCAATAGAACGTGCATATTGTATTGTATTGTATTGTATGGCGGGCTGTTTTCCGCAACTCCACGTCAAGGCGCGGTTTTTGCGTGAGGGTGGGTATTTCACTCGATCCACCCCAACTCGTCGAAGAACGCCAGCAAACTATTCACGCTGCTGATGATTTTTCGGAGCGTACTTGAATTCCCAAAGTACTTAGCCCTGTATATGGCGGTTGCAGGACTGTATAGGAGTACGTGCTTCGCTGTTTCTTTCTCTCTCATGCAAGCTCTACAGAGAGGGCTGTCCGTGATTCCTAAGACGAAAAGGTGTTTGTTGAAAGAGCCATGACCTGTGATGACAGCTGTGGCTGTGCGTAGTTGTTGTTTGGTCAGTTGTCGGAGACGCCTAGTGAGTCTGTTATCGACTACAGGGAGTGCTTCCCTGGCCTGTTTGCACTCTGCTAGGTTTGTCCAGTGTCTGCTGTGTTGGTCCCTCATTCGTTTGTTTACTGTAGTGCGTAGGTATGCGAAGGGGATTGGTATTATGGGCTCAGGTCCCATCACTACCATATCTGATCCTCTTCTAGCTAGCTCATCCGCTGCATCATTGCCTCGTGAGCCGCAGTGGCCCTTGATCCATTGCAAGGTTATATTGTTGGTGTCGCCTATTTGGTTTAATCTATCGTGGCATTCCAGTATAAGAGTTTAAGAGAGTCCTGAGTTTATAGTGTGACTGTTTAGTGCTTGCAGCACGGCCATGCTGTCCGAGAATATTCGGATTCAGTGACCTTCTACTTTCCTGGCCGTGACTGCTGATGCTGCAAGAGTGTTTTCCATACATTCTGCTTGAAATACTGTGTTGTGGATTCCTAGCGGTTTTGAGATAGTAATGTTAAAGTCCTCCGAGAAAATGCCAGTCCCAGTGCCTGTATCAGTTTTGGATCCATCTGTGAAGATGCTTAGTTCCGCTTGACTTGTAGGCTCACAGCAGAGATCTTCATGGAGCTGGATTTTGTATTTTTTATCGAAGACGAACTGTTTGGGTACTCGATCATTTACTGCTCCTATTATAGGCAGCTCCTCTATGAGCCCTTTAAGAATAGATGTGTGTTTTGTTTTCCTTTCATTCCATAGGTTTAGTGCCCTTAGGCGTATAGCCGCTGCTGTTGCTTCCTGGCGGATGAACAGATCCAGTGGAAGGAGTCCAAGCATGACTTCCATGGCTGCGGTGGGGGTGGTCTTCATGCATCCAGTGGTCACCATGCAGGCCAGTCTTTGGGTCCTTTGTAGCTTGGCGGAAGCAGTAATGTATTCAGTTCTTGGCCACCAGACAACAGCACCATATGTTATCATGGGGCGGATCACTGTTTCATAGAGCCACAGAATGATTTTTGGCGATAACCCCCATTTTTTACCAATCATTCTTCTGCAGTGCCAGAAGGTAATCTCGGCCTTTTGTAATTTATTGTCTAGATGACTCCTCCAGTTTAATTTATTGTCAAGAATTACGCCGAGGTATTTGACCTCTTTTGACAGCTGGAGTTCAGTATCAAAGAGCTTGGGCAATCGGTAGTGCCCCAGTGCCCTTTTGTTCGTGAACATAACTAGCTCTGTTTTGGTCGGATTTACTGATAGGTCGAATTCTTTGCACCATTTCTCCACGATACGTAGAGCTTGTTGGGTAAGATTGCAGACAGTTCCCGTTACATTCCCTGAGATGAGTATAGTTAGGTCGTCCGCATATCCTATTGTGTAGTCTCGATTTTTGTTCAGTCTTGTGATTAGGTCGTCTATTACTAGATTCCATAGCAATGAAGAGATGACTCCTCCTTGTGGGCAACAACAAAACTGTGGGTGTTAGCTATCAGGGCCGCCTGATCTCCTTCGCCAAGTCTAACCACTCTTTTGCTGAGCATGTTTGTTATGCAGTCTATTAGTACCGGTTCCGCTCCATGTTTGGACAGAGCGGCCTTGATACTTGTGAAGTTGGTTTTGTTAAAGGCTCCTTCAATGTCTATAAAGGTACCTAGGCAGATGCCTTGTTGTTCTTCTATCCGGCTGACCACCAGATGGAGGGCTGATTCGGTTGACTTTCCGGAGCTATATGCGTGCTGGTTAGCGCGTAAAGGTAATTGTTTAAGTGCACCGTCCCTCAGCTCTCTCTCGCATAAGCGTTCCATTGTCTTGAGCATGAAGGAGGTCAGACTGATCGGTCGGTGTGCTTTAGGATTTGTGTAATCTCCCTTTACTGGTTTTGAAATGAAGGTGACTTTCACTTCCCTCCACCCCTTCCTACGTAATCTATGTGCTAGACAGGCTTTAAATATATGTTCCAGTCTAATTGCGACTATCAGACCGCCCCACTGTAACAAAGCGGGGATGACCCCGTCTGGGCCAGCTGCCTTAAAGGGATGGAAGTTAGTAAGGGCCCATTGGATTTTTTCCTGACTTACCTTGTTTGCATATTGCCAGTCATGGGCGGTTGGTTCTATAGTTTCATCTTACCAAGCAGTTTGTGTTGTGATGACGCATCCTGGGAAGTGTGTTTCTAATAGGACGCGTCTGGATTCTTCTGGCGATCTTGTAAGTGTATTGTCAGGTTTACGAAGGGTGGTCGGTGCAGTAGCTTGTTGTTGTGCTAGGACTTTCCTTCCCTGTTTGCTTGTTGGCATGATTCGATATTTCCACAGAATTTGCGCCAACCCTGTTTGCTTCGATATCTGATGCATTTTTTGTAGCTTGATTTGGCCGAACGGTAAGCGTCCCAGTCCTCGTCTGTACAAGTATTCATAGCCCTATTAAACGCCTTCCTTACCTTGCTTCGCTTACGCTCAAGCTCGGGGCCCCACCAGGGCGGTTTGCCTGGTTTTTTAGGAGGTAGGGTTTCTGGGCATGCTATGTAGTAGCTGTCTGTTATGGTTTTGGTTAGGTAGTTTACCTGTGCTTCAATCTGTATGGTGTTTTCGAGAGCCTTTGCGGAGCCCTGTTGTTCTAATCTATTTACTAGATATTGCCTATATTTGGCTTTGTTTGTCTTCCTAGGGTTGCGTTTAGGTAGAATCTGTAGTGTTTCTGCCTGTAGGTCAAAGCGGATCCACCTGTGGTCCGAACAGGATGTCTCTCTAGAGACATGCCAGCCCGTGATGGCCTCTGCTGTGTTGTCTGTTGCCAGTGTTAGGTCTATAATCGTACGGCTCTTCTTGGTGACAAATGTTGGTTCACAGCCGGTATTTAATAGAGTGAGATTCGTAGTGAAGAGGTAATCAACAAGTGACTTACCTCTGTCGTTTGGAGTGTTCATACCCCATAGAGGATGGTGGGCGTTAACATCTGCCCCGATGATGACCTCCATCCTCTCCCTGTCACATTGATCCACCAAGCGGATGAGGTCTTGCGGGGGTAGCCCTTCTTTTTCGGGCATGTAGCCAGAAGCGAGAATGACCACCCTGTCTTAGACGTCCAGTCGTGTGTACAGCCTTATGGCGGTAAGATCCCTGCAACAGAACTCTGTGAGGATCTGTGTTTTAAGGTTATTAGTGACATAAATACATGATCTGGGGTGATCGTGGTTATCTGTCACTATAAGCTTACCTCCTAAGTTGGAGAGCCCCTGTATGTGGCCTGCTCTGATCCACGGCTCTTGGATCAGGGCGATGGCCGTGTGTTGAACCTCCAGCCACTCCCGCACCTGAGCCGTTCCAGCGCGGCTGTGCTGGAGGTTTACTTGGAGGAGGTTAATCTTCTTTGACGAAGGGGACGCCATCGCTGGTCATTACCTCCTCGTCTCCCCCAAGTTTTAATTCCGCGAACAGGTCGCCCGATTCAACGTCTTCACCAATAAGGCCGGAGATCGAGGCCAGAAGATCTTCTTCCGCCTCCTCTTCCTCCATTGGTTCGGCCTCCTGTCCGACGTTAGCGGAAGTAGATGGTGGTGCCACTACAGCAGACACCTCCCCGGTTGCTTCTGAGGTGTTTGTCTGAGGAGCGGCCTCCTCTGTTGCAGGATGCTGCTTCAGCTCCTGTTTTATGGTGGACGTTGTTGGGTCCCACCCCAGAGGGACATCGGTAAACCTACCGGTGCGACCCTGGAATTTTACGTACACCGTCCCTACACCAAATGAGAGACGGCGTCCGGCCTTCATCAGGGTCGGTACTTGGTCCTCTGGGACTCCGACCACTATAAACCATGCCGCGGTTTGTTTAATGGCATTTAGCAGTGTCCATTTTGACACCTCCACTTCAGGTTTCTGGTAGGACAGGATGCGCCCAATGTCGCGCGCATCTTCCAGAAGACTCTGCGGGTCCGGTATCAAAATGCCGCAGCGTGTCTGCTGAGGAATGTCGGCCTAGTGCTTCACGATCAACTTGATTTTGGGCGCAAGTTCCAGCCCGGGGACAGTGCTCAACAGCCACGTGCGTGTATGTTCATCCGCTCACCACATTTTCAAAACCCCTTCCGAGTATTGCTGCCGGGCTTTGAATTTGGGGGGTTGTATTTGCTTCCGAGCCCGGGCGTCGCTGAATATACGGGACTGTATCCCAGCGAGTATCTTCTCGGATGCGTCTTTGCTTATACGTCCCGTGCGCTCGCATGTTATAGCGATATTCAGGTGCGTACTAGCAGCTTGGGCGTAGCTTGCCTTAGCGACTTTTTTGGTTTGGTCCAGTCTCTGCCTCATGTGCTCCCCGCGAGGCGAGATTGACTCGTTGAGCGCACGCCTGGCAGAGGGCTGGCTTCTACCACCTGGACGCTGTATAAAAATAAAATAAAAATATCTTTATTTTGCATAGACCATTTTAACGGCGCTTACAAAATGTCATACACTATTTGAAATATTTAAAGCGACCACCGGTTCGGAACGCAACCCACCTGAGAAGAACCGGCAAGAAACTTAGGAAGGCTTTTTTTTGATGGCCTATTTACAATTTAATATTATTTCACTTTGCCAGCAGATCATTTCCAGGCGTCCCTGTCCTGCAAATAGTCTTTAACGGAGTAATAACCTTTTTCACAAAGATTGTATTTAATTAACTTTTTAAATTTATTTAATGGTAAATTTCTTAGGTCACAGGGAAGCTTGTTGTAAAAGCGTATACAGTTACCCTGGAATCGCCAATCTTATGTAGTCGACTATGGTGGACTGTGGTGGACTGAAAGATTATTTTTATTTCTAGTTTATATTATGTTTATCACAGAGTTTAGAAAATTGTGATAGATTATTCTGGACATACATAAGATTGGCAAAAATGTATTGTGATGGTACGGTTAGAAGATTTACTTCTTTGAATTTTTCTCGGAGACAAACTCTGGGGCCCAAATTATAAATAGCGCGTACAGCCCGCTTTTGTAGAACAAAAATAATATTTAAATCTGCAGCAAAGGAGAATACCGTAAGACATAATACTATGAAAATAGCTGAAGTAAACCATTATAGCCGTATCCACATCTGTTAGAGTCCTGATCTTTTTTACAGCGTATGCAGCCGAACTTAACCTAGAGGCTGTCTTTTCTATGTGTGGGCCCCACTGCAAATTGGCATCAATAGTTATACCGAGGAACACAGTTGATTCTACAAACTCTAACACTTGTCCATTCTGTTTAACATTGACCGCAACTTGTTTTACATTTGGTAGAGTAAATTTTATACATTTAGTTTTATTTTCATTAAGGCAAAGATTATTTGAGCTGAACCAATGAACTACTCTTGCAATTGCATTGTTTACATCGTCATAGTTATCTAATTGTCTTTTAATTTTAAAAATTAATGAGGTGTCATCTGCAAACAAAACAATCCTATTCCTGTCCCCTACATAAAATGGTAAATCATTAATATAAATGAGGAACAAGAATGGTCCAAGTATCGAGCCATGCGGCACACCCATAGTAACCATGGATCCTACAGAACGTGTACCATTAATATCGACCCTCTGTATTCTAATGTTTAAATATGAAGACAGAAGGTCGAGAGCTTTGCCTCTTATTCCATAGTGGTGTAATTTTTTGCACAGGGTATATATTCCCCATTTCCCCTCCACTGGTCGATGGCATTTCCCGCTCTCCAGCGGCAAAGTTGAGGGGACCCTGGGCCTCTGTGTCCGTTCTTGAGATAGAGAGTTGTGTGGAAGAGGAGAGAGACGCGGCTTTGAGTTAGGCCGCCTCGCGTCTTTCTTTCCTCGTTTTTCGGACCTTCCACTTTTTGGGTTTGGTAGGTTCAGTGGCTGCCCTACCATCCCCGCCGGTGGGTTGGGCGCGTGACCCGGTCGTGTTTGCCCCCTTCCTCTTAGGCAGTTGCCAGCCTTCAGAGAAAGCATCCTCCGCTGGGCTGCTCATATCTGCCTGCCCGGGGGCAAGGCTGAATGAGCAGGACGGCACCGGACTTGCGCTGCGGGGGCCTTCCTGGTGAGAAAGGGTGTGTGTCTTAGGGTTTTTGGTCCTAAGAGTAGGTGTACCGTCTCGGGTGCCCGTAGTTGAGACCACTGAGCTTCTCGAGCTGGTAGGTTTTGGGGCCACCCCGGTGCCCGTAGTTTTCACCACTGAACTTCCGGGTTTGGCCGTATTTTTGTGTTTATGTGTTTGGTGTGTGCTTTCCCTGGTGACCGTAGCTAAAGCCGCAGAGCCGCCAGCTCGGGCGGTGTGGTGTGAAGTGTGGATGCCTTTCCCAGTGCCTGCAGCCAAGGCCGCTGAACTGCTGGTTTGGGCCCGGTGAGCGCTGAGGGCGCGTGAAGTGTTACCGCCCTCCCTGGTGCCCGTAGCCTGGGCCACCGAGCTGCCAGAAAGGGTAGCGTGGTTAGTGTTGTGGGTGTCCTTGCTGGTGCCCGCAGCCGAGGCCGCTGAGCTGCCGGTTTGGGCAGAGGGGAAAAAGTAAAGTTTAGGAGGAAACTGTCACCAGGACTGGAGGAGTCCTGGCTTAAAAGGAAAAGTAAAATAAAAAGGAGAAAAGGTAAAGTTAATTTAATATAGCTAATATAAAAATGTTAAAAATAAAACCAGAGAAAGCCGGGAGTAAATTAAGGTCTTGATTCTTCAAGAACAGCCGCTAAGATGGGGCCTCGAGTAGGCCTCCACGTTGCCAGGAAGGGGGGCCTCGAATAGGCCTCCACGTCGCTGAGAAGGGGGCCTCAAATCCCCTCAAGGCCTCCACGTCGCCGACCTCGGAGAAGCTGGTCGCGAATTCAGGCAGGTATAGGGCTGAAACTAACGAGCGGTCGGCGTCTTTCACAGAGCCGGTTAATAGCACACAACACTGCAGACCATCACTTCACTATTTCTGGAGGGCACAACTCTCACACTCAGCACTTATTCCAGCACCTCCTCTCAAGGTGAGCACCAAAAGTAGAATCCCCTGACGGCCCCGGCTTCCTTCTTTTACAAAGCATTTCAAAATTTAAATAATATAATTCTAGACATATTTATGAATATAAATTTATAACAAGGTCTAATATCTATACAACCTAACCTACTGGCAGCTCTAACAATAAATTAAAAATAAAATCTAGGTTTGTCATTAACTGACATAAAAAATTACAAAAGGTAAACAAACATTATGAGAGCATAAAGACTTAAAATATAAAGGCCTAGGAATGCTACAGACAATGGCCATGCAGATAATTTGGAGAGAACGTATAATAAAACATTTAATTAAAAAAGTAAGTAAAAAATGTTACATTACATTATGAACCGTAGCATTGCCCGGAGGGGCCGACCCGCTAGGATGGAAGTTAGCGGGCCTGCCCTCAGGCCGCGGCGGAGACCTGAGAACAGCGAGGACGTATATGAAGCACTTGTCGGTGCGCGCCGAATAGCCTAGGTGAGCGAAGCTAGGCTATTCGGCGCGCAGTCACAATGGGTTATTTTTAGTTTCGGGGTTTTCTTCCCCTGGCCAAGAAATTCGGTTATGGCGCCGAAGGTTCGCCGTCGTGCTGCACATTTGGCTACTACGGTTCCGGGGTAGGTGGATTGAGCGAGGCCCGTTATGAACCGTAGCATTGCCCGGAGGGGACGACCCGCTAGGATGGAAGTTAGCGGGCCTGCCCTCAGGCCGCGGCGGATACCTGAGAACAGCGAGGACGTATATGAAGCACTTGTCGGTGCGCGCCGAATAGCCTAGCTTCGCTCACCTAGGCGTACGCTGGTGTCGTCTAAGCATTTTCTAGAAGTTGAAATCCCTGGCTTAATTCAGCTTCACTAAAGACTAACACCGACCCATCCAACCCCCCCCAAACGTGCATATTTAAAAATTTGATAAAAAAAATAAATATGAAAGGTATAGTTAAAATAAAACTAAGGAAATGTAAAGTAAGAACTGAAGTTAATTTTATTTTAAATAATATCATCTAAATGACGACCCTCTCTACGACGGCACTCTTCTAACCGCGTACCGAAATTATTGAAAATTTTCTTCAATAACGCTGGTGTGATTGCTGCCATTTCATCACGGATATTCTCCTTGAGCTGATTGATGTTTTTCGGGCTACCGTAAACTTTGTGTTTGAGGTATCCCCACAAAAAAAAGTCAAGAGGCGTCAAATCTGGACTACGAGGGGGCCATAGGATATCACCTCTTTTCGAAATCAGTCTGCCTGGGAACATCTGTTTCACAACCACCATGGAAGCATTTGACGTGTGACTGGTAGCTCCGTATTGTTGAAACCAACTCCTAAAATTGAATAGTCTTGAACTTTCAAGTTTTGGCGCAAAAAATCCTTCAAGCATCGCAACATAGCATTCCGTATTAACAGTCACGTTTTGCCCCCGCGCATTTTCAAAGACATAAGGACCAATTATTCCTCTACCCGAGATTGCTGCCCATACCGTCACTTTTGGACTATGCAGTGGCTTCTGGTGTTCGAGTTTGGGATTCTCACTGCTCCAGTAACTACAATTTTGACGGTTTACGAACCCATTCGTATGGAAATGGGCCTCATCAGAGAAAATTATATTGTCAAAATTCGAAAAGCTATTAAGCATTTCATCAGCAAATGCGAACCTTGCTCTGAAGTCGCACTCTTTCAATTCTTGTGTTAATTGCAGCTTGTACGGATGCAATTTGAGATCCAAGTTTAAAATTCGTTGCATACTTCGTCGCGATAATTATAAAACAGACGATCTCTTGCGAGTAGACACTCGTGGATCTTCTCGTATAGACTGCATAACCCTCTCAATATTGTTTTCGGTCCTAGATGTTCTTGGCCGACCTTTTGCTTGTGGTTTAAACGTTAAACCAGTGTCTTCAAAACACTTTACCCAAGTTTTAATTAAATTAGCACTCGGAGCTTCACTAATTCGCCGTAGTCCATATTCAGAACAATATAGTCGCCTAGTAACAATGTATGAACGACAGTTCTCGTAAAATGCGCGCACGCAAAATGCGCGATGCTTTCCGTCGAAGTTACTCATGGTTACTAAAATTCCATGAGCGCGTCTATCCAACGGTAGTAGGCTACTCACTCCAGCGCGCTTTTTATCCTGCCAATAAAGATGATGCAATATGCACGTTCTATTGCGCCACCCTATATATAACAGACGCGACGCTAGAAATCAGATCATTTTGAGTTCTATTCGACAACCCCGCAAATGAGCTACCAGACGTCGATTGTAAATGAGTTTCTAAATTACCGTCATATTTAGCTAACAGATCTACAAGTTCCAAAAAATTACCTTTATTAAATGATGAAGCGTGTTCATCATGACCACGAAGTCGTCTATCAATGGTTTAAAAATATTTCTATTGTAATTGATTTCTAGTCTATTTGTAATTGATTATAATTAGATAACAAACACGGCGCTTAAAGTCACTCGCCAGCTCTTTGTAGTGAAACAATATTTTTATTACAAATGGCGTATTCATATAATACAACCTAAAAAAATAGATATATATTCGAAACAACTCCTCCATTTTTGACAACTACTTAATTATGTCGCTTTATACTCAGAGGCAGTGATTCCTCCGCGACTTATAATTTCGCACACAATCGTAAAATTGACACACACAATCAAAGGAAACACAGCTGTGGACAGGAATCCACACGGTGAAAAGTGGGCATATAATATGCCTCTGCCACCCCTTCGGGGATAAGGCGTGATGGACATTTATTTATTTTATTTTACAATCAAATGATTTGCCCTATAAAAATATGATTACAAAAGGCAAACATCAGCTTTGCATAAATCCGCGCGCAGCGCTGCTAGTCTCAGGCACTGACTTCCATACATACTGCTAGGTGTTATGTTAGTAGTTCCTTCAAATACTAATAGATGGCACTATCACATATTTCATTGTATAGGGAATTAATTATTTATACAACTTGTAGTATTGGGATTGGGCTAGGGTATGCAGTGCTTATTTGCATGTATGGACCGCACGGGCCTGCCCGCAGGGGGTGTGTGGAAACAAATCCGGGGCGTATCCTTTTGTGGGTATCTGCTCCTCTTCCTAAGGGAAGAGGGTCCCTGGGTTGAGGTAATTTTGCCTTTTCTGGCATTTAGGGGTCCACTCCATGTTTCACGCCACCGTGGCGGTCGCCCGAGCCAGGTGAGACCACTGGTTGCCCCAGTGGAAGCCCAGCTCCGAGCTTCCAGCGACAGCGGTGGCGGCTTTAATGGGGTGGTCCCTGGGTTGCTTTATATTGGCGTCTGGGGTGCTCTTCGCCTCTTCAGTGGCGGTTGGGGACCACCATCCACACTTCACGCCACCGTGGCGGTCGCCCGAGCCAGGTGAGACCACTGGTTGCCCTAGTGGAAGCCCAGCTCCGAGCGTCCAGCGACAGCGGTGGTGACTTTAATGGGGTGGCCCCTGAGTGTGAAGATTGTTGTATGGTTTGTTCGGCGTCTTAGTTAGTGCCTCATTTCCACATAGTGCGCGTAGCGCGGGAGATTACCCGCACATGTCGGTCACGAGGAGGGCGCCGGTACTCATCTTTTTATCTGTAATCAGATAAAAGATAAAATATAAAAATATAGTTATTACAAGTAAAATCAAAAAGAATAAAAAGGACGTTTATGGAGGTGCGGCTTTGCCGCGAGCTCGGCCCTTTATATACGCCCATTAGTGTTCTGGAACATTCGGGAGAATTTCTTCCATACCTACACTCGGGTATGTTTTCTAGGAAGTTCCGTACGACACTCTCCTTCGGTATGTACTAGAAAGTTCCCGAACTATGGCTGTCCCTTCTGGTTCTCTTTTACATTGAACTCGAACATTCTCTGTGTAACTGTCTTTTTCTAATAGTGCTATCTCTGTTAAATAGATCTGGAATGTTTTTAGTGTAGCTATCTCTTTCTAATAGTACTGTCTCTGTCAAATAACTCTAGAATGTCCCGAGTGTAGCATTCTCAAAACACGTTTCAGGCGCCTGAAAGCAACGGCAACTGGGGTGTAATTTTGATTATTTAGTATGCTAGTGATAGAGCCTCCTCAGAAACGGCCTGAAACCGCTTTTCAGCTTGTTGAAAACGCTTCCAAGGCACAGAAAATGATGTTTGAAGTTGTGCAATAGTCCACCGACGTAACAGTACATTTCGCGTCCAGTGAACCGTCGTGTAGACCGTCCTAGGTGTAAACGCAGCATGTATTACAACTTTGCCGCCACCGCGCCGTATTTTGTTTTGTCCTTTTTTTTACTTTCTTTTTGTTCAAAATACAATAAATGTGGTTTCAGTCTGTATATAAACTTTTTATGTATAGAATTTAAACTTTAGAGTCGTAAATGATTTAGTTATGATATCTCTAGATTCTGTTGATGTGTATATGTTATGCCTGTTGTCACGAGTATTATACAAGTCTTGTGAGTTTAAGAACATAAATAGCTAGTAACAATGTAGTTGAGGTCGCCTCTCTACCAGCCCGCATAACAATGACGTAATTAAGTAATGCCAATGGTTTTGCATTGCTTTGTGTCCACAGTTCTTCTACTACCGCAAACTCAGCGACGACAGTAAGGCTCCACCCGACACTGCGCCGCTGCCCGGTGAGTACCGCTCATATGTTACTTGTGAATAGAGCCAGCTGCGACGCAGTTTCAGTTCCGACAGTTGCTACCTAATAGACCACTATTGTAGTCCAAAATAGGATTTGGACGGATTGAGCCCATTCGCTACCCCATTAATGTGTTTTTAGCGTATTTGAAACACTTTTATCACGCTAAAAACATATTAGTGGTGAAACGCTCGTGGCCCCGCTGACTCAGTGTTCTGTAAACGATCACTGCGTTAAGCAACATTCACTATAGGTGGTCCTTGGATGGGTGATCACTTTGTGGAAATTACATTTGCCAGCGTTTTCCTTGCTTTTGCCAGTAAAATGGCAGTCCTTAAGCCTGGTTGGAGGCCTTGTTGGTGGCTTGAAAAATTTAAACAGCAGGTCGCCACAGCCTGCGCCTGTCCATTTCAACACGGCAATAGGCTCATTTTTGTCCCACCTGTTACGTGGGACAAAAATGCATACGGTGAAATGTGGGCGTATAGTATGCCTCCGCCTGCCCCTTAGGAGATAAAGGTGTGACAATATGAATGTATGTAATACACGTTAAATTAACTGTAGAATTAAATATAACCGCTAAATCACTGCGGATACTAGAACTTAAAACACTGTCGCATTGTTTAACTAAGATTCACTCAGATTAGCAGATTGCTGTGAGTTTATATACCTAATTATAATAGACGATTATAATTCTGGAACATTGGGGATAGCTCCTTTCATGTCTCTTCGGGTACAATCTTGTACTTGTCTACAATTGTGATTTAATGTTGTGTATTGTAATAGTTATAATCTGTATTGTGTTTAATAAAATAATAATAAAATCAGTCTAGTATTATAAAAAAAATACGTAAAGAAATTGCACTCCGGGAGTGCCGACAGAAGTGAAAACTTATTTTGGCGCGTTAGACATTTTTAAGATGGGTACTAAGGTGAAGCCCGATTATTTTAAGAATAAAAGAACTAATCGGTTTCAAAAGCACTATAGTTATTTATAATTTGACTGTTTACACTGTTGGCACTTGGTGGAACTTGCTACACATCTTGAACTAAAACACTTGTACTGTTCCACTTATTTATTACTTAAACAGACCGATTTTGCCTTACGGCATTTTCAAAGGTTAGCACACATTGTATGTATTTCGGATGTCATTGAGTACAATATGTTAAGTTACAACAACAATGGTTTGACTGAGGGTAAATAAGAAAGTCATGATACCACTTAATAATTTTTCTCTCAGTCAAACCATTCGGTCAGTTTAAGTAATAAATAAGTGGAACAGTACAAGTATTTTAGTTCAAGAATTTGACTGTGTTTAAATACACAAAAAGAGTTCCTTCGAGCCGGATTTGAACCAGCGACTTATAGATTCCAATTTATAAGCATCTACAGTCCACCGCTTTACCAACTGAGGTATGGAAAGTTGATAGCTAAGTTTGAACTGCACAGCCACTTGCTCGTGTGCTCATTTGCTTGTAGTATGCTCGATACACTCACGCATACACACAGCATACGACATTGTCGTTATGTGACGATTTCTACTAAATATCACTACCCGTAAGCCGCATAAAAGAATTTCATTCCAAAAAAATATATTTTAAACCTCAAGTAAAATACTAATTTTATTATGGCAGTATAATGGGTAGGTCCCGAACCCTCGGCGCACGAGTTCTTCTCGCACTTGACTGTTTTTTTTTATTGTTTGGACTTTGAAATAATTTTAACCCTTAAACTGATAAGCAACCATATAAGGTACTTATTACCACACATCCGGTCACCAACCGGCACGACGAACCACATCGGGATTATGCGCGGCCTGGTGGGGCAGCCTCCCAAGGTGGTTAGCCTCAGTTGGGCCCCTGAACTATGCCGGGGGCGGCCAGCGCCACCACCGGTTCTACAGGTCTCCCTGGCTGGCGGGTCGACTCGCGCCACCGACACTAGACACCACTTGCCCCACTCCTGCTGCATCAAATCTCCCCAAACCCGGCCTGTTGCCGCTGAACCCCGAACATAACCCAAACGTTATTTGGAGGGCGATGGACATCGTGCAGTTCGCGGAATGCCCTCCAAATAAAAAAATATTTTTGTGCCACCTGGCCCACATTCTGAATGCCTGCGCGCCGTTGTCTCGTTTGTCGATCAGCAGGTGTACCACGTGCAGGCAGGTCGGCTTGAGCCCAAAGCTGTCGATAGGCTGTAAGGGGCCGAATGATAAGACTCGCCTCGCGAACGGACGACGATCACACGAGCCGCACCAGCGTCGGTTAGTCACCTCCCCTTGCTCTACGCTGAGCCATAAGCTCAATGAGCCACTGACCAAATAATAGAATAGACCTATGAAATTGACGTTCTGCAGTACTGGCCATTTCAAATCAAAATAATTTTGACATTTTTCAAATGGGTGCCCCACGAACTCAATGATCGCCAGTAGCGGTGGCAAAAACGTATCTTCGTTCAGAATGGATCATTTGTATCTGGATCAGTTCAAAGATTCGATTCAGTAAAGTGCTTCAGTGCTTCATTTGTATCAGTGACTCTACTTGTATCTAAGCTCGATTTATTATTAGCGCAAATAAAGTAAAATAAATCATTTTTATTGACCTTTGTTTGAAGAATTATGTAAAATATATATTATGCTAGTAATTTTTTTTTGTAAAAATCTTAATTCATGTAGGTATAGGATTTTATGGGACGAAGTAGATATGATTTAAAAAAACTGGATATATCGATTCGGTTTCGTTTACTGATCACCCCAATTATTTTTTCTGATATCAACTATTCGTGAGTAAAAAATGTAAGTTCAATTTTTAAAATGGAACTTGCGTATGTGTATATCATTCATTTGTCATTTACTTCACGTTTGGCGAAGTTACGGGCATCAACTTTCGGAAATGTTCTACCTACATGCCGATTTTCATCAAAATGTGATTAAATAACAAACATCCAAATAATATACAAATCTTTGCAAACGTTCACATTTATAAAATTAGTAAGATTACATTCTCGTGGTAATACCAAGAATTCTTTCTTGGTGCTCATTTCATTCACGTTTTACCCACGTAGTTCCCGTTCCCGTGGAAATACCAGAGATTCCATTCTTAGTGCTGATTCAAGGTGGATACCTAATAAATACTTTCACCAAATTTCAGGTTGCCATGTTTAATGTATAGGCTGTACGTGGTTTATTGACATAGTCTCGGTACCTATGTTTGATAGTTTAGACTGTGTGTGGCTTCATTCGCGTAGTTCTCTTTTCCATGGAAATATCGGGAATCCTGTTGTTATTGCTTATCCTAAGACTTATAGTATACATTCACCAAATTTTAGGTTGCCATGTTTAATGTATAATCTGTGCGTGGTTTGACAAGGTTCTCACGGGAACCGAGACTTTGTCAAATCAAAATTATCATATTACTGAGCATCTTCTACGGGTTCAATGTCAAATAATATCTTTATCTAATTGTAGTAAGTATAGTGTAATATTTCTTTTTCTTATATTTATTTTATTAGTTCTTATTTCTAGGTATTTAGTTCTCACTCTTTGTAACTCTGTATATGAGAATCGCCTGACGTAATAAACCTGGTGACCTTTAAATACAGATACTATTGTATCTAGTTTAGGTACCAGTCCCCTAATTACCTGTTAGTGTAGTCATTTTTTTAAATTCTATCGTTCGGGTCTTTAATGCGCTACGAGTCTCACGGGCCGTCTCGTCAACAGCGGACGAGGTCGGGGGGCCGGGGGCGGAGGAGGCGACGCCGCCGATCCCGGCGTCGGGCGACGCGTTCCCGCCGCACGTGCAGTTCCTGCTGGTGGGCGCCGGCACGGCGTCGTTCGCCGCCATGCGCGCCATCCGCGCCGCGCTGCCCGACGCGCGCGTGCTGCTCGTGGGCGACGAGCGCGAGCTGCCCTACATGCGGCCGCCGCTCAGCAAGGAGCTGTGGCGCGAGCCCGAGCTGGCCGCGCACGACGACTTGGACGCGCTCACGTTCCGCCAGTGGAACGGGCGCCGGCGCCCGCTCGCCTACGAGCCGGCCGCCTTCTACGCGCCCGTCGAGGCGCTAGCGGAGCGCGGCGGCGCGGCCGTGGCGCGCGGCTGGACCGTGACGCGCCTGGACGTGGCGGCGCGCGAGGCCGAGCTGGAGGCGCCGGGGCGCGCGCGCGTGCGCCTGCGCTACGGCGCGTGCCTCGTGGCCACGGGCGCGCGCGCGCGCCGCGCCCCCGCGCTGCAGGCGGCGCGCGACGCGGGGCGCGCGCTGGCGCTGCGCGGGCTGCGCGACGCGTGGCGCGTGGCGCGCGAGCTGCGGCGCGAGAGCGTGCGCACCGTGCTGGTGCTGGGCGGCGGCTTCCTGGCCTGCGAGCTCAGCGCCGCGCTGGCCGCCGCCGCGCCCGGCCGCTCCGTGGTGCAGCTGTGCCGCGAGGAGGCGCCGCTGGCCGGCGTGCTGCCCGCCTACCTGGCGCGCGAGGCGGCGCGGCGCCTGCGCGAGGCGGGCGTGGCGCTGGTGCGCGCGGAGGCGGTGGGCAGCGCCGTGGGCGCCGACGGGCGGGTGGCGCTGGCGCTGGCGGACGGCGGCGCGCTGGCGGCCGACCTGGTGCTGGAGTGCGTGGGCGCGGCGCCGGACGCGGCGCTGGCGGCGCGCTCGCGGCTGGAGACGCACGGCGCGCTGGGCGGGCTGCTGGTGAACGCGGAGCTGCAGGCGCGCGCCGGCGTGTGGGCGGCGGGCGACGCGGCGTGCTTCTTCGACGAGGCGCTGGGGCGGCGGCGCGTGGAGCACCACGACCACGCCGTGCTGTCGGGGCGCCTGGCGGGCGAGAACATGGCGGCCGTGGCGCCGCCGCGCGCCTACACGCACCAGCCCATGTTCTGGAGCGACCTGGGCCCGCAGCTCGGCTACGAGGTGCGTGTGCGGGACCGCTCCCCGGCGGTGCACTGATAGACTGGCTGTCCCGCGCAATTGCGTTAGCGCCACATCCTTTTCTATCTCTGAAATACATTTCAAAGGATCTGAAACTTTTTTTCCGTTGTGCACTTGACAGCCACAATTATGATATTAGTAAGAATACATTCCCGTGGGAATACCGAGCATTTCTATCTTGCTTATCTAAGAACCTAAAGTTCACATTCACAAAATTTCAGGTATGTTTCTAATAATTTTGACTGTGTGAGGTTTCACCCGCATTGTTCCCGTTCCCATGATAATATCGGCAATTCCTTTGTTAGTACTCATTCAAAGTACATAAAGAATACATTCACCATATTTTATGTTTCTATGTTTAATAATCTAGCCCGTATGTGGGATCATTAGCAAGAGTCCCTTCCCATGGGAATATCTGAAATTTCTTAGCGCTTATTAATGGTACTACATATAGAAAACTTTCACCAAATTTTACGTTTGAATGTCTTATAGTTTAGGCTCTGTTTGATATCACCCGCGTACTTACCGCTCCCGGGGGACACCAGAGATTCCTTTCTTAGAACTCATCAAAATTACCTAAAGAATAAGTTTCACGTTTCTATGTTTAATGGTTTAGACTGTTTGTGGTTTACCCGCGTAGTTTCCGTTTTTATAGAAACGTAACATTTAAAAGACAGACACCTGAAATTCAGTGTATTAAAAAAAAGCACCACGAAAGAAATTCCCGGTATTTCCACGGCAGTATATTCCTACTAATATAAATGTTTGTGAAGATTTTTATATATGTATTAGGATGTTTGTCACTTAATAACATTCAGTTAGAAATCGGAATATACAATGTGCTTCAGAAATTTGTAGTCATATGCGAAGGTGGCGTTGAGAATCATATCAGTAACGCACGGCTAGGGGTTTTGATTCCCATTGACTGATCGTGTCGTGTGAAATGATTTTTTTCTTTCATCTACAGTGCAAAATATCGATATCGTATTTCTGTTCATACCCAACACAAACAATAAACATACCTATTTCGAATGAACTCTAGCTTTGAACCCGAGTAGGTTCACCAAAATATTGAAATCTATGGGCTTTGTCTAGTTTTCGCTCTGCCCAACGCTACACACAGCTCAGATTGTAAAGTTATGTTACAGAGTCTATGTTACAGAGTCTACTTACAATTACAAAAAATAAGATAAGATACACAATAAGTATCACTTAAGTACAAGGACAGCATTTTAAAATTTATTTGGTATCAATGTACATTGCGAGATTGTCTTGAACGCTTCATAAACATATTTTCAACCTACTCATGTACCAGGCGCAAAATTAACGAATTTTACCTTAATTTTAACGCTTAAATGAACTGGTTCCGTACAGATATTTCAAAACATACCTACTTTTTGCTGCAATATTTGCCTGACATGTGTTAGGTTATGGATAATAAATGATTTATTTCGTGTTATGTCTTCCTCATATCATACATTTATTCCACTTTACATTGTAGGTGCACAAGTGAATTCATTAAAAATTATTCCGATTATCGTAAGGACGCGGCATAGCCTATGACACACTGTGAAAGCATATGAATCGAATGACACCACCCATTTCAAAATCGGTGAAACAGTTTAGGGGACATGAAGTTATAATGCAACGGATACAAACATACATGAACACAAAAAAAGCATTACCCTTCCACAGAGTCTACTTGGTAGAAGAAATAATAGGAAACAAATCCTTTTCCAAGTTAGGTTAACTTACATTTCGAAACATTTCTAAATGCATATACACGAAAAATGACCGCAAACGTCGCGATAGACCTCCGGGACCCAAGTGACCTGCTAGCGGCACACCTGCTGAACAATGAACGAGGCAACGACGCAATAGCCCTGACGGGGTTGGGGGGTCAGACGGCAGTCGCTCCCAACAAGGCCATTAAAAATCCATTTGGGATTTGGAAGCTACTGGGAATACACTAAAATCAAGGACAGACTAGGATTACATAATACTGTAGAAGGTATTTGTCTAAGTGTTCACTAAACCGTGCTTTACGGTACCCTACAATAATATTAGGAAACGACCATTATTCACCCACACAAAGAAACAATAGGGTGAATCGTTCAATTCTGAGCTCATAATATTAATTTTTGAATTCATGGAACGTGAACAACCAGGAAATAGGTAGCTGACTTTAAGAGAATCAAAGTTCACTCAAAAATCTCACCTGTGAACAATACCGTGATTACTATTCAACTTTTACTTTCTTAATTTCTCAAAGGAGAGTGACCACTCTCTATGGGGTTTTGGCCTCCTTGCGGACAATTTTGTAGCGCCTTAAAAATACTGCTATTACATAGCTAAGACTATGTAGAAACCCATGATATAGATTTTGTTGTAGCCAGGAAGATTAAAAAATAAATAAAAATTAAATGCAACTGCAGGATTTATTCTCAATTAAATTTTCAAATGTGATCATTATCGTCTTCATATGTTTGTAAAACAATGTCTAGGATTAAGCTGGAGGAGTAATATTTTCACCATACCTTGCCCAACTTAAGTACCACATCACAAACATGATATGAGCAAACAACCAAAAGGTGATTGGCCGACAATGCTGTAACAATAATAATGTTTTATGGTGTCTAGGTTGCCAATGTTATTTTCATATATAAACAAAACATGTTTGTTTTTTGATTATATGGCATATATAAACAAAAAAACATATTTTGTTTGCTTTGTATTTTACGTCTTAATAATCTGCAGTTGACGGCTAAAAGGAATCATGCCCAAAATGTTGCTAGTTCTATCTGTGCACATTTCACAATTATTTTATTTAGTATAACTTAGCCTTTAAAATACTACATCAATATTATATAGAAAATAAAAGCATTATTTTTTGTCGCCAAGTATAAGGAAATTATAAATGGAATTGGCAAATCAGACATTGCTGTATTATATATCATTTATATATATATATATATGTGTGTGTGTGTGTGTGTGTACTCTGAGTCACCTAGAAACTTAATATCTCTCTTCATAGTTACAGTTTAAGAGAAAAAACAATTAAATAGAGTATAAGCAGCTCTCTTCAAATCTGGCAAAAAGATGATTCGTTCTGGGTTCTGTTATTTGACTTAACTTGCCCATAGGGCAAATCCAACAAGTATGACAGGTTCTATCAGATGCTCTTAACTGAAACAAAAAAGGCAATGAAAAGTACTTGAATAGGTATATGTAACAAACCTGTTGGTAAAAGTTGATTTAAGAGGCACCCAAAATAATCTAGGTCCATATCACCTGCAGGTAATGCAGCTATCATGACCTTTATCGTAGTTATGTGAAGTGATAATAATCCTTACCTAATGTATCTACCACGCTGCTAGGTAAGTTCAGAAATTCAACGCCGCCAACGCAAAGTTATGGCGCCGCTGTGTCTGAATTGGATCCAGTTAGGTAAATTGACCAGGCATACATAATTCTTACAGCTGAGCGCAGTTCAATTTTTAATTCCTTGAAAGTAGGTGATTATAGGTAGTGATGCACGAACAATAATAATTGAGTCGGTGCTCCCGCCCGCAGGCCATAGGCATAATCGACTCGCGGCTGCCGACGGTGGGCGTGTTCTCGGCCGACGCGGTCACGGACGAGCGCCGCGCGGCCGAGCTCGGCGCGCAGGGGGAGGGGGAGGGGGAGGGGGAGCGGGCGGTGCTGGTTGCCGGGGAGGGGGCGCCGGAGGGGGAGGGGGCGGCGGAGCGGCGGCGCTACTCGCGCGGCGTCGTGTTCTACGTGCGCGAGCGGCGCGTGGTGGGCGTGCTGCTGTGGAACCTGTTCAACCGCATGCACGTGGCGCGCCAGGTGAGTGTCGCCTCACGCCGCGCTGTTCTACGTGCGCGAGCGGCGCGTGGTGGGCGTGCTGCTGTGGAACCTGTTCAACCGCATGCACGTGGCGCGCCAGGTGAGTGTCGCCTCACGCCGCGCTGTTCTACGTGCGCGAGCGGCGCGTGGTGGGCGTGCTGCTGTGGAACCTGTTCAACCGCATGCACGTGGCGCGCCAGGTGAGTGTCGCCTCACGCCGCGCTGTTCTACGTGCGCGAGCGGCGCGTGGTGGGCGTGCTGCTGTGGAACCTGTTCAACCGCATGCACGTGGCGCGCCAGGTGAGTGTCGCCTCACGCCGCGCTGTTCTACGTGCGCGAGCGGCGCGTGGTGGGCGTGCTGCTGTGGAACCTGTTCAACCGCATGCACGTGGCGCGCCAGGTGAGTGTCGCCTCACGCCGCGCTGTTCTACGTGCGCGAGCGGCGCGTGGTGGGCGTGCTGCTGTGGAACCTGTTCAACCGCATGCACGTGGCGCGCCAGGTGAGTGTCGCCTCACGCCGCGCTGTTCTACGTGCGCGAGCGGCGCGTGGTGGGCGTGCTGCTGTGGAACCTGTTCAACCGCATGCACGTGGCGCGCCAGGTGAGTGTCGCCTCACGCCGCGCTGTTCTACGTGCGCGAGCGGCGCGTGGTGGGCGTGCTGCTGTGGAACCTGTTCAACCGCATGCACGTGGCGCGCCAGGTGAGTGTCGCCTCACGCCGCGCTGTTCTACGTGCGCGAGCTGCGCGTGGTGGGCGTGCTGCTGTGGAACCTGTTCAACCGCATGCACGTGGCGCGCCAGGTGAGTGTCGCCTCACGCCGCGCTGTTCTACGTGCGCGAGCGGCGCGTGGTGGGCGTGCTGCTGTGGAACCTGTTCAACCGCATGCACGTGGCGCGCCAGGTGAGTGTCGCCTCACGCCGCGCTGTTCTACGTGCGCGAGCGGCGCGTGGTGGGCGTGCTGCTGTGGAACCTGTTCAACCGCATGCACGTGGCGCGCCAGGTGAGTGTCGCCTCACGCCGCGCTGTTCTACGTGCGCGAGCGGCGCGTGGTGGGCGTGCTGCTGTGGAACCTGTTGAACCGCATGCACGTGGCGCGCCAGGTGAGTGTCGCCTCACGCCGCGCCCATGCTCAGTGTATTCCATGCGCAGGTGCTGGCGCAGGGCGAGTTCGAGGACCTGTTCGAGGTGGCCAAGCTGTTCTCGCTGCACGACGACGAGTAGCGACCCCCGCCCGGAGGAGTCCTGCATTTACTTGTGTAGTGTTGTACATAACTTAAATAAAGCTAACGATCTAGGTTTTTTTTTTTAATTCAAATATGCTATTACATAAAGAGCAGTATGGGTTCGCAAGGGGCCGTTCTACCATTCATGCAGGTGTGACACTTCTAAATGATATATATAGCGCCTGGGAAGATAAACAAGATGCTGTTGGTGTATTCTGCGATCTCTCCAAAGCATTTGATTGCGTTGACCATAAAACACTATTGCGATGCGAAAACTATTTTATTATGGTATCAAAGACTCTGCACTGGACCTTGTTGCCTCCTACCTTAACGATCGAATACAACATGTTGATGTCAACGGAATTAGCTCCTCTGGAGCATCTGTAGCTATGGGCGTACCGCAAGGATCAATTCTAGGTCCGTTTCTGTTTTTAATTTGTAAACTCTTTTGCAAAAAAAACGGGCACTTAAGCAAAGAACTATTTAATAGTTACTATTCGTTTGTTTGACAATTTTAGGTATTGTTATCCTCAGAACTTTATAAATGAATTAAGAAGGATTAGTTTTCATCAGTTTTATCATAACATTTTGATTAAATTATTGAGAAATAATGTTTAAGCTCAAAACACTATTATTGTACCTGCTCGCTAAATAAAAATGAAACGCGTTAATCTTTGTTTTTCTTGAATACATTAAAAGCAGATAAAAGTTTAGTATTGAGTGTGACCCCCTCTTGCTGAAATCACGGCTTGCATTCGTCTGGGCATGCTAGCGAGTATATCTTTTATGGTTTCTTGGGGAATACGTTCCCACTCCGCGGTAATCACATTCTTTAGCTCTCTGATGGTCCGCGGAGCCGGCTGCACTGATCTCACTCGTCGCTTCAGAACGTCCCAGACATGCTCTATGGGATTGAGGTCCGGACTTCTAGCTGGCCGGACCGGTGGGCGCGACCGTTGTCGTCCATAAAAATTGAGTTTTCGCCAAGAGCGGTTAAAGCGGGTTGTGCATAAGGAATTAGAACTTCCGTTATGTATCGGTGTCCAGTCAGTGTACCGTTTTCAATGAAGACACTCCGTACGATCCATAGAATTTATTCCTGCCCAAAACATAACAGAGCCCCCTCCATAAGGTGTGATTTCTTGAAAACATGCCTCTGCAAAGCGTTCTCCTCGTCTACGTAGCACGCGCCGACGTCGGTCTTTACCATGCAGAGATATCCTGGCTTCATCGGAGAACAATACCCTATCCCAGTCTTCATGAGTCCATGACACACAATTTCGAGCGAAGCTAAGCCTGGCAACTCGATGTCCACGGAGTAATTTAGGGCAGCGTGCCGGGCGATGACTGTGTATATTAGCAGCGAGAAGCCTGCTCCTGACCGTCCATAGACTAATTTGCACATTTCTTACTTCTTCGAGGCTGTTCTTGAGGTCCACATAAGAAGATTTGCGATTTCTCAACGCTTGACTAACTAGAAAACGATCATCCCGTGGTTCGGTACATATCTTTCTGCCAGAACCAGGCCTTTTTTTTTTTTTTACTTTTTGACAATATTTATTTACAAATTCTATTTTCTAGCTGTGCTGTAAAAGAAATACGATATTTTTCACCACTTGTTTAGTACCTATTATGTTTTAAGAAACGCGAAGACAATAAACTACATAACTTTGACTATCTCAGTGGCGCAGTGGTAATAGAGTACACGACTGCCGTTGCTTAAGTAATAATAATAATTTTATTTCTCAAAAATTTTTACACTTGCTTGAACAATAAGCTTTTTGCTATTTATTAGGAGTTTACATAAGATTTAGGTACTCTAAAATTCCAAACTAGGTAGGAACCTGTATTTTGGAATTCAGGGAAATTCCAGGAAACTTTTATATAAACAACGATAATACGGTACTCAAGATTTTTGTAGTGGCACAATGCAAATCTTCAAGACAAACAAAATAAATAAAATAAAATAAAATTATATAACATTAAAATGAGAAATAGATATATGTTTGTATGTATGGATATGTCTTGTGTGAGTGTGTGTGTGTATGTATTCGAGTTTATGTTAAAATGTGTATGTAGGATTAAGCATTTTGGAGTAGAATTTTGAAATTATGTATTACCAAGAAGGTTTTCTGTTTCACCGTAATTTAGTTTTTGTAACCAGTTTATCATTTTTTCCTTTATATCGAACTTTTTTAATAACTGTATGTCTAGTAATTTGTTCACGTTATTATAAACTTTACAATTAGAAATAGGAAGTTGTCGGGTGGAAAATGTAGTTCTGTGTACGGGTATTGGGAAACCTCTACAGGGTATTCTTTTTGTAGTATCTGGCAGAGGTACCTGCGGATGGAAGCGAAGGACAGCTCGAAGGACAAAAAGTTATATATCCATCACGCCTTATCCCCGAAGGGGCATATTATATGCCCACTTTTCACCGTGTGGATTCCTGTCCCACGTAATAGGTGGTGAGTCCATTGCCGTGTTGAAATAGACAGACGCAGGTTGTGGCTACCTGCTGTTGAAATTTTTCAAGCCGCCCATAAGGCATTCAAACAGGCTTAACGACTGCCATTTTACTGGCAACCGGGACCAACGGCTCAACGTGCCTTCCGAAGCACGGAAACGCTCGCAAATGTAAATGCCACAAAGTGGTCACCCATCCGAGGACCAGCCATAGTGAAAGTTGCGTAACTCAGTGATCGTTTACAGAACACTGAAACCGCGGGGCCACGAGCGCCTAACTGATTGTACTTTTGCAATTGAATATAGTTCATGGGTAGAGAATCTGTACTGTTTGAAATTGATAACTTTCAATACCGCTCTCTGCGCTCTTTCGAGTTTTATGAGGTACGTTTTATCAGCACTGCCCCAAACGGGGATGCAGTAAGAGATAATTGATACGCAGAGAGCGGAGTAGACCATGTTCCGAGTTTCCAGATCAGCAGCATGTCTTAGAATTTTGAAGGTGTGTATAAGTCGGCGGACTCTAGCAGTAAGCATATCTATTTGTTGGTGCCAGTTCAGGTTACGGTCTATGTAAACACCTAAATACTTAGTGCAGTCCGATCTCATTATAGGTCTGCATGTGCAGTTATTGAACCTATTACAGTGCGAGTGGACGTATAGTTCATAATTAGGCGGGGTTTTTTTTTTTTTTTTTTGTTTTCGCGGGGAATGCATTTACGCACCGTCATCCCTGCTGCGGGGGCAGCAGGGGCGGTGTGTGGGGCTCCCGGCCCGTGAGAGAGGGCCGTCCTACCCACTAAACCCATTGGTGTTCCGCCTCACCTTAAAACCGACTCGCAGGTTTTTTTTTTTGTTCTGACTATACCCCCGATGTTCATTTTTCGGAGTCTTTCCTAGTCTAATCCTTTCATTCCAGTTCTCGCTAGTTTCCTACATTCATTCTGCATACCTGATCTTTCTTACATTCAGCCTTTTACTCTTTAAATACAGGTGGGACGCCTGCTATTCTTGCTACTACTTTCTTTATTTTTATTTTATTTCTTATATGCTATTGTAAGGTAAATAATTTCTCCACCAACTCTTTCCTTTTCTTTCTTTTACAATTTCCTCTTTATCCTATAATAGTAACTTATCTTTGCTAAAACCTTATTCTTAATTTCTTACAGTTAACAGTATTTTTAATTCTATTTTTATGTATCTTAGTTTTTATTGTTTCTTATGTATTCTTAACATTATATTTATTAATAAAAATCTCTTTTCTTTTTAACATAGAGTGGGCTGTGGCTCGTCACTTAGAGTTTACAGTATTACTTATTTCTAAACAACCATTTTCTTATAAGCTACAGTACATTCACATATATAATTAATACTATTGTTACATTACGTAATATCATAATCATAGTATTATGATATTGTAATATCACTTATCAATCTATTTTATTTCTAGTGTTTACTATTTTACAAACTTCTGTACAATATTTTAAAAACTTATTTCTATTTTTGCTTAACATAATGATTTTCAAATTTTGTTTTGTGACTGATATTTCTATCTCTTGCTCTATACTAAATCTCTTCCTCGAGAATTCTGGGCATTCCACTAGCAAGTGAGGTATGGTCTCCTCAACTTGGGGATCACAGACACACGATGGATTCTCCTTGCACTTGAAGCGGGTTAGGTACTCGGAGAACCCACCGTGCCCCGTCAAGACCTGCGTGGTGAATTTGTCTGGAGTGAATTTCCTAACAGTCCTGTACGCGTCCACCGCACTCGGGAAGAAGAGCTTTGTGATCGAGGCGGTGTCGCCAGACTCGTACCGGCGGCCCCACTCGCCAAGCGTATCAGCACGAATACTGCGCTTGATGAATGAGACCGGACACAAGTCGTAATCTGGCGACCTCCTCGACCACAGAGCTGCCTCTTTTGCCAGTTCGTCAGCCCTCTTATTCCCCTCCATCCCCACGTGTGCCTTAATCCAGAACAAATTTATAAATTTGCCTGCCAGAATACTATTCTTAATATTTTTTCGGGCTTCAACAGCGAGAGGATGGAGGCAACTGGGATTTGTGACCGTCTGGAGTGCTGCGGTTGAGTCGCTGTACATCCCAAAGGTTGTTGCACTGTGCTTACTGATAATCCAGCAGTTCCGCCTGGTATACAGTGCAATAGGACGGCAGACTAAGTTTGCGAGCAGTTGTCTCGACCCCATCTTTCCACAAGGAAAGTGCGGCCCCGACCCTGCCCGCAATCTTGCTGCCGTCGGTGAAAATTTTAATGTCAAAACGATTGTTTTGGTCAAATTGTTCCCTATTTCCCAGGCTTATGAACTGCAGGCGTATATGTTCAGCAGGATGAGGATTTTCTGCAACTGAGAGCATTCGCTCGGCCTCCCTCCCCGCCAGTTCCGGCAGTGGTTCTCCTCTCTTTATTCTAAATAATTGCGCAGCCTCCTTGACGCGAAGATCAAGGGGGAGTATACCCGCTAGCACTAGTGCCGAATTGAGGGAGACCGTGCGATATGCCTTGCAAATTTTTTGCGCAAAGCTGCGCTGAATGAATTTAAGCCTTTTTTGGATGCCCAGCTTCTCAACCGCCGGCGCCCATGCGCTGGCCGCGTACAGAACTATTGGTTCCACTGTAGCTGTGTAAATTGTATGGATTATTTCAGGATGTAATCCCCAACTCACCTTCGCCGCCCTGGTTAACTGTTTATGGAGGTTGGTAACCTTTCTGCACACATTTTCCACGTGCGAGTTAAATGTTAACTTGTGGTCTATTGTAAGGCCCAATATTTTAACTTCGTTAGACGTGCCAACGTGGACCCCGCCCATGACAAGTCGTGGTGTGTCGTACACAAGTTTTCTAGTAATGACCATTGCGTTGGTTTTGTGTGGCGCGAATTTTAATTTGTTTCTGTCACCCCACGACCTGATATGTTCGAGGGCAACGTTGGCCCGCCTTTCGATTTCCTCCCCAGTGTCACCGTGGAAAACCAGGACGACATCATCCGCAAATGCCTGCACGTATTCCCCCATCATCTCGAGGCTCCTCAGTAGTGGGTCGAGGAGCAAATTCCAGAGTATTGGTCCGCCGATAGAGCCCTGGACGCAGCCCTTTCTTGTTCTGATTGTGTGTTCCTTGCCAGCGTACCTGACGTGTACCCATCGATCATCCAGATAACTATTGATAATCCTCCTAATACCTTCCGGGCACTTCTCCTCCACCAGTCTCATTTTCATTGCTGGCCACCAAGCGCTATCGAAGGCGCCCTCTATATCCAGGGATACTAATGTGATGATTTTCTTTTGATCCAATTTACCCCTGATGTGCTGGATTAGGGTATAGTGGGCGTCCTCGCAGCTCCTTTGCGGCATAAAACCGTACTGGTTTTGGCTGATCCTGGAGTGAAGATGATGCCGAAGTCTGGTCATGATCATTTTCTCCAGAATTTTGCCCAGCACTGGGAGAAGGCATATTGGTCTATAAGATTTTGGATGGGAATAGCTGTCCTTCCCCGGTTTCCGCAGCGCAACTACAGTTGCCTGTTTCCAGCTTTTCGGGAAGTATTGCAGCGCGAGGCACTTATTTGTCAGGCAAAGGAACAATTCGGGTTCGTTTGTGATGGCGTGGCTACAAATATCTGCCGTAAAACCGTCGGCTCCTGGTGCTTTTTTAGGATTAAAAGACCGCACTGCTAACTCGAGCTCGAAGAGGGTGAATGGGGGGTCACGCAGTTCCCCGCATGGCCCCTCAGCCACTATCTCCGAGTCTTGTCTTACTTTCCTTTGTTCCGGCGTGTCGTGCCCCTCCAAGTCCTCTGGGTAAAATGTTTCCGCCAACAGCCGGGCCGAGCCCTCCTCGTTTTGAGCCACGCCATTCACCTCCAGGAGTACGTCCTCAGCTCTACCCGCGGTTCGTCCAATAACTCTGTAGATGCCCTCCCACATCCCTTCCCTATCTTGTTTGTGGCAGAATTCTTTGCACGATGCCACTTGTGCCTTCTTTATTGAGAGTTCATAGCGTTCCTTGCTCTCCAGGTACTCGTTTACAACGCTTGCTCTGCGGACCGGTGCAGCACATCTGTTGCGACGCCGCTTTGTGGTAACCTCCTGCTTTATCTTGGCCAGCTCCTCGCTCCACCACGGTACCGACAACCTCTGGCATTTGGTCTTTTCAGGGATGGCACTACTACACGCTTCAGTTATGGCTTGATTGAGTTCGTTGACTAACTCGTCAATTTGTGGCTTTGTTGTTATGCCATTTATTTTGCCTATAGTTATTTGTTTTTGGCCTTTAATATTTGTCAGCTCCTCGCTAAATTTTTCCCATTTTGCCTTTCGCGTGTTATATTTTCGCGTAGTTCGACTGATGTCCATACCCCTCGACCTCCTGAGCTTGATGCCAAAGGTTATCCCGTTGTGGTCAGAGCTAGTCAGGTTTTCCTCCACTTTCCAGTTTACCACCAGATCTAGCACATTCGCAGAGCAGATGGTGATGTCCACGTGACTTTTGAATCTACGTCCAGCTCGTATCGTGTCAAAAGTTGGGATGTTTCCTGTGTTTAGCACCTGGAGGCTCATTTCGTCGATCATTCCCTGCATATCCTTTCCGCGGGAGTCTGTGAGTTCGCTGCTCCACCACGTGTTCCAGGCATTCCCATCTCCCCCCATTATCAGTTTACCCACTCCAGGATTTGCTGCAATGCTCTTTAGCTTGCTTATGTACGGACCTATGGGTTTGTCCGGCTCGAGGTAGAAGGAGGCCAGTGAGATTTCCCATGCGCCAGTCTTTAGACTCACCACAACGATGTTGTTTGTGGTATGTTGGGTATGTTGGATGACGTCAACATGAGGGTCGAAGACAGCTATTGCTGCCTTAATTGAGTCTTCGCCTGGCGCGTTGTTCTGGTATATTCTCACTCCTGGATAACTCCTCATCACTCGAGTCGCACCAACATATGGTTCCTGGATTAAGGCTGCCGTAACTTTGCGCTTTGTTGCTTCAATGAGAAGCTCCTGCGTTGCAATTTTCTTTTTTCTTAGGTTTGCCTGGAACACGTTATAGACAGAGTTCTCCACCGCGGTGCCCTTAGCAGTACGCTATGGTAGACCTCGCCAATGATTCCCAACGCCTGCGGATTGGGCACTCGTTACTGAAGGCGTTGTGCTCTGCACGGTCCATTTTTGCCTTTGTGCAATTTCTGCAAGATGGTATGGCATTTATTGCCCACACCTCACACTGCGCCTTTAAGTGTGGTCCACCGCAATGGCAACACGTATCTTCCGTTTCCGTGCAGAACCTCCTTATGTGGCCGTATGCAAGGCAGCGTGAGCACTGGACCAGCGGTGACTGGTCCATTACTCTAACCCGCTGCAAGTCCACATGAAGGGTTCCCAACGCCGTCATTCTCCCCCATAACTTTGGAGAAACTGACAAAACCATATGACTGGTGTGAGGGTTTCTTGCCTTCTTCCTAAACTTAACCACGAGACGGTCATCCTCCTTGCCCAGGCCGTCGAACACCTCCCGATTTTGTTTCTTTAGCGCCCGGAGCACTTCCTCATCTGAGTTTATGCTCAGGACGTCTCTCAGAATGACCATGGGGTCCTTGTTCTTTACTTCCTCGACAATTAGGCTAACCTTCTCCAATCTCTTGCGTGCTCCATCCCTATCCGCCACAGTCGGGCAACCGAGGATGATTTTACGGTCCTTTGCCTTCCTGACTCTTTCCACCTTTACCCATCCCTCCTTTGCATCCACGGCCTTTCGGACTCTCTCCAATACCTCTTCCCCTGTCTCGTCCTCTTTATTGGAGGACACCACTATGGAGTGCAGTGCTGGTCTTTGCTGTTGCACTCGAGGCGAGGCAGCGAGAATGCTGGCATAGGTTGGTTTTGCCTGAGCTTCTGAATTTGCCTGTATTGCAGACCTGAGCTCTTGCATCTGCTCGGTGTTTTTTGTCAGGAGCTCCGAATGCTCTTCAATTTTTCTAGTCAGCACATCAATTTCTGACTTTTGGATGGATGGGTCGTTCTGTGTCAACACCTCTATTGGCTTCGCTTCTTCCATAATCTTCACCAACTCGACGAGTTTGTCGATCCACTGTGTGACATCGATTTTGATTTCCGATCTTAAGTTTCTCGCCAAACCAAGTGAGCTTTTCGCTTTTTTAGCGATATCTCTCGCTTCTGTTGTCCTATCAGGGTAGCTCTTTCCGGAGATAGGACTATGCTCAATTGGTTGCGTTACCTTCTGTTTCTTTGAGTTTTCCATTTCGGGAGCACTGTCTGACGGCTTGTTTCTTTTTGGGGGACTGTATTCAAGCCTCTTCGTTGGTTTCAGCGGGTTGGCTTGAGTTACCAAAGATACAACTTGCGGTTGTTTTGACGTACTTGCTTTACCCTCGAAAGTTTCCAAGCTTTTACGCACTATTGATTTTTTCGTTACGGTTTTTGTCGGTGATATGCGAGTACTGTCCTCCTCCGTGCTCTTAACAGGGGTACGTTGTGAGATAAACATATTGGGGGTATATTCAGTCTGCTGACTGCCGTGTATGCTTATGAGGTATGTAAAGGTACCTCACTCGCGTAGTTACTGTATAGAGTTTTCTGAAGGGTATGTAAAGGGTACCCTATCAGATTGTGTAATGTGGTGTGTGATGTATGTTTCGTGAGTGTAGATATGTGTCTGTGTGTATTGCTTGTCTACGTCTGAAGTATGTGTGTGTAATGAGCGCGTTGAGTAAGGTGTGCGTGTGTGTAGCTGCTTATGTGTCGTGAATGCGCAGGTACTTTACCTTCTTCTGGTCAGCAGCCGTATCGCGAGGCAGTAAGTAGGGTAGACGTTACCCTCAGTCTCTTGGCTAATTACTGGTAGAGCCAATAGGGCTCTGGTCTGTTTTTAAAAGAAATACAGAAAATACAGAGAAGAAAGAAATACAGTCACTGTAGTTACGATTTAGAGCTCTATCTAGAGCTGTCCTTACTCTACAATTATCTACTTGCTGTAGACCAGCTACGTCTTATACTAATTGTTTGGCCAATAAGCCCTTGTCTTATTCTAGGTATCTATTCTAATATAAAAACTTAATTATTTAAAGAAGAGTGGTTTGCTGCCCAGCTTTATGGGCTACAGTTTAAAACTGTCTCTCCACCTGTCCCTCGGAGTCTTCCCGTGTATAATTTTGCCTAAAATTTGTACCTCTCAATAGAATTTATATCCAAACAATAGAAATTTAGCCCCAGAACTCTACACACTCTATGTAGAGCTGTGTAGAGAGGCCCAACTGGTAGCCCCCGCCAAGCCCTTCTTAACAAACCCAAACACGCCACCGCTAGCCCAAGGGGTTCCCGAGAAAAAGAGGTCCAAATTTTTCCAAAATGGCCGCCAAAATTTTTAAAACCTCCGTTCCTCCCGAAGCCGATTTTACCCGTGTTTGGGTCTATCTTAAAGTTCGCAACGAGACCTACCCGCCGGTAGCCTTTTTGAAATATAAAATTTTGAAACCCCCAAAACCCTCCAAAACCCCTTTTTCAGGTAGGGCAGAGGCCGCCGAGCCGCCCAAAACAAACCACACTCCTCTACGACGCTCCGTTCCAAAATTACAGGCGATCAAAGTTTTTCAAAATGGCGGATGAGCTGTCAAAGTCGAACTTTGATCGCCTGTATCTCCGGTCCCAGACGTCGCAGAGCAGCCAAATTTGGGTCCGCCCTGTTCGTCCCGACCCCCTCTACCTCACCGAATGCCTTTCGGCCCCCTAAAATTTTTTGGCTCCAAAAGCCCTGTAACTCGAGGAGCAGGTAGAGTTCCACTGGTTAGGTTTTTTTTTTTTTTTTTTTGTTTTCGCGGGGAATGCATTTACGCACCGTCATCCCTGCTGCGGGGGCAGCAGGGACGGTGTGTGGGGCTCCCGGCCCGAGAGAGAGGGCCGTCCTACCCACTAAACCCCGCGGTGTTCCGCCTCACCTTAAAACCGACTCGCAGGGTAGGCCTGAGGTTAAATCACTGCGAGCCGGCAAGGGGCACCCCAGAACGGAGGGGTCCGTCTCGGGGCGGTCGATAAGCGACCACCCCGGAGCTCCCTAAGGAGCTGAAGAACTAGCCCGCACCTCCACCGCTCTCGAGCGCTCCTCTGTAAGCAGAGGAGGTGAGAGCGGCCGGTACGGGCGTGCGCAAGAATTGGGCACCCCCTGGAACACAGAAAGGGTGCCCGTCGCCAAGTGGCCAGTTGGGCGGGGTCCCCCGACCTTCCGCCCACGGCCAGACACTATTCGGGGGCGCGCATGTAATTAGCACGACGACGCCCCCGGACCGGACGGCGGGGCGGGAGCGTCTGTCCCGTACGCTCCCGCACCCGCAACTTCTCTCGTTTCGCCGCCATCACCTCGCTTGCAAACGAGGCAACGGCGGCCCAACACTGTTGGCTGCCGACCATGGCTTGCACCACAGCCGGCAGCGACAAATTTCCACCGACAAGGCCCGTAAGGGCGATACGCGGCCCGTCCCACGCCGGGCACACGGCGAGTGTGTGCTCCGCCGTGTCCACGACGCCACTTGAGCAGTGGCGACACACGGGGTCCGGCTCCACCCCAGCCACCTCCCACAGGTACTTGGCGAATACGCCATGGCCTGTGAGGAGCTGACTGAGGTGAAATGTCGGCGCTCCGTGTGCCCTCTCCACCCAAGCCCGCAGGACGGGCCGGACAGCCCCCACGAGCCGGGGGCTAACTGAGGGGCCTACCAACCTCTCGGCCCACTTCCGGAAGAGATCGTCGCGAGCCGACTGTCTCCAGCGGTCGATCTCGTCCGGAAGGGGCCGTCCGCCATTTCTACGCACCAGGGCGCTCTCCTCGTAAACACTCTTGAGGACTCCAGCCTCGAGATCCCAAGGGAGGCTTCCTGCAATCAGGCACGCCGCCTCGTAGGAGACGGTGCAGTACGCTCGTGCCGCCCTCTGCGCAATCGACCGCTGCGGACGCCGCAGCAGCGGGATTGTCTTGGCGCAGAGGGCGTGCGCCCAGATGGGCGCTCCATACAACGCCTTTGAGCGCACTACACCGTCGTAGAGGCGGCGGCATGCACTATTTGGGCCTCCCCGATTGGGGAGCAGCCTCGCCAGCCTTCCGGCGTACGACAACAACTTTGGCGACAGACGCCGGAAGTGCTCGACGAAGCCCCATCGGCTGTCGAGTACCAAACCAAGATACTTAATACTCGACCCGACAGCGATGGGGGTGCCGCTCACCACAATCTGACAATCTCGAGGGGGCCCTCGCCGAGGCCCGTGAAAGAAAACGGCCTCTGACTTTTCGAGGGCCACCTGGAGTCCTAGCGCCCTGATGCGGCTGACCACCTGGGCAACGCCCGCGGTGGCCAGGACTTTCGCCTCGCGAAAATCTGGGCCCCGCGCGGTGACTAGGGTATCGTCGGCGTAGCAGAGGACGCCGACTCCCCGAAGAGTAGCACCGCGCAGGACCCAATCATACCCGATGTTCCACAGGAGCGGACCCAGAACCGACCCCTGTGGAACACCGCACGACATATTTGTGCGGACTACCCCCGACCGGGCCGGATAGGAGATGGCCCGTTCGACAAAGTAGTCCGCAAGAATGCGCCTGAGGTACCACGGGACACTGTGGTACCTCAGCGCCTCGGCGATGGTCTGCCAGGGGATGGTGTTGAAGGCGTTCGCGATGTCGAGCGACACCGCCAGCAACACCTCCCCCCGACCGACCGCCTCCTCGACGCTGTCCCTGAGGCGGGAAATGGCGTCCAGGGTCGACCTCCCGCGACGAAAACCGTACTGGCCGTCATTGAGATTGGGCCCCGCCCCCTCCAGGTGCCCGACGAGACGCGCCGCGAGCACCCGCTCGAGCAGCTTGCTCATCTCGTCGAGCAGTACGATGGGGCGATAGGCCGACGGCGACTCGGCCGGGCGCCCGTGCTTCTTCAACAGCACGAGCCGCCCGGTTTTCCACTGTCGCGGGACCTTACCCGACGCCAAACACTCCGACAACAAAGACAGCGTCTCCTCCTCGAACGCCGGCATGACCAGGGCGATGACGCGCCCAGGGATGCCATCCGGACCGGGGGCGCGGTTCCTCGTTTTGAGTTTGAGGACCGCCACCCCGAGCTCGGCATCCGACACGGGCGGAATCATCGCCTCTGTGTCTGCCGGCGTCTGGCTTGGTGCCATCCGCGGTGGGACCCACTCTTCCCGCTCAGGGAAGAGGGAACTGACAACGTGGCCGACGAATGAGGGCTCGAGAGACTTTGTGAGGGGGGGCGCCCAGGGCCGGAGTTTGTCACTCACGGCTTTGTACGGGCGCCCCCACGGATCTTGATTGAGGCTCTCGAGCCATTCCTTCCAGGCCGCCTCCTTGGCGGCCTTGATCGCCGAGCTGAGGGCAGCTCGGGCAGCCCGGTATGCGGCGAGTAGTTCTTCTTCTCGGGCAGGGTCACTGTTTCTTCGGGCGCGTTGGCGAGTGTACCTGCGCTGGGCTGCGTGACTTGAGGTTCGCAGCCCAGCCAGCTCTTCATTCCACCAGTACACTCGCCGCCGCGGCTTGACAGACCCTGCCCTCTTCATGGCCGCATCGCAGACGCGAGTCAGGGCGCCGGAAAGCCGCCCAGCCCTCGCGTCCACGTCCGGGCTAACGTCGCCCGCGGCCCATCGCTCGACGATGGCCGCCTCCTTTGCCAGTTCCCGGTCCAGCGTCCGCAGACGCCACCGCGGACCTTCCTCAACCGAACGGCGGTCCCCGACCGCCGGGGTCCCGGAGCCGGTGTCGACGATGTCGAACCATATGTAGCGATGGTCCGACAGCGTCTCCACCCCCTCGACCACTTTCCAACCACGCGTGCGGCTCGCCAGGCCAGAACTGGCGAAGGACAGGTCAACGATGGAACAACCTGTCCCCGTTGGCCGCACGAACGTGTGGATCGACCCTCGGTTGAGCAGCACCAAGCCATTCGACACCGCCCATTCCTCTACCAACTCACCCCGGCTATCGGTGGCTGGAGATCCCCACGCCTGTGAGTGTGCGTTGAAGTCTCCAGCCACCACCACCGGGGTGGGGTGTGCTTCTGCCACCAGAGCCCCGACCTCTATTAACCATTGTTCAAACTCGGCGAGGCTTCTGTTTGGCGAGAAGTACACCCCGATCACTGCAACGTCTCCCAGCAGCGCGAGGACGCAGCCGCGTCCTTGGGAAACACTTTTGAACGCGCCCTGCTGGGAGACGATAGCCACCGACTCGTCGCGGCTGCCAGCCCAGTCATCACGGGCACGAACCGCGTACGGTTCGGCGACTACTGCCATAGACGCCCGCCACTGTACGGCGGACTGGATCAGCAGGTCTTGGGCCGCCGCACAGTGGCGGACATTGGCCTGCAGGATCGAGATTGGCGCCATTTAGTTCTGGGCGATGTCCATTCTCTCCTCCGTGTTGGTTTGAGTGGGCGAGCGCTTGCGCCCGGCACCACCACGACGTGTCCTTTTTTTGGACGCCGCCATGCAGGCCTTAACGCCTAAACGGTGCGCAGCAGGAGTTCCCGCCGCCGCGCAGATAGGGCAATTTGGCTCTTCAGAACAACCAGCAGCCTTATGGCCGGGCTGCCCGCAGCGGAAACAGAGTGCGCTGCGGTCAACACCCGCAGCGCACCGGGCCCCAACGTGCCCCACTTCCAGGCAACGGAAACACCGCTGCGGTCGAGCCTCCAAGAGAGCGACACGGACGCGGGACCATCCGATCGCAACTGGGCGGCCATCAGTTATAATCTTGGCCGCCGCGATCGGGCATTTTACCCACGCCGTGCCCTCGCGACCTGCTTGGCGAATGATTTCTCCGACAGTGATGCTGGTGGTGGCGCACCCTCCTACGTCCGCCACCACCTTCGCTATGGCCTCCTTAGTGGCCGCATCGCCAAGACCGGAGATGCGCAGTTCCGCGCACTTCTCCGGTCGTGCGATGCGGACATCTTCTCCCAGAGCCGCTTTGAGATGCTCTGCTAGAGCATCGGCTTTCTGGCATCTCTCTGCGCCCGCCACTTCAAGGATGCGGCCTCCGGTGGCCGCCGTACGGAACCGGAGGCCTCCGATGCCGAGGCTCTGTAGGTCGACTTTTTGTTCCGCCTCGGCCAGTTTGGCGGCATAGGTTACGCCCTTATCGACCGCGTCCTTCTGCAGTGTAATCACTACAGCTGCAGTGCGGGGGGCGCGGAGTTTAATGGCGTTCTTCTTAGCGCCTGCCTTTGTAGACGCCGGTGTCGTTTTCACAGCTGATTGCTTCGCCGTTGGCACTTTTTTGGGGCGCCCAGCCACCATATTCCACGCCTCGGTCAGAGGTTGAGGCGTGGGTGCAGGCTGCAGAAGCTCCTGGCGCGCTGCCTCGGCTTCTTGTGCCGCAGCGGTCTTCTTCTTTTTCTTAGTTCTTTTCTTCGGCACAGGGACAGAAGATAAAGAAGTTGCGGGGAGAAGGGGAGCTTCCGTCTCCTCCAGCAATGGGCCAGAGACGGGAGCAGAAGAACGTGTCGCCAGTGAGGCACTAGTGACACCCGCTGAACAACGCTTGGGAGGTCCGGGGCGCGCAGCCTCAGAGACATTACCGGCAGAACGGCCAAGCGAGAGCGAAGACCCGGCAACGGAGCGGGCGGCATTACGGGCGTCTGCCTGAAGGGGGGGGCGCATTCGCGGCTCTGGGAGCAAGCGGTCCCCAATGCCGTCGAAGCGCGCGTCCAGGAGGAACAGAATCTCCTCGCGCGACATCGACGGCGGGGCTCTCGCCTGCTTCTTTAATATTTCTATTTCTGCCCGCATGGCAGCCAGCTCCCGCTGCAGGCGGGCGGTTTCTTCAGAAACCGTGCGAGCACGTAGTTCCCGCACGTGTTCCATTATGCTACCTGCAGCGGACCTTAGGCCCTGTACACTTTGGCCCTTGAGGCGGGAGGATTTGTGGGCGATGCAGCGGATCGACTCCACCGCCTCCTCAACCGCCTTCTCTAGCTGCTCGGCTCTGAGATCCGCCGCAGCTGGTGGCTTCTTCTTCGCTTGCCTTTCTTCTTCTTCCGGAGTGGGAGACTGGCGAAGGAAGGAGAGACGTCTCTCCTCCCTCATTCGGAGCTCTTTCGCTAGCTCCTCCTCTGCCTGGAGCTCTAGCTCCCGCTCCTTGGCCTCGATGTACTCGGCCTTAGCCTTTGCTAGGCCGACGTACTGCCCAGTAGTAGGTGGGCGTCCTCGCCCACGTTTACCGGGTTGGCCCCGGACAGTGTTAGGGCCAACCGACTCCTCGCTATCCCCCTCTGACCCTGAGTTCCGGCGTTTACGCCACAGCCGGGAACTCAGAGGGGAAGGAAGACCCGAGGCCACATCCATCAACGAGCAAATGCTGCTGTCGGTATCCGACAGCTGCCACTGGTTAGGTTAGGTTAGGTTAGGTTAGGTTAGGTTAGGTTTTTTTTTTTTGTATTCTTTATTTGAAGCAAGAGGGGAGTAACGCTTAGTTTACGTCTGCAATCCCCCTTTCTTATATATTGGATTGCCGTATTAGTATTTGTGGTTGTTTTGTAGTGTGTTGATAAGTTCCATTTGTTTTTCATTTATATAATTTACATTGTGTTGATGGACGGATTTGGTTCATTTAGAAGGATTTTAAAGAAAGTGGTTGGCTAATGATGAGAATTGGAATTACGTAAGATGTTAGGGCAAGCATGTGGGATGAGATGAGTAATCGGGTGGCTTAGTATAGACTTTGTGGTTATTATGAGTTTACATGTGTATGTATGTGGGTTATTTTTTACATTTTATTATAGTTTTATTTACATGGTTTTATTACGGTATTATTTTGGTTGGGGTGGAGGTGATTAATGCAAGTGTATTTAGTATGATATATTATGTTAGATGAATAAAAGAAAAGTATATTGTGTATACGAGATATCAGTCTTAGGACTGTTATGTACAAGAGGGTTCTTTTTTTTTTTTTTTTTCTTTTTTTTTTTTTTTTTTTATATTAGGGATAATAGTTTGTTAATAGTTCTTATACACTACTATTTACAGGATTGTTTTCTAGTAAGTAATATTTATAAAACCCTTATTAGGTTGATGAAAAGTAAAAAATAAAAAAAATACGTAAAATCACCGGTACTTAACATGTTGTGATTGTGTTGGTCTAAGGTCTAAGCGTGTTCTTTTTCTAGGGTGTGTGAGTCTTCTGCCTGTGTCAAAGCTGAGGTGGTGTCTGGGTCATAGATTGTTCTACCCTTAAGCTCGTTCTGTTTGAATTTTACTACGGGACACATAACGGAGGTGGCACTGTATGGTGTATGGTTTGAGGTGTGGTTGTTGTTTGGTTTTTTAGCACAATTATAACATTTGATTTTATCGGGATTGCTTTTGTGTGGACAGTCTTTGTATAAATGTGTCTCCCCACAATAGGAACAGTTAGTAAGCTCGTTTTTGCATAGCTTTCGCGAGTGCCCGAACTGTAAACACTTGTAACATTGTACTAGAGGTATGTGTGTTTCAAAGTGGACTTTTTGGTGGTTTACATTGACTCTTTTTATATTTTGGAGTTCCTTATAGGTTTTTGGGCTGATTAAAAACACCGCATTGTACAGATGAGGACTTCTGTTGCCACGAGTGAACTTAAAAGTCAAGCAGTGGCTCTCCGATGGTATGTTATTAAATATATTATTTTGTGAGATAATCGTAGCTGTTAGGTCTTCAGGGCTGGTGTTTTTGTTAATTCCTTTGAGAATTATCATTGGGTCCAGTTGCTTAATTGGTTTGGCTGTAAAAAAGTCTCCCGCGTTGGCTATTTTGTCTAGTGTAGCTTGTTTGTGGGCCTCGTTTTCTAGGGTTATTTTTATCCTATTGTTGGTGGTGAGCTGAGTTTTAACAGGTGCGAACTGAGTGTCTGTGAACTGGACTTTCTGATGCCACATACTTAGAATGTCAGCTGAATTAGCGACATCTTTAGTGGCAGTCACAATAATGGAGGGTTTGTAACATTGTTTAGTAGGTATTGGTTCATGAATGTCGTTTGAAGTTGATGTTTGTTTCTTATGTGGGTTGGTTAGTTTGTCTTGCAAGATGGGGTTTTCCAGTTTATTATTTAATTCAGAAATTTTGTGTTGGAGGGTAGTGATTTGGGTGGTCAGATTACATATTTGTAGTTGAAGTTGCGGTGTTTGTAAATGGGCATCAGAGTCCAGGTCAGGTGAGCAGATTGTTTGTGAGTCTTCATTTGTGATTATGTTACAGTAGGCGCTCACAGTGTTGCGAATGCGGCCAAGTATTATTTTAATTGCCTCCTTGTTTGTCCGAGTAAGGCTTCTCCCTTCAAGGAGTTTCTGCATTATTGATTTTGTGTCGTGGTCTACCCTAGCCCAGCATGGGTTTATGTTGGTGTCGATGGATTTATGTCCCTTAGGACTTGGTCGGGACACTAAGCCTGGGTACGCAATGGTTGATGGGAGCATCGGGGATGATGATAATGATCTAGATGGTGGTGTTCTCTGTTGCCGGGGAGTTGAAGCTAAAGGCGCATCTTTAGGTGAGGGTGATGAAAGGGTCTTACTGCCGACTGCTTTTTGCCCCGGTGAAGAGACTTTGGCTGGGTGCACCATAGTAGTCGGGAGCGTCGGAAATGACGATGGTGGTAACGTAGAAGGTGGTGATTTCCTTGGTCGGGGAGGCGTTGCTATAAATAGTGCTGTAGGCGACAGTGAGGCAGCTATGGTTTCAGCAGTCTTGGGTTCCGGTGTTGAGACTTGGGCTGGGTGTATAGTGGTTGTAAGCAGCGTTGGTGATATTGGTAAGGGTGTTTTTTGTTTCCTTGTTTGTCGCAGGTTTTTAGCCAGGGGCGCAGCCTTTGGTTGTGGCACTGAAGATGGCGGTAGAGCAGTCGTTTTCCGGCTTAATTCTAGAGGAGGTGACCTAGTAATGGGCATTTTGACGGTATAAAAGTGAATATAATTATCTTAGGATCGGTTTATAGTGATACAGAGCAAGTTGACGACAAGTCGAAGCAAAATAGCGAAAAAAAATTTTTTGCCCAAAGTTTCCAATAATATTCCGACCGACCTTATATGGCTAAGCAGTAAAATCAGGGCGGACAATAATATTATTATAAACAAATATATATAACGTGTAGCGCCAGAGAATACGAATCGATTGGTATATAACTTGTGATATCAGCGACAACTATGGACCGACAATAAACGAAATGAACACTAAAAACTTAGACCGGTTAGGTTAGGTTTTTTTTTTTTTTTTTTTGTTTTCGCGGGGAATGCATTTACGCACCGTCATCCCTGCTGCGGGGGCAGCAGGGACGGTGTGTGGGGCTCCCGGCCCGTGAGAGAGGGCCGTCCTACCCACTAAACCCCGCGGTGTTCCGCCTCACCTTAAAACCGACTCGCAGGGTAGGCCTGAGGTTAAATCACTGCGAGCCGGCAAGGGGCACCCCAGAACGGAGGGGTCCGTCTCGGGGCGGTCGATAAGCGACCACCCCGGAGCTCCCTAAGGAGCTGATGAACTAGCCCGCACCTCCACCGCTCTCGAGCGCTCCTCTGTAAGCAGAGGAGGTGAGAGCGGCCGGTACGGGCGTGCGCAAAAGTGGGCACCCCCTGGAAAACAGAAAGGGTGCCCGTCGCCAAGTGGCCAGTTGGGCGGGGTCCCCCGACCTTCCGCCCACGGCCAGACACTATTCGGGGGCGCGCATGTAATTAGCACGTCGACGCCCCCGAACCGGACGGCGGGGCGGGAGCGTCTGTCCCGTACGCTCCCGCACCCGCAACTCCTCTCGTTTCGCCGCCATCACCTCGCTAGCAAACGAGGCGACGGCGGCCCAACACTGTTGGCTGCCGACCATGGCTTGCACCACAGCCGGCAGCGACAAATTTACACCGACAAGGCCCGTAAGGGCGATACGCGGCCCGTCCCACGCCGGGCACACGGCGAGTGTGTGCTCCGCCGTGTCCACGACGCCACTTGAGCAGTGGCGACACACGGGGTCCGGCTCCACCCCAGCCACCTCCCACAGGTACTTGGCGAATACGCCATGCCCTGTGAGGAGCTGACTGAGGTGAAATGTCGGCGCTCCGTGTGCCCTCTCCACCCAAGCCCGCAGGACGGGCCGGACAGCCCCCACGAGCCGGGGGCTAACTGAGGGGCCTACCAACCTCTCGGCCCACTTCCGGAAGAGATCGTCGCGAGCCGACTGTCTCCAGCGGTCGATCTCGTCCGGAAGGGGCCGTCCACCGTTACTTCACACCAGGGCGCTCTCTTCATACACCTTTTTGAGGACTCCAGCCTCGAGATCCCAAGGGAGGCTTCCTGCAATTAGGCACGCCGCCTCGTAGGAGACGGTGCAGTACGCTCGTGCCGCCCTCTGCGCAATCGACCGCTGCGGACGCCGCAGCAGCGGGATTGTCTTGGCGCAGAGGGCGTGCGCCCAGATGGGCGCTCCATACAACGCCTTTGAGCGCACTACACCGTCGTAGAGGCGACGGCATGCACTATTTGGGCCTCCCCGATTGGGGAGCAGCCTCGCCAGCCTTCCGGCGTACGACAACAATTTAGGTGAAAGACGCCGGAAGTGCTCGACGAAGCCCCATCGGCTGTCGAGTACCAAACCCAGATACTTTATACTCCGGAACACAGAACCGACCCCTGTGGAACACCGCACGACATATTTGTGCGGACTACCCCCGACCGGGCCGGATAGGAGATGGCCCGTTCGACAAAGTAGTCCGCAAGAATGCGCCTGAGGTACCACGGGACACTGTGGTACCTCAGCGCCTCGGCGATGGTCTGCCAGGGGATGGTGTTGAAGGCGTTCGCTATGTCGAGCGACACCGCCAGCAACACCTCCCCCCGACCGACCGCCTCCTCGACGCTATCCCTGAGCCGGGAAATGGCGTCCAGGATCGACCTCCCGCGACGAAATCCGTACTGGCCGTCATTGAGATTGGGCCCCGCCCCCTCCAGGTGCCCGACGAGACGCGCCGCGAGCACCCGCTCGAGCAGCTTGCTCATCTCGTCGAGCAAGACGATGGGGCGGTAGGCCGACGGCGACTCGGCCGGGCGCCCGTGCTTCTTCAACAGCACGAGCCGCCCGGTTTTCCACTGTCGCGGGACCTTACCCGACGCCAAACACTCCGACAACAAGGACAGCGTCTCCTCCTCGAACACCGGCATGACCAGGACGATGACGCGCCCAGGGATGCCATCTGGACCGGGGGCGCGGTTCCTCAATTTGAGTTTGAGGACCGCCGCCCCGAGCTCGGCATCTGACACGGGCGGAATCATCGCCTCGGTGTCTGCCGGCGTCTGGCTTGGTGCCATCCGCGGTGGGACCCACTCTTCCCGCGCAGGGAAGAGGGAACTGACGACGTGGCCGACGAATGAGGGCTCGAGAGATTTTGTGAGGGGAGGCGCCCAGGGCCGGAGTTTATCGCTCACGGCTTTGTACGGGCGCCCCCATGGATCTTCATTTAGGGACTCGAGCCACTCCTTCCAGGCCGCCTCCTTGGCGGCCTTGATCGCTGAGCTGAGGGCAGCTCGGGCAGCCCGGTATGCGGCGAGTAGTTCTTCTTCTCGGGAAGGGTCACTGTTTCTTCGGGCGCGTTGGCGAGTGTACCTGCGCTGGGCTGCGTGACTTGAGGTTCGCAGCCCAGCCAGCGCTTCATTCCACCAGTACACTCGCCGCCGCGGCTTGACAGACCCTGCCCTCTTCATGGCCGCATCGCAGACACGAGTCAGGGCGCCGGAAAGCCGCCCAGCCCTCGCGTCCACGTCCGGGCTAACGTCGCCCGCGGCCCATCGCTCGACGATGGCCGCCTCCTTTGCCAGTTCCCGGTCCAGCGTCCGCAGACGCCACCGCGGACCTTCCTCAACCGAACGGCGGTCCCCGACCGCCGGGGTCCCGGAGCCGGTGTCGACGATGTCGAACCATATCTAGCGATGATCCGACAGCGTCTCCACCCCCTCGACCACTTTCCAACCACGCGTGCGGCTTGCCAGGCCAGAACTGGCGAAGGACAGGTCAACGATGGAACAACCCGTCCCCGTTGGCCGCACGAACGTGTGGATCGACCCTCGGTTGAGCAGCACCAAGCCATTTGACACCGCCCATTCCTCTACTAACTCACCCCGGCTATCGGTGGCCGGAGATCCCCACGCCTGTGAGTGTGCGTTGAAGTCTCCAGCCACCACCACCGGGGTGGGGTGTGCTTCTGCCACTAGAGCCCCGACCTCTATTAACCATTGTTCAAACTCGGCGAGGCTTCTGTTTGGCGAGAAGTACACCCCGATCACTGCAACGTCTCCCAGCAGCGCGAGGACGCAGCCGCGTCCTTGGGAAACACTTTTGAACGCGCCCTGCTGGGAGACGATAGCCACCGACTCGTCGCGGCTGCCAGCCCAGTCATCACGGGCACGAACCGCGTACGGTTCGGCGACTACTGCCATAGACGCCCGCCACTGTACGGCGGACTGGATCAGCAGGTCTTGGGCCGCCGCACAGTGGCGGACATTGGCCTGCAGGATCGAGATTGGCGCCATTTAATTTTGGGCGATGTCCATTTCCTCTTCGTTTGTCGTGGTGGGCGGGCGGGCCGCTTCCGGCACCACCTTACGCCCGGCTCCACCACGACGCCTCCTCTTCATCGATGCCGCCAAACAGGCCTTTGTGCCCAGGCGGTGCGCAGCGGCTCCTCCCGCCGCCGCGCAGACGGGACATTGGGGCTCCGCTGTGCAGCCAGCCGCTTTGTGACCGGGCTGGCCACAGCGGAAGCAAAGTGCGCTGCGATCGACTCCCGCAGCACACCGAGACCCCACATGTCCGACCTCAAGGCAGCGGAAGCATCGCCGCGGCCTGGACTCCAATAGCACCGCGCGGACACGGCTCCATCCTATTGTCACGGGGCGGCCATCTGTGATCTTTTTGGCCGCCGCGACCGGGTACTTGACCCAGGCCGTGCCCTCCCGACCTGTTTGACGGACAATCCGACCAACAACAACGCTGGTGGTGGCGCACCCTCCTACGTCCGCCACCACCTGCGCTACGACCTCCTGTGTAGCCGCATCGCCGAGACCGGATATGCGCAGTTCCGCGCACTTCTCCGGTCGTGCGATGCGGACATCCTCTCCTAGAGCCGCTCTAAGTTGCTCTGCAAGGGCATCGGCTTTCTGGCATCTCTCTGCCCCTGCCACTTCGAGTATGCGACCTCCGGTGGCCGCCGTGCGGAACCGGAGGCCTCCGATGCCGAGGCTCTGTAGATTAACTTTTTGTTCCGCCTTGGCCAGTTTGGCGGCATAGGTCACGCCCTTATCGACCGCGCCCTTCTGCAGTGTTATCACTACAGCTGCAGTGCGAGGGGCGCGGAGTTTCGGGGCTCGCTTCCCCACGGCAGGCGCGTTAGCAGGCGCCAGTGGCGACTTCGTCGCTGGCGGTTTGGCAGCTGGCGCCTTCTTTGGGCGCCCAGCCACCACATTCCACGCCACGGTTAGAGGTTGAGGCGTGGGTGCGGGCTGCAGTCGCTCCTGACGCGCCGCCTCAGCTTCTCGTGCCGCAGCGCTCTTCTTTTTCCTCCCTTTCTTACTGCTCTTTCCCTGATGAACAGAGGGAAAAGCCGACGGAGAGGCTGCTGCAGGGGCTTCCGTCTCCTCCAACGAAGGGTTGGAGACGGTAGCAGAAGGACGCTTCTGGGCAACAGGACGCTTGGAGGCAGTGGTGCCAGAAGAACGACTGTTGGAAGCACCAGCGGTGCCAGGGCAGACGTCCGAAGAAACGGCGGGACGGGCAGCGACGGCGTTTGGGGCAACAGAGCGGCCGACGTTGGACTCCAGTCCAACAACAGTGGAGCGGGCGGCATTACGTGCGTCCGCCTGGAGAGGGGGGCGCAACCGTGGCTCTGGAAGTAGACGATCTCCTATGCCGTCAAAGCGCGCGTCCAGGAGAAACATTATCTCCTCGCGCGACATCGACGGCGGGGCGTTCGCCTGCTTTTTAAGCGCGTCTACCTCCGTCCGCAGGGCAGCCAGCTCTCGCTGCAGGCGGACGTTCTCCTCCGACTCGGTGCGGGATCGGAGTTCCCGCACATGCTCTAAGATAGAGCCGGCAGCCGACCTCAGGCCCTGGACGCTTTGGCCCTTGAGGCGGGAGGATTTGTGAGCGATAGAGCGAATCGCCTCCACCGCCTCCTCGACCGCCTTCTCCAGCTGCTCCATACAACGCCTTTGAGCGCACTACACCGTCGTATGCACTATTTGGGCCTCCCCGATTGGGGAGCAGCCTCGCCAGCCTTCTGGCGTACGACAACAACTTTGGCGACAGACGCCGGAAGTGCTCGACGAAGCCCCATCGGCTGTCGAGTACCAAACCCAGATACTTTATACTCGACCCGACAGCGATGGGGGTGCCGCTCACCACAATCTGACAATCTCGAGGTGGCCCTCGCCGAGGCCCGTGAAAGAAAACGGCCTCGGACTTTTCGAGGGCCACCTGGAGTCCTAGCGCCCTGATGCGGCTGACCACCTGGGCAACGCCCGCGGTGGCCAGGACTTTCGCCTCGCGAAAATCTTACCCACTTTTTCGTATTTAATACTGCGGAGCGCTTTGAAATCGCATGCGGTCTCGGTCAGAGGTCGAATAAGACTGGTTAGGTTAGGTTAGGTTAGGTTAGGTTAGGTTTTTTTTTTTTTTTTTGTTTTCGCGGGGAATGCATTTACGCACCGTCATCCCTGCTGCGGGGGCAGCAGGGACGGTGTGTGGGGCTCCCGGCCCGTGAGAGAGGGCCGTCCTACCCACTAAACCCCGCGGTGTTCCGCCTCACCTTAAAACCGACTCGCAGGGTAGGCCTGAGGTTAAATCACTGCGAGCCGGCAAGGGGCACCCCAGAACGGAGGGGTCCGTCTCGGGGCGGTCGATAAGCGACCACCCCGGAGCTCCCTAAGGAGCTGATGAACTAGCCCGCACCTCCACCGCTCTCGAGCGCTCCTCTGTAAGCAGAGGAGGTGAGAGCGGCCGGTACGGGCGTGCGCAAAAAAGTGGGCACCCCCTGGAACACAGAAAGGGTGCCCGTCGCCAAGTGGCCAGTTGGGCGGGGTCCCCCCACCTTCCGCCCACGGCCAGACACTATTCGGGGGCGCGCATGTAATTAGCACGTCGACGCCCCCGAACCGGACGGCGGGGCGGGAGCGTGGCCAGGACTTTCGCCTCGCGAAAATCTTACCCACTTTTTCGTATTTAATACTGCGGAGCGCTTTGAAATCGCATGCGGTCTCGGTCAGAGGTCGAATAAGACTGGTTAGGTTAGGTTAGGTTAGGTTAGGTTAGGTTTTTTTTTTTTTTTTTGTTTTCGCGGGGAATGCATTTACGCACCGTCATCCCTGCTGCGGGGGCAGCAGGGACGGTGTGTGGGGCTCCCGGCCCGTGAGAGAGGGCCGTCCTACCCACTAAACCCCGCGGTGTTCCGCCTCACCTTAAAACCGACTCGCAGGGTAGGCCTGAGGTTAAATCACTGCGAGCCGGCAAGGGGCACCCCAGAACGGAGGGGTCCGTCTCGGGGCGGTCGATAAGCGACCACCCCGGAGCTCCCTAAGGAGCTGATGAACTAGCCCGCACCTCCACCGCTCTCGAGCGCTCCTCTGTAAGCAGAGGAGGTGAGAGCGGCCGGTACGGGCGTGCGCAAAAAAGTGGGCACCCCCTGGAACACAGAAAGGGTGCCCGTCGCCAAGTGGCCAGTTGGGCGGGGTCCCCCCACCTTCCGCCCACGGCCAGACACTATTCGGGGGCGCGCATGTAATTAGCACGTCGACGCCCCCGAACCGGACGGCGGGGCGGGAGCGTCTGTCCCGTACGCTCCCGCACCCGCAACTCCTCACGTTTCGCCGCCATCACCTCGCTAGCAAACGAGGCGACGGCGGCCCAACACTGTTGGCTGCCGACCATGGCTTGCACCACAGCCGGCAGCGACAAATTTACACCGACAAGGCCCGTAAGGGCGATACGCGGCCCGTCCCACGCCGGGCACACGGCGAGTGTGTGCTCCGCCGTGTCCACGACGCCACTTGAGCAGTGGCGACACACGGGGTCCGGCTCCACCCCAGCCACCTCCCACAGGTACTTGGCGAATACGCCATGCCCTGTGAGGAGCTGACTGAGGTGAAATGTCGGCGCTCCGTGTGCCCTCTCCACCCAAGCCCGCAGGACGGGCCGGACAGCCCCCACGAGCCGGGGGCTAACTGAGGGGCCTACCAACCTCTCGGCCCACTTCCGGAAGAGATCGTCGCGAGCCGACTGTCTCCAGCGGTCGATCTCGTCCGGAAGGGGCCGTCCACCGTTACTTCGCACCAGGGCGCTCTCTTCATACACCTTTTTGAGGACTCCAGCCTCGAGATCCCAAGGGAGGCTTCCTGCAATCAGGCACGCCGCCTCGTAGGAGACGGTGCAGTACGCTCGTGCCGCCCTCTGCGCAATCGACCGCTGCGGACGCCGCAGCAGCGGGATTGTCTTGGCGCAGAGGGCGTGCGCCCAGATGGGCGCTCCATACAACGCCTTTGAGCGCACTACACCGTCGTAGAGGCGACGGCATGCACTATTTGGGCCTCCCCGATTGGGGAGCAGCCTCGCCAGCCTTCCGGCGTACGACAATAACTTTGGCGACAGACGCCGGAAGTGCTCGACGAAGCCCCATCGGCTGTCGAGTACCAAACCAAGATACTTAATACTCGACCCGACAGCGATGGGGGTGCCGCTCACCACAATCTGACAATCTCGAGGTGGCCCTCGCCGAGGCCCGTGAAAGAAAACGGCCTCGGACTTTTCGAGGGCCACCTGGAGTCCTAGCGCCCTGATGCGGCTGACCACCTGGGCAACGCCCGCGGTGGCCAGGACTTTCGCCTCGAGGTTTTTTTTTTTTTTTTTTTTTTTGTTTTCGCGGGGAATGCATTTACGCACCGTCATCCCTACTGCGGGGGCAGCAGGGACGGTGTGTGGGGCTCCCGGCCCGTGAGAGAGGGCCGTCCTACCCACTAAACCCCGCGGTGTTCCGCCTCACCTTAAAACCGACTCGCAGGGTAGGCCTGAGGTTAAATCACTGCGAGCCGGCAAGGGGCACCCCAGAACGGAGGGTTCCGTCTCGGGGCGGTCGATAAGCGACCACCCCGGAGCTCCCTAAGGAGCTGAAGAACTAGCCCGCACCTCCACCGCTCTCGAGCGCTCCTCTGTAAGCAGAGGAGGTGAGAGCGGCCGGTACGGGCGTGCGCAAAGAGTGGGCACCCCTGGAACACAGAAAGGGTGCCCGTCGCCGAGTGGCCAGTTGGGCGGGGTCCCCCGACCTTCCGCCCACGGCCAGACACTATTCGGGGGCGCGCATGTAATGAGCACGACGACGCCCCTGAACCGGACGGCGGGGCGGGAGCGTCTGTCCCGTACGCTCCCGCACCCGCAACTCCTCACGTTTCGCCGCCATCACCTCGCTAGCAAACGAGGCGACGGCGGCCCAACACTGTTGGCTGCCGACCATGGCTTGCACCACAGCCGGCAGCGACAAATCAACTCCGACAAGGCCCGTAAGGGCGATACGCGGCCCGTCCCACGCCGGGCACACGGCGAGTGTGTGCTCCGCCGTGTCCACGACGCCACTTGAGCAGTGGCGACACACGGGGTCCGGCTCCACCCCAGCCACCTCCCACAGGTACTTGGCGAATACGCCATGCCCTGTGAGGAGCTGACTGAGGTGATTTCGCCTCGAGGTTAGGTTAGGTTAGGTTTTTTTTTTTTTTTTTTTTTTTTTTTTTTTTTTAAATCTATCATCTCTACCAGGGGCAGAGCCATGCTTACTTTAATGTTTTATTTGTATATTCATATATTACAGTAGCCTCTTGGGCCTATTAACTTAATTATATTAAAATTTTTACCACTTATTATTTATTCCATCTGTGTAGGGGATCCAGACGCGGGCGGGCCCTGTGCCGCTTTCACCAGGTACCATCACTAAGCTACCCTGAGGACAGTCCGCGCGTCTGCATCCCCCACACAGCTTAAGTTCTCTTCTCTTCTAGTCTGTTCTAACAAACCACTTTTCACTTTTTAGCCGGACATCTAATCCTACGTTCTCAATATCTCAATTATGTATCTTTCCATCTTCTTTCATTCTGGTCTCTATTACTATGTTTGTCATGTTCATACTATTCTCGCACTTTCACTCTATACCTTTCATACTTCATACAATACATGGGATTGGGAGTTGTGGTTATTTTTATTACATTTATCACACTAATTATTAATGTTGAAGTTGAATTTTCCCAATGTCTCATTTGGGTTTTTTTTTTTTTTTTTTTTTTTGTTTTCGCGGGGAATGCTTTTACGCACCGTCATCCCTGCTGCGGGGGCAGCAGGGACGGTGTGTGGGGCTCCCGGCCCGTGAGAGAGGGCCGTCCTACCCACTAAACCCCGCGGTGTTCCGCCTCACCTAAAACCGACTCGCAGGGTAGGCCTGAGGTTAAATCACTGCGAGCCGGCAAGGGGCACCCCAGAACGGAGGGGTCCTTCTCGGGGCGGTCGATAAGCGACCACCCCGGAGCTCCCTAAGGAGCTGAAGAACTAGCCCGCACCTCCACCGCTCTCGAGCGCTCCTCTGTAAGCAGAGGAGGTGAGAGCGGCCGGTACGGGCGTGCGCAAACAGTGGGCACCCCTGGAACACAGAAAGGGTGCCAGTCGCCAAGTGGCCAGTTGGGCGGGGTCCCCCGACCTTCCGCCCACGGCCAGACACTATTCGGGGGCGCGCATGTATTGAGCACGTCGACGCCCCCGAACCGGACGGCGGGGCGGGAGCGTCTGTCCCGTACGCTCCCGCACCCGCAACTCCTCTCGTTTCGCCGCCATCACCTCGCTAGCAAACGAGGCGACGGCGGCCCAACACTGTTGGCTGCCGACCATGGCTTGCACCACAGCCGGCAGCGACAAATTTCTACCGACAAGGCCCGTAAGGGCGATACGCGGCCCGTCCCACGCCGGGCACACGGCGAGTGTGTGCTCCGCCGTGTCCACGACGCCACTTGAGCAGTGGCGACACACGGGGTCCGGCTCCACCCCAGCCACCTCCCACAGGTACTTGGCGAATACGCCATGCCCTGTGAGGAGCTGACTGAGGTGAAATGTCGGCGCTCCGTGTGCCCTCTCCACCCAAGCCCGCAGGACGGGCCGGACAGCCCCCACGAGCCGGGGGCTAACTGAGGGGCCTACCAACCTCTCGGCCCACTTCCGGAAGAGATCGTCGCGAGCCAACTGTCTCCAGCGGTCGATCTCGTCCGGAAGGGGCCGTCCACCGTTCATTTGGGTTAGGTTTTTTTTTTTTTTTTTTTGTTTTCGCGGGGAATGCATTTACGCACCGTCATCCCTGCTGCGGGGGCAGCAGGGACGGTGTGTGGGGCTCCCGGCCCGTGAGAGAGGGCCGTCCTACCCACTAAACCCCGCGGTGTTCCGCCTCACCTTAAAACCGACTCGCAGGGTAGGCCTGAGGTTAAATCACTGCGAGCCGGCAAGGGGCACCCCAGAACGGAGGGGTCCGTCTCGGGGCGGTCGATAAGCGACCACCCCGGAGCTCCCTAAGGAGCTGATGAACTAGCCCGCACCTCCACCGCTCTCGAGCGCTCCTCTGTAAGCAGAGGAGGTGAGAGCGGCCGGTACGGGCGTGCGCAAAAAGTGGGCACCCCCTGGAACACAGAAAGGGTGCCCGTCGCCAAGTGGCCAGTTGGGCGGGGTCCCCCGACCTTCCGCCCACGGCCAGACACTATTCGGGGGCGCGCATGTAATTCGGGGGCGCGCATGTAGCATTTTTTTTTTTTTTTTTTTTTTTTTTTTTTTTGTTTTCGCGGGGAATGCATTTACGCACCGTCATCCCTGCTGCGGGGGCAGCAGGGACGGTGTGTGGGGCTCCCGGCCCGAGAGAGAGGGCCGTCCTACCCACTAAACCCCGCGGTGTTCCGCCTCACCTTAAAACCGACTCGCAGGGTAGGCCTGAGGTTAAATCACTGCGAGCCGGCAAGGGGCACCCCAGAACGGAGGGGTCCGTCTCGGGGCGGTCGATAAGCGACCACCCCGGAGCTCCCTAAGGAGCTGAAGAACTAGCCCGCACCTCCACCGCTCTCGAGCGCTCCTCTGTAAGCAGAGGAGGTGAGAGCGGCCGGTACGGGCGTGCGCAAAAAAGTGGGCACCCCCTGGAACACAGAAAGGGTGCCCGTCGCCAAGTGGCCAGTTGGGCGGGGTCCCCCGACCTTCCGCCCACGGCCAGACACTATTCGGGGGCGCGCATGTAATTAGCACGTCTGCGCCCCCGAACCGGACGGCGGGGCGGGAGTGTCTGTCCCGTACGCTCCCGCACCCGCAACTCCTCTCGTTTCGCCGCCATCACCTCGCTAGCAAACGAGGCGACGGCGGCCCAACACTGTTGGCTGCCGACCATGGCTTGCACCACAGCCGGCAGCGACAAATTTACACCGACAAGGCCCGTAAGGGCGATACGCGGCCCGTCCCACGCCGGGCACACGGCGAGTGTGTGCTCCGCCGTGTCCACGACGCCACTTGAGCAGTGGCGACACACGGGGTCCGGCTCCACCCCAGCCACCTCCCACAGGTACTTGGCGAATACGCCATGGCCTGTGAGGAGCTGACTGAGGTGAAATGTCGGCGCTCCGTGTGCCCTCTCCACCCAAGCCCGCAGGACGGGCCGGACAGCCCCCACGAGCCGGGGGCTAACTGAGGGGCCTACCAACCTCTCGGCCCACTTCCGGAAGAGATCGTCGCGAGCCGACTGTCTCCAGCGGTCGATCTCGTCCGGAAGGGGCCGTCCGCCATTTCTACGCACCAGGGCGCTCTCCTCGTAAACACTCTTGAGGACTCCAGCCTCGAGATCCCAAGGGAGGCTTCCTGCAATTAGGCACGCCGCCTCGTAGGAGACGGTGCAGTACGCTCGTGCCGCCCTCTGCGCAATCGACCGCTGCGGACGCCGCAGCAGCGGGATTGTCTTGGCGCAGAGGGCGTGCGCCCAGATGGGCGCTCCATACAACGCCTTTGAGCGCACTACACCGTCGTAGAGGCGACGGCATGCACTATTTGGGCCTCCCCGATTGGGGAGCAGCCTCGCTAGCCTTCCGGCGTACGACAATAACTTTGGCGACAGACGCCGGAAGTGCTCGACGAAGCCCCATCGGCTGTCGAGTACCAAACCAAGATACTTAATACTCGACCCGACAGCGATGGGGGTGCCGCTCACCACAATCTGACAATCTCGAGGTGGCCCTCGCCGAGGCCCGTGAAAGAAAACGGCCTCGGACTTTTCGAGGGCCACCTGGAGTCCTAGCGCCCTGATGCGGCTGACACCTGGGCAACGCCCGCGGTGGCCAGGACTTTCGCCTCGCGAAAATCTGGGCCCCGCGCGGTGACTAGGGTATCGTCGGCGTAACAGAGGACGCCGACTCCCCGAAGAGTAGCACCGCGCAGGACCCAATCATATCCGATGTTCCACAGGAGCGGACCCAGAACCGACCCCTGTGGAACACCACAAGACATACCGGAGCGGACTACTCCCGACCGGGTCGGATAGGAGATGGCCCGGTCGACAAAGTAGTCCGCGAGAATGCGCCTGAGGTACCACGGGACATTGTGGTACCTCAGCGCCTCAGCGATGGTCTGCCAGGGGATGGTGTTGAAGGCGTTCGCGATGTCGAGCGACACCGCCAGCAACACCTCCCCCCGACCGACCGCCTCTTCGACGCTGTCCCTGAGCCGGGAAATGGCGTCCAGGGTCGACCTCCCGCGACGAAATCCGTACTGGCCGTCATTGAGATTGGGCCCCGCCCCCTCCAGGTGCCCGACGAGACGCGCCGCGAGCACCCGCTCGAGCAGCTTGCTCATCTCGTCGAGCAAGACGATGGGGCGGTAGGCCGACGGCGACTCGGCCGGGCGCCCGTGCTTCTTCAACAGCACGAGCCGCCCAGTTTTCCACTGTCGCGGGACCTTACCCGACGCCAAACACTCCGACAACAAAGACAGCGTCTCCTCCTCGAACGCCGGCATAACCAGGGCGATGACGCGCCCAGGAATGCCATCCGGACCGGGGGCGCGGTTCCTCGTTTTGAGTTTAAGGACCGCCGCCCCGAGCTCGGCATCCGACACGGGCGGAATCATCGCCTCTGTGTCTGCCGGCGTCTGGCTTGGTGCCATCCGCGGTGGGACCCACTCTTCCCGCTCAGGGAAGAGGGAACTGACAACGTGGCCGACGAATGAGGGCTCGAGAGACTTTGTGAGGGGAGGCGCCCAGGGCCGGAGTTTGTCGCTCACGGCTTTGTACGGGCGCCCCCACGGATCTTCGTTTAGGTTCTCGAGCCACTCCTTCCAGGCCGCCTCCTTGGCGGCCTTGATCGCCGAGCTGAGGGCAGCTCGGGCAGCCCGGTATGCGGCGAGTAGTTCTTCTTCTCGGGCAGGGTCACTGCTTCTTCGGGCGCGTTGGCGAGTGTACCTGCGCTGGGCTGCGTGACTTGAGGTTCGCAGCCCAGCGAGCTCTTCATTCCACCAGTACACTCGCCGCCGCGGCTTGACAGACCCTGCCCTCTTCATGGCCGCATCGCAGACGCGAGTCAGGGCGCCGGAAAGCCGCCCAGCCCTCGCGTCCACGTCCGGGCTAACATCGTCACCTGCGGCCCATCGCTCGACGATGGCCGCCTCCTTTGCCAGTTCCCGGTCCAGCGTCCGCAGACGCCACCGCGGACCTTCCTCAACCGAACGGCGGTCCCCGACCGCCGGGGTCTCCGAGCCGGCGTTGACGATGTCGAACCATATGTAGCGATGATCCGACATCGTCTCCACCCCCTCGATCACCCTCCAACCACGTGTGCGGCTAGCCAGGCCAGAACTGGCAAAGGACAGGTCGATTATACTACGACCCGTCCCCGTTCGCCGCACGAACGTGTGGACCGACCCTCGGTTGAGCAGCACCAAGCCGTTGGACACCGCCCATTCCTCGACCATCTCACCCCGGCTATCGGTTTCTGGAGATCCCCACGCCTGTGAGTGTGCGTTGAAATCTCCAGCTACCACCACTGGGGTGGGGTGCGCTTCTGCCAACAGAGCCCCGACCTCAATCAATTGGCCTGCAGTACCGAGATGGGAGCCATTTAGTTTTGGGCGATGTCCATCACCTCCTCTGAAACCTGGGTGGGCTGACGCGTACGTCCAGCACCACCCCGACGTCTCCTCTGCTTGGACGCCGCCAAGCAGGCTTTTGAGCCAAGCCGATGCGCAGCGGCAGCTCCCGCCGCCGCGCAGAAAATCTGGGCCCCGCGCGGTAACTAGGGTATCGTCGGCGTAACAGAGGACGCCGACTCCCCGAAGAGTAGCACCGCGCAGGACCCAATCATATCCGATGTTCCACAGGAGCGGACCCAGAACCGACCCCTGTGGAACACCGCACGACATATTTGTGAGGACTACCCCCGACCGGGCCGGATAGGAGATGGCCCGGTCGAAAAAGTAGTCCGCAAGAATGCGCCTGAGGTACCACGGGACATTGTGGTACCTCAGCGCCTCGGCGATGGTCTGCCAGGGGATGGTGTTGAAGGCGTTCGCGATGTCGAGCGACACCGCCAGCAACACCTCCCCCCGACCGACCGCCTCCTCGACGCTGTCCCTGAGCCGGGAAATGGCGTCCAGGGTCGACCTCCCGCGACGAAATCCGTACTGGCCGTCATTGAGATCGGGCCCCGCCCCCTCCAGGTGCCCGACGAGACGCGCCGCGAGCACCCGCTCTAGCAGCTTGCTCATCTCGTCGAGGTTAGGTTTTTTTTTTTTTTTTTTTTGTTTTTTTTTGTTTTCGCGGGGAATGCATTTACGCACCGTCATCCCTGCTGCGGGGGCAGCAGGGACGGTGTGTGGGGCTCCCGGCCCGAGAGAGAGGGCCGTCCTACCCACTAAACCCCGCGGTGTTCCGCCTCACCTTAAAACCGACTCGCAGGGTAGGCCTGAGGTTAAATCACTGCGAGCCGGCAAGGGGCACCCCAGAACGGAGGGGTCCGTCTCGGGGCGGTCGATAAGCGACCACCCCGGAGCTCCCTAAGGAGCTGAAGAACTAGCCCGCACCTCCACCGCTCTCGAGCGCTCCTCTGTAAGCAGAGGAGGTGAGAGCGGCCGGTACGGGCGTGCGCAAAAAGTGGGCACCCCCTGGAACACAGAAAGGGTGCCCGTCGCCAAGTGGCCAGTTGGGCGGGGTCCCCCGACCTTCCGCCCTCGGCCAGACACTATTCGGGGGCGCGCATGTATTGAGCACGTCGACGCCCCCGAACAGGACGGCGGGGCGGGAGCGTCTGTCCCGTACGCTCCCGCACCCGCAACTCCTCTCGTTTCGCCGCCATCACCTCGCTAGCAAACGAGGCGACGGCGGCCCAACACTGTTGGCTGCCGACCATGGCTTGCACCACAGCCGGCAGCGACAAATTTACACCGACAAGGCCCGTAAGGGCGATACGCGGCCCGTCCCACGCCGGGCACACGGCGAGTGTGTGCTCCGCCGTGTCCACGACGCCACTTGAGCAGTGACGACACACGGGGTCCGGCTCCACCCCAGCCACCTCCCACAGGTACTTGGCGAATACGCCATGCCCTGTGAGGAGCTGACTGAGGTGAAATGTCGGCGCTCCGTGTGCCCTCTCCACCCAAGCCCGCAGGACGGGCCGGACAGCCCCCACGAGCCGGGGGCTACCTGAGGGGCCTACCAACCTCTCGGCCCACTTCCGGAAGAGATCGTCGCGAGCCGAATGTCTCCAGCGGTCGATCTCGTCCGGAAGGGGCCGTCCACCATTTCTACGCACCAGGGCGCTTTCCTCATAAACACTTTTGAGGACTCCAGCCTCGAGATCCCAAGGGAGGCTTCCTGCAATTAGGCACGCCGCCTCGTAGGAGACGGTGCAGTACGCTCGTGCCGCCCTCTGCGCAATCGACCGCTGCGGACGCCGCAGCAGCGGGATTGTCTTGGCGCAGAGGGCGTGCGCCCAGATGGGCGCTCCATACAACGCCTTTGAGCGCACTACACCGTCGTAGAGGCGACGGCATGCACTATTTGGGCCTCCCCGATTGGGGAGCAGCCTCGCCAGCCTTCCGGCGTACGACAATAACTTTGGCGACAGACGCCGGAAGTGCTCGACGAAGCCCCATCGGCTGTCGAGTACCAAACCAAGATACTTAATACTCGACCCGACAGCGATGGGGGTGCCGCTCACCACAGGTTAGGTTTTTTTTTTTTTTTTTGTTTTCGCGGGGAATGCCTTTACGCACCGTCATCCCTGCTGCGGGGGCAGCAGGGACGGTGTGTGGGGCTCCCGGCCCGTGAGAGAGGGCCGTCCTACCCACTAAACCCCGCGGTGTTCCGCCTCACCTTAAAACCGACTCGCAGGGTAGGCCTGAGGTTAAATCACTGCGAGCCGGCAAGGGGCACCCCAGAACGGAGGGGTCCGTCTCGGGGCGGTCGATAAGTGACCACCCCGGAGCTCCCTAAGGAGCTGAAGAACTAACCCGCACCTCCACCGCTCTCGAGCGCTCCTCTGTAAGCAGAGGAGGTGAGAGCGGCCGGTACGGGCGTGCGCAGAAAGTGGGCACCCCCTGGAACACAGAAAGGGTGCCCGTCGCCAAGTGGCCAGTTGGGCGGGGTCCCCCGACCTTCCGCCCACGGCCAGACACTATTCGGGGGCGCGCATGTAGTGAGCACGTCGACGCCCCCGAACAGGACGGCGGGGCGGGAGCGTCTGTCCCGTACGCTCCCGCACCCGCAACTCCTCTCGTTTCGCCGCCATCACCTCGCTAGCAAACGAGGCGACGGCGGCCTAACACTGTTGGCTGCCGACCATGGCTTGCACCACAGCCGGCAGCGACAAATCAACTCCGACAAGGCCCGTAAGGGCGATACGCGGCCCGTCCCACGCCGGGCACACGGCGAGTGTGTGCTCCGCCGTGTCCACGACGCCACTTGAGCAGTGGCGACACACGGGGTCCGGCTCCACCCCAGCCACCTCCCACAGGTACTTGGCGAATACGCCATGCCCTGTGAGGAGCTGACTGAGGTGAAACGTAGGCGCACCGTGTGCCCTCTCTACCCAAGCACGTAGGACGGGCCGGACAGCCCCCACGAGCCGGGGGCTAACTAAGGGGCCTACCAACCTCTCGGCCCACTTCCGGAAGAGATCGTCGCGAGCCGACTGTCTCCAGCGGTCGATCTCGTCCGGAAGGGGCCGTCCACCATTTCTACGCACCAGGGCGCTTTCCTCATAAACATTCTTGAGGACTCCAGCCTCGAGATCCCAAGGGAGGCTTCCTGCAATTAGGCACGCCGCCTCGTAGGAGACGGTGCAGTACGCTCGTGCCGCCCTCTGCGCAATCGACCGCTGCGAACGCCGCAGCAGCGGGATTGTCTTGGCGCAGAGGGCGTGCGCCCAGATGGGCGCTCCATACAACGCCTTTGAGCGCACTACACCGTCATAGAGGCGACGGCATGCACTATTTGGGCCTCCCCTATTGGGGAGCAGCCTCGCCAGCCTTCCGGCGTACGACAACAACTTTGGCGACAGACGCCGGAAGTGCTCGACGAAGCCCCATCGGCTGTCGAGTACCAAACCAAGATACTTAATACTCGACCCGACAGCGATGGGGGTGCCGCTCACCACAATCTGACAATCTCGAGGTGGCCCTCGCCGAGGCCCGTGAAAGAAAACGGCCTCGGACTTTTCGAGGGCCACCTGGAGTCCTAGCGCCCTGATGCGGCTGACCACCTGGGCAACGCCCGCGGTGGCCAGGACTTTCGCTCCGCGAAAATCTGGGCCCCGCGCGGTGACTAGGGTATCGTCGGCGTAACAGAGGACGCCGACTCCCCGAAGAGTAGCACCGCGCAGGACCCAATCGTATCCGATGTTCCACAGGAGCGGACCCAGAACCGACCCCTGTGGAACACCACACGACATATTTGTGCGGACTACCCCCGACCGGGCCGGATAGGAGATGGCCCGGTCGACAAAGTAGTCCGCGAGAATGCGCCTGAGGTACCACGGGACATTGTGGTACCTCAGCGCCTCGGCGATGGTCTGCCAGGGGATGGCGTTCGCGATGTCGAGCGACACCGCCAGCAACACCTCCCCCCGACCGACCGCCTCTTCGACGCTGTCCTGGAGCCGGGAAATGGCGTCCAGGGTCGACCTCCCGCGACGAAATCCGTATTGGCCGTCACTAAGATTGGGCCCCGCCCCCTCCAGGTGCCCGACGAGACGCGCCGCGAGCACCCGCTCGAGCAGCTTGCTCATCTCGTCGAGCAATACGATGGGGCGATACGCCGACGGCGACTCGGCCGGGCGCCCGTGCTTCTTCAACAGCACGAGCCGCCCGGTTTTCCACTGTCGCGGGACCTTACCCGACGCCAAACACTCCGACAACAAGGACAGCGTCTCCTCCTCGAACGCCGGCATGACCAGGGCGATGACGCGCCCAGGGATGCCATCAGGACCGGGGGCGCGGTTCCTCGTTTTGAGTTTAAGGACCGCCGCCCCGAGCTCGGCATCCGACACGGGCGGAATTATCGCCTCTGTGTCTGCCGGCGTCTGGCTTGGTGCCATCCGCGGTGGGACCCACTCTTCCCGCTCAGGGAAGAGGGAACTGACAACGTGGCCGACGAATGAGGGCTCGAGAGACTTTGTGAGGGGGGGCGCCCAGGGCCGGAGTTTGTCACTCACGGCTTTGTACGGGCGCCCCCACGGATCTTGATTGAGGCTCTCGAGCCATTCCTTCCAGGCCGCCTCCTTGGCGGCCTTGATCGCCGAGCTGAGGGCAGCTCGGGCAGCCCGGTATGCGGCGAGTAGTTCTTCTTCTCGGGCAGGGTCACTGTTTCTTCGGGCACGTTGGCGAGTGTACCTGCGCTGGGCTGCGTGACTTGAGGTTCGCAGCCCAGCCAGCTCTTCATTCCACCAGTACACTCGCCGCCGCGGCTTGACGGACCCTGCCCTCTTCATGGCCGCATCGCAGACACGAGTCAGGGCGCCGGAGAGTCGCCCAGCCCTCGCGTCCACGTCCGGGCTAACGTCGCCCGCGGCCCATCGCTCGACGATGGCCGCCTCCTTTGCCAGTTCCCGGTCCAGCGTCCGCAGACGCCACCGCGGACCTTCCTCAACCGAACGGCGGTCCCCGACCGCCGGGGTCCCGGAGCCAGTGTCGACGATGTCGAACCATATGTAGCGATGGTCCGACAGCGTCTCCACCCCCTCGACCACTTTCCAACCACGCGTGCGGCTCGCCAGGCCAGAACTGGCGAAGGACAGGTCAACGATGGAACAACCTGTCCCCGTTGGCCGCACGAACGTGTGGATCGACCCTCGGTTGAGCAGCACCAAGCCATTCGACACCGCCCATTCCTCTACCAACTCACCCCGGCTATCGGTGGCCGGAGATCCCCACGCCTGTGAGTGTGCGTTGAAGTCTCCAGCCACCACCACCGGGGTGGGGTGTGCTTCTGCCACCAGAGCCCCGACCTCTATTAACCATTGTTCAAACTCGGCGAGGCTTCTGTTTGGCGAGAAGTACACCCCGATCACTGCAACGTCTCCCAGCAGCGCGAGGACGCAGCCGCGTCCTTGGGAAACACTTTTGAACGCGCCCTGCTGGGAGACGATAGCCACCGACTCGTCGCGGCTGCCAGCCCAGTCATCACGGGCACGAACCGCGTACGGTTCGGCGACTACTGCCATGGACGCCCGCCACTGTACGGCGGACTGGATCAGCAGGTCTTGGGCCGCCGCACAGTGGCGGACATTGGCCTGCAGGATCGAGATTGGCGCCATTTAATTTTGGGCGATGTCCATTTCCTCTTCGTTTGTCGTGGTGGGCGGGCGGGCCGCTTCCGGCACCACCTTACGCCCGGCTCCACCACGACGCCTCCTCTTCATCGATGCCGCTAAACAGGCCTTTGTGCCCACGCGGTGCGCAGCGGCACCTCCCGACGCCGCGCAGACGGGACATTGGGGCTCCGCTGTGCAGCCAGCCGCTTTGTGACCGGGCTGGCCACAGCGGAAGCAAAGTGCGCTGCGATCGACTCCCGCAGCACACCGGGCCCCCACATGTCCGACCTCAAGGCAGCGGAAGCATCGCTGCGGCCTGGACTCCAATAGAACCGCGCGGACACGGCTCCATCCTATTGTCACGGGGCGGCCATCTGTGATCTTTTTGGCCGCCGCGACCGGGCACTTGACCCAGGCCGTGCCCTCCCGACCTGTTTGACGGACAATCCGACCAACAACAACGCTGGTGGTGGCGCACCCTCCTACGTCCGCCACCACCTGCGCTACGACCTCCTGTGTAGCCGCATCGCCGAGACCGGAGATGCGCAGTTCCGCGCACTTCTCCGGTCGTGCGATGCGGACATCCTCTCCTAGAGCCGCTCTAAGTTGCTCTGCAAGGGCATCGGCTTTCTGGCATCTCTCTGCCCCTGCCACTTCGAGTATGCGACCTCCGGTGGCCGCCGTGCGGAACCGGAGGCCTCCGATGCCGAGGCTCTGTAGATTTACTTTTTGTTCCGCCTCGGCCAGTTTAGCGGCATAGGTCACGCCCTTATCGACCGCGCCCTTCTGCAGTGTTATCACTACAGCTGCAGTGCGAGGGGCGCGGAGTTTCGGGGCGCGCTTCCCCACGGCAGGCGCGTTAGCAGGCGCCGGTGCCGACTTCGTCGCTGACGGTTTGGCAGCCGGCGCCTTCTTTGGGCGCCCAGCCACCACATTCCACGCCACGGTTAGAGGTTGAGGCGTGGGTGCGGGCTGCAGTCGCTCCTGACGCGCCGCCTCAGCCTCTCGTGCCGCAGCGCTCTTCTTTTTCCTCCCTTTCTTACTGCTTTTCCCCTGATGAACAGAGGGAAAAGTCGACGGAGAGGCTGCTGCAGGGGCTTCCGTCTCCTCCAACGAAGGGTTGGAGACGGTAGCAGAAGGATACTTGGAGGCAACAGCACGCTTGGAGGCAGTGGTGCCAGAAGACCGACTTTTGGTAGCACCAGCGGTGCCAGGGCAGACGTCCGAAGAAACGACGGGACGGGCAGCGACGGCGTTTGGGCCGACAGATCGGCCGACGTTGGACTCCAGTCCAACACCAGTGGAGCGGGCGGCATTACGTGCATCCGCCTGGAGAGGGGGGCGCAACCGTGGCTCTGGAAGCAGACGGTCTCCTATACCGTCGAAGCGCGCGTCCAGGAGAAACATTATCTCCTCGCGCGACATCGACGGCGGGGCACTCGCCTGCCTCTTCAGGGTCTCTACTTCCGCCCGCAGTGCAGCCAGCTCACGCTGCAGACGGGCATTCTCCTCTGAATCCGTTCGAGCACGTAGCTCCCGTACGTGCTCCAAGATTGAGCCAGCAGCGGACCTCAGGCCCTGCACACTCTGACCCTTGAGGCGGGAGGATTTCTGGGCAATGGAGCGTATCGCTTCCACCGCCTCCTCAACCGCTTTCTCAAGCTGCTCGGCCCTGAGGTCCGACGCAGCTACGGGAGCGGGAGACTGGCGAAGAAAAGAGAGTCGCCTCTCTTCTCTTCTTCGGAGCTCTTCTGCAAGCTCCTCCTCTGCCTGGAGCTCTAGCTCCCGCTCTTTTGCCGCCACATATTCGGCCTTTGCCTTGGCCAGGCCAACGTACTGCCCTGTCGTCGGTGGGCGGCCGCGTCCTCGTTTACCGGACTGTCCTCTTAACAGCCCAGAGCCAGACGAATCCGTGTCGCTCTCTTCCCCCGACCCAGTTGGGTTGCGGCGCTTGCGTTGCCACAACCGAGAGAGTGGGGTGGGGGATGGGCGACTCTCTACTGTTACCATTGACGTAACGCTGCTGTCAGACTCCGACAGCTGTATCTCTTCAATTGCGCGGCGCGGTGTGGCGTCAAATCGTGACACCGACACCCGCAGCTCCTTCACGGCCGGTATAGGAGTACCGGACCTCGACGTTTCCAATTCATCTTTTGCCTTTGCGTCAGGCAGCTCAGAGTCCGTTGTTAGTAAGCTAAGGTTGTTTGTTTGTCCCCCACAAGGGGAGATGGTCGATCGGTTTTTATTAAATTCATATGCCATAATTGTTCCCACGATTATGAGACGAAAAGAGTCGACTCCCTGGGTGACGCTCATTCCAGGGAGCGGGATTGATACTGTGGGGTGCTCCAGGTGCCCCACAGGTTTTGACGACTTCGCTGTCGGGTGTTATAGACTTTTCCCTGTCGCAGGCCAGCCAATGAAGGCAAGCCCTTCGGTCCCCAGGACCACCGCGTACCAACTGGTGCCACCAGTTGGATTGTTGCGAAGACCCCGGAGATTACGAAACGCGGGGAGGGGGGCTAGTCCTCCCCAACTCCGACGCTGGCACGAATGCCTGTAGGCCCCTGCGCGAGCAGTAGGCCTACGCGTCCACACCACAAAGCTTCGCTACTACCGGACGTGACCGGGAGCGACATCAACGACGCAACGCTACAACCGGCCAGGCCAGGAGCTATCGCAAGGACCGTGGGCCTTGCAGGCCCACCATACCACGACCCCCTCGTGCAATGGGGTCAACTGCACGTCCACACGACGGCAACACAAAGCTTCGACCGGCAAAGCCGGGAGCAACGACAACGAGAACGAAGGACGAAAACGAAGCGCTACTACCGGCCAGGCCGGGAGCTTTCACTAGTACGCAGGCCTTGAAGGTCTGCCACACTGCGACCCCCACGACATGGGGTCGACTGTCGGGATATTGGTACATTGGTTAACACACACAGTACTGAAGACTGCGCCCATTAGCCGATGCTCCAGGGTGCACCAGCAAAGCCCAGTTTCCACTCCCACCGGGGCGGTCCCCGGGGGGGATAGGAAACTGAACCGCCAACGTGGAGGTTCCCCGACCTAGCACCCCACCACAGGTTAGGTTAGGTTAGGTTAGGTTAGGTTTTTTTTTTTTTTTTTTTTTTTAAATACTGACACCTCCGATATAAGCTTTCGGAGCCTTTCTATGCTACCATTTCCATTCCAGTTCTCGCGTTTATTCCTCTCGCACTTTCATTCTGCATACCTTATCTTTCTTTCACGCATCCATTCATTCATTACAGGTGGGATACCTGCTATCCTGTACATCCTACTGTTTTATTTATTTCTTAATTCTAATGGGTAAATAATTTAGGCCTCGTATTTATTTATTCTTAACTACTCTAACAAGTTTTTATCAATTATCTTTTCTAACATGATTTCTTATTTTAACATAACTTTTTGTTTTACATAGCTTCTTATTTCCTATATTACTTCTAGTTTACAGGGTATTCTTATACTATTACATTTGCTTTAATTATAATATGTACTTATTCTATGGCCCTTATTTAGTTTATTAAAGTTTCTATTTATACAATAGCACTTGTATATTAACTACGAATTTTACATTTTTCTTATTGGGTTGTGGTTACCTTATTTGTACATATTTATGCTATGCTTATTATAGTGGTTACATGACTATACATATTTACTTATTTTTACTATTTTATATGTTCTTAATTCTATATTTACTTATTTTATGTTACATACAACATAATCTTATATTATGTTGTTGTATTCACATTTAGTTGTCTTTATTCCTTGTGTTTACTATTTTACAGATTTCTGTACTAAATTCTAAAAATTTTTGTCTCATATTTTTATCTGCCATGATTGTACTTAAGTTATTGATTGTTATTCTAGTATTTATTTTGTGTTCAATATTGTACCGTTGTCTTGTGAAAACTGGGCAATCTACTAACAGATGGGGCACTGTCTCTTCTACATCCGGATCACAGGTGCACGATGGACTCACCTTGCGCTTGAAACGGGTCAAGTACTCAGAGAATCCACCGTGCCCCGTCAGAACCTGCGTTGTGTATCTGTCTGGTGTGTATTTCCGTATAATGCTATACGCCGCCACTGCGCACGGGAAGAAGAGTCTTGTCACCGAGGCGGTACCGCCAGACTCGTACCTCCGGTTCCACTCGTCAAGCGAATCCTTTCGGATTTGTCGCTTGACGAATGAAACCGGACAACGGTCATAGGCATGTGCCCGCCTCGATGTCAAGGCTGCCTCTTTTGCCAGTTGGTCAGCCCTCTCGTTTCCCTGCATCCCCGCGTGCGCTTTTATCCAAAACAGATATACTAATTTGTTTTGTTGGAATATTTGCTTGAGGTTTTTCCTAGTTTCTACCGCTAAGGGATGAAGACAATCAAGATTTGTGACCGTCTGGAGTGCCGCCATTGAGTCGCTGTATATTCCAAACGTAGTTGCTCTTAGCCCGCCAATTTTCTTCGTAGCCTCGCATATGGCTAAGAGTTCTGCCTGGTATACGGTACAGTATGACGGCAAGCTAAGTTTGTGGGTCTTGGTTTCGGCCCCATCTTTCCAGATGGAGAGTGCGGCTCCAACCTTTCCCTCAATCTTGCTGCCGTCAGTGTAAATTTGAACCTCGCAGTATCTTGTAGCCTCAACCTGTTCTGCGGTCTCCAAACTCATGAACTCTAGCTTAATATGTTGGGCTGGATGAGGTTTTTCCAAGGTCGAAGTGATCCTTTCAATTTCTCTACCTGGCAGATTTTGTATTGGTTCGCCTCTCCTGGCTTTATAGAGTAGTGCTGCCTCTTTCACTCGTATGTCCAAGGGTAGCAAACCTGCGAGCGTTAGTGCTGCGTTAAGAGAAACGGTCCTGTACGCTTTACAAATCTTTTGAGCGAAACTACGTTGTATGAAGCTTAGCTTCCTACGAATACACAGCTTCCCCACGGCCGGCTCCCACACGCTGGCGGCGTACAACACTATCGGTTCTACTGTTGCAGTGTAGATTGTATGTATAATCTCCGGATGGAGTCCCCAGCTTGCCTTTGCCGCCCTGGTCAGTTGTTTGTACAAGTTTTGGACCCTAGTGCACACGCTTTTTACATGTGCATTAAAGGTCAATTTGTTGTCGATTATAAGGCCGAGAATTTTAATCTCGTCTGACATAACAATGCCGATCCCCCCCATATTCAGGCGCGGTGTATCGTACTGCATTTTCCGCGTCAATACCATCGCTTTGGTTTTATGGGGAGCGAACTTTAGTTTGTTTCTAGCACCCCACGCCTGAACATAGTCGAGAGCGGCATTGGCACGTGCTTCGATTTCCCTTCCTGTATCTCCGTGAAAGACCAGGACGACGTCATCGGCAAAGGCTTGTACGTAGTCGCCCCTGTTCTCAAGGCCCTTAAGTAGAGGATCCAACAGAAGATTCCAGAGGACTGGTCCGCCAATAGAGCCTTGGACGCAACCCTTTCTAGTTCTTTTGCTATATTCCTTCCCTGCATACCTCACTCGTACCTGTCGGTCCTCCAGGTAACTGTTGAGTATTCCTCTAAGTCCCTCCGGACATTTCTCTTCCGCTAGTCGCACTCGGATTGCGGGCCACCATGCGCTGTCAAAGGCGCCCTCTATATCTAAGGATACCAGTGTGATGATTTTCTTTTGACTCAACTTGGATCTTATATGTTGAGTGAGGGTATAGAGGGCGTCCTCGCAGCTCCTCTGCGGCATAAAACCGTATTGATGGGTACTCATACTCGAGTGGAGATGGTGCCGAAGTCTCGACATTATCATCTTCTCGAGTATTTTCCCCATTACAGGAAGAAGTCCTATTGGTCTATATGATTTGGGCTGCGAGTAGGTGTCCTTTCCCGGTTTCCGCAATGCGACAACGGTCGCTTCCTTCCACACCTTGGGAAAGTGGCGGAATTCCAGGCATTTGTTTGCGAGGGTAAGGAACAGCCCAGGCTCGTTTCTGATGGCGTGGTTACATATGTCAGCCGTAAATCCATCTGCTCCGGGTGCCTTCTTTGGATTGAACGAATGAGCTACCTTTTCGAGTTCGACCATTGTAAACTGGGGGTCCTGCACTTCTTGGCATATTTCCCAACTCAGTTTTTCAGCTCTCTCCCGCTGTTGTTTGTGGTCGTCCGTGTCATCGGCTTCGGAATCCTCTGCATAAAAGGTATCGGCTAACAATTTTGCTGATTCTTCAGCATTTAGAACCACGCCATTCAGCTCCAGGGGTACGTCCTCGGCTCTCTTCGCGGTTCTCCCAATCACCCTGTAAATCCCTTCCCACATCCCTTCACGGTCCTGCTTTGAGCAGAACTCTTTCCAGCTCCTGATTTGGGCCTTTTTCGCCTCTTCTTCGTATTCCTCCTTGCTTTGCAGGTACTCACTCACGACCTTCGCTCTTCGCACAGACGCCGCATATCGAATGCGACGCCTCCTGGTGGTTACCTGTTTTTTCTTTTTGGCGAGTTCCTCGGACCACCATGGGATCGCAATCTTTTGATCCAACTTCTTTGTTGGGATGGAGCTAGCACATGCAGTGGCGATCATCGTATTGATGTTTTCCACCGTTTTATCTATTTCTTCTCTGCTTTGGATGTTGTAGATGTCTGTTGTTTGCAGAGTGCTAGCTCTTAACTGAGTTAATTTATTGTGGAACTGCTCCCAGTTTGCCTTTCGGGTATTATATTTCCTGGTTGTTCGGCAGATGTTTGTTCCCCTGGCCCTCTTCAGTTTGACCTCAAAGACGATCCCATTGTGATCCGAGCTCGTAAGATTCTCTTCCACTCTCCACCCCTCTACTAAATCCAAGATATTTGCAGAGCAAAAGGTGATGTCTACGTGGCTGCAGAATCGTTGTCCACCTCTAATGGTGTCAAAGGTCGGTGTTTGTCCCACATTTAGCAGTTGGAGGCTGAGCTCGTCCATCATCTCCTGCACCTCTTCACCTCGGTCGTCCACCCGCACGCTGCTCCACCACGTGTTCCAGGCATTGGCATCTCCCCCGAGAATAATCTTCCCAAGTCCAAGTCTTCCTACAGTGTTTCTTAATTTGCGTATATATGGCCCTATCGGTTTATCCGGCTCGAAGTAAAAGGAGACCAGTGTGAGTTCCCACGCGCTGGTTTTCATCCCCACCACTACGATGTTGTTCGTGGTGAGTGCTGGGTACTGTGTTATGTCGACACTGGCGTCAAAGACGGCAATTGCCGCCTTGACTGTATCCTCTCCTGGCGTGTCCTTCTGGAAAACTCTCACTCCTGGATAGTTCCTCATACTCCGGCCGGCGCCGACGTAGGGCTCTTGGATTAGGGCTGCCACCGCATTTTGCTTGGATGCCTCAATAATTAGTTCTTCAGTGGCTAGCTTTTTCTTCATTAAGTTTGCCTGGAACACACGATAGGCCGAGTCTTTTGCCATTCCGCCCTTAGCAATACGCTATGGTCGACCTGGCTATCGACTCCCAGCGCTTACGGACAGGACACTCATCACTGAAGGCGTTGTGCTCCGTGCGGCCCATTTTAGCCTTCATGCAGTTCTTGCACGAAGGAGCAGCGTCTACTGCCCATAGGTCGCAATTTACCTTCAGGTGGGGACCCCCACAGTGGCTACATATATCTGCTGTTTCAGTGCAATACCTCTTGGTATGTCCATACCCCAGACAGCGTGAGCACTGAACCAGTGGTGACTGATCCAGTACGCGTACCCGCTGCAGGTCTACGTGCATTGCACCAAGCGCCGTCGCTCTTCTCCAAATAGTTGGAGAAACAGCTAGAACCAGATGGTTAGTGTGGGGGTTCCTTGCCTTCTTCCGGAACTTCACTAGGACCCTATCTTCCTCCCTATCGAGGCCGTCAAAAACGTCCCGGTTTTGTCTCCTGAGCGCCATGAGCACCTCCTCATCGGAGTTGATGCTCAGGACGTCCCTAAGAACCACCATAGGGTCTTTGTTTTTCACATCCTCGACAACGAGGCGCTCGGTCTCCAGCTTGGCTCTTGCGTTGTCTCTGTCCGTTTTTGTGGGACAACCGATGATGATTTTCCGGTCTCTCGCCTTTCTAACCTTCTCCACCCTTATCCACCCCTCTTTGGCGTTTACCGCTTTGCGGACCCTCTCTAAAACTTCGTCGCCAGTCTCTTCCTTTTTGTCCGAGGAGATAACGATAGAGTGTAGAGCCGGTTTGTGTGGTTGTACAGTAGGCGAGCCGGCGACAATGTTGGCGTAAGATGGTCTAGCCTGTAATTCTGTGTTTTTCTGTAAGGCTACCTGTAGTTCAGCCATTCTTTCCTTATTCTCATTTAATAGTCTCATGTGTTCATCTATCTTCTCCGAAAGCTTATCTGATTTATTTATTTGATCAGCTGATGGCCCCGCGTCTGTTACATTTATGCCATCTTTTTGTATCAGCTGTTTTATTAAGATATGTAGCTTGTCGATCCACTGGGTGACATCGGATTTTATTTCTGCCTTTAGGTTCCTGGCTGTTCCCAAGGACGCCTTGGCCTTCTTTACATAGTCCGCGGCTTCTGAAGACTTGTCCGCGTACTTTATTTTTGCCACTGGACTATACTCTAGTTTTTTAGATGCCCTCATTGGATCGACCGTCGCTATCCCTGCTGATTTGGGGGATGTGGGCTTTGATGGTACTGCCCTACTTTCAAAAGCTTCCAGGCTTTTCCTAACGATTGACTTTTTAGTCACCGTTTTCGCTGGTGATATGCGAGAAGGTTCCCCTTCCGTGTTTTTAACAGGGGTGCGACTTGGAGCGTACATATTGGAGGTGTAGTGTGTATAGTTGCTTGTGGGGTATGTAAAGGGTACCCCAGTCAGCGTGTATATTGGAGTGGTGTGTTATCCGAAAGGTATGTAAAGGGTACCTTTTCGGATTATGTTGTAGTGTAGTGCGTGTATTGTGTGCCGGTGTGTTGTATGTGTGTGTACTGTGTGTCAACGTCTGCGCTTATGTGTGTGAATGAGTGGGTTGTGTTGTGTATGAGTTGCTACGTTAAGTGTAGTGAATGCGCTGGTCCTGAGTATCAGGTTCGTCGGCTAATAAAGTCAATAAGACTCTGGTACAATACTAAAGATCGGTGTTCGTTACAACACTTAAGTCGTTACTCTATTTAAAGTAAAAGTACAATTACAGGTGTAAGTTGTCTAACAGCTGTAGACCAGCTACGTCTTATCCTAAAAATTGTGGCCAATAAGCCTAGGTCTTATTATAGTAGAAATAAAATTAAAAAATAATTGAATACAACTTAACTTCTAAATCAGCAGCGGGATATAGTCTCTGCTGGCCCCCGAAAGCCTCCACGAATCTAGTTTTGCCAAAAAATTTCAATACCTAATATAAATCTAGTCAAAAAACAAAATTTTGCCCCAGAAACTCTACACGCTCTATGTAGAGACGTGTGGAGAGGCCCGGCTGATAGCCCCCGTCGAGCCCTTTCTAACGAACCCAAACACGTCACCGCTAACCCAAGGGGTTCCAGAGAAACAGGGGCTCAAAATTTTTCAAAATGGCCGAATATGTTTTCAAAATCCCCCGTATCTCCCGAACCGCCGGGCCGATTTTGATCGTGTTTGGGTTAATCTTGGAGTGCACGACGAGACCTACCCCCCGGTAGCCTTTTTTAAACCAAAAATTTTTTAACCCCAATCCCCTCCAATACCCCCTACTCGGGTAGGGAACAGGCCGCCGAGACGCCCAGAGAAAACCGTACCACTCTACGACGCCCCGTTCCAAAGCTACAGGCGATCAAAGTTTTCCAAGATGGCGGCTGAGCTGTCAAAGCCGAACTTTGATCACCTGTATCTCCGGGCCCAGACGTCGCAGAGCAGCCAAGTTTGGGTTTGCCCCGTTCACCCCGACCACCTCCACCCGTCCAAGTGCTTTTAGGCCCCCTAAAATTTTGTGACTCCTATTTGCCTATAAATCGAGGAGTAGGTAGCTCCTGATCCCTATAATCTAGTAAAGAAAACTAGGGCTTTCTAACTCAAGGCGTTCAAGAGTAATGGCGATTCTAAAAAATAAAAAATGGCCGCCGAGCTGTCAGAGACCAACTTTGACTGCTAATAACTCTGCAACCAATGGTCGTAGAGGATCCTGGTTTTCACCAGACTGTGTGGCCTCGCTTACTGCACCTGTCCGGTGGGGTTTTGAACGAAAATAAAAATTTTTGTCCAAAAACGAAATTTCCTATCCTATAAAAAAGTTCAGGTCCCGAGCCTGGCTTAAGTGAAAATCCCACTGCTCTATGTCTTTTCGTTTCGGAGTTATATTAAATCAAAAATTTTAAAAATTTATTTCAATATGGCGGATTTCGCAAAAATCTTTAATTTTAACGTTAGGAGACCCCAGTTTGGGGTTAGATATACTAATTTATGTTACCTAAGGTTAATTCCACCATAAAAAATAGTGATTTATTATTAATTTTGAATATATTAAGAAAAAACAGTAAAAAATCGATAACTCCGAAACGCCAAGTGCTAAAATTTCACAAAAAATATCAAAAAATGTCTAAATTAGGGGTTCACAATATACATAATAAAAATCTAAAAATAAAAATTTTTGAAACACAATTTTTAACAAAAAACAAAAATTTTTACAATTTTAATTTTAACTCAGTGACTATAAGTCCAAAAAATATAGATGTTTCAAAATGTGTAGTCCCAGCTAGCGCGCAAAGAATAGCAGTTGCCGATTTGTCAAATTTTTCCTGGTCTTCAAGATAAGGCTGTCCGAAGTTTATAACTTTAATTATAAATTAATTAAATTTCTGTGGACCTAAAAATCTGTTCTTTTCTGAAAGTTGTTTGTACCAGTACCTTCTAAGTCCCTGCTGAGTTTCACGCTTCTAGCTTGCCTCCTTCGATGACCTCGTGGTCACCACGTGCCGATGAAAATTTTTTCAACTGGCTTTCCCGGAAAAACTACGTGTTTTCCGGGCCTTTTGAAGATGGAAGCCGATGCGGGCCGTTGAGCTCCCTCACACAACACTTTTTTCTCTACAGATTTCCACTTATTTCCACTTTTCTATACGAAAAACTGCACAGTTTAGTGAAATTAACCTCAAATACTGAGGAAAAACACTTTTCACTTTACAACGGAAAACGTGATGAAAAAACACAAGTCACCACTCGATGCGGCGCGTCAAGACAAAACTTTTGATGTATCGTACGTCAAAATCGGGCAAGAAAAACCCACTTTTTCTATTTTTCGAGTGCGGAGCGCTAAGAAATCGCATCTGATCGCGGCCAGAGGTCGAAACAGACTGGGTTAGGTTAGGTTAGGTTTTTTTTTTTTTTTTTTTTTGTTTTCGCGGGGAATGCTTTTACGCACCGTCATCCCTGCTGCGGGGGCAGCAGGGACGGTGTGTGGGGCTCCCGGCCCGTGAGAGAGGGCCGTCCTACCCACTAAACCCCGCGGTGTTCCGCCTCACCTTAAAACCGACTCGCAGGGTAGGCCTGAGGTTAAATCACTGCGAGCCGGCAAGGGGCACCCCAGAACGGAGGGGTCCGTCTCGGGGCGGTCGATAAGCGACCACCCCGGAGCTCCCTAAGGAGCTGAAGAACTGGCCCGCACCTCCACCGCTCTCGAGCGCTCCTCTGTAAGCAGAGGAGGTGAGAGCGGCCGGTACGGGCGTGCGAAAAGAGTGGGCACCCCTGGAACACAGAAAGGGTGCCCGTCGCCGAGTGGCCAGTTGGGCGGGGTCCCCCGACCTTCCGCCCACTGCCAGACACTATTCGGGGGCGCGCATGTAATGAGCACGACGACGCCCCCGAACCGGACGGCGGGGCGGGAGCGTCTGTCCCGTACGCTCCCGCACCCGCAACTCCTCACGTTTCGCCGCCATCACCTCGCTAGCAAACGAGGCGACGGCGGCCCAACACTGTTGGCTGCCGACCATGGCTTGCACCACAGCCGGCAGCGACAAATCAACTCCGACAAGGCCCGTAAGGGCGATACGCGGCCCGTCCCACGCCGGGCACACGGCGAGTGTGTGCTCCGCCGTGTCCACGACGCCACTTGAGCAGTGGCGACACACCGGGTCCGGCTCCACCCCAGCCACCTCCCACAGGTACTTGGCGAATACGCCATGGCCTGTGAGGAGCTGACTGAGGTGAAATGTCGGCGCCCCGTGTGCCCTCTCCACCCAAGCCCGCAGGACGGGCCGGACAGCCCCCACGAGCCGGGGGCTAACTGAGGGGCCTACCAACCTCTCGGCCCACTTCCGGAAGAGATCGTCGCGAGCCGACTGTCTCCAGCGGTCGATCTCGTCCGGAAGGGGCCGTCCACCGTTACTTCGCACCAGGGCGCTCTCTTCATACACCTTTTTGAGGACTCCAGCCTCGAGATCCCAAGGGAGGCTTCCTGCAATCAGGCACGCCGCCTCGTAGGAGACGGTGCAGTACGCTCGTGCCGCCCTCTGCGCAATCGACCGCTGCGGACGCCGCAGCAGCGGGATTGTCTTGGCGCAGAGGGCGTGCGCCCAGATGGGCGCTCCATACAACGCCTTTGAGCGCACTACACCGTCGTAGAGGCGACGGCATGCACTATTTGGGCCTCCCCGATTGGGGAGCAGCCTCGCCAGCCTTCCGGCGTACGACAATAACTTTGGCGACAGACGCCGGAAGTGCTCGACGAAGCCCCATCGGCTGTCGAGTACCAAACCAAGATACTTAATACTCGACCCGACAGCGATGGGGGTGCCGCTCACCACAATCTGACAATCTCGAGGTGGCCCTCGCCGAGGCCCGTGAAAGAAAACGGCCTCGGACTTTTCGAGGGCCACCTGGAGTCCTAGCGCCCTGATGCGGCTGACCACCTGGGCAACGCCCGCGGTGGCCAGGACTTTCGCCTCGCGAAAATCTGGGCCCCGCGCGGTAACTAGGGTATCGTCGGCGTAACAGAGGACGCCGACTCCCCGAAGAGTAGCACCGCGCAGGACCCAATCATATCCGATGTTCCACAGGAGCGGACCCAGAACCGACCCCTGTGGAACACCGCACGACATATTTGTGCGGACTACTCCCGACCGGGCCGGATAGGAGATGGCCCGGTCGACAAAGTAGTCCGCAAGAATGCGCCTGAGGTACCACGGGACATTGTGGTACCTCAGCGCCTCGGCGATGGTCTGCCAGGGGATGGTGTTGAAGGCGTTCGCGATGTCGAGCGACACCGCCAGCAACACCTCCCCCCGACCGACCGCCTCCTCGACGCTGTCCCTGAGCCGGGAAATGGCGTCCAGGGTCGACCTCCCGCGACGAAAACCGTACTGGCCGTCATTGAGATTGGGCCCCGCCCCCTCCAGGTGCCCGACGAGACGCGCCGCGAGCACCCGCTCGAGCAGCTTGCTCATCTCGTCGAGCAGTACGATGGGGCGATAGGCCGACGGCGACTCGGCCGGGCGCCCGTGCTTCTTCAACAGCACGAGCCGCCCGGTTTTCCACTGTCGCGGGACCTTACCCGACGCCAAACACTCCGACAACAAAGACAGCGTCTCCTCCTCGAACGCCGGCATGACCAGGGCGATGACGCGCCCAGGGATGCCATCCGGACCGGGGGCGCGGTTCCTCGTTTTGAGTTTGAGGACCGCCGCCCCGAGCTCGGCATCTGACACGGGCGGAATCATCGCCTCTGTGTCTGCCGGCGTCTGGCTTGGTGCCATCCGCGGTGGGACCCACTCTTCCCGCGCAGGAAAGAGGGAACTGACGACGTGGCCGACGAATGAGGGCTCGAGAGACTTGGTGAGGGGAGGCGCCCAGGGCCGGAGTTTGTCACTCACGGCTTTGTACGGGCGCCCCCACGGATCTTGATTGAGGCTCTCGAGCCACTCCTTCCAGGCCGCCTCCTTGGCGGCCTTGATTGCCGAGCATAGGGCAGCTCGGGCAGCCCGGTATGCGGCGAGCAGCTCTTCTTCTTGGGCAGGATCGCTGTTTCTTCGACCGCGATGGCGAGTGTACCTACGCTGGGCTGCATGGCATGAAGTACGCAGCCCAGCCAACTCATCATTCCACCAATACACTCGCTTTCGCGGCCGAACAGGCCCCGCCCTCTTCATCGCCGCATCGCAGACGCGAGTCAGGGCGCCGGAAAGCCGCCCAGCCCTCGCGTCCACGTCCGGGCTAACGTCGCCTGCGGCCCATCGCTCGACGATGGCCGCCTCCTTCGCCAGTTCCCGGTCTAGCGTCCGCAGACGCCACCGCGGACCTTCCTCAACCGAACGGCGGTCCCCGACCGCCGGGGTCTCCGAGCCGGCGTTGACGATGTCGAACCATATGTAGCGATGATCCGACATCGTCTCCACCCCCTCGATCACCCTCCAACCACGTGTGCGGCTAGCCAGGCCAGAACTGGCAAAGGACAGGTCGATTATACTACGACCCGTCCCCGTTCGTCGCACGAACGTGTGGACCGACCCTCGGTTGAGCAGCACCAAGCCGTTGGACACCGCCCATTCCTCGACCATCTCTCCCCGGCTATCGGTTTCTGGAGATCCCCACGCCTGTGAGTGTGCGTTGAAATCTCCAGCTACCACCACCGGGGTGGGGTGCGCTTCTGCCAACAGAGCCCCGACCTCAATCAACCAACGCTCATACTCAGCGAGGCTTCTGTTGGGAGGTTTTTTTTTTTTTGTTTTCGCGGGGAATGCATTTACGCACCGTCATCCCTGCTGCGGGGGCAGCAGGGACGGTGTGTGGGGCTCCCGGCCCGTGAGAGAGGGCCGTCCTACCCACTAAACCCCGCGGTGTTCCGCCTCACCTTAAAACCGACTCGCAGGGTAGGCCTGAGGTTAAATCACTGCGAGCCGGCAAGGGGCACCCCAGAACGGAGGGGTCCGTCTCGGGGCGGTCGATAAGCGACCACCCCGGAGCTCCCTAAGGAGCTGAAGACCTAGCCCGCACCTCCACCGCTCTCGAGCGCTCCTCTGTAAGCAGAGGAGGTGAGATCGGCCGGTACGGGCGTGCGCAAAGTGTGGGCACCCCCTGGAACACAGAAAGGGTGCCCGTCGCCGAGTGGCCAGTTGGGCGGGGTCCCCCGACCTTCCGCTCACGGCCAGACACTATTCGGGGGCGCGCATGTAATGAGCACGACGACGCCCCCGAACCGGACGGCGGGGCGGGAGCGTCTGTCCCGTACGCTCCCGCACCCGCAACTCCTCACGTTTCGCCGCCATCACCTCGCTAGCAAACGAGGCGACGGCGGCCCAACACTGTTGGCTGCCGACCATGGCTTGCACCACAGCCGGCAGCGACAAATTTCCACCGACAAGGCCCGTAAGGGCGATACGCGGCCCGTCCCACGCCGGGCACACGGCGAGTGTGTGCTCCGCCGTGTCCACGACGCCACTTGAGCAGTGGCGACACACGGGGTCCGGCTCCACCCCAGCCACCTCCCACAGGTACTTGGCGAATACGCCATGCCCTGTGAGGAGCTGACTGAGGTGAAATGTCGGCGCTCCGTGTGCCCTCTCCACCCAAGCCCGCAGGACGGGCCGGACAGCCCCCACGAGCCGGGGGCTAACTGAGGGGCCTACCAACCTCTCGGCCCACTTCCGGAAGAGATCGTCGCGAGCCGACTGTCTCCAGCGGTCGATCTCGTCCGGAAGGGGCCGTCCACCATTTCTACGCACCAGGGCGCTTTCCTCATAAACACTTTTGAGGACTCCAGCCTCGAGATCCCAAGGGAGGCTTCCTGCAATTAGGCACGCCGCCTCGTAGGAGACGGTGCAGTACGCTCGTGCCGCCCTCTGCGCAATCGACCGCTGCGGACGCCGCAGCAGCGGAATTGTCTTGGCGCAGAGGGCGTTCTGTTGGGAGGTTAGGTTAGGTTAGGTTTTTTTTTTTTTTTTTGTTTTCGCTGGGAATGCATTTACGCACCGTCATCCCTGCTGCGGGGGCAGCAGGGACGGTGTGTGGGGCTCCCGGCCCGAGAGAGAGGGCCGTCCTACCCACTAAACCCCGCGGTGTTCCGCCTCACCTTAAAACCGACTCGCAGGGTAGGCCTGAGGTTAAATCACTGCGAGCCGGCAAGGGGCACCCCAGAACGGAGGGGTCCGTCTCGGGGCGGTCGATAAGCGACCACCCCGGAGCTCCCTAAGGAGCTGAAGAACTAGCCCGCACCTCCACCGCTCTCGAGCGCTCCTCTGTAAGCAGAGGAGGTGAGAGCGGCCGGTACGGGCGTGCGCAAAAAAGTGGGCACCCCCTGGAACACAGAAAGGGTGCCCGTCGCCAAGTGGCCAGTTGGGCGGGGTCCCCCGACCTTCCGCCCACGGCCAGACACTATTCGGGGGCGCGCATGTAATTAGCACGTCTGCGCCCCCGAACCGGACGGCGGGGCGGGAGTGTCTGTCCCGTACGCTCCCGCACCCGCAACTCCTCTCGTTTCGCCGCCATCACCTCGCTAGCAAACGAGGCGACGGCGGCCCAACACTGTTGGCTGCCGACCATGGCTTGCACCACAGCCGGCAGCGACAAATTTACACCGACAAGGCCCGTAAGGGCGATACGCGGCCCGTCCCACGCCGGGCACACGGCGAGTGTGTGCTCCGCCGTGTCCACGACGCCACTTGAGCAGTGACGACACACGGGGTCCGGCTCCACCCCAGCCACCTCCCACAGGTACTTGGCGAATACGCCATGCCCTGTGAGGAGCTGACTGAGGTGAAATGTCGGCGCTCCGTGTGCCCTCTCTACCCAAGCACGTAGGACGGGCCGGACAGCCCCCACGAGCCGGGGGCTAACTGAGGGGCCTACCAACCTCTCGGCCCACTTCCGGAAGAGATCGTCGCGAGCCGACTGTCTCCAGCGGTCGATCTCGTCCGGAAGGGGCCGTCCACCGTTACTTCGCACCAGGGCGCTCTCCTCGTATACACTTTTGAGGACTCCAGCCTCGAGATCCCAGGGGAGACTTCCTGCAATTAGGCACGCCGCCTCGTAGGAGACGGTGCAGTACGCTCGTGCCGCCCTCTGCGCAATCGACCGCTGCGGACGCCGCAGCAGCGGGATTGTCTTGGCGCAGAGGGCGTGCGCCCAGATGGGCGCTCCATACAACGCCTTTGAGCGCACTACACCGTCGTAGAGGCGACGGCATGCACTATTTGGGCCTCCCCGATTGGGGAGCAGCCTCGCCAGCCTTCCGGCGTACGACAATAACTTTGGCGACAGACGCCGGAAGTGCTCGACGAAGCCCCATCGGCTGTCGAGTACCAAACCAAGATACTTAATACTCGACCCGACAGCGATGGGGGTGCCGCTCACCACAATCTGACAATCTCGAGGTGGCCCTCGCCGAGGCCCGTGAAAGAAAACGGCCTCGGACTTTTCAAGGGCCACCTGGAGTCCTAGCGCCCTGATGCGGCTGACCACCTGGGCAACGCCCGCGGTGGCCAGGACTTTCGCCTCGCGAAAATCTGGGCCCCGCGCGGTAACTAGGGTATCGTCGGCGTAACAGAGGACGCCGACTCCCCGAAGAGTAGCACCGCGCAGGACCCAATCATATCCGATGTTCCACAGGAGCGGACCCAGAACCGACCCCTGTGGAACACCGCACGACATATTTGTGAGGACTACCCCCGACCGGGCCGGATAGGAGATGGCCCGGTCGACAAAGTAGTCCGCAAGAATGCGCCTGAGGTACCACGGGACATTGTGGTACCTCAGCGCCTCGGCGATGGTCTGCCAGGGGATGGTGTTGAAGGCGTTCGCGATGTCGAGCGACACCGCCAGCAACACCTCCCCCCGACCGACCGCCTCCTCGACGCTGTCCCTGAGCCGGGAAATGGCGTCCAGGGTCGACCTCCCGCGACGAAATCCGTACTGGCCGTCATTGAGATCGGGCCCCGCCCCCTCCAGGTGCCCGACGAGACGCGCCGCGAGCACCCGCTCTAGCAGCTTGCTCATCTCGTCGAGCAATACGATGGGGCGGTAGGCCGACGGCGACTCGGCCGGGCGCCCGTGCTTCTTCACCAGCACGAGACGCCCGGTTTTCCACTGTCGCGGGACCTTACCCGACGCCACACACTCCGACAACAAAGACAGCGTCTCCTCTTCGAACGCCGGCATAACCAGGGCGATGACGCGCCCAGGAATGCCATCCGGACCGGGGGCGCGGTTCCTCGTTTTGAGTTTAAGGACCGCCGCCCCGAGCTCGGCATCCGACACGGGCGGAATCATCGCCTCAGGTTAGGTTAGGTTAGGTTAGGTTAGGTTAGGTTAGGTTAGGTTAGGTTTTAATTTTTTTTTTTTTTTTTTTTTTTTTTTTTTTTTTTTTCTCGCACCTTTGCCATGGGCAAAGCTATCTAAGTCTGATATTTTAGCTAGCTACACTATTAATAAACTAGCCCCGCAGGGCATAATTAAACTTTTCTAATTTAAATCAAACATACGGTCTCTGTAACATTCCAGTTCTTCTTGTATTCCTCTCGCACTTTCACACAATCCCGCTCTTTCACACTTTTATCATAACTAATCTTATTCTATCTTCTTTTATTCTGGCCCCAATAAGCATACTCGTCGCGCTTTTATTCATCCTCCAGCATTCATTCTATACCTCTCATACCAGTGGGTGTTGTGGGGTTTACTTTATTCAATTAACTTACAGTGTTTAATTACATTTCTTACTTGCTAATAATAATCGACCTTAGACTAGTTCTAATATACTAAATATAAATGTTACAGACAATATACCTTACATTATATTGTTGCACATTTCTTATATTCTATTTCTTTTGTTGACTATATTTACAATTTTTATTCCATATTCTAAGAACTTATCTCTATAGATCCCTGATAACAATATCGGCAAGTTGTCAACAGTGACTGCCAACCCAAGCTCTATCTCCAAATCCGCTCTCTCAGAGCCATGGACCGGACATTCCACTAACAGGTGGACCACGTTTTCAGCAACACCGGGTTCGCAGGCACACGATGGGTCCGCCTTACACTTGAAACGAGCCAAGTATTCGGCGAACCCACCGTGCCCCGTTAGAAGCTGGGTTGTAGTACCGGCGATCGTCATCTTGCGGACGATACTGTACGCCGCCACTGCGCAAGGGAAGAAAACCTTGGTGACGGAGGCGGTCTCGCCCTCCCTGTACCTCTTGTTCCACTCCCCAAGCGTGCTCTGCCTCAGAGCACGCCTGACGAATGAAACAGGGCACAGGCCGTAGTCCGGTGCTCTCTTCAGTGTCAGAGCCGCTTCCTTCGCGAGCACATCTGCTCGCTCATTGCCCTCCAGCCCTGCGTGGGCCTTGACCCAGAATAAGGAGATTTCCTTACCCTGGGCCAATCCGCGCTGAATTGCGGCCCTGGTCTCCACTGCCAAGGGATGGAGGGCATGACGGTTTACTACCGTCAAGAGAGCGGCTCTGCTATCACTGAAGATGCCGAACGTGGACGCGCCACGCCTGAGGACCTCACTGGCCGCTTTGCATAGCGCCAAGAGCTCGGCCTGGTAGACGGTGCAGTAGGACGAGAGAGCAAGTTTGAGGGCCTTAGTCTCGGTCTCGCTATTCCAAAAGGATAACGCAGCACCGACTCGGCCCTCAATCTTGCTCCCATCGGTAAATATTCTTTCGTCAAATTTATTGACTGCTTTTAATTGTTCCTCGTCTACCAGACTTGTAAACTCCAGGACGGTATGCTCCGCGGGGTGAGGCATCTCCAAAGCCGAGGTCATTCGTTCGACCTCCCTGTCTCCCAACCATGACTGGTTTACCCCTCTCTTGGCCTCATATAATGAGGCCACCTCGTGAACTCTGAGGTCCAGAGGGAGCAACCCAGCCAAGATCAGCGCCGAGTTCAGGGAGACCGTACGATAGGCCTTGCAGAGCTTTTGGGCGAAGCCGCGCTGTACCACGTTCAGCTGCTTTCGGAAACCAAGCTTCTCCGCCGTTGCGTGCCAAGCACTGGCCGCGTACAATATCGTCGGCTCCACGGCCGCCACGTAGATCGTCCGGATCACCTCGGGGTGTAACCCCCAGCTGATCCGGGCCATCCTCGCTAGCTTCCCGTAGATGCCGATCGCCTTTCTGCATATGTTAGAAACGTGTGTGTTGAATGTAAGTTTGTGGTCGATAGTGAGCCCCAGGATTTTAATCTCGTTAGACATGCCAATGTCTATCCCGCCCATGCTAAGGCGCGGGGCATCGTACTTTAATCTACGCGTTATAACCATTGCGCACGTCTTGTGCGGTGCGAACTTTAATTTATTTCCGATGCCCCACTCCCGCACACGTGCGAGAGAGGCATTGGCATGTCTCTCTATCTCCAGACCGGTATCTCCATCGAACACCAAAACCACATCGTCCGCGAAAGCCTGAACGTAGACGTCCCTGTGCTCCAACTCTTTCAAAAGCGGATTCAGAATCAAGTTCCACAGTAAGGGACCGCCTATCGATCCTTGGACGCACCCTTTCTCCGTGGAGCGTCTACACTCCGCGCCCGCATACCTTACCCTTACACTTCTCTCGCTAAGGTAGCTGCCGATCACCCTCCTCAAATTTGCCGGACACTTTTCCTCAGCCAGTCGTACCTTTATGACAGGCCACCAGGCGCTGTCGAAGGCCCCATCTATGTCCAGGGACACCATAGTGACTATTTTCTTCTCATGAAGTCTAGCCCCTATGTGCCTCATAAGGTCATAGAGGGCGTCTTCGGTGCTTTTCTGGGGCATAAAGCCGTACTGGCGAGTACTCATCCGCGGCAGTAGATGGTATTTGAGTCGAGTGACCAACATTCTCTCGTACACCTTACCAAGGACGGGCAATAGCCCAATCGGCCTGTACGATTTGGGTTCGGTGTACGAGGTTTTACCTGGCTTCTTCAGTACCACCACCACGGCCTCCTTCCATATTTTAGGAAAGTAGCCGTGATGGAGGCACTGATTCAGCAGCTTCAAAAAGTACAAGGGGTCGGCCCTAATGGCGTGGGTGCAGATGTCGGCTGTAAAGCCATCCACCCCGGGAGCTTTCTTGGGGTTGAATCTGTGAAGTGCATCGATCAGTTCGCCCACCGTAAAAGGTGGGTCATTGCTATCATGACCCTCTCCATCTTCTACCTTTTCGGCGGTCTCGCGTATCTGACGATGCACCTCATTATCCTCCTCCAGCTGGTCTCTCGGGTAAAAGACCCGAGCGAGGAGTTCCGCCGAGCCCCCTGCGTCCAGATGGGTTCCATTGTGGATTAGCAGTAGGTCTTCTTCCCTTACTGTGGCCCTCCCTATCATTCTATAAACCCCCTCCCAGACTCCCTCCCTGTCCTGCTTTCCGCAGAAAGTCTTCCAACCTTCAATCTGTGCCATTCTTACTTCCGTTTCATACTTCTCCTTGCATTCTAGGTACCGCGCAACGACCAAATCTCTCCTGTCTGGTGCCGCATTTCTGATTCGGCGTCTTTTGGTGTTGACCTCCCTTTTTAAGTTCGCTAAGCTTTCTGTCCACCACGGCATAGCCAACAGCTGTTCCGCTTTTTTCACTGGTATGTTCTCCTCGCATGCTGTTTTTATGGCGTTGGAGAACGCACTCACCTCGGCTTCTAGCTCACCCATATTTGTGATGGGGTCCACCCGAGATTCAAGGTGTTGAACCACGCTGACCCGGAAGTTGGTCCAGTTTGCCTTCTTGGTGTTATAGAGGCGCGTGGTTCTTTTTATGTGGGTGCCTTTTGCCCTTTCCAAGCTGATGCTGAAGGCTATGCCGTTGTGGTCAGAACTAACCAGGCTAGTGTCAACCCTCCAGGCGCCGACCAGGGCGAGCATGTCGCCCGTGCAGGCAGTGACATCGACGCTGCTGTGGTACCTCTTTCCACCCCGCACAGTATCGAAGGTCGGAATATTTCCACTGTTCAGGACATGAAGGTTCATCTGTTCGAGAGCGTCTCTGAAGTCGCTACCTCTCTGGTTTTCGAATGGGTGCCCCCACCAGGTGCTCTTTGCGTTGGCGTCGCCTCCAATGAGAAGTCCCCGGGGTCCCGACGCATGCTCGATCTTCTTAAGGTGCTCTAGGTAGGGCCCCAATGGGACTTGGGGTTCAAGGTAGAAGGACACCAGCGTGATCTTCCAGACAGTGGTTTGGATCCCCACCACCACGATGTTATCGGTGGTGAGTTGCGGGTACGGTATGACGTCCACCGTTGGGTCAAAAACAACAATGGCCGCCTTTATCGTCCCATCTCCCTGCACACCGTTCTGGAAGACCCTGACGCCCTGGTATGCCTTCATCCTTCTTATCCCGCCCACGTAGGGCTCCTGCACCAGTGCGAAGGCAACCTTGCGCTTCGAAGCCTCGAGCATTAACTCGTCGGTTGCCAGTTTCTTCTTCATGAGGTTCGCCTGCAACACTCTGTAGGGGGCAGCATTCACCGGGGTGCCTTCAGCAATACTGTGTGGACGCTCTCGCTATTTTGTCCCACCTCATTCGTACCGGGCATGCATCGCTAAATATGTTATGCCTTGTGCTGCCCAGACCCTCTCTTTGGCAATTCTGGCAGTTGGGTTCTGCACCCACTGCTCTCTCCGGACATTTAAGTCTCATGTGGAGCCCACCGCAATGACTGCAAGTGGGCTCCGATGCTTTGCAGAATTTTCTGCTGTGTCCGTACCCCAAGCACAGAGAGCACTGCGTCAGGGGAGTTTGATCTGCAACTCTTATCGGCTGCAGATCAACCTGCAGGCGCCCTATACCCAGGGCACGGGACCAAATTGCCGGAGAGACCCTGAGCACCACATGGCATATGTGAGGGTTTCTTGCACCCCTACGGTACTGCACGGTCATACGATCCTGTTCCGGATCAAGGTCTCTAAAAACATCACGATTTCGTGACCTGATCACCTTCAGGAGATGTTCATCTTTGTGGATTTTCAGTACGCCGTACAGCACCAATAATGGGTCCCGGTTTTTGACCTGCTCGATGCAGAGGCCCTTCTCTTTCTCCCCAATTCTCTTTTGCGCTCGCTTTCTTTCTTCATCTGTCTTATATCCTATTATTACGCTTCTATCCTTCGTCTTTCGTACCTTTTCTACTGTAATCCATCCTTCATCTTCACTTGCTACTCTTCTAAGTCTTTCCATCACCTCATCCCCAGTCTCTTTTTCATCCGTTGACGTGACGATTACGGAGTGGAGCGCCGTTTGCTCTACAGGCTGTTGTTTGCTCCGGCTCGCAACCACTCCCGCGTACGTCATGACGCCCTTACTTTCTCTCTCTTTTTCTCTCTCATCTTGTTGTTCAATCTTTTCTTTCAGATCTATCATAACCTTATTACTCTGTTTGATCATACTTTCATTCCTGTCTAACTTTCTTTCTCTCTCTGTCTCTCTTTCGTCTTGTCTCTCTATTTTCTCTTTTAATTCTTTCATAATTCTACCATTCTCTCTTAACAGTCTTTCATTCTCTTCAATCTTTCTCACTATGTTGTCTGTGGACGCTATACTTCCACTGTCAACCTCTATCACTCTCCCTGGCTCTTCCTTTTTTATTTTCTTTCTTTCATCCTCGTATGCGTTCATTATTTTGAGCAACAGGTCCGCGTTTTCATCTACCTCTTTCCTTATCTCTCGCTTGAGATTACGTGCCTCCCCTACTTGTTTCTTAATGTTTTCAAGACACTTTATAGCTCTAGAGTGCCTATTATGAGCTGTTGGGACTGATGGTGACAATTGTGTTCCCGGTGTCTCCCTTGTTTTCGCCTGTAGTGGCTGCGACTGCGGTAAGGGTCTTATTTTACCTGCATCGCGTTGCTCCAGCTCGTCAATACTACGCCTAACTGGCTTTGTAGGCCGTCTTTCTTCTGGAGGGCTTCTTAAGTTTGTAGAACTTATTTTTATTTTGTCTAGGGTGGGGACAGTTGTTATGTCTTTGATTTGAGATGGTCCCGCCTCGGTCTTTGGTGAGGTAGTGGTTCTTTTGACGGGTGTCCTGTGCCCAAACATTTTTAAAGATGCGTGTGTGTAGCCGATTTAATAATGAATTTAATATGTATAAATATATATATATATGGTATAATTATAGCAAATTTAAATTTCAGTTAAATTCAGGTTTTGTATTTATTTGCGGGTTGTGCCTCGAGTGACCGATCAAGGCACCGTCCTGAAGGCGAGCTAAGAGATGTGTCTACGTGTGCTTGTATAGTGTGTCTGACTGTGTGGTGTATGTAAGTGTAGATGAATGTTACCCAGGGTATGTGTGTTTCTGCGTGTTATGTGTTTCGTTGCAGCTACAACCCGCTGTACTCCACGCTTGCTTGGCAGATCGTGATCAGCACGAATTAAAAAAATTTTTAAAATTGGAAATTCTTAGGAGCTTATTCTAGTTTAGACGTAGAGCTATTTCTACGACCTAGTCTTTTGTAGCACTGCTACAGTCTGTCTAATTCTAAAAGCCAATAGGGCTATAGGTCACTAAATCTAAGTTTTGCCAATAGGGGCTTTAATCTAAGTATGTGTAAAATTATTTACAGTGTCTTAATCTAATCTGGCCAATAAGGCTCAGTCTTATTGAGTAAGAGTAAAGTGAAAGAGCTTAAACCTAAATTATTTCACTAATTTGGAAGCTGCGGTTCCCCTTTTTTGATGCTCTACCCACTTCAGGAGCTTTACAGGTTCAGGTAGAGGTGAAAACCACCGTACCCCAGTATAAATTTAGAATAATGTAAATTTTTTCCCCCCGAAACTCTACACACTCTACCTAGAGTCGTGTAGAGTGGCCCAGTTTGTAGCCCTCGTCGAGCCCTTTCCAATGAACCCAAACACGTTGCCACTAACCCAAGGGGTTCCAGAGAAACAGGGGCACAAAGTTTTTCAAGATGGCCGCCCGAGTTTTCAAAAACCCCCGTATCTCCCGAACCACCAGGCCGATTACGCTCGTGCTTGGGTTAATCTTAGAGAGCGCGACGAGTTCTACCCACCGGTAGCCTTTTTGGACCAAGAATTTTTTAAAACTCCAAACCCCACCAAACCCCCCTGGTCGGGTAGGGCAGAGGCCGCCAAGACGCCCAGAGAAAACCACACCCCTCTGCGACGCTCCGTTCCGAAGCTACAGGCGATCAAAGTTTTCCAAGATGGCGGCGGGGCTGTCAAAGTCGAACTTCGATCGCCCGTATCTCCGGCCCTAGACGTCGCAGAGCGGCCAAGTTTGGGTTTGCTCTGTTCGTCCCGACCCCCTCTACCCCCCCAGATGGTTTTCAGCTTCCTGAAAATTTTCAGCTCCAAATCTCCTGAATTTCAGGAGGCGGTTAGAGCTTTTCCCCCCAATGCCAAGACAAAAAACCACAACTTCCCACGACCCTCGGTTGCGGAGCTACGGGGTTCCGAACTTTTCCAAGATGGCCGCCGAGCTGTCAAAACCAAAATTCAAACCACGATATCTCGGCAACCACTTGTCCTAGAATGTTCGGACTTTCCTTGGCAGGCTTGGCGCCTCCTCGGGAACCCTTTTGGGGGGGTCTGGAGCTAAAATAAAAATTTCTCCCCAAACGCCTCCAAACCTGTTTCAGGCGAAAGTCCTTTGCCCGAACCTATTTTCGTCCAAAACCCCGCTGCTCTAAGCCCTCCCGTTGTCGAGCTATCGAATTTCGAAAATTTTAAAAACTAAAAACAAGATGGCGAAAATTTAAAAAATTTTTATTTTAAGGGCTAGAGGACCCAACTTTGGGTCTCCAAATACTAATTTAGGGTCTCTGAGACCGTTTCTGCTCTATGAATTTCTTATTTTCTATTAATTTTGAATTTATTAGCAAAAAACCTAAAAAAATCGATAGCTCGGCAGTCGTAAGTGCTAAAAATATACAAAAAATTTTAAAAAATAGGGAAACTTAATATCTACATAGAACTTAACTATAATAAATTTTTCCTCAATTTCAGTAGAACTAATTTTCAAAAATACAAAAAATTTTTGTTTTTTAATTTCAGTGTCCACAAAAAATGTCCAAAATTTTTTCTTTTGATTTCTACTTATTCTGCTAATGAGCGCGCAAAAAATAGCAGTTGCCGAATTTTGAATTTTTTCTTTGTTTTGAAGTTATATTAGTTCAAAGTTTATAACTTCTAATTAAAATTAATTATAAACCACTAGTTTTAAAAATCTAATTTTTTCAGGATTATGTATATCTTGGTACCTCCTTGTGTCTTCCCGATTTTGAAGAGGCTGCGGCGGCTCCTTGTCGAACCTCGTGTTGAAAAGCACGTGGTTGGAAAACCCTTTTCGGCTCTCTACCGGGAAAACTAATAGTTTTCCGGGAAAGCCGAAGCTGCCAGGCGGTGGGGGCCTATGAAGCCCACACACAGACACTTTTTTCACTGAGATCACTTTATTTTTCGCTGAAATATTCGAACTTTAGTGGAATTTTTACGTACACTTAACCCCTAAATTTCACAGTTTTTCGCGAATAACTTTCGCTGCGTTGTCGCGCGACCGAAGAGTGAAATGCCAGCGGATGCTACGCGGCGAGACGCGATCGGTGATATATCGCACTTTGAATTCGGTTGCGAAAAACCCACTTTTTCGATTTTTCAAAAGTCGGAGCGTTACGAAAACGTGGTGGTTTGCTCAGAGGGTCGAGTGAGACTGGGGGTTAGGTTAGGTTAGGTTAGGTTAGGTTAGGTTAGGTTAGGTTAGGTTAGGTTTTTTTTTTTTTTTTTGTTTTCGCGGGGAATGCATTTACGCACCGTCATCCCTGCTGCGGGGGCAGCAGGGACGGTGTGTGGGGCTCCCGGCCCGAGAGAGAGGGCCGTCCTACCCACTAAACCCCGCGGTGTTCCGCCTCACCTTGAAACCGACTCGCAGGGTAGGCCTGAGGTTAAATCACTGCGAGCCGGCAAGGGGCACCCCAGAACGGAGGGGTCCGTCTCGGGGCGGTCGATAAGCGACCACCCCGGAGCTCCCTAAGGAGCTGAAGAACTAGCCCGCACCTCCACCGCTCTCGAGCGCTCCTCTGTAAGCAGAGGAGGTGAGAGCGGCCGGTACGGGCGTGCACTAAAGTGGGCACCCCCTGGAACACAGAAAGGGTGCCCGTCGCCAAGTGGCCAGTTGGGCGGGGTCCCCCGACCTTCCGCCCACGGCCAGACACTATTCGGGGGCGCGCATGTAATTAGCACGTCGGCGCCCCCGAACCGGACGGCGGGGCGGGAGCGTCTGTCCCGTACGCTCCCGCACCCGCAACTCCTCTCGTTTCGCCGCCATCACCTCGCTAGCAAACGAGGCGACGGCGGCCCAACACTGTTGGCTGCCGACCATGGCTTGCACCACAGCCGGCAGCGACAAATTTATACCGACAAGGCCCGTAAGGGCGATACGCGGCCCGTCCCACGCCGGGCACACGGCGAGTGTGTGCTCCGCCGTGTCCACGACGCCACTTGAGCAGTGGCGACACACGGGGTCCGGCTCCACCCCAGCCACCTCCCACAGGTACTTGGCGAATACGCCATGCCCTGTGAGGAGCTGACTGAGGTGAAATGTCGGCGCTCCGTGTGCCCTCTCCACCCAAGCCCGCAGGACGGGCCGGACAGCCCCCACGAGCCGGGGGCTAACTGAGGGGCCTACCAACCTCTCGGCCCACTTCCGGAAGAGATCGTCGCGAGCCGACTGTCTCCAGCGGTCGATCTCGTCCGGAAGGGGCCGTCCGCCATTTCTACGCACCAGGGCGCTCTCCTCGTAAACACTCTTGAGGACTCCAGCCTCGAGATCCCAAGGGAGGCTTCCTGCAATCAGGCACGCCGCCTCGTAGGAGACGGTGCAGTACGCTCGTGCCGCCCTCTGCGCAATCGACCGCTGCGGACGCCGCAGCAGCGGGATTGTCTTGGCGCAGAGGGCGTGCGCCCAGATGGGCGCTCCATACAACGCCTTTGAGCGCACTACACCGTCGTAGAGGCGGCGGCATGCACTATTTGGGCCTCCCCGATTGGGGAGCAGCCTCGCCAGCCTTCCGGCGTACGACAACAACTTTGGCGACAGACGCCGGAAGTGCTCGACGAAGCCCCATCGGCTGTCGAGTACCAAACCAAGATACTTAATACTCGACCCGACAGCGATGGGGGTGCCGCTCACCACAATCTGACAATCTCGAGGGGGCCCTCGCCGAGGCCCGTGAAAGAAAACGGCCTCTGACTTTTCGAGGGCCACCTGGAGTCCTAGCGCCCTGATGCGGCTGACCACCTGGGCAACGCCCGCGGTGGCCAGGACTTTCGCCTCGCGAAAATCTGGGCCCCGCGCGGTGACTAGGGTATCGTCGGCGTAACAGAGGACGCCGACTCCCCGAAAAGTAGCACCGCGCAGGACCCAATCATACCCGATGTTCCACAGGAGCGGACCCAGAACTGACCCCTGTGGAACACCGCACGACATATTTGTGCGGACTACCCCCGACCGGGCCGGATAGGAGATGGCCCGGTCGACAAAGTAGTCCGCGAGAATGCGCCTGAGGTACCACGGGACATTGTGGTACCTCAGCGCCTCGGCGATGGTCTGCCAGGGGATGGTGTTGAAGGCGTTCGCGATGTCGAGCGACACCGCCAGCAACACCTCCCCCCGACCGACCGCCTCCTCAACGCTGTCCCGGAGCCGGGAAATGGCGTCCAGGGTCGACCTCCCGCGACGAAAACCGTACTGGCCGTCATTGAGATTGGGCCCCGCCCCCTCCAGGTGCCCGACGAGACGCGCCGCGAGCACCCGCTCGAGCAGCTTGCTCATCTCGTCGAGCAATACGATGGGGCGATAGGCCGACGGCGACTCGGCCGGGCGCCCGTGCTTCTTCAACAGCACGAGCCGCCCGGTTTTCCACTGTCGCGGGACCTTACCCGACGCCAAACACTCCGACAACAAAGACAGCGTCTCCTCCTCGAACGCCGGCATGACCAGGGCGATGACGCGCCCAGGGATGCCATCCGGACCGGGGGCGCGGTTCCTCGTTTTGAGTTTGAGGACCGCCGCCCCTAGCTCGGCATCTGACACGGGCGGAATCATCGCCTCTGTGTCTGCCGGCGTCTGGCTTGGTGCCATCCGCGGTGGGACCCACTCTTCCCGCGCAGGAAAGAGGGAACTGACGACGTGGCCGACGAATGAGGGCTCGAGAGACTTGGTGAGGGGAGGCGCCCAGGGCCGGAGTTTGTCACTCACGGCTTTGTACGGGCGCCCCCACGGATCTTGATTAAGGCTCTCGAGCCACTCCTTCCAGGCCGCCTCCTTGGCGGCCTTGATTGCCGAGCATAGGGCAGCTCGGGCAGCCCGGTATGCGGCGAGCAGCTCTTCTTCTTGGGCAGGATCGCTGTTTCTTCGACCGCGATGGCGAGTGTACCTACGCTGGGCTGCATGGCATGAAGTACGCAGCCCAGCCAACTCATCATTCCACCAATACACTCGCCTTCGCGGCCGAACAGGCCCCGCCCTCTTCATCGCCGCATCGCAGACGCGAGTCAGGGCGCCGGAAAGCCGCCCAGCCCTCGCGTCCACGTCCGGGCTAACGTCGCCCGCAGCCCATCGCTCGACGATGGCCGCCTCCTTCGCCAGCTTCCGGTCCAGCGTCTGCAGACGCCACCGCGGACCTTCCTCAACCGATCGGCGGTCCCCGACCGCCGGAGTCCCGGAGCCGGTGTCGACGATGTCGAACCATATGTAGCGATGATCCGACATCGTCTCCACCCCCTCGATCACCCTCCAACCACGTGTGCGGCTAGCCAGGCCAGAACTGGCAAAGGACAGGTCGATTATACTACGACCCGTCCCCGTTCGCCGCACGAACGTGTGGACCGACCCTCGGTTGAGCAGCACCAAGCCGTTGGACACCGCCCATTCCTCGACCATCTCTCCCCGGCTATCGGTTTCTGGAGATCCCCACGCCCGTGAGTGTGCGTTGAAATCTCCAGCTACCACCACCGGGGTGGGGTGCGCTTCTGCCAACAGAGCCCCGACCTCAATCAACCACCGCTCATACTCAGCGAGGCTTCTGTTGGGCGAGAAGTACACCCCGACTACTGCAACGTCTCCCAGCAGCGCGAGGACGCAACCGCGTCCCTGGAGCACCCTATCAAAAGCACCCCGCTGGGAGACGATAGCCACCAACTCGTCGCGGCTGCCAGCCCAGTTGTCGCGGGCGCGGACCGCGTACGGTTCGGCGACTATAGCCACAGTCGCCTGTAACTGTGCGACGGACTGAAGCAGCAGATCTTGGGCCGCCGCACAGTTACCGACGTTGGCCTGCAGTACCGAAATGGGAGCCATTTAGTTTTGGGCGATGTCCATCACCTCCTCTGTAGGTTAGGTTAGGTTTTTTTTTTTTTTTTTGTTTTCGCGGGGAATGCATTTACGCACCGTCATCCCTGCTGCGGGGGCAGCAGGGACGGTGTGTGGGGCTCCCGGCCCGTGAGAGAGGGCCGTCCTACCCACTAAACCCCGCGGTGTTCCGCCTCACCTTAAAACCGACTCGCAGGGTAGGCCTGAGGTTAAATCACTGCGAGCCGGCAAGGGGCACCCCAGAACGGAGGGGTCCGTCTCGGGGCGGTCGATAAGCGACCACCCCGGAGCTCCCTAAGGAGCTGAAGAACTAGCCCGCACCTCCACCGCTCTCGAGCGCTCCTCTGTAAGCAGAGGAGGTGAGAGCGGCCGGTACGGGCGTGCGCAAAGAGTGGGCACCCCTGGAACACAGAAAGGGTGCCCGTCGCCGAGTGGCCAGTTGGGCGGGGTCCCCCGACCTTCCGCCCACGGCCAGACACTATTCGGGGGCGCGCATGTAATGAGCACGACGACGCCCCCGAACCGGACGGCGGGGCGGGAGCGTCTGTCCCGTACGCTCCCGCACCCGCAACTCCTCACGTTTCGCCGCCATCACCTCGCTAGCAAACGAGGCGACGGCGGCCCAACACTGTTGGCTGCCGACCATGGCTTGCACCACAGCCGGCAGCGACAAATCAACTCCGACAAGGCCCGTAAGGGCGATACGCGGCCCGTCCCACGCCGGGCACACGGCGAGTGTGTGCTCCGCCGTGTCCACGACGCCACTTGAGCAGTGGCGACACACGGGGTCCGGCTCCACCCCAGCCACCTCCCACAGGTACTTGGCGAATACGCCATGCCCTGTGAGGAGCTGACTGAGGTGAAATGTCGGCGCTCCGTGTGCCCTCTCCACCCAAGCCCGCAGGACGGGCCGGACAGCCCCCACGAGCCGGGGGCTAACTGAGGGGCCTACCAACCTCTCGGCCCACTTCCGGAAGAGATCGTCGCGAGCCGACTGTCTCCAGCGGTCGATCTCGTCCGGAAGGGGCCGTCCGCCATTTCTACGCACCAGGGCGCTCTCCTCGTAAACACTCTTGAGGACTCCAGCCTCGAGATCCCAAGGGAGGCTTCCTGCAATCAGGCACGCCGCCTCGTAGGAGACGGTGCAGTACGCTCGTGCCGCCCTCTGCGCAATCGACCGCTGCGGACGCCGCAGCAGCGGGATTGTCTTGGCGCAGAGGGCGTGCGCCCAGATGGGCGCTCCATACAACGCCTTTGAGCGCACTACACCGTCGTAGAGGCGGCGGCATGCACTATTTGGGCCTCCCCGATTGGGGAGCAGCCTCGCCAGCCTTCCGGCGTACGACAACAACTTTGGCGACAGACGCCGGAAGTGCTCGACGAAGCCCCATCGGCTGTCGAGTACCAAACCAAGATACTTAATACTCGACCCGACAGCGATGGGGGTGCCGCTCACCACAATCTGACAATCTCGAGGGGGCCCTCGCCGAGGCCCGTGAAAGAAAACGGCCTCTGACTTTTCGAGGGCCACCTGGAGTCCTAGCGCCCTGATGCGGCTGACCACCTGGGCAACGCCCGCGGTGGCCAGGACTTTCGCCTCGCGAAAATCTGGGCCCCGCGCGGTGACTAGGGTATCGTCGGCGTAACAGAGGACGCCGACTCCCCGAAAAGTAGCACCGCGCAGGACCCAATCATACCCGATGTTCCACAGGAGCGGACCCAGAACTGACCCCTGTGGAACACCGCACGACATATTTGTGCGGACTACCCCCGACCGGGCCGGATAGGAGATGGCCCGGTCGACAAAGTAGTCCGCGAGAATGCGCCTGAGGTACCACGGGACATTGTGGTACCTCAGCGCCTCGGCGATGGTCTGCCAGGGGATGGTGTTGAAGGCGTTCGCGATGTCGAGCGACACCGCCAGCAACACCTCCCCCCGACCGACCGCCTCCTCAACGCTGTCCCGGAGCCGGGAAATGGCGTCCAGGGTCGACCTCCCGCGACGAAAACCGTACTGGCCGTCATTGAGATTGGGCCCCGCCCCCTCCAGGTGCCCGACGAGACGCGCCGCGAGCACCCGCTCGAGCAGCTTGCTCATCTCGTCGAGCAATACGATGGGGCGATAGGCCGACGGCGACTCGGCCGGGCGCCCGTGCTTCTTCAACAGCACGAGCCGCCCGGTTTTCCACTGTCGCGGGACCTTACCCGACGCCAAACACTCCGACAACAAAGACAGCGTCTCCTCCTCGAACGCCGGCATGACCAGGGCGATGACGCGCCCAGGGATGCCATCCGGACCGGGGGCGCGGTTCCTCGTTTTGAGTTTGAGGACCGCCGCCCCTAGCTCGGCATCTGACACGGGCGGAATCATCGCCTCTGTGTCTGCCGGCGTCTGGCTTGGTGCCATCCGCGGTGGGACCCACTCTTCCCGCGCAGGAAAGAGGGAACTGACGACGTGGCCGACGAATGAGGGCTCGAGAGACTTGGTGAGGGGAGGCGCCCAGGGCCGGAGTTTGTCACTCACGGCTTTGTACGGGCGCCCCCACGGATCTTGATTAAGGCTCTCGAGCCACTCCTTCCAGGCCGCCTCCTTGGCGGCCTTGATTGCCGAGCATAGGGCAGCTCGGGCAGCCCGGTATGCGGCGAGCAGCTCTTCTTCTTGGGCAGGATCGCTGTTTCTTCGACCGCGATGGCGAGTGTACCTACGCTGGGCTGCATGGCATGAAGTACGCAGCCCAGCCAACTCATCATTCCACCAATACACTCGCCTTCGCGGCCGAACAGGCCCCGCCCTCTTCATCGCCGCATCGCAGACGCGAGTCAGGGCGCCGGAAAGCCGCCCAGCCCTCGCGTCCACGTCCGGGCTAACGTCGCCCGCAGCCCATCGCTCGACGATGGCCGCCTCCTTCGCCAGCTTCCGGTCCAGCGTCTGCAGACGCCACCGCGGACCTTCCTCAACCGATCGGCGGTCCCCGACCGCCGGAGTCCCGGAGCCGGTGTCGACGATGTCGAACCATATGTAGCGATGATCCGACATCGTCTCCACCCCCTCGATCACCCTCCAACCACGTGTGCGGCTAGCCAGGCCAGAACTGGCAAAGGACAGGTCGATTATACTACGACCCGTCCCCGTTCGCCGCACGAACGTGTGGACCGACCCTCGGTTGAGCAGCACCAAGCCGTTGGACACCGCCCATTCCTCGACCATCTCTCCCCGGCTATCGGTTTCTGGAGATCCCCACGCCCGTGAGTGTGCGTTGAAATCTCCAGCTACCACCACCGGGGTGGGGTGCGCTTCTGCCAACAGAGCCCCGACCTCAATCAACCACCGCTCATACTCAGCGAGGCTTCTGTTGGGCGAGAAGTACACCCCGACTACTGCAACGTCTCCCAGCAGCGCGAGGACGCAACCGCGTCCCTGGAGCACCCTATCAAAAGCACCCCGCTGGGAGACGATAGCCACCAACTCGTCGCGGCTGCCAGCCCAGTTGTCGCGGGCGCGGACCGCGTACGGTTCGGCGACTATAGCCACAGTCGCCTGTAACTGTGCGACGGACTGAAGCAGCAGATCTTGGGCCGCCGCACAGTTACCGACGTTGGCCTGCAGTACCGAAATGGGAGCCATTTAGTTTTGGGCGATGTCCATCACCTCCTCTGTAGGTTAGGTTTTTTTTTTTTTTTTTTTTCGCGGGGAATGCATTTACGCACCGTCATCCCTACTGCGGGGGCAGCAGGGACGGTGTGTGGGGCTCCCGGCCCGAGAGAGAGGGCCGTCCTACCCACTAAACCCCGCGGTGTTCCGCCTCACCTTAAAACCGACTCGCAGGGTAGGCCTGAGGTTAAATCACTGCGAGCCGGCAAGGGGCACCCCAGAACGGAGGGGTCCGTCTCGGGGCGGTCGATAAGCGACCACCCCGGAGCTCCCTAAGGAGCTGAAGAACTAGCCCGCACCTCCACCGCTCTCGAGCGCTCCTCTGTAAGCAGAGGAGGTGAGAGCGGCCGGTACGGGCGTGCGCAAAAAAGTGGGCACCCCCTGGAACACAGAAAGGGTGCCCGTCGCCAAGTGGCCAGTTGGGCGGGGTCCCCCGACCTTCCGCCCACGGCCAGACACTGTAGGTTTTTTTTTTTTTTTTTGTTTTCGCGGGGAATGCATTTACGCACCGTCATCCCTACTGCGGGGGCAGCAGGGACGGTGTGTGGGGCTCCCGGCCCGTGAGAGAGGGCCGTCCTACCCACTAAACCCCGCGGTGTTCCGCCTCACCTTAAAACCGACTCGCAGGGTAGGCCTGAGGTTAAATCACTGCGAGCCGGCAAGGGGCACCCCAGAACGGAGGGGTCCTTCTCGGGGCGGTCGATAAGCGACCACCCCGGAGCTCCCTAAGGAGCTGAAGAACTAGCCCGCACCTCCACCGCTCTCGAGCGCTCCTCTGTAAGCAGAGGAGGTGAGAGCGGCCGGTACGGGCGTGCGCAAAAAGTGGGCACCCCTGGAACACAGAAAGGGTGCCCGTCGCCAAGTGGCCAGTTGGGCGGGGTCCCCCGACCTTCCGCCCACGGCCAGACACTATTCGGGGGCGCGCATGTATTGAGCACGTCGACGCCCCCGAACCGGACGGCGGGGCGGGAGCGTCTGTCCCGTACGCTCCCGCACCCGCAACTCCTCTCGTTTCGCCGCCATCACCTCGCTAGCAAACGAGGCGACGGCGGCCCAACACTGTTGGCTGCCGACCATGGCTTGCACCACAGCCGGCAGCGACAAATTTCCACCGACAAGGCCCGTAAGGGCGATACGCGGCCCGTCCCACGCCGGGCACACGGCGAGTGTGTGCTCCGCCGTGTCCACGACGCCACTTGAGCAGTGGCGACACACGGGGTCCGGCTCCACCCCAGCCACCTCCCACAGGTACTTGGCGAATACGCCATGCCCTGTGAGGAGCTGACTGAGGTGAAATGTCGGCGCTCCGTGTGCCCTCTCCACCCAAGCCCGCAGGACGGGCCGGACAGCCCCCACGAGCCGGGGGCTAACTGAGGGGCCTACCAACCTCTCGGCCCACTTCCGGAAGAGATCGTCGCGAGCCGACTGTCTCCAGCGGTCGATCTCGTCCGGAAGGGGCCGTCCACCGTTACTTCGCACCAGGGCGCTCTCTTCATACACCTTTTTGAGGACTCCAGCCTCGAGATCCCAAGGGAGGCTTCCTGCAATCAGGCACGCCGCCTCGTAGGAGACGGTGCAGTACGCTCGTGCCGCCCTCTGCGCAATCGACCGCTGCGGACGCCGCAGCAGCGGGATTGTCTTGGCGCAGAGGGCGTGCGCCCAGATGGGCGCTCCATACAACGCCTTTGAGCGCACTACACCGTCGTAGAGGCGACGGCATGCACTATTTGGGCCTCCCCGATTGGGGAGCAGCCTCGCCAGCCTTCCGGCGTACGACAATAACTTTGGCGACAGACGCCGGAAGTGCTCGACGAAGCCCCATCGGCTGTCGAGTACCAAACCAAGATACTTAATACTCGACCCGACAGCGATGGGGGTGCCGCTCACCACAATCTGACAATCTCGAGGTGGCCCACGCCGAGGCCCGTGAAAGAAAACGGCCTCGGACTTTTCGAGAGCCACCTGGAGTCCTAGCGCCCTGATGCGGCTGACCACCTGGGCAACGCCCGCGGTGGCCAGGACTTTCGCCTCGCGAAACTCAGGGCCCCGCGCGGTGACTAGGGTATCGTCGGCGTAGCAGAGGACGCCGACTCCCCGAAGAGTAGCACCGCGCAGGACCCAATCATATCCGATGTTCCACAGGAGTGGACCCAGAACCGACCCCTGTGGAACACCGCACGACATATTTGTGCGGACTACCCCCGACCGGGCCGGATAGGAGATGGCCCGGTCGACAAAGTAGTCCGCGAGAATGCGCCTGAGGTACCACGGGACATTGTGGTACCTCAGCGCCTCGGCGATGGTCTGCCAGGGGATGGTGTTGAAGGCGTTTGCGATGTCGAGCGACACCGCCAGCAACACCTCCCCCCGACCGACCGCCTCCTCGACGCTGTCCCTGAGCCGGGAAATGGCGTCCAGGGTCGACCTCCCGCGACGAAAACCGTACTGGCCGTCATTGAGATTGGGCCCCGCCCCCTCCAGGTGCCCGACAAGACGCGCCGCGAGCACCCGCTCGAGCAGCTTGCTCATCTCGTCGAGCAATACGATGGGGCGATAGGCCGACGGCGACTCGGCCGGGCGCCCGTGCTTCTTCAACAGCACGAGCCGCCCGGTTTTCCACTGTCGCGGGACCTTACCCGACGCCAAACACTCCGACAATAGGGACAGCGTGTCCTCCTCGAACGCCGGCATGACCAGGGCGATGACGCGCCCAGGGATGCCATCCGGACCGGGGGCGCGGTTCCTCGTTTTGAGTTTGAGGACCGCCGCCCCGAGCTCGGCATCTGACACGGGCGGAATCATCGCCTCTGTGTCTGCCGGCGTCTGGCTTGGTGCCATCCGCGGTGGGACCCACTCTTCCCGCGCAGGAAAGAGGGAACTGACGACGTGGCCGACGAATAAGGGCTCGAGAGACTTGGTGAGGGGTGGCGCCCAGGGCCGGAGTTTGTCACTCACGGCTTTGTACGGGCGCCCCCACGGATCTTGATTGAGGCTCTCGAGCCACTCCTTCCAGGCCGCCTCCTTGGCGGCCTTGATTGCCGAGCATAGAGCAGCTCGGGCAGCCCGGTATGCGGCGAGCAGCTCTTCTTCTTGGGCAGGATCGCTGTTTCTTCGACCGCGATGGCGAGTGTACCTACGCTGGGCTGCATGGCATGAAGTACGCAGCCCAGCCAACTCATCATTCCACCAATACACTCGCCTTCGCGGCCGAACAGGCCCCGCCCTCTTCATCGCCGCATCGCAGACGCGAGTCAGGGCGCCGGAAAGCCGCCCAGCCCTCGCGTCCACGTCCGGGCTAACGTCGCCCGCGGCCCATCGCTCGACGATGGCCGCCTCCTTCGCCAGCTCCCGGTCCAGCGTCTGCAGACGCCACCGCGGACCTTCCTCAACCGATCGGCGGTCCCCGACCGCCGGAGTCCCGGAGCCGGTGTCGACGATGTCGAACCATATGTAGCGATGATCCGACATCGTCTCCACCCCCTCGATCACCCTCCAACCACGTGTGCGGCTAGCCAGGCCAGAACTGGCAAAGGACAGGTCGATTATACTACGACCCGTCCCCGTTCGCCGCACGAACGTGTGGACCGACCCTCGGTTGAGCAGCACCAAGCCGTTGGACACCGCCCATTCCTCGACCATCTCTCCCCGGCTATCGGTTTCTGGAGATCCCCACGCCCGTGAGTGTGCGTTGAAATCTCCAGCTACCACCACCGGGGTGGGGTGCGCTTCTGCCAACAGAGCCCCGACCTCAATCAGCCACCGCTCATACTCAGCGAGGCTTCTGTTGGGCGAGAAGTACACCCCGACTACTGCAACGTCTCCCAGCAGCGCGAGGACGCAACCGCGTCCCTGGAGCACCCTATCAAAAGCACCCCGCTGGGAGACGATAGCCACCAACTCGTCGCGGCTGCCAGCCCAGTTGTCGCGGGCGCGGACCGCGTACGGTTCGGCGACTATAGCCACAGTCGCCTGTAACTGTGCGACGGACTGCAGCAGCAGATCTTGGGCCGCCGCACAGTTACCGACGTTGGCCTGCAGTACCGAGATGGGAGCCATTTAGTTTTGGGCGATGTCCATCACCTCCTCTGTGTTCTGGGTGGGCTGACGCGTGCGTCCAGCACCACCCCGACGCCTCCTCTTCATGGACGCCGCCAGACAGGCTTTTGCGCCCAGGCGATGCGCAGCGGCAGTTCCCGCCGCCGCGCAGATGGGGCAGTTAAACGCCATAGAGCAGCCGGCCGCCTTGTGGCCGGGCTGCCCACAACGAAAACACAGTGCGCTGCGATCCACACCCGCAGCGCACCGGGCTCCCACGTGCCCCACCTCCAGACAGCGGAAACACCGCTGCGGCCTGGCCTCCAAAAGAACCGCACGGACGCGGGACCAACCGATCGTGAGAGGGCGGCCATCTGTTAGTTTTTTGGCCGCCGCGATCGGGCACTTGACCCACGCCGTGCCCTCCCTGCCTGCCTGGCGAACAACGTCGCCAACGACAACACTGGTGGTGACGCACCCTCCTACGTCCGCCACCACCCGCGCAACAACTTCCTTTGTGGCCGCGTCGCCTAGACCGGAGATGCGCAGCTCCGCGCACTTCTCCGGCCTTGCGACACGGACCTCCTCACCCAGAGCCGTCCTCAATTTCTCTGCCAGGGCGTCAGCCTTTTGGCACCTTTCGGCACCCGCCACTTCCAAAATTCGACCTCCAGTGGCCGCCGTGCGGAAGCGCAAGCCCCCAATGCCGAGACCCTTCAGGTCCACCTTCTCTTCGGCCTCGGCTAACTTGGAGGCGTACGTTACGCCCCTCTCAAGCGCGTCCCGCTGCAGCGTGATGATCACTGCAGCGGTACGCGGGGCGCGGAGTTTAGGGGCGCGCTTTCCCACGGCAGGCGCTTTAGCGGGCGCCGGTGCCGACTGCGTCGCTGTCGGTTTGGCCAACGGCGCCTTCCTTTGCCGCCCCGCCACCACATTCCACGCCTCGGTTAGAGGTTGAGGCGTGGGTGCGGGCTGCAGACGCTCCTGGCGCGCCGCCTCAGCCTCTCGGGCCGCAGCGCTCTTCTTCTTGCGCTTGCCGGCTGTTTTATTTTTCCCCGAAGAGGGGGAGGGAGCCGGTGAAGCGGCTGAAGGAGCCTCCGTCTCCTCCAACGAAGGGCGGGAGACGGGGACAGAAGGACGCGCGGCGGCAGAGGCGCCAGCGGTCTGAAGACGACGGGCGACACCAGCAGTGGTGCCAGAAGTTCCAGGTAGGGAACCCACCGATGAGCGAGCGGTTGCTCCAGTCTCAGGAGCACCGACCGATACAGAAGCCCTGATCGAACGGGCGGCATTACGAGTATCCGCCTGCAGTGGCGGGCGCAGTCGCGGCTCTGGTAGCAGACGGTCTCCAATGCCGTCGAAGCGCGCGTCGAGGAGAAACAGGATTTCTTCGCGCGACATCGATGGCGGGGCGCTCGCCTGCTTTTTGAGTGTCTCCACTTCCGCCCGAAGAGCCGCCAGCTCGCGCTGTAGGCGGATATTTTCTTCTGATTCAGTGCGGGCTTGCAATTCCCGCACGTGTTCCAGAATTGCTCCAGCGGCGTTCCTCAGGCCCTGGACGCTCTGTCCTTTGAGGCGGGAGGATTTCTGGGCGATGGACTGAATGGTACCCACCGCCTCCTCAACCGCCTTTGTCAACTGTTCGGCCCTGAGTTCCGACTTCTTCTTTTCCGCTGGAGCGGGAGAATGGCGAAGAAAAGACATTCTTCTTTCCTCCCGTCGCCGGATGTCCAGGGCGAGCTCTTCTTCGGCCTGGAGCTCCAGCTCGCGCTCCTTGGCCATATTGTACTCGGCCTTGGCCTTGGCCAGGCCAACATACTGCCCTGTTGTCGGAGGGCGGCCGCGTCCTCGTTTACCAGGCTGTCCTCTCAACAGCCCAGAGCCAGACGAATCGTCAGTGTCGCTCTCATCCCCCGACTTAGTTGGGTTGCGGCGCTTGCGTTGCCACAACCGAGAGAGTGGGGTGGGGGAGGGGCGACTCTCCACTGTCACCATTGAAGTGACGCTGCTGTCAGACTCCGACAGCTCCAGATCTTTAATTTCACGGTGCGGTGCGGCGTCGCACCGCGACATCGCCACTCGCAATTCCTTTAGACCTAGGACCGGAGTCCCTGGCCTGACCTCCTCGACAGCCTTCACGTTATGCAGTTCTGATTCCTTTTCCATGCCATAGTTGTTTGTTTGTCCCCCACAAGGGGAGATGATCGATCGTTTTTTATTTTCAATTACAAGAGCCATATTTGTTCCCACGATTATGAGACGAAGAGAGTCGACTCCCTGGGTGACGCTCATTCCAGGGAGCGGGATAGATACTGTGGGGTGCTCCAAGTGCCCCACAGGTTTTGACGACTTCGCTGTCGGGTGTTATAGACTTTTCCCTGTCGCAGGCCGGCCAATGAAGGCAAGCCCTTCGGTCCCCAGGACCACCGCGTACCAACTGGTGCCACCAGTTGGATTGTTGCGAAGACCCCGGAGATTACGAAATGCGGGGAGGGGGGCTAGCCCTCCCCAACTCCGACGCTTGCACGAATGCCTGTAGGCCCCTGCGCGAGCAGACAGCCTACGCGTCCACACCACAAAACCTCGCTACTACCGGCCGTGGCCGGGAGCGACACCAACGATGTGATGCTTCTACCGGGCAGGCCGGGAGCGGTCACAAATACCGTAGGCCTTGCAGGCCAACCATACCACGACCCCCTCGTGCAATGGGGTCAGCTGCACGTCCACCCAACGGCAACACAGAGCTGCAACCGGCCGAAGCCGGGAGTAACGACAACGAGAACGAAGGACGAAAACGAAGCGCTACTACCGGCCAGGCCGGGAGCTTTCACCATTTCGCAGGCCTTGCAGGCCACCTGGTTAGGTTTTTTTTTTTTTTTGTTTTCGCGGGGAATGCATTTACGCACCGTCATCCCTACTGCGGGGGCAGCAGGGACGGTGTGTGGGGCTCCCGGCCCGTGAGAGAGGGCCGTCCTACCCACTAAACCCCGCGGTGTTCCGCCTCACCTTAAAACCGACTCGCAGGGTAGGCCTGAGGTTAAATCACTGCGAGCCGGCAAGGGGCACCCCAGAACGGAGGGGTCCGTCTCGGGGCGGTCGATAAGCGACCACCCCGGAGCTCCCTAAGGAGCTGAAGAACTAGCCCGCACCTCCACCGCTCTCGAGCGCTCCTCTGTAAGCAGAGGAGGTGAGAGCGGCCGGTACGGGCGTGCGCAAAAAAGTGGGCACCCCCTGGAACACAGAAAGGGTGCCCGTCGCCAAGTGGCCAGTTGGGCGGGGTCCCCCGACCTTCCGCCCACGGCCAGACACTATTCGGGGGCGCGCATGTAATCAGCACGTCGACGCCCCCGAACCGGACGGCGGGGCGGGAGCGTCTGTCCCGTACGCTCCCGCACCCGCAACTCCTCTCGTTTCGCCGTCATCACCTCGCTAGCAAACGAGGCGACGGCGGCCCAACACTGTTGGCTGCCGACCATGGCTTGCACCACAGCCGGCAGCGACAAATTTACACCGACAAGGCCCGTAAGGGCGATACGCGGCCCGTCCCACGCCGGGCACACGGCGAGTGTGTGCTCCGCCGTGTCCACGACGCCACTTGAGCAGTGGCGACACACGGGGTCCGGCTCCACCCCAGCCACCTCCCACAGGTACTTGGCGAATACGCCATGCCCTGTGAGGAGCTGACTGAGGTGAAATGTCGGCGCTCCGTGTGCCCTCTCTACCCAAGCCCGCAGGACGGGCCGGACAGCCCCCACGAGCCGGGGGCTAACTGAGGGGCCTACCAACCTCTCGGCCCACTTCCGGAAGAGATCGTCGCGAGCCGACTGTCTCCAGCGGTCGATCTCGTCCGGAAGGGGCCGTCCACCGTTACTTCGCACCAGGGCGCTCTCCTCGTATACACTTTTGAGGACTCCAGCCTCGAGATCCCAGGGGAGACTTCCTGCAATTAGGCACGCCGCCTCGTAGGAGACGGTGCAGTACGCTCGTGCCGCCCTCTGCGCAATCGACCGCTGCGGACGCCGCAGCAGCGGGATTGTCTTGGCGCAGAGGGCGTGCGCCCAGATGGGCGCTCCATACAACGCCTTTGAGCGCACTACACCGTCGTAGAGGCGACGGCATGCACTATTTGGGCCTCCCCGATTGGGGAGCAGCCTCGCTAGCCCTCCGGCGTACGACAATAACTTTGGCGACAGACGCCGGAAGTGCTCGACGAAGCCCCATCGGCTGTCGAGTACCAAACCAAGATACTTAATACTCGACCCGACAGCGATGGGGGTGCACCTGGTTAGGTTAGGTTAGGTTAAGTTAGGTTAGGTTAGGTTAGGTTAGGTTAGGTTAGGTTAGGTTAGGTTAGGTTAGGTTAGGTTTTTTTTTTTTTTTTTTTTTTGTTTTCGCGGGGAATGCATTTACGCACCGTCATCCCTACTGCGGGGGCAGCAGGGACGGTGTGTGGGGCTCCCGGCCCGTGAGAGAGGGCCGTCCTACCCACTAAACCCCGCGGTGTTCCGCCTCACCTTAAAACCGACTCGCAGGGTAGGCCTGAGGTTAAATCACTGCGAGCCGGCAAGGGGCACCCCAGAACGGAGGGGTCCGTCTCGGGGCGGTCGATAAGCGACCACCCCGGAGCTCCCTAAGGAGCTGAAGAACTAGCCCGCACCTCCACCGCTCTCGAGCGCTCCTCTGTAAGCAGAGGAGGTGAGAGCGGCCGGTACGGGCGTGCGCAAAGAGTGGGCACCCCTGGAACACAGAAAGGGTGCCCGTCGCCGAGTGGCCAGTTGGGCGGGGTCCCCCGACCTTCCGCCCACGGCCAGACACTATTCGGGGGCGCGCATGTAATGAGCACGACGACGCCCCCGAACCGGACGGCGGGGCGGGAGCGTCTGTCCCGTACGCTCCCGCACCCGCAACTCCTCACGTTTCGCCGCCATCACCTCGCTAGCAAACGAGGCGACGGCGGCCCAACACTGTTGGCTGCCGACCATGGCTTGCACCACAGCCGGCAGCGACAAATCAAGTCCGACAAGGCCCGTAAGGGCGATACGCGGCCCGTCCCACGCCGGGCACACGGCGAGTGTGTGCTCCGCCGTGTCCACGACGCCACTTGAGCAGTGGCGACACACGGGGTCCGGCTCCACCCCAGCCACCTCCCACAGGTACTTGGCGAATACGCCATGGCCTGTGAGGAGCTGACTGAGGTGAAATGTCGGCGCTCCGTGTGCCCTCTCCACCCAAGCCCGCAGGACGGGCCGGACAGCCCCCACGAGCCGGGGGCTAACTGAGGGGCCTACCAACCTCTCGGCCCACTTCCGGAAGAGATCGTCGCGAGCCGACTGTCTCCAGCGGTCGATCTCGTCCGGAAGGGGCCGTCCGCCATTTCTACGCACCAGAGCGCTCTCCTCGTAAACACTCTTGAGGACTCCAGCCTCGAGATCCCAAGGGAGGCTTCCTGCAATCAGGCACGCCGCCTCGTAGGAGACGGTGCAGTACGCTCGTGCCGCCCTCTGCGCAATCGACCGCTGCGGACGCCGCAGCAGCGGGATTGTCTTGGCGCAGAGGGCGTGCGCCCAGATGGGCGCTCCATACAACGCCTTTGAGCGCACTACACCGTCGTAGAGGCGACGGCACGCACTATTTGGGCCTCCCCGATTGGGGAGCAGCCTCGCCAGCCTTCCGGCGTACGACAACAATTTAGGTGAAAGACGCCGGAAGTGCTCGACGAAGCCCCATCGACTGTCGAGTACCAAACCCAAATACTTTATACTCGACCCGACAGCGATGGGGGTGCCGCTCACCACAATCTGACAATCTCGAGGTGGCCCTCGCCGAGGCCCGTGAAAGAAAACGGCCTCGGACTTTTCGAGAGCCACCTGGAGTCCTAGCGCCCTGATGCGGCTGACCACCTGGGCAACGCCCGCTGTGGCCAGGACTTTCGCCTCGCGAAACTCAGGGCCCCGCGCGGTGACTAGGGTATCGTCGGCGTAGCAGAGGACGCCGACTCCCCGAAGAGTAGCACCGCGCAGGACCCAATCATATCCGATGTTCCACAGGAGTGGACCCAGAACCGACCCCTGTGGAACACCGCACGACATATTTGTGCGGACTACCCCCGACCGGGCCGGATAGGAGATGGCCCGGTCGACAAAGTAGTCCGCGAGAATGCGCCTGAGGTACCACGGGACATTGTGGTACCTCAGCGCCTCGGCGATGGTCTGCCAGGGGATGGTGTTGAAGGCGTTCGCGATGTCGAGCGACACCGCCAGCAACACCTCCCCCCGACCGACCGCCTCTTCGACGCTGTCCCTGAGCCGGGAGATGGCGTCCAGGGTCGACCTCCCGCGACGAAATCCGTACTGGCCGTCATTGAGATTGGGCCCCGCCCCCTCCAGGTGCCCGACAAGACGCGCCGCGAGCACCCGCTCGAGCAGCTTGCTCATCTCGTCGAGCAAGACGATGGGGCGGTAGGCCGACGGCGACTCGGCCGGGCGCCCGTGCTTCTTCAACAGCACGAGCCGCCCGGTTTTCCACTGTCGCGGGACCTTACCCGACGCCAAACACTCCGACAACAAAGACAGCGTCTCCTCCTCGAACGCCGGCATAACCAGGGCGATGACGCGCCCAGGAATGCCATCCGGACCGGGGGCGCGGTTCCTCGTTTTGAGTTTAAGGACCGCCGCCCCGAGCTCGGCATCCGACACGGGCGGAATCATCGCCTCTGTGTCTGCCGGCGTCTGGCTTGGTGCCATCCGCGGTGGGACCCACTCTTCCCGCGCAGGGAAGAGGGAACTGACAACGTGGCCGACGAATGAGGGCTCGAGAGACTTTGTGAGGGGAGGCGCCCAGGGCCGGAGTTTGTCGCTCACGGCTTTGTACGGGCGCCCCCACGGATCTTCGTTTAGGGTCTCGAGCCACTCCTTCCAGGCCGCCTCCTTGGCGGCCTTGATCGCCGAGCTGAGGGCAGCTCGGGCAGCCCGGTATGCGGCGAGTAGTTCTTCTTCTCGGGCAGGGTCACTGCTTCTTCGGGCGCGTTGGCGAGTGTACCTGCGCTGGGCTGCGTGACTTGAGGTTCGCAGCCCAGCCAGCTCTTCATTCCACCAGTACACTCGCCGCCGCGGCTTGACAGACCCTGCCCTCTTCATGGCCGCATCGCAGACGCGAGTCAGGGCGCCGGAAAGCCGCCCAGCCCTCGCGTCCACGTCCGGGCTAACGTCGTCATCTGCGGCCCATCGCTCGACGATGGCCGCCTCCTTTGCCAGTTCCCGGTCCAGCGTCCGCAGACGCCACCGCGGACCTTCCTCAACCGAACGGCGGTCCCCGACCGCCGGGGTCTCCGAGCCGGCGTCGACGATGTCGAACCATATGTAGCGATGATCCGACATCGTCTCCACCCCCTCGATCACCTTCCAACCACGTGTGCGGCTAGCCAGGCCAGAACTGGCAAAGGACAGGTCGATTATACTACGACCCGTCCCCGTTCGCCGCACGAAAGTGTGGACCGACCCTCGGTTGAGCAGCACCAAGCCGTTGGACACCGCCCATTCCTCGACCATCTCTCCCCGGCTATCGGTTTCTGGAGATCCCCACGCCCGTGAGTGTGCGTTGAAATCTCCAGCTACCACCACCGGGGTGGGGTGCGCTTCTGCCAACAGAGCCCCGACCTCAATCAACCACCGCTCATACTCAGCGAGGCTTCTGTTGGGCGAGAAGTACACCCCGACTAAGGTTAGGTTAGGTTAGGTTTTTTTTTTTTTTGTTTTTTTTTTTTTTTGTTTTCGCGGGGAATGCATTTACGCACCGTCATCCCTACTGCGGGGGCAGCAGGGACGGTGTGTGGGGCTCCCGGCCCGAGAGAGAGGGCCGTCCTACCCACTAAACCCCGCGGTGTTCCGCCTCACCTTAAAACCGACTCGCAGGGTAGGCCTGAGGTTAAATCACTGCGAGCCGGCAAGGGGCACCCCAGAACGGAGGGGTCCGTCTCGGGGCGGTCGATAAGCGACCACCCCGGAGCTCCCTAAGGAGCTGAAGAACTAGCCCGCACCTCCACCGCTCTCGAGCGCTCCTCTGTAAGCAGAGGAGGTGAGAGCGGCCGGTACGGGCGTGCGCAAAAAAGTGGGCACCCCCTGGAACACAGAAAGGGTGCCCGTCGCCAAGTGGCCAGTTGGGCGGGGTCCCCCGACCTTCCGCCCACGGCCAGACACTATTCGGGGGCGCGCATGTAATCAGCACGTCGACGCCCCCGAACCGGACGGCGGGGCGGGAGCGTCTGTCCCGTACGCTCCCGCACCCGCAACTCCTCTCGTTTCGCCGCCATCACCTCGCTAGCAAACGAGGCGACGGCGGCCCAACACTGTTGGCTGCCGACCATGGCTTGCACCACAGCCGGCAGCGACAAATTTACACCGACAAGGCCCGTAAGGGCGATACGCGGCCCGTCCCACGCCGGGCACACGGCGAGTGTGTGCTCCGCCGTGTCCACGACGCCACTTGAGCAGTGGCGACACACGGGGTCCGGCTCCACCCCAGCCACCTCCCACAGGTACTTGGCGAATACGCCATGCCCTGTGAGGAGCTGACTGAGGTGAAATGTCGGCGCTCCGTGTGCCCTCTCTACCCAAGCCCGCAGGACGGGCCGGACAGCCCCCACGAGCCGGGGGCTAACTGAGGGGCCTACCAACCTCTCGGCCCACTTCCGGAAGAGATCGTCGCGAGCCGACTGTCTCCAGCGGTCGATCTCGTCCGGAAGGGGCCGTCCACCATTTCTACGCACCAGGGCGCTTTCCTCATAAACACTTTTGAGGACTCCAGCCTCGAGATCCCAAGGGAGGCTTCCTGCAATTATGCACGCCGCCTCGTAGGAGACGGTGCAGTACGCTCGTGCCGCCCTCTGCGCAATCGACCGCTGCGGACGCCGCAGCAGCGGAATTGTCTTGGCGCAGAGGGCGTGCGCCCAGATGGGCGCTCCATACAACGCCTTTGAGCGCACTACACCGTCGTAGAGGCGACGGCATGCACTATTTGGGCCTCCCCGATTGGGGAGCAGCCTCGCCAGCCTTCCGGCGTACGACAATAACTTTGGCGACAAACGCCGGAAGTGCTCGACGAAGCCCCATCGGCTGTCGAGTACCAAACCAAGATACTTAATACTCGACCCGACAGCGATGGGGGTGCCGCTCACCACAATCTGACAATCTCGAGGTGGCCCTCGCCGAGGCCCGTGAAAGAAAACGGCCTCGGACTTTTCGAGGGCCACCTGGAGTCCTAGCGCCCTGATGCGGCTGACCACCTGGGCAACGCCCGCGGTGGCCAGGACTTTCGCCTCGCGAAAATCTGGGCCCCGCGCGGTAACTAGGGTATCGTCGGCGTAACAAAGGACGCCGACTCCCCGAAGAGTAGCACCGCGCAGGACCCAATCGTATCCGATGTTCCACAGGAGCGGACCCAGAACCGACCCCTGTGGAACACCGCACGACATATTTGTGCGGACTACCCCCGACCGGGCCGGATAGGAGATGGCCCGGTCGACAAAGTAGTCCGCGAGAATGCGCCTGAGGTACCACGGGACATTGTGGTACCTCAGCGCCTCGGCGATGGTCTGCCAGGGGATGGTGTTGAAGGCGTTCGCGATGTCGAGCGACACCGCCAGCAACACCTCCCCCCGACCGACCGCCTCCTCAACGCTGTCCCGGAGCCGGGAAATGGCGTCCAGGGTCGACCTCCCGCGACGAAAACCGTACTGGCCGTCATTGAGATTGGGCCCCGCCCCCTCCAGGTGCCCGACGAGACGCGCCGCGAGCACCCGCTCGAGCAGCTTGCTCATCTCGTCGAGCAATACGATGGGGCGATAGGCCGACGGCGACTCGGCCGGGCGCCCGTGCTTCTTCAACAGCACGAGCCGCCCGGTTTTCCACTGTCGCGGGACCTTACCCGACGCCAAACACTCCGACAACAAAGACAGCGTCTCCTCCTCGAACGCCGGCATGACCAGGGCGATGACGCGCCCAGGGATGCCATCCGGACCGGGGGCGCGGTTCCTCGTTTTGAGTTTGAGGACCGCCGCCCCGAGCTCGGCATCTGACACGGGCGGAATCATCGCCTCTGTGACTGCCGGCGTCTGGCTTGGTGCCATCCGCGGTGGGACCCACTCTTCCCGCGCAGGAAAGAGGGAACTGACGACGTGGCCGACGAATGAGGGCTCGAGAGACTTGGTGAGGGGAGGCGCCCAGGGCCGGAGTTTGTCACTCACGGCTTTGTACGGGCGCCCCCACGGATCTTGATTGAGGCTCTCGAGCCATTCCTTCCAGGCCGCCTCCTTGGCGGCCTTGATCGCCGAGCTGAGGGCAGCTCGGGCAGCCCGGTATGCGGCGAGTAGTTCTTCTTCTCGGGCAGGGTCACTGTTTCTTCGGGCGCGTTGGCGAGTGTACCTGCGCTGGGCTGCGTGACTTGAGGTTCGCAGCCCAGCCAGCTCTTCATTCCACCAGTACACTCGCCGCCGCGGCTTGACAGACCCTGCCCTCTTCATGGCCGCATCGCAGACGCGAGTCAGGGCGCCGGAAAGCCGCCCAGCCCTCGCGTCCACGTCCGGGCTAACGTCGCCCGCGGCCCATCGCTCGACGATGGCCGCCTCCTTTGCCAGTTCCCGGTCCAGCGTCCGCAGACGCCACCGCGGACCTTCCTCAACCGAACGGCGGTCCCCGACCGCCGGGGTCCCGGAGCCGGTGTCGACGATGTCGAACCATATGTAGCGATGGTCCGACAGCGTCTCCACCCCCTCGACCACTTTCCAACCACGCGTGCGGCTCGCCAGGCCAGAACTGGCGAAGGACAGGTCAACGATGGAACAACCTGTCCCCGTTGGCCGCACGAACGTGTGGATCGACCCTCGGTTGAGCAGCACCAAGCCATTCGACACCGCCCATTCCTCTACCAACTCACCCCGGCTATCGGTGGCTGGAGATCCCCACGCCTGTGAGTGTGCGTTGAAGTCTCCAGCCACCACCACCGGGGTGGGGTGTGCTTCTGCCACCAGAGCCCCGACCTCTATTAACCATTGTTCAAACTCGGCGAGGCTTCTGTTTGGCGAGAAGTACACCCCGATCACTGCAACGTCTCCCAGCAGCGCGAGGACGCAGCCGCGTCCTTGGGAAACACTTTTGAACGCGCCCTGCTGGGAGACGATAGCCACCGACTCGTCGCGGCTGCCAGCCCAGTCATCACGGGCACGAACCGCGTACGGTTCGGCGACTACTGCCATAGACGCCCGCCACTGTACGGCGGACTGGATCAGCAGGTCTTGGGCCGCCGCACAGTGGCGGACATTGGCCTGCAGGATCGAGATTGGCGCCATTTAGTTCTGGGCGATGTCCATTCTCTCCTCCGTGTTGGTTTGAGTGGGCGAGCGCTTGCGCCCGGCACCACCACGACGTGTCCTTTTTTTGGACGCCGCCATGCAGGCCTTAACGCCTAAACGGTGCGCAGCAGGAGTTCCCGCCGCCGCGCAGATAGGGCAATTTGGCTCTTCAGAACAACCAGCAGCCTTATGGCCGGGCTGCCCGCAGCGGAAACAGAGTGCGCTGCGGTCAACACCCGCAGCGCACCGGGCCCCAACGTGCCCCACTTCCAGGCAACGGAAACACCGCTGCGGTCGAGCCTCCAAGAGAGCGACACGGACGCGGGACCATCCGATCGCAACTGGGCGGCCATCAGTTATAATCTTGGCCGCCGCGATCGGGCATTTTACCCACGCCGTGCCCTCGCGACCTGCTTGGCGAATGATTTCTCCGACAGTGATGCTGGTGGTGGTGCACCCTCCTACGTCCGCCACCACCTTCGCTATGGCCTCCTTAGTGGCCGCATCGCCAAGACCGGAGATGCGCAGTTCCGCGCACTTCTCCGGTCGTGCGATGCGGACATCTTCTCCCAGAGCCGCTTTGAGATGCTCTGCTAGAGCATCGGCTTTCTGGCATCTCTCTGCGCCCGCCACTTCAAGGATGCGGCCTCCGGTGGCCGCCGTACGGAACCGGAGGCCTCCGATGCCGAGGCTCTGTAAGTCGACTTTTTGTTCCGCCTCGGCCAGTTTGGCGGCATAGGTTACGCCCTTATCGACCGCGTCCTTCTGCAGTGTAATCACTACAGCTGCAGTGCGGGGGGCGCGGAGTTTCATGGCGTTCTTCTTAGCGCCTGCCTTTGTAGACGCCGGTGTCGTTTTCACAGCTGATTGCTTCGCCGTTGGCACTTTTTTGGGGCGCCCAGCCACCACATTCCACGCCTCGGTCAGAGGTTGAGGCGTGGGTGCAGGCTGCAGAAGCTCCTGGCGCGCTGCCTCGGCTTCTTGTGCCGCAGCGGTCTTCTTCTTTTTCTTAGTTCTTTTCTTCGGCACAGGGGCAGAAGATAAAGAAGTTGCGGGGAGAAGGGGAGCTTCCGTCTCCTCCAGCAATGGGCCAGAGACGGGAGCAGAAGAACGTGTCGCCAGTGAGGCACTAGTGACACCCGCTGAACAACGCTTGGGAGGTCCGGGGCGCGCAGCCTCAGAGACATTACCGGCAGAACGGCCAAGCGAGAGCGAAGACCCGGCAACGGAGCGGGCGGCATTACGGGCGTCTGCCTGAAGGGGGGGGCGCAGTCGCGGCTCTGGGAGCAAGCGGTCCCCAATGCCGTCGAAGCGCGCGTCCAGGAGGAACAGAATCTCCTCGCGCGACATCGACGGCGGGGCTCTCGCCTGCTTCTTTAATATTTCTATTTCTGCCCGCATGGCAGCCAGCTCCCGCTGCAGGCGGGCGGTTTCTTCAGAAACCGTGCGAGCACGTAGTTCCCGCACGTGTTCCATTATGCTACCTGCAGCGGACCTTAGGCCCTGTACACTTTGGCCCTTGAGGCGGGAGGATTTGTGGGCGATGCAGCGGATCGACTCCACCGCCTCCTCAACCGCCTTCTCTAGCTGCTCGGCTCTGAGATCCGCCGCAGCTGGTGGCTTCTTCTTCGCTTGCCTTTCTTCTTCTTCCGGAGTGGGAGACTGGCGAAGGAAGGAGAGACGTCTCTCCTCCCTCATTCGGAGCTCTTTCGCTAGCTCCTCCTCTGCCTGGAGCTCTAGCTCCCGCTCCTTGGCCTCGATGTACTCGGCCTTGGCCTTTGCTAGGCCGACGTACTGCCCAGTAGTAGGTGGGCGTCCTCGCCCACGTTTACCGGGTTGGCCCCGGACAGTGTTAGGGCCAACCGACTCCTCGCTATCCCCCTCCGACCCTGAGTTCCGGCGTTTACGCCACAGCCGGGAACTCAGAGGGGAAGGAAGACCCGAGGCCACATCCATCAACGAGCAAACGCTGCTGTCGGTATCCGACAGCTGCAGCTCTTTCCTCACGCTGCGCGGCGGTGTGTCGCACCGCGACACCGACACCCGCAGTTCCTTGAGGCCTGGAACCGGAGTTCCGGGCCTCACCTCTTCGACAGCCTCATCGTTTGTTAAGTCAAAGTCCATATTCAAGCCAGTATTGTTAGTTTGTCCCCCACAAGGGGAGAAGATCGATCGAATTTTATTATTTTCAAGTGCCATATTGAATCCCACGAGCATGAGACGATACAAAACGACTCCCTGGGTGACGCTCATTCCAGGGAGCGGGATGGATACTGTGGGGTGCTCCAGGTGCCCCACAGGTTTTAACGACTTCGCTGTCGGGTGTTATAGACTTTTCCCTGTCGCGGGCCGGCCAATGAAGGCAAGCCCTTCGGTCCCAAGGACCACCGCGTACCAACTGGTGCCACCAGCTGGATTGTTGCGAAGACCCTGGAGATTGCGAAACGCGAGGAGGGGGGCTAGCCCTCCCCAACTCCGACGCTGGCACAAATGCCTGTAGGCCCCTGCGCGAGCAGACAGCCTACGCGTCCACACCACAAAACCTCGCTACTACCGGCCGGAACCGGGAGCGACACCAACGATGAAACGCTTCAACCGGCCAGGCCGGGAGCGGTCACAAATGCCGTGGGCCTTGCAGGCCCACCATACCACGACCCCCTCGTGCAATGGGGTCAACTTCACGTCCACACAACGTAAAGACAAACTTCTACCGGCCGAAACCGGGAGAGACGACAACGAAGGCGAAAATCGACAACGAAGCGCTACTACCGGCCAGGCCGGGAGCTTTCACCTTTTCGCAGGCCTTGCAGGCCTGCCACGCTGCGACCCCCACAACACGGGGTCGACTGTCGGGATATTGGTACATTGGTTAACACACACAGTACTGAAGACTGCGCCCATTAGCCGATGCTCCAGGGTGCACCAGCAAAGCCCAGTTTCCACTCCCACCCGGGCGGTCCCCGGGGAGGATAGGAAACTGAACCGCCAACGTGGAGGTTCCCCGACCTAGCACCCCAGGTTTTTTTTTTGTTTTCGCGGGGAATGCATTTACGCACCGTCATCCCTGCTGCAGGGGCAGCAGGGACGGTGTGTGGGGCTCCCGGCCCGTGAGAGAGTGCCGTCCTACCCACTAAACCCCGCGGTGTTCCGCCTCACCTTAAAACCGACTCGCAGGGTAGGCCTGAGGTTAAATCACTGCGAGCCGGCAAGGGGCACCCCAGAACGGAGGGGTCCGTCTCGGGGCGGTCGATAAGCGACCACCCCGGAGCTCCCTAAGGAGCTGAAGAACTAGCCCGCACCTCCACCGCTCTCGAGCGCTCCTCTGTAAGCAGAGGAGGTGAGAGCGGCCGGTACGGGCGTGCGCAAAAAAGTGGGCACCCCCTGGAACACAGAAAGGGTGCCCGTCGCCAAGTGGCCAGTTGGGCGGGGTCCCCCGACCTTCCGCCCACGGCCAGACACTATTCGGGGGCGCGCATGTAATCAGCACGTCGACGCCCCCGAACCGGACGGCGGGGCGGGAGCGTCTGTCCCGTACGTTCCCGCACCCGCAACTCCTCTCGTTTCGCCGCCATCACCTCGCTAGCAAACGAGGCGACGGCGGCCCAACACTGTTGGCTGCCGACCATGGCTTGCACCACAGCCGGCAGCGACAAATTTCCACCGACAAGGCCCGTAAGGGCGATACGCGGCCCGTCCCACGCCGGGCACACGGCGAGTGTGTGCTCCGCCGTGTCCACGACGCCACTTGAGCAGTGGCGACACACGGGGTCCGGCTCCACCCCAGCCACCTCCCACAGGTACTTGGCGAATACGCCATGGCCTGTGAGGAGCTGACTGAGGTGAAATGTCGGCGCTCCGTGTGCCCTCTCCACCCAAGCCCGCAGGACGGGCCGGACAGCCCCCACGAGCCGGGGGCTAACTGAGGGGCCTACCAACCTCTCGGCCCACTTCCGGAAGAGATCGTCGCGAGCCGACTGTCTCCAGCGGTCGATCTCGTCCGGAAGGGGCCGTCCACCATTTCTACGCACCAGGGCGCTTTCCTCATAAACACTTTTGAGGACTCCAGCCTCGAGATCCCAAGGGAGGCTTCCTGCAATTATGCACGCCGCCTCGTAGGAGACGGTGCAGTACGCTCGTGCCGCCCTCTGCGCAATCGACCGCTGCGGACGCCGCAGCAGCGGAATTGTCTTGGCGCAGAGGGCGTGCGCCCAGATGGGCGCTCCATACAACGCCTTTGAGCGCACTACACCGTCGTAGAGGCGACGGCATGCACTATTTGGGCCTCCCCGATTGGGGAGCAGCCTCGCCAGCCTTCCGGCGTACGACAATAACTTTGGCGACAGACGCCGGAAGTGCTCGACGAAGCCCCATCGGCTGTCGAGTACCAAACCAAGATACTTAATACTCGACCCGACAGCGATGGGGGTGCCGCTCACCACAATCTGACAATCTCGAGGTGGCCCTCGCCGAGGCCCGTGAAAGAAAACGGCCTCGGACTTTTCGAGGGCCACCTGGAGTCCTAGCGCCCTGATGCGGCTGACCACCTGGGCAACGCCCGCGGTGGCCAGGACTTTCGCCTCGCGAAAATCTGGGCCCCGCGCGGTAACTAGGGTATCGTCGGCGTAACAGAGGACGCCGACTCCCCGAAGAGTAGCACCGCGCAGGACCCAATCATATCCGATGTTCCACAGGAGCGGACCCAGAACCGACCCCTGTGGAACACCGCACGACATATTTGTGCGGACTACTCCCGACCGGGCCGGATAGGAGATGGCCCGGTCGACAAAGTAGTCCGCAAGAATGCGCCTGAGGTACCACGGGACATTGTGGTACCTCAGCGCCTCGGCGATGGTCTGCCAGGGGATGGTGTTGAAGGCGTTCGCGATGTCGAGCGACACCGCCAGCAACACCTCCCCCCGACCGACCGCCTCTTCGACGCTGTCCCTGAGCCGGGAAATGGCGTCCAGGGTCGACCTCCCGCGACGAAATCCGTACTGGCCGTCATTGAGATTGGGCCCCGCCCCCTCCAGGTGCCCGACGAGACGCGCCGCGAGCACCCGCTCGAGCAGCTTGCTCATCTCGTCGAGCAAGACGATGGGGCGGTAGGCCGACGGCGACTCGGCCGGGCGCCCGTGCTTCTTTAACAGCACGAGCCGCCCGGTTTTCCACTGTCGCGGGACCTTACCCGACGCCAAACACTCCGACAACAAAGACAGCGTCTCCTCCTCGAACGCCGGCATGACCAGGGCGATGACGCGCCCAGGAATGCCATCCGGACCGGGGGCGCGGTTCCTCGTTTTGAGTTTAAGGACCGCCGCCCCGAGCTCGGCATCCGACACGGGCGGAATCATTGCCTCTGTGTCTGCCGGCGTCTGGCTTGGTGCCATCCGCGGTGGGACCCACTCTTCCCGCGCAGGGAAGAGGGAACTGACAACGTGGCCGACGAATGAGGGCTCGAGAGACTTTGTGAGGGGAGGCGCCCAGGGCCGGAGTTTGTCGCTCACGGCTTTGTACGGGCGCCCCCACGGATCTTCATTTAGGCTCTCGAGCCACTCCTTCCAGGCCGCCTCCTTGGCGGCCTTGATCGCCGAGCTGAGGGCCGCTCGGGCAGCCCGGTATGCGGCGAGCAGCTCTTCTTCTTGGGCAGGATCACTGTTTCCTCGACCGCGACAGCGAGTGCACCTACGCTGGGCTGCGTGGCATGTAGTACGCAGCCCAGCCAACTCATCATTCCACCAATACACTCGCTTTCGCGGCCGAACAGGCCCCGCCCTCTTCATCGCCGCATCGCAGACGCGAGTCAGGGCGCCGGAAAGCCGCCCAGCCCTCGCGTCCACGTCCGGGCTAACGTCGTCACCTGCGGCCCATCGCTCGACGATGGCCGCCTCCTTCGCCAGTTCCCGGTCCAGCGTCCGCAGACGCCACCGCGGACCTTCCTCAACCGAACGGCGGTCCCCGACCGCCGGGGTCTCCGAGCCGGTGTTGACGATGTCGAACCATATGTAGCGATGATCCGACATCGTCTCCACCCCCTCGATCACCCTCCAACCACGTGTGCGGCTAGCCAGGCCAGAACTGGCAAAGGACAGGTCGATTATACTACGACCCGTCCCCGTTCGCCGTACGAACGTGTGGACCGACCCTCGGTTGAGCAGCACCAAGCCATTGGACACCGCCCATTCCTCGACCATCTCACCCCGGCTATCGGTTTCTGGAGATCCCCACGCCCGTGAGTGTGCGTTGAAATCTCCAGCTACCACTACCGGGGTGGGGTGCGCTTCTGCCAACAGAGCCCCGACCTCAATCAACCAACGCTCATACTCAGCGAGGCTTCTGTTGGGCGAGAAGTACACCCCGACTACTGCAACGTCTCCCAGCAGTGCGAGGACGCAACCGCGTCCCTGGAGCACCCTATCAAAAGCACCCCGCTGGGAGACGATAGCCACCAACTCGTCGCGGCTGCCAGCCCAGTTGTCGCGGGCGCGAACCGCGTATGGTTCGGCGACTATAGCCACAGTCGCCTGTAACTGTGCGGCAGACTGAAGCAGCAGATCTTGGGCCGCCACACAGTTACCGACGTTGGCCTGCAGTACCGAGATGGGAGCCATTTAATTTTGTGCGATGTCCATCACCTCCTCTGTGTTCTGGGTGGGCTGACGCGTACGTCCAGCACCACCCCGACGCCTCCTCTTCTTGGACTCCGCCAGGCAGGCTTTTGCGCCCAGGCGATGCGCAGCGGCAGCTCCAGCCGCCGCGCAGATGGGGCAGCTAAACGCCGCCGAGCAGCCGGCCGCCTTATGACCGGGCTGCCCACAACGGAAACAGAGTGCGCTGCGGTCCACTCCCGCAGCGCACCGGGCTCCTACGTGCCCCACCTCCAAGCAGCGGAAGCAGCGCTGCGGCCTGACTTCCAAAAGGACCGCACGGACGCGGGACCATCCGATCGTGAGAGGGCGGCCATCTGTGACTTTTTTGGCCGCCGCGATCGGGCACTTGACCCACGCCGTGCCCTCCCTGCCTGCCTGGCGAACAACGTCGCCAACAACGACACTGGTGGTGGCGCAACCTCCTATGTCCGCCACCACCCGCGCAACAGTCTCCTTCGTAGCCGCGTCGCCTAGACCGGAGACGCGCAGCTCTGCACACTTCTCCGGCCTGGCGACACGGACGTCCTCTCCCAGAGCATTCTTCAACTGCTCCGCCAGAGCGTCAGCTTTTTGGCACCTTTCGGCGCCCGCCACCTCCAGGATTCTACCTCCTGTCGCCGCCGTGCGGAACCTTAGGCCTCTAATTCCGAGACTGTTAAGGTCTATTTTAGCCTCGGCCTCGGCAAGTTTTGAGGCATAAGTGATGCCCTTCTCAGCCGCGCCCTGTTGCAGCGTGATCACTACTGCAGCGGTTCGCGGGGCGCGGAGTTTTAGGGCGGGTTTCTTCACGGATGGCGCTTTGGCGGGCGCTGGTGCCGACTTTTGCAACTGTGTTGCTGACGGCTTGGCCACTGGCGCCTTCTTTGGGCGCCCAGCCACCACGTTCCAAGCCTCGGTTAGCGGCCGAGGAGTGGGTGGCGGTGGGGGGAGCTCCTGACGAGCTGCCTCGGCTTCACGCGCCGCTGCGCTCTTCTTCTTCCTCCCTTTCTTTCCATATTTTGTATTCTGCACAGGAGGGGAGGAACCTGGCAGAGCAGCCGACGGGGCGCCCGTCCCCTCCAACGAAGGGCCGGAGACAGGAGCGGAAGAACGTGGCGCGGCGTTAGAGACGCCAGCGGGCCGAATGTGAGCTTCACTGGCAGCAGTGCCGGACGTGCCGGGTTGAGATCCAATCGACACTCGAGACGTGATTGCGGAGCACCCTACAGAACAGGCGGCATTTCGAGCGTCCGCCTGCAGCGGCGGGCGGAGTCGCGGCTCCGGCAACAGGCGGTCCCCAATGCCGTCAAAGCGCGCGTCTAGGAGGAACATGATCTCCTCGCGCGACATTGACGTTGGTGGGGCGTTCGCCTGCCTCTTCAGTAGATCCACTTCGGCCCGTAAGGCAGCAAGCTCACGCTGCAGACGGGCATTTTCCTCTGATTCCGTACGGGCCCGCAACTCCCGCACGTGTTCCAGGATGGATCCTGCGGCAGACCTCAGGCCCTGCACGCTTTGGCCCTTCAGGCGGGAGGACTTGTGAGCGATGGAGCGGATCGCCTCCACCGCCTCCTCGACCGCCTTCTGTAGTTGCTCGGCCCTGAGGTCGGCCGCAGCTTGTGACTTCTTCGAAGTTTCTCCTTCAGGAACGGGAGACTGACGGAGAAAGGAGAGTCGCCTCTCCTCCCTCCTTCGAAGCTCTTCGGCGAGCTCCTCCTCCGCTTGGAGCTCTAGCTCCCGCTCCTTGGCCGCGTTTAGTTCGGCCTTCGCCTTGGCGAGGCCAACGTATTGCCCCGTTGTTGGGGGGCGACCACGGCCCCGCTTACCGGGCTGGCCCCGGACAGAACCGGTGCCAACCGACTCCTCACTGTCTCCCTCCGACCCCGAGTTCCGGCGTTTGCGCCACAGCCGGGACAGCGGGGAGGGAGAAGGACCAGGGGAAACCTCGATCATAGAGACCACACTGCTGTCGGAATCCGACAGCAGCAGGTCTCCCGACAGACGACGCGGAGCGGCGTCGCAGCGCGAGAGTGACACTCGCGCTTCTCTCATAAGACTAGGCACTGGAGTGCCAGGTCTAGTCTTTACATCCGTTTCGTTAGCCCTATCATCGGGCAGATCAGCGTCCGTTACGAGTAAGCCAAAGTTGTTGTTTTGTGTTCCAGTTGTTTTTGTCATTAAGTTTGAATTGAGAGCCATACTATTCCCACGATTATGAGACGAAGAGAGTCGACTCCCTGGGTGACGCTCATTCCAGGGAGCGGGATGGATACTGTGGAGTGCTCCAGGTGCCCCACAGGTTTTAACGACTTCGCTGTCGGGTTTTAAAGACTTTTCCCTGTCGCGGGCCGGCCAATAAAGGCAAGCCCTTCGGCCCCCAGGACCACCGCGTACCAACTGGTGCCACCAGTTGGGTCGTTGCGGAGGCCTCAGGGGTTACGAAACGCGGGAAGGAGGGCTGGCCCTCCCCAACTCCGACGCTGGCACGAGTGCCTGTAGGCCCCTGCGCGAGCAGTAGGCCTACGCGTCCACACCACAAAGACTTCGCTACTACCGGCCGTGACCGGGAGCGACACAAACGACGCAACGCTACAACCGGCCAGGCCAGGAGCTGTCGAAAAGACCGTGGGCCTTGCAGGCCCACCATACAACGACCCCCTCGTGCAATGGGGTCAACTGCACGTCCACACAACGGCAACACAGAGCTGCAACCGGCCGAAGCCGGGAGTAACGACAACGAGAACGAAGGACGAAAACGAAGCGCTACTACCGGCCAGGCCGGGAGCTTTCACCAGTACGCAGGCCTTGCAGGCCTGCCACACTGCGACCCCCACGACATGGGGTCGACTGTCGGGATATTGGTACATTGGTTAACACACACAGTACTGAAGACTGCGCCCATTAGCCGATGCTCCAGGGTGCACCAGCAAAGCTCAGTTTCCACTCCCACCCGGGCGGTCCCCGGGGGGGATAGGAAACTGAACCGCCAACGTGGAGGTTCCCCGACCTAGCACCCCAAAAAGTCACAGTTTGTACTAGGATTCGAACTCGGGCCTCTTGCGTCTCAGCCGAGCAGCATACCACCCAAACCACACAGCTACAGCACCCCAGGTTAGGTTAGGTTAGGTTAGGTTAGGTTAGGTTAGGTTAGGTTAGGTTAGGTTAGGTTAGGTTAGGTTAGGTTAGGTTAGGTTAGGTTTTTTTTTTTTTTTTTTTTTTTTTTTTTTTTTTTTTTTTTTTTTTTTTTTTTTTTTTTTTTTTTTTTTTTTTTTTTTTTTTTTTTTTTTTTTTTTTTTTTTTTTTTTTTTTTTTTTTTTTTTGTTTTCGCGGGGAATGCATTTACGCACCGTCATCCCTGCTGCGGGGGCAGCAGGGACGGTGTGTGGGGCTCCCGGCCCGTGAGAGAGGGCCGTCCTACCCACTAAACCCCGCGGTGTTCCGCCTCACCTTAAAACCGACTCGCAGGGTAGGCCTGAGGTTAAATCACTGCGAGCCGGCAAGGGGCACCCCAGAACGGAGGGGTCCGTCTCGGGGCGGTCGATAAGCGACCACCCCGGAGCTCCCTAAGGAGCTGAAGAACTAGCCCGCACCTCCACCGCTCCCGAGCGCTCCTCTGTAAGCAGAGGAGGTGAGAGCGGCCGGTACGGGCGTGCGCAAAAAGTGGGCACCCCCTGGAACACAGAAAGGGTGCCCGTCGCCAAGTGGCCAGTTGGGCGGGGTCCCCCGACCTTCAGCCCTCGGCCAGACACTATTCGGGGGCGCGCATGTATTGAGCACGTCGACGCCCCCGAACAGGACGGCGGGGCGGGAGCGTCTGACCCGTACGCTCCCGCACCCGCAACTCCTCTCGTTTCGCCGCCATCACCTCGCTAGCAAACGAGGCGACGGCGGCCCAACACTGTTGGCTGCCGACCATGGCTTGCACCACAGCCGGCAGCGACAAATTTCTACCGACAAGGCCCGTAAGGGCGATACGCGGCCCGTCCCACGCCGGGCACACGGCGAGTGTGTGCTCCGCCGTGTCCACGACGCCACTTGAGCAGTGGCGACACACGGGGTCCGGCTCCACCCCAGCCACCTCCCACAGGTACTTGGCGAATACGCCATGCCCTGTGAGGAGCTGACTGAGGTGAAATGTCGGCGCTCCGTGTGCCCTCTCCACCCAAGCCCGCAGGACGGGACGGACAGCCCCCACGAGCCGGGGGCTAACTGAGGGGCCTACCAACCTCTCGGCCCACTTCCGGAAGAGATCGTCGCGAGCCAACTGTCTCCAGCGGTCGATCTCGTCCGGAAGGGGCCGTCCACCGTTACTTCGCACCAGGGCGCTCTCTTCATACACCTTCTTGAGGACTCCAGCCTCGAGATCCCAGGGGAGACTTCCTGCAATTAGGCACGCCGCCTCGTAGGAGACGGTGCAGTACGCTCGTGCCGCCCTCTGCGCAATCGACCGCTGCGGACGCCGCAGCAGCGGGATTGTCTTGGCGCAGAGGGCGTGCGCCCAGATGGGCGCTCCATACAACGCCTTTGAGCGCACTACACCGTCGTAGAGGCGACGGCACGCACTATTTGGGCCTCCCCGATTGGGGAGCAGCCTCGCCAGCCTTCCGGCGTACGACAACAATTTAGGCGACAGACGCCGGAAGTGCTCGACGAAGCCCCATCGGCTGTCGAGTACCAAACCAAGATACTTAATACTCGACCCGACAGCGATGGGGGTGCCGCTCACCACAATCTGACAATCTCGAGGGGGCCCTCGCCGAGGCCCGTGAAAGAAAACGGCTTCTGACTTTTCGAGGGCCACCTGGAGTCCTAGCGCCCTGATGCGGCTGACCACCTGGGCAACGCCCGCGGTGGCCAGGACTTTCGCCTCGCGAAAATCTGGGCCCCGCGCGGTGACTAGGGTATCGTCGGCGTAACAGAGGACGCCGACTCCCCGAAGAGTAGCACCGCGCAGGACCCAATCATATCCGATGTTCCACAGGAGCGGACCCAGAACCGACCCCTGTGGAACACCACAAGACATATCGGAGCGGACTACTCCCGACCGGGTCGGATAGGAGATGGCCCGGTCGACAAAGTAGTCCGCGAGAATGCGCCTGAGGTACCACGGGACATTGTGGTACCTCAGCGCCTCAGCGATGGTCTGCCAGGGGATGGTGTTGAAGGCGTTCGCGATGTCGAGCGACACCGCCAGCAACACCTCCCCCCGACCGACCGCCTCTTCGACGCTGTCCCCGAGCCGGGAAATGGCGTCCAGGGTCGACCTCCCGCGACGAAATCCGTACTGGCCGTCATTGAGATTGGGCCCCGCCCCCTCCAGGTGCCCGACGAGACGCGCCGCGAGCACCCGCTCGAGCAGCTTGCTCATCTCGTCGAGCAAGACGATGGGGCGGTAGGCCGACGGCGACTCGGCCGGGCGCCCGTGCTTCTTCAACAGCACGAGCCGCCCAGTTTTCCACTGTCGCGGGACCTTACCCGACGCCAAACACTCCGACAACAAAGACAGCGTCTCCTCCTCGAACGCCGGCATAACCAGGGCGATGACGCGCCCAGGAATGCCATCCGGACCGGGGGCGCGGTTCCTCGTTTTGAGTTTAAGGACCGCCGCCCCGAGCTCGGCATCCGACACGGGCGGAATCATCGCCTCTGTGTCTGCCGGCGTCTGGCTTGGTGCCATCCGCGGTGGGACCCACTCTTCCCGCTCAGGGAAGAGGGAACTGACAACGTGGCCGACGAATGAGGGCTCGAGAGACTTTGTGAGGGGAGGCGCCCAGGGCCGGAGTTTGTCGCTCACGGCTTTGTACGGGCGCCCCCACGGATCTTCGTTTAGGGTCTCGAGCCACTCCTTCCAGGCCGCCTCCTTGGCGGCCTTGATCGCCGAGCTGAGGGCAGCTCGGGCAGCCCGGTATGCGGCGAGTAGTTCTTCTTCTCGGGCAGGGTCACTGCTTCTTCGGGCGCGTTGGCGAGTGTACCTGCGCTGGGCTGCGTGACTTGAGGTTCGCAGCCCAGCCAGCTCTTCATTCCACCAGTACACTCGCCGCCGCGGCTTGACAGACCCTGCCCTCTTCATGGCCGCATCGCAGACGCGAGTCAGGGCGCCGGAAAGCCGCCCAGCCCTCGCGTCCACGTCCGGGCTAACGTCGTCACCTGCGGCCCATCGCTCGACGATGGCCGCCTCCTTTGCCAGTTCCCGGTCCAGCGTCCGCAGACGCCACCGCGGACCTTCCTCAACCGAACGGCGGTCCCCGACCGCCGGGGTCTCCGAGCCGGCGTTGACGATGTCGAACCATATGTAGCGATGATCCGACATCGTCTCCACCCCCTCGATCACCCTCCAACCACGTGTGCGGCTAGCCAGGCCAGAACTGGCAAAGGACAGGTCGATTATACTACGACCCGTCCCCGTTCGCCGCACGAACGTGTGGACCGACCCTCGGTTGAGCAGCACCAAGCCGTTGGACACCGCCCATTCCTCGACCATCTCACCCCGGCTATCGGTTTCTGGAGATCCCCACGCCTGTGAGTGTGCGTTGAAATCTCCAGCTACCACCACCGGGGTGGGGTGCGCTTCTGCCAACAGAGCCCCGACCTCAATCAACCAACGCTCATACTCAGCGAGGCTTCTGTTGGGCGAGAAGTACACCCCGACTACTGCAACGTCTCCCAGCAGCGCGAGGACGCAACCGCGTCCCTGGAGCACCCTATCTAAAGCACCCCGCTGGGAGACGATAGCCACCAACTCGTCGCGGCTGCCAGCCCAGTTGTCGCGGGCGCGAACCGCGTACGGTTCGGCGACTATAGCCACAGTCGCCTGTAACTGTGCGACAGACTGAAGCAGCAGATCTTGGGCCGCCGCACAGTTACCGACGTTGGCCTGCAGTACCGAGATGGGAGCCATTTAATTTTGTGCGATGTCCATCACCTCCTCTGTGTTCTGGGTGGGCTGACGCGTACGTCCAGCACCACCCCGACGCCTCCTCTTCTTGGACTCCGCCAGGCAGGCTTTTGCGCCCAGGCGATGCGCAGCGGCAGTTCCCGCTGCCGCGCAGATGGGGCAGTTAAACGCCGCAGAGCAGTCAGCCGCCTTATTCTGCATGTTCTTGCAATTTCGCCGTTAGTTTTTCCATCTCAGGTAGATAAGTGGGTGTTGGGATGGGCAGTTCAGTACGGGTCTCCACCTCTTCTCTTCCAGTCTCCATCTGCTTCACTAATTCCACAAGTTTATCGATCCACTGCGTGACATCCGTCTTGATTTCGGATCTTAAATTCCTGGCCAGCCCGAGGGAAGTTTTCGCCTTCTTGGCTATGTCCTTTGCCTCAGACGTTCTGTCGGGGTACGATTTCCCACATACGGGGCTATGCTCTATAGGCTGAGGTGTTTTAGCCTTTTTTGTTTTCTCTACCTCTGCCATTTTGTCTGTAGGCCTGGTGGTGGTTTTTAACGGGCTGTACTCCAGGCGTTTAGTCGGCCGCAGTGGATCACCCGCTCGATCGTGAGAAGTAATCTTTGAGGTGCTGGCCTTACTCTCAAAGGTTTCTAAGCTTCTCCTAACAATCGACTTTTTGGTTATTGTTTTCGATGGTGATGCGCGGGTGGGCTCTTCCTCTGAGCTTTTTGGCGGTGTTCTTTGTGAAACGAACATTGTATGGGGGTGTGCTGTTGCTGCTATGAGGAAGTGTTGCTAGTGGGGTATGTATAGGGTACCCCAGGTAGCGTGTGTGTTGTACCGTGTGTTTTCTGAAGAGTATGTAAAGGTACTCTGTCAGATTGTGTGATGTGGTGTGTAGTGTATGTAGCGTGAATATCGAGTGTGTGTATGTGTGTATTGTTGTCCACGGCTGAGAGATGTGTGTGTGTATGAGCGCGTTGAGTAATGTATATGTTGGTATAGCTGTTTATGTGTAGTGCATGCACAGGTACTCTGTCGTCCCTCGTTCAGCAGTCGTATTTAAGGTGGAAAAGTATAAGGTAAAAAGTAAAATATAGTTATTTCACTCAGTGTCTTACTGATAGAGCCAATAGGGCTTGGTCAATTTAAAAGAGTAATCAGAAGAAAGAAAATTACAAACAACGTCACAGTTTTGCTCTATATAGAGTTATCGTATCCTTATAACTAGTTCCTAGCTGTAGGCCAGCTACGTCTTACCCTAAAATTGTGGCCAATAAGCCTAAGTCTTATTATAGTAAAAATAAAATTAAAAAAAAATATTTTAATACAACTTAACTTCTAAATCAGCAGCGGGATATAGTCTCTGCTGGCCCCCGAAAGCCTCCAGGAATCTAGTTTTGCCAAAAAATTTCAATACCTAATATAAATCTAGTCAAAAAAACAAAATTTTGCCCCAGAAACTCTACACGCTCTATGTAGAGACGTGTGGAGAGGCCCGGCTGATAGCCCCCGTCGAGCCCTTTCTAACGAACCCAAACACGTCACCGCTAACCCAAGGGGTTCCAGAGAAACAGGGGCTCAAAATTTTTCAAAATGGCCGAATATGTTTTCAAAATCCCCCGTATCTCCCGAACCGCCGGGCCGATTTTGATCGTGTTTGGGTTAATCTTGGAGTGCACGACGAGACCTACCCCCCGGTAGCCTTTTTTAAAACAAAAAATTTTTTAACCCCAATCCCCTCCAATACCCCCTACTCGGGTAGGGAACAGGCTGCCGAGACGCCCAGAGAAAACCGTACCACTCTACGACGCCCCGTTCCAAAGCTACAGGCGATCAAAGTTTTCCAAGATGGCGGCTGAGCTGTCAAAGCCGAACTTTGATCACCTGTATCTCCGGGCCCAGACGTCGCAGAGCAGCCAAGTTTGGGTTTGCCCCGTTCACCCCGACCCCCTCCACCCGTCCAAGTGCTTTTAGGCCCCCTAAAATTTTTTGACTCCTATTTGCCTATAAATCGAGGAGTAGGTAGCTCCTGAACCCTATAATCTAGTAAAGAAAACTAGGGCTTTCTAGCTCAAGGCGTTCAAGAGTTATGGCGGTTCTAAAAAATAAAAAATGGCCGCCGAGCTGTCAGAGACCAACTTTGACTGCTAATAACTCTGCAACCAATGGTCGTAGAGGATCCTGGTTTTCACCAGACTGTGTGGCCTCGCTTACTGCACCTGTCCGGTGGGGTTTTGAATGAAAATAAAAATTTTTGTCCAAAAACGAAATTTCCTATCCTATAAAAAAGTTCAGGTCCCGAACCTGGCTTTAGTGAAAATCCCACTGCTCTATGTCTTTTCGTTTCGGAGTTATATTAAATCAAAAATTTTAAAAATTTATTTCAATATGGCGGATTTCGCAAAAATCTTTGGTTAGGTTAGGTTAGGTTTTTTTTTTTTTTTTTTGTTTTCGCGGGGAATGCATTTACGCACCGTCATCCCTGCTGCGGGGCAGCAGGGACGGTGTGTGGGGCTCCCGGCCCGAGAGAGAGGGCCGTCCTACCCACTAAACCCCGCGGTGTTCCGCCTCACCTTAAAACCGACTCGCAGGGTAGGCCTGAGGTTAAATCACTGCGAGCCGGCAAGGGGCACCCCAGAACGGAGGGGTCCGTCTCGGGGCGGTCGATAAGCGACCACCCCGGAGCTCCCTAAGGAGCTGAAGAACTAGCCCGCACCTCCACCGCTCTCGAGCGCTCCTCTGTAAGCAGAGGAGGTGAGAGCGGCCGGTACGGGCGTGCGCAAAGAGTGGGCACCCCCTGGAACACAGAAAGGGTGCCCGTCGCCGAGTGGCCAGTTGGGCGGGGTCCCCCGACCTTCCGCCCACGGCCAGACACTATTCGGGGGCGCGCATGTAATGAGCACGACGACGCCCCCGAACCGGACGGCGGGGCGGGAGCGTCTGTCCCGTACGCTCCCGCACCCGCAACTCCTCTCGTTTCGCCGCCATCACCTCGCTAGCAAACGAGGCGACGGCGGCCCAACACTGTTGGCTGCCGACCATGGCTTGCACCACAGCCGGCAGCGACAAATTTACACCGACAAGGCCCGTAAGGGCGATACGCGGCCCGTCCCACGCCGGGCACACGGCGAGTGTGTGCTCCGCCGTGTCCACGACGCCACTTGAGCAGTGGCGACACACGGGGTCCGGCTCCACCCCAGCCACCTCCCACAGGTACTTGGCGAATACGCCATGCCCTGTGAGGAGCTGACTGAGGTGAAATGTCGGCGCTCCGTGTGCCCTCTCCACCCAAGCCCGCAGGACGGGCCGGACAGCCCCCACGAGCCGGGGGCTAACTGAGGGGCCTACCAACCTCTCGGCCCACTTCCGGAAGAGATCGTCGCGAGCCGACTGTCTCCAGCGGTCGATCTCGTCCGGGAGGGGCCGTCCACCGTTACTTCGCACCAGGGCGCTCTCTTCATACACCTTCTTGAGGACTCCAGCCTCGAGATCCCAGGGGAGACTTCCTGCAATTAGGCACGCCGCCTCGTAGGAGACGGTGCAGTACGCTCGTGCCGCCCTCTGCGCAATCGACCGCTGCGGACGCCGCAGCAGCGGGATTGTCTTGGCGCAGAGGGCGTGCGCCCAGATGGGCGCTCCATACAACGCCTTTGAGCGCACTACACCGTCGTAGAGGCGACGGCACGCACTATTTGGGCCTCCCCGATTGGGGAGCAGCCTCGCCAGCCTTCCGGCGTACGACAACAATTTAGGTGAAAGACGCCGGAAGTGCTCGACGAAGCCCCATCGACTGTCGAGTACCAAACCCAAATACTTTATACTCGACCCGACAGCGATGGGGGTGCCGCTCACCACAATCTGACAATCTCGAGGTGGCCCTCGCCGAGGCCCGTGAAAGAAAACGGCCTCGGACTTTTCGAGAGCCACCTGGAGTCCTAGCGCCCTGATGCGGCTGACCACCTGGGCAACGCCCGCTGTGGCCAGGACTTTCGCCTCGCGAAACTCAGGGCCCCGCGCGGTGACTAGGGTATCGTCGGCGTAGCAGAGGACGCCGACTCCCCGAAGAGTAGCACCGCGCAGGACCCAATCATATCCGATGTTCCACAGGAGTGGACCCAGAACCGACCCCTGTGGAACACCGCACGACATATTTGTGCGGACTACCCCCGACCGGGCCGGATAGGAGATGGCCCGGTCGACAAAGTAGTCCGCGAGAATGCGCCTGAGGTACCACGGGACATTGTGGTACCTCAGCGCCTCGGCGATGGTCTGCCAGGGGATGGTGTTGAAGGCGTTCGCGATGTCGAGCGACACCGCCAGCAACACCTCCCCCCGACCGACCGCCTCTTCGACGCTGTCCCTGAGCCGGGAGATGGCGTCCAGGGTCGACCTAGGTTAGGTTAGGTTAGGTTAGGTTAGGTTAGGTTAGGTTAGGTTAGGTTAGGTTAGGTTAGGTTAGGTTAGGTTAGGTTAGGTTAGGTTAGGTTAGGTTAGGTTAGGTTAGGTTAGGTTAGGTTAGGTTAGGTTAGGTTAGGTTAGGTTAGGTTAGGTTAGGTTTTTTTTTTTTTTTTTTTTTTTTTTTGTTTAAATGTCTTACATCTCTGTCGTGGACAAAGCCTTTGTGCATTATATTATTAACAACAACTGTATTCTCAGCATTGGCCTCGATAGGCAACTTCTACTAATACTACTACTTTTATATACTTATTAATCTATGGACTTATTCTTATGTTGCTATAGTTTTTCAACATCAATTACTACTTCTTAACATCTATTAACTTATTCCTGTGTTTCTAAAGTTCTTTCATTCCTACTATTCCTTTCATCCATTTCGAACCTTTCAGTCTATATTTCGATTTAACTTTAACTTATATATATCATCATCTTCCACTCCTCTCGCTCCTATGCCTCTCTCACTTTCATACTGGTCTATCATTCTTATGGGAAGGGAAGGAGCTATCCCTGTTTTTATTGATAGGGTTTTTATTTTTATGTTTGACATTTTTCTTTTAATTATATTTACTTACAATTACTTTTCCTTATAATATACGTGTATTTTTATATATCTATGATATCTACAAAATAACAATTACCGTTGCTTTAAATTTATATATATATAGTTTTACTTATAATACTGCCTTATCTAGATTACATTTACTGTTAATTTATTTTTTACTTTTTTATCTGGACGTGATGTTTACATGTGGATTTTATTGTTGTAATCTTATATTATGTATAATATAGTTACAAAATACTTGTTTTGCCATTTCTTTTATTTACTATGGTTATAATTTTCGTAGCGTATTTTACAAATACGTCCCTGTGTTCCTTTATCAACAGTGGCAGGTTTGCTTGATCGATTTGAATACCCACTTCCGTCTCCAAATCAATTCGGTCCATCGCGTGAATGGGGCAGTCCAGCAGGAGGTGGACGACTGTCTCCTCGACGCCCGGTTCGCAGGCGCACGATGGGTCCCCCTTACACTTGAAGCGTGCCAAGTATCCGGAGAACCCACCGTGCCCCGTCAGCAACTGGGTCGTGGTGCCGGCGATCGTCATCTTGCGGACGATACTATACGCCGCCACTGCGCATGGGAGAAAAAGCTTCGTTACGGAGGCCGTCCCGCCCTCTCTGTATCTCTTGTTCCACTCGCCAAGCGTGCCCCGCCTAAGGGCACGCTTCACGAATGAGACAGGATACAGACCGTAGTCCGGTGCTCTCTTCAACGTCAGAGCCGCTTCCTTCGCGAGCTCATCGGCTCGTTCGTTACCCTCCAGCCCTGCGTGGGCCTTGACCCAGAATAAGGAAATTTCCTTACCCTGAGCCAATCCGCGCTGAAGTGCGGCCCTGGCTTCCACTGCCAAGGGATGGAGGGCATGACGGTTGATTACCGTCAAGAGAGCGGCTCTGCTGTCGCTGAAGATACCAAACGTAGACGCGCCACGCCTGAGGACCTCACTGGCCGCTTTGCATAGCGCCAGGAGCTCGGCTTGGTAGACGGTGCAATGAGGCGCGAGAGCAAGTTTGAGGGCCTTAGTTTCGGTCCGGCTATTCCAAAACGATAGCGCGGCACCGACTCGGCCCTCAATCTTGCTCCCATCCGTGAAGATGCGCACCTCAAAGTGGTTTGCATCTTCCAGTTGCCCCTCGTCTACCAGGCTGGTGAACCCCAGGACCGCATGCTCCGCGGGGTGAGGAGACTCTATCGCCGAGGCCATTCGTTCGACCTCCCAGTCTCCCAGCCATGGCTGGCTCACTCCTCTCTTGGCCTCATATAATGAGGCCACCTCTCGAACTCTGAGGTCCAGAGGGAGCAAACCAGCCAGGACCAGCGCCGAGTTCAGAGAGACCGTGCGGTAGGCCTTGCACAGCTTTTGGGCGAAACCGCGCTGTACCACGTTTAGCTGCTTTCGGACACCAAGCTTCTCCGCCGATGCGTGCCAAGCACTGGCAGCGTACAATATCGTCGGCTCCACGGCTGCGACGTAGATCGTCCGGATCACCTCGGGGTGTAATCCCCAGCTGATCCGGGCCATCCTCGCCAGCTTCCGATAGATGCCGATCGCCTTTCTGCATACGTTGGTGACATGTGTGTTGAATGTTAGTGCGCGGTCTATGGTGAGCCCTAGAATTTTGATTTCCTTGGACATGCCAATGTCTATCCCGCCCATGCTGAGGCGCGGGACATCGTACTTTAGCCTCCGCGTAATTACCATCGCACAGGTTTTGTGCGGTGCGAATTTCAGCTTGTTTCCGATGCCCCACTCCCGCACATGCTCGAGAGAGGCATTGGCGTGTCCCTCGATTTCAAGAGCCGAGTCCCCATCAAACACCAGCACCACATCGTCTGCGAACGCCTGCACATACACTCCCTTTCGCTCCAGACCTTTCAAAAGTGGATCCAAAAGCAGGTTCCACAGCAAGGGACCGCCGATCGACCCCTGGACGCACCCTTTGCCCGTGGAGCGGCTGCACTCCTCGCCTGCGTACCTAACCCTGACTCTCCTGTCGCTTAGGTAACTACCAATTACTCGTCTCAAATTTGCCGGGCATTTTTCCTCAACCAGTCTCACTCTAATAGCTGGCCACCAGGCGCTATCGAAGGCCCCCTCTATGTCCAGGGACACCATAGTGACAATCCTCTTGTCATGGAGTTTTGCCACTATGTGCCCCATAAGGTCATAGAGGGCGTCCTCGGTGCTTCTCTGGGGCATAAAACCGTACTGGCGAGTACTCATTCGCGGCAACAGATGGTATTTGAGGCGAGTAATCAGCATTCGCTCGTACACCTTGCCAAGGACAGGCAATAGCCCAATCGGTCTGTACGACTTGGGGGTGGTGTACGAGTCTTTACCCGGCTTCTTCAGCACCACCACCACTGCTTCCTTCCATATCTTAGGAAAGTAGCCGTGATGGAGGCACCGATTAAGCAGCTCCAGGAAGTCTAAGGGGTTTGCACCAACGGCGTGAGCACAAATGTCGGCTGTAAAGCCGTCCGCTCCCGGTGCTTTTTTAGGGTTAAACTTCTGAAGCGCATCGTGCAGTTCGCCCACCGTAAAAGGTGGGTCATCATCATTATGACCCTCTGTGCTGTCATCATTTTCGGCTTTCATGCGCACCTGCCGATGCATCTCAGTGTCCTCCTCGACCCGATCCTCCGGGTAGAAGGTTCGGGCGAGGAGTTGTACTGAACCCTTTGCGTCCAAATGGGTTTCATTGTGAATTAGTGGCTGATCTTCTTCCCTCACTGTGGCCCTTCCTATCAATCTGTACACCCCCTCCCAGATGCCCTCCCTATCCCGCTTTCCGCAGAAGTTCTTCCAACTTTCGACCTGTGCCTTTTTTACCTCAGATTCATACCTCTCCTTACATTCTAGGTACCTCGAGATTACTAGCTCCCTGCGATCGGGAGCTGCATTTCTGATTCGACGCCTTTTGGTGTTTACGGCCCTTTTCAGGGCAGCGAGCCTCTCCGACCACCATGGCATAGTGAGTAACTCCCTCTTTTTCTTTTTCGGGATGGCTTCATCACAAGCCATCCCTATGGAAGTTGAGTAATCGACAACAATACCTTCCAGTTCGTCCACATTGGCGGTCTGTCGGGCGCCCAGGTCCAAATGGGATGTACATTGTGCCATCTTCACCTTAAAGTCATCCCACCTGGCCTTTTTGGTATTATAAATCCTGGTAGTGCGCTCAATGTGGGTTCCCTTTGCCTTTTTTAGATTAATATGAAACACTATGCCATTGTGGTCCGAGCTTACAAGACCCGTGTCCACCCTCCAGGCGTCGATCATAGCGAGCATATCGCCCGTGCAGGCCGTACCCCCGACCGGGCCGGATAGGAGATGGCCCGGTCGACAAAGTAGTCCGCGAGAATGCGCCTGAGGTACCACGGGACATTGTGGTACCTCAGCGCCTCGGCGATGGTCTGCCAGGGGATGGTGTTGAAGGCGTTCGCGATGTCGAGCGACACCGCCAGCAACACCTCCCCCCGACCGACCGCCTCTTCGACGCTGTCCCTGAGCCGGGAGATGGCGTCCAGGGTCGACCTAGGTTAGGTTAGGTTAGGTTAGGTTAGGTTAGGTTAGGTTAGGTTAGGTTAGGTTAGGTTAGGTTAGGTTAGGTTAGGTTAGGTTAGGTTAGGTTAGGTTAGGTTAGGTTAGGTTAGGTTAGGTTAGGTTAGGTTAGGTTAGGTTAGGTTAGGTTAGGTTAGGTTAGGTTAGGTTAGGTTAGGTTAGGTTAGGTTAGGTTAGGTTAGGTTAGGTTAGGTTAGGTTAGGTTAGGTTAGGTTAGGTTAGGTTAGGTTAGGTTAGGTTAGGTTAGGTTAGGTTAGGTTAGGTTAGGTTAGGTTAGGTTAGGTTAGGTTAGGTTAGGTTAGGTTAGGTTAGGTTAGGTTAGGTTAGGTTAGGTTAGGTTAGGTTAGGTTAGGTTAGGTTAGGTTAGGTTAGGTTAGGTTAGGTTAGGTTAGGTTAGGTTAGGTTAGGTTAGGTTAGGTTAGGTTAGGTTAGGTTAGGTTAGGTTAGGTTAGGTTAGGTTAGGTTAGGTTTTTTTTTTTTTTTTTTTTTTTTTTTTTGTTTTCGCGGGGAATGCATTTACGCACCGTCATCCCTACTGCGGGGGCAGCAGGGACGGTGTGTGGGGCTCCCGGCCCGTGAGAGAGGGCCGTCCTACCCACTAAACCCCGCGGTGTTCCGCCTCACCTTAAAACCGACTCGCAGGGTAGGCCTGAGGTTAAATCACTGCGAGCCGGCAAGGGGCACCCCAGAACGGAGGGGTCCGTCTCGGGGCGGTCGATAAGCGACCACCCCGGAGCTCCCTAAGGAGCTGAAGAACTAGCCCGCACCTCCACCGCTCTCGAGCGCTCCTCTGTAAGCAGAGGAGGTGAGAGCGGCCGGTACGGGCGTGCGCAAAGAGTGGGCACCCCTGGAACACAGAAAGGGTGCCCGTCGCCGAGTGGCCAGTTGGGCGGGGTCCCCCGACCTTCCGCCCACGGCCAGACACTATTCGGGGGCGCGCATGTAATGAGCACGACGACGCCCCCGAACCGGACGGCGGGGCGGGAGCGTCTGTCCCGTACGCTCCCGCACCCGCAACTCCTCACGTTTCGCCGCCATCACCTCGCTAGCAAACGAGGCGACGGCGGCCCAACACTGTTGGCTGCCGACCATGGCTTGCACCACAGCCGGCAGCGACAAATCAACTCCGACAAGGCCCGTAAGGGCGATACGCGGCCCGTCCCACGCCGGGCACACGGCGAGTGTGTGCTCCGCCGTGTCCACGACGCCACTTGAGCAGTGGCGACACACGGGGTCCGGCTCCACCCCAGCCACCTTCCACAGGTACTTGGCGAATACGCCATGCCCTGTGAGGAGCTGACTGAGGTGAAATGTCGGCGCTCCGTGTGCCCTCTCTACCCAAGCCCGCAGGACGGGCCGGACAGCCCCCACGAGCCGGGGGCTAACTGAGGGGCCTACCAACCTCTCGGCCCACTTCCGGAAGAGATCGTCGCGAGCCGACTGTCTCCAGCGGTCGATCTCGTCCGGGAGGGGCCGTCCACCGTTACTTCGCACCAGGGCGCTCTCTTCATACACCTTCTTGAGGACTCCAGCCTCGAGATCCCAGGGGAGACTTCCTGCAATTAGGCACGCCGCCTCGTAGGAGACGGTGCAGTACGCTCGTGCCGCCCTCTGCGCAATCGACCGCTGCGGACGCCGCAGCAGCGGGATTGTCTTGGCGCAGAGGGCGTGCGCCCAGATGGGCGCTCCATACAACGCCTTTGAGCGCACTACACCGTCGTAGAGGCGACGGCACGCACTATTTGGGCCTCCCCGATTGGGGAGCAGCCTCGCCAGCCTTCCGGCGTACGACAACAATTTAGGTGAAAGACGCCGGAAGTGCTCGACGAAGCCCCATCGACTGTCGAGTACCAAACCCAAATACTTTATACTCGACCCGACAGCGATGGGGGTGCCGCTCACCACAATCTGACAATCTCGAGGTGGCCCTCGCCGAGGCCCGTGAAAGAAAACGGCCTCGGACTTTTCGAGAGCCACCTGGAGTCCTAGCGCCCTGATGCGGCTGACCACCTGGGCAACGCCCGCTGTGGCCAGGACTTTCGCCTCGCGAAACTCAGGGCCCCGCGCGGTGACTAGGGTATCGTCGGCGTAGCAGAGGACGCCGACTCCCCGAAGAGTAGCACCGCGCAGGACCCAATCATATCCGATGTTCCACAGGAGTGGACCCAGAACCGACCCCTGTGGAACACCGCACGACATATTTGTGCGGACTACCCCCGACCGGGCCGGATAGGAGATGGCCCGGTCGACAAAGTAGTCCGCGAGAATGCGCCTGAGGTACCACGGGACATTGTGGTACCTCAGCGCCTCGGCGATGGTCTGCCAGGGGATGGTGTTGAAGGCGTTCGCGATGTCGAGCGACACCGCCAGCAACACCTCCCCCCGACCGACCGCCTCTTCGACGCTGTCCCTGAGCCGGGAGATGGCGTCCAGGGTCGACCTCCCGCGACGAAATCCGTACTGGCCGTCATTGAGATTGGGCCCCGCCCCCTCCAGGTGCCCGACGAGACGCGCCGCGAGCACCCGCTCGAGCAGCTTGCTCATCTCGTCGAGCAAGACGATGGGGCGGTAGGCCGACGGCGACTCGGCCGGGCGCCCGTGCTTCTTCAACAGCACGAGCCGCCCGGTTTTCCACTGTCGCGGGACCTTACCCGACGCCAAACACTCCGACAACAAAGACAGCGTCTCCTCCTCGAACGCCGGCATAACCAGGGCGATGACGCGCCCAGGAATGCCATCCGGACCGGGGGCGCGGTTCCTCGTTTTGAGTTTAAGGACCGCCGCCCCGAGCTCGGCATCCGACACGGGCGGAATCATCGCCTCTGTGTCTGCCGGCGTCTGGCTTGGTGCCATCCGCGGTGGGACCCACTCTTCCCGCGCAGGGAAGAGGGAACTGACAACGTGGCCGACGAATGAGGGCTCGAGAGACTTTGTGAGGGGAGGCGCCCAGGGCCGGAGTTTGTCGCTCACGGCTTTGTACGGGCGCCCCCACGGATCTTCGTTTAGGGTCTCGAGCCACTCCTTCCAGGCCGCCTCCTTGGCGGCCTTGATCGCCGAGCTGAGGGCAGCTCGGGCAGCCCGGTATGCGGCGAGTAGTTCTTCTTCTCGGGCAGGGTCACTGCTTCTTCGGGCGCGTTGGCGAGTGTACCTGCGCTGGGCTGCGTGACTTGAGGTTCGCAGCCCAGCCAGCTCTTCATTCCACCAGTACACTCGCCGCCGCGGCTTGACAGACCCTGCCCTCTTCATGGCCGCATCGCAGACGCGAGTCAGGGCGCCGGAAAGCCGCCCAGCCCTCGCGTCCACGTCCGGGCTAACGTCGTCACCTGCGGCCCATCGCTCGACGATGGCCGCCTCCTTTGCCAGTTCCCGGTCCAGCGTCCGCAGACGCCACCGCGGACCTTCCTCAACCGAACGGCGGTCCCCGACCGCCGGGGTCTCCGAGCCGGCGTCGACGATGTCGAACCATATGTAGCGATGATCCGACATCGTCTCCACCCCCTCGATCACCTTCCAACCACGTGTGCGGCTAGCCAGGCCAGAACTGGCAAAGGACAGGTCGATTATACTACGACCCGTCCCCGTTCGCCGCACGAAAGTGTGGACCGACCCTCGGTTGAGCAGCACCAAGCCGTTGGACACCGCCCATTCCTCGACCATCTCTCCCCGGCTATCGGTTTCTGGAGATCCCCACGCCCGTGAGTGTGCGTTGAAATCTCCAGCTACCACCACCGGGGTGGGGTGCGCTTCTGCCAACAGAGCCCCGACCTCAATCAACCACCGCTCATACTCAGCGAGGCTTCTGTTGGGCGAGAAGTACACCCCGACTACTGCAACGTCTCCCAGCAGCGCGAGGACGCAACCGCGTCCCTGGAGCACCCTATCAAAAGCACCCCGCTGGGAGACGATAGCCACCAACTCGTCGCGGCTGCCAGCCCAGTTGTCGCAGGCGCGGACCGCGTACGGTTCGGCGACTATAGCCATAGTCGCCTGTAACTGTGCGACGGACTGAAGCAGCAGATCTTGGGCCGCCGCACAGTTACCGACGTTGGCCTGCAGTACCGAGATGGGAGCCATTTAGTTTTGGGCGATGTCCATCACCTCCTCTGTGTTCTGGGTGGGCTGACGCGTGCGTCCAGCACCACCCCGACGCCTCCTCTTCATGGAAGCCGCCAGGCAGGCTTTTGCGCCCAGGCGATGCGCAGCGGCAGTTCCCGCCGCCGCGCAGATGGGGCAGTTAAACGCCATAGAGCAGCCGGCCGCCTTGTGGCCGGGCTGCCCACAACGAAAACACAGTGCGCTGCGATCCACACCCGCAGCGCACCGGGCTCCCACGTGCCCCACCTCCAGACAGCGGAAACACCGCTGCGGCCTGGCCTCCAAAAGAACCGCACGGACGCGGGACCAACCGATCGTGAGAGGGCGGCCATCTGTTAGTTTTTTGGCCGCCGCGATCGGGCACTTGACCCACGCCGTGCCCTCCCTGCCTGCCTGGCGAACAACGTCGCCAACGACAACACTGGTGGTGACGCACCCTCCTACGTCCGCCACCACCCGCGCAACAACTTCCTTTGTGGCCGCGTCGCCTAGACCGGAGATGCGCAGCTCCGCGCACTTCTCCGGCCTGGCGACACGGACCTCCTCACCCAGAGCCGTCCTCAATTTCTCTGCCAGGGCGTCAGCCTTTTGGCACCTTTCGGCACCCGCCACTTCCAAAATTCGACCTCCAGTGGCCGCCGTGCGGAAGCGCAAGCCCCCAATGCCGAGACCCTTCAGGTCCACCTTCTCTTCGGCCTCGGCTAACTTGGAGGCGTACGTTACGCCCCTCTCAAGCGCGTCCCGCTGCAGGGTGATGATCACTGCAGCGGTACGCGGTGCGCGGAGTTTCGGGGCGCGCTTCCCCACGGCAGGCGCACTTGTGGGCGCCGCTGTCTGCGGTTTGGCCTTCGGTGCCTTCTTTGGGCGCCCAGCCACCACATTCCAAGCCTCGGTTAGAGGTCGAGGCGTGGGTGCCGGTGGTGGTCGCTCTTGACGCGCTGCCTCCGCTTCTTGCGCTGCAGCGCTCTTCCTCTTCTTTCCTTTGCTCTTCTTCTTCTTAGAGGAAGGACTCGGCGGATCTGCTGCGAGAGCTAGAGCTCCCGTCTCCTCCAACGAAGGGCCGGAGACGGGGGCAGGGAGACACGTGGCGGCAGCTGTGCCAGTGTTTCGAGGACGAGTGGCACGGGTAGCAATGCCGGCCTTGGGGCCCACCGACGTTTGAGGGGGCACTACGGGGCGCGCAGCCTCAGGAGGTCCGGCTTTTGTACCGGCAGAGCGGCAAATGGCTGCGTTATCTACAGTGGAGCGGGCGGCATTTCGGGCATCCGCCTTGAGGGGGGGACGCAACCGTGGCTCTGGAAGCAAACGGTCTCCTATGCCGTCGAAGCGCGCGTCCAGGAGAAACATTATCTCCTCGCGCGACATCGACGGAGGGGCACTCGCCTGCCTCTTCAGGGTCTCTACTTCCGCCCGCAGTGCAGCCAGCTCACGCTGCAGACGGGCATTCTCCTCGGAATCCGTTCGAGCACGGAGCTCCCGTACGTGCTCCAAGATTGAGCCAGCAGCGGACCTCAGGCCCTGCACACTCTGACCCTTGAGGCGGGAGGATTTCTGGGCAATGGAACGTATCGCTTCCACCGCCTCCTCAACCGCTTTCTCAAGCTGCTCGGCCCTGAGGTCCGACGCAGCTACGGGAGCGGGAGACTGGCGAAGAAAAGAGAGTCGCCTCTCTTCTCTCCTTCGGAGCTCTTCTGCAAGCTCCTCCTCTGCCTGGAGCTCTAGCTCCCGCTCTTTTGCCGCCACATATTCGGCCTTGGCCTTGGCCAGGCCAACATACTGACCTGTCGTCGGAGGGCGGCCGCGTCCTCGTTTACCGGGCTGTCCTCTCAGCAGCCCAGAGCCAGACGAATCGTCTGTGTCGCTCTCGTTTCCCGATCCAGTTGGGTTGCGGCGCTTCCGTTGCCACAACCGAGAGAGCGGGGTAGGGGAAGGGCGACTCTCCACTGTCACCATTGAAGTGACGCTGCTGTCAGACTCCGACAGCTGCAAATCTTCAATTTCACGGTGCGGTGCGCCGTCACATCGTGACAACGACACACGCAGCTCCTTCACGGCCGGTATCGGAGTACCGGACCTCACAGTTTCCTGTTCATCTCTAGCCTTTTCGCAAAGCAGCTCAGTGTCCATTGTATGAAAGCCATAGTTGTTTGTTTGTCCCCCACAAGGGGAGATGGTCGATCGTTTTTTATTCAATTCATTAGCCATAATTGTTCCCACGATTATGAGACGAAGAGAGTCGACTCCCTGGGTGACGCTCATTCCAGGGAGCGGGATTGATACTGTGGGGTGCTCCAGGTGCCCCACAGGTTTTGACGACTTCGCTGTCGGGTGTTATAGACTTTTCCCTGTCGCAGGCCGGCCAATGAAGGCAAGCCCTTCGGTCCCCAGGACCACCGCGTACTAACTGGTGCCACCAGTTGGATTGTTGCGAAGACCCCGGAGATTACGAAACGCGGGGAGGGGGGCTAGCCCTCCCCAACTCCGACGCTGGCACGAATGCCTGTAGGCCCCTGCGCGAGCAGTAGGCCTACGCGTCCACACCACAAAAGCTTCGCTACTACCGGATGTGACCGGGAGCGACATCAAACACGCAACGCTACAACCGGCCAGGCCAGGAGCTGTCGCACGGACCGTGGGCCTTGCAGGCCCACCATACCACGACCCCCTCGTGCAATGGGGTCAACTGCACGTCCACACGACGGCAACACAAAGCTTCAACCGGCAAAGCCGGGAGCAACGACAACGAGAACGAAAGACGAAAACGAAGCGCTACTACCGACCAGGCCGGGAGCTTTCACCAGTACGCAGGCCTTGAAGGCCTGCCACACTGCGACCCCCACGTCATGGGGTCGGCTGTCGGGATATTGGTACATTGGTTAACACACACAGTACTGAAGACTGCGCCCATTAGCCGATGCTCCAGGGTGCACCAGCAAAGCCCAGTTTCCACTCCCACCCGGGCGGTCCCCGGGGAGGATAGGAAACTGAACCGCCAACGTGGAGGTTCCCCGACCTAGCACCCCAGGTTAGGTTAGGTTTTTTTTTTTTTTTTTTTTTTTGTTTTCGCGGGGAATGCCTTTACGCACCGTCATCCCTGCTGCGGGGGCAGCAGGGACGGTGTGTGGGGCTCCCGGCCCGTGAGAGAGGGCCGTCCTACCCACTAAACCCCGCGGTGTTCCGCCTCACCTTAAAACCGACTCGCAGGGTAGGCCTGAGGTTAAATCACTGCGAGCCGGCAAGGGGCACCCCAGAACGGAGGGGTCCGTCTCGGGGCGGTCGATAAGTGACCACCCCGGAGCTCCCTAAGGAGCTGAAGAACTAACCCGCACCTCCACCGCTCTCGAGCGCTCCTCTGTAAGCAGAGGAGGTGAGAGCGGCCGGTACGGGCGTGCGCAGAAAGTGGGCACCCCCTGGAACACAGAAAGGGTGCCCGTCGCCAAGTGGCCAGTTGGGCGGGGTCCCCCGACCTTCCGCCCACGGCCAGACACTATTCGGGGGCGCGCATGTAGTGAGCACGTCGACGCCCCCGAACCGGACGGCGGGGCGGGAGCGTCTGTCCCGTACGCTCCCGCACCCGCAACTCCTCTCGTTTCGCCGCCATCACCTCGCTAGCAAACGAGGCGACGGCGGCCCAACACTGTTGGCTGCCGACCATGGCTTGCACCACAGCCGGCAGCGACAAATCAACTCCGACAAGGCCCGTAAGGGCGATACGCGGCCCGTCCCACGCCGGGCACACGGCGAGTGTGTGCTCCGCCGTGTCCACGACGCCACCTGAGCAGTGGCGACACACGGGGTCCGGCTCCACCCCAGCCACCTCCCACAGGTACTTGGCGAATACGCCATGCCCTGTGAGGAGCTGACTGAGGTGAAACGTAGGCGCACCGTGTGCCCTCTCTACCCAAGCACGTAGGACGGGCCGGACAGCCCCCACGAGCCGGGGGCTAACTAAGGGGCCTACCAACCTCTCGGCCCACTTCCGGAAGAGATCGTCGCGAGCCGACTGTCTCCAGCGGTCGATCTCGTCCGGAAGGGGCCGTCCACCATTTCTACGCACCAGGGCGCTTTCCTCATAAACATTCTTGAGGACTCCAGCCTCGAGATCCCAAGGGAGGCTTCCTGCAATTAGGCACGCCGCCTCGTAGGAGACGGTGCAGTACGCTCGTGCCGCCCTCTGCGCAATCGTCCGCTGCGAACGCCGCAGCAGCGGGATTGTCTTGGCGCAGAGGGCGTGCGCCCAGATGGGCGCTCCATACAACGCCTTTGAGCGCACTACACCGTCATAGAGGCGACGGCATGCACTATTTGGGCCTCCCCTATTGGGGAGCAGCCTCGCCAGCCTTCCGGCGTACGACAACAACTTTCGCGACAGACGCCGGAAGTGCTCGACGAAGCCCCATCGGCTGTCGAGTACCAAACCAAGATACTTAATACTCGACCCGACAGCGATGGGGGTGCCGCTCACCACAATCTGACAATCTCGAGGTGGCCCTCGCCGAGGCCCGTGAAAGAAAACGGCCTCGGACTTTTCGAGGGCCACCTGGAGTCCTACCGCCCTGATGCGGCTGACCACCTGGGCAACGCCCGCGGTGGCCAGGACTTTCGCTCCGCGAAAATCTGGGCCCCGCGCGGTGACTAGGGTATCGTCGGCGTAACAGAGGACGCCGACTCCCCGAAGAGTAGCACCGCGCAGGACCCAATCGTATCCGATGTTCCACAGGAGCGGACCCAGAACCGACCCCTGTGGAACACCACACGACATATTTGTGCGGACTACCCCCGACCGGGCCGGATAGGAGATGGCCCGGTCGACAAAGTAGTCCGCGAGAATGCGCCTGAGGTACCACGGGACATTGTGGTACCTCAGCGCCTCGGCGATGGTCTGCCAGGGGATGGTGTTGAAGGCGTTCGCGATGTCGAGCGACACCGCCAGCAACACCTCCCCCCGACCGACCGCCTCTTCGACGCTGTCCTGGAGCCGGGAAATGGCGTCCAGGGTCGACCTCCCGCGACGAAATCCGTATTGGCCGTCACTAAGATTGGGCCCCGCCCCCTCCAGGTGCCCGACGAGACGCGCCGCGAGCACCCGCTCGAGCAGCTTGCTCATCTCGTCGAGCAATACGATGGGGCGATACGCCGACGGCGACTCGGCCGGGCGCCCGTGCTTCTTCAACAGCACGAGCCGCCCGGTTTTCCACTGTCGCGGGACCTTACCCGACGCCAAACACTCCGACAACAAGGACAGCGTCTCCTCCTCGAACGCCGGCATGACCAGGGCGATGACGCGCCCAGGGATGCCATCAGGACCGGGGGCGCGGTTCCTCGTTTTGAGTTTAAGGACCGCCGCCCCGAGCTCGGCATCCGACACGGGCGGAATTATCGCCTCTGTGTCTGCCGGCGTCTGGCTTGGTGCCATCCGCGGTGGGACCCACTCTTCCCGCTCAGGGAAGAGGGAACTGACAACGTGGCCGACGAATGAGGGCTCGAGAGACTTTGTGAGGGGGGGCGCCCAGGGCCGGAGTTTGTCACTCACGGCTTTGTACGGGCGCCCCCACGGATCTTGATTGAGGCTCTCGAGCCATTCCTTCCAGGCCGCCTCCTTGGCGGCCTTGATCGCCGAGCTGAGGGCAGCTCGGGCAGCCCGGTATGCGGCGAGTAGTTCTTCTTCTCGGGCAGGGTCACTGTTTCTTCGGGCACGTTGGCGAGTGTACCTGCGCTGGGCTGCGTGACTTGAGGTTCGCAGCCCAGCCAGCTCTTCATTCCACCAGTACACTCGCCGCCGCGGCTTGACGGACCCTGCCCTCTTCATGGCCGCATCGCAGACACGAGTCAGGGCGCCGGAGAGTCGCCCAGCCCTCGCGTCCACGTCCGGGCTAACGTCGCCCGCGGCCCATCGCTCGACGATGGCCGCCTCCTTTGCCAGTTCCCGGTCCAGCGTCCGCAGACGCCACCGCGGACCTTCCTCAACCGAACGGCGGTCCCCGACCGCCGGGGTCCCGGAGCCAGTGTCGACGATGTCGAACCATATGTAGCGATGGTCCGACAGCGTCTCCACCCCCTCGACCACTTTCCAACCACGCGTGCGGCTCGCCAGGCCAGAACTGGCGAAGGACAGGTCAACGATGGAACAACCTGTCCCCGTTGGCCGCACGAACGTGTGGATCGACCCTCGGTTGAGCAGCACCAAGCCATTCGACACCGCCCATTCCTCTACCAACTCACCCCGGCTATCGGTGGCCGGAGATCCCCACGCCTGTGAGTGTGCGTTGAAGTCTCCAGCCACCACCACCGGGGTGGGGTGTGCTTCTGCCACCAGAGCCCCGACCTCTATTAACCATTGTTCAAACTCGGCGAGGCTTCTGTTTGGCGAGAAGTACACCCCGATCACTGCAACGTCTCCCAGCAGCGCGAGGACGCAGCCGCGTCCTTGGGAAACACTTTTGAACGCGCCCTGCTGGGAGACGATAGCCACCGACTCGTCGCGGCTGCCAGCCCAGTCATCACGGGCACGAACCGCGTACGGTTCGGCGACTACTGCCATGGACGCCCGCCACTGTACGGCGGACTGGATCAGCAGGTCTTGGGCCGCCGCACAGTGGCGGACATTGGCCTGCAGGATCGAGATTGGCGCCATTTAATTTTGGGCGATGTCCATTTCCTCTTCGTTTGTCGTGGTGGGCGGGCGGGCCGCTTCCGGCACCACCTTACGCCCGGCTCCACCACGACGCCTCCTCTTCATCGATGCCGCTAAACAGGCCTTTGTGCCCACGCGGTGCGCAGCGGCACCTCCCGACGCCGCGCAGACGGGACATTGGGGCTCCGCTGTGCAGCCAGCCGCTTTGTGACCGGGCTGGCCACAGCGGAAGCAAAGTGCGCTGCGATCGACTCCCGCAGCACACCGGGCCCCCACATGTCCGACCTCAAGGCAGCGGAAGCATCGCTGCGGCCTGGACTCCAATAGAACCGCGCGGACACGGCTCCATCCTATTGTCACGGGGCGGCCATCTGTGATCTTTTTGGCCGCCGCGACCGGGCACTTGACCCAGGCCGTGCCCTCCCGACCTGTTTGACGGACAATCCGACCAACAACAACGCTGGTGGTGGCGCACCCTCCTACGTCCGCCACCACCTGCGCTACGACCTCCTGTGTAGCCGCATCGCCGAGACCGGAGATGCGCAGTTCCGCGCACTTCTCCGGTCGTGCGATGCGGACATCCTCTCCTAGAGCCGCTCTAAGTTGCTCTGCAAGGGCATCGGCTTTCTGGCATCTCTCTGCCCCTGCCACTTCGAGTATGCGACCTCCGGTGGCCGCCGTGCGGAACCGGAGGCCTCCGATGCCGAGGCTCTGTAGATTTACTTTTTGTTCCGCCTCGGCCAGTTTAGCGGCATAGGTCACGCCCTTATCGACCGCGCCCTTCTGCAGTGTTATCACTACAGCTGCAGTGCGAGGGGCGCGGAGTTTCGGGGCGCGCTTCCCCACGGCAGGCGCGTTAGCAGGCGCCGGTGCCGACTTCGTCGCTGACGGTTTGGCAGCCGGCGCCTTCTTTGGGCGCCCAGCCACCACATTCCACGCCACGGTTAGAGGTTGAGGCGTGGGTGCGGGCTGCAGTCGCTCCTGACGCGCCGCCTCAGCCTCTCGTGCCGCAGCGCTCTTCTTTTTCCTCCCTTTCTTACTGATTTTCCCCTGATGAACAGAGGGAAAAGTCGACGGAGAGGCTGCTGCAGGGGCTTCCGTCTCCTCCAACGAAGGGTTGGAGACGGTAGCAGAAGGATACTTGGAGGCAACAGCACGCTTGGAGGCAGTGGTGCCAGAAGACCGACTTTTGGTAGCACCAGCGGTGCCAGGGCAGACGTCCGAAGAAACGACGGGACGGGCAGCGACGGCGTTTGGGCCGACAGATCGGCCGACGTTGGACTCCAGTCCAACACCAGTGGAGCGGGCGGCATTACGTGCATCCGCCTGGAGAGGGGGGCGCAACCGTGGCTCTGGAAGCAGACGGTCTCCTATACCGTCGAAGCGCGCGTCCAGGAGAAACATTATCTCCTCGCGCGACATCGACGGCGGGGCACTCGCCTGCCTCTTCAGGGTCTCTACTTCCGCCCGCAGTGCAGCCAGCTCACGCTGCAGACGGGCATTCTCCTCTGAATCCGTTCGAGCACGTAGCTCCCGTACGTGCTCCAAGATTGAGCCAGCAGCGGACCTCAGGCCCTGCACACTCTGACCCTTGAGGCGGGAGGATTTCTGGGCAATGGAGCGTATCGCTTCCACCGCCTCCTCAACCGCTTTCTCAAGCTGCTCGGCCCTGAGGTCCGACGCAGCTACGGGAGCGGGAGACTGGCGAAGAAAAGAGAGTCGCCTCTCTTCTCTTCTTCGGAGCTCTTCTGCAAGCTCCTCCTCTGCCTGGAGCTCTAGCTCCCGCTCTTTTGCCGCCACATATTCGGCCTTTGCCTTGGCCAGGCCAACGTACTGCCCTGTCGTCGGTGGGCGGCCGCGTCCTCGTTTACCGGACTGTCCTCTTAACAGCCCAGAGCCAGACGAATCCGTGTCGCTCTCTTCCCCCGACCCAGTTGGGTTGCGGCGCTTGCGTTGCCACAACCGAGAGAGTGGGGTGGGGGATGGGCGACTCTCTACTGTTACCATTGACGTAACGCTGCTGTCAGACTCCGACAGCTGTATCTCTTCAATTGCGCGGCGCGGTGTGGCGTCAAATCGTGACACCGACACCCGCAGCTCCTTCACGGCCGGTATAGGAGTACCGGACCTCGACGTTTCCAATTCATCTTTTGCCTTTGCGTCAGGCAGCTCAGAGTCCGTTGTTAGTAAGCTAAGGTTGTTTGTTTGTCCCCCACAAGGGGAGATGGTCGATCGGTTTTTATTAAATTCATATGCCATAATTGTTCCCACGATTATGAGACGAAAAGAGTCGACTCCCTGGGTGACGCTCATTCCAGGGAGCGGGATTGATACTGTGGGGTGCTCCAGGTGCCCCACAGGTTTTGACGACTTCGCTGTCGGGTGTTATAGACTTTTCCCTGTCGCAGGCCAGCCAATGAAGGCAAGCCCTTCGGTCCCCAGGACCACCGCGTACCAACTGGTGCCACCAGTTGGATTGTTGCGAAGACCCCGGAGATTACGAAACGCGGGGAGGGGGGCTAGTCCTCCCCAACTCCGACGCTGGCACGAATGCCTGTAGGCCCCTGCGCGAGCAGTAGGCCTACGCGTCCACACCACAAAGCTTCGCTACTACCGGACGTGACCGGGAGCGACATCAACGACGCAACGCTACAACCGGCCAGGCCAGGAGCTATCGCAAGGACCGTGGGCCTTGCAGGCCCACCATACCACGACCCCCTCGTGCAATGGGGTCAACTGCACGTCCACACGACGGCAACACAAAGCTTCGACCGGCAAAGCCGGGAGCAACGACAACGAGAACGAAGGACGAAAACGAAGCGCTACTACCGGCCAGGCCGGGAGCTTTCACTAGTACGCAGGCCTTGAAGGTCTGCCACACTGCGACCCCCACGACATGGGGTCGACTGTCGGGATATTGGTACATTGGTTAACACACACAGTACTGAAGACTGCGCCCATTAGCCGATGCTCCAGGGTGCACCAGCAAAGCCCAGTTTCCACTCCCACCGGGGCGGTCCCCGGGGGGGATAGGAAACTGAACCGCCAACGTGGAGGTTCCCCGACCTAGCACCCCAGGTTAGGTTATAAAGCACCGTCATCCCTGCTGCGGGGGCAGCAGGGACGGTGTGTGGGGCTCCCGGCCCGTGCTCTTCTGGGGCATAAAGCCGTACTGGTGAGTACTCATCCGCGGCAGTAAATGGTACTTGAGTCGAGTGACCAACATCCTCTCGTACACCTTTCCCAGAACCGGTAACAGACCAATCGGTCTGTACGATTTGGGAACAGTGTACGAGTCCTTACCAGGCTTTTTCAGCACCACCACCACGGCTTCCTTCCATATTTTAGGAAAGTAGCCGTGGCGGAGGCACCGATTAAGCAGCTCCAGGAAGAGCGAAGGGTCGGCCCCAATGGCATGGGCACAAATATCGGCTGTAAAGCCGTCCGCCCCCGGTGCTTTTTTCGGGTTAAATTTATGGAGTGCATCGAACAGTTCGCCCACCGTAAAAGGTGGGTCATCAACATTATGACCCTCTCCATCTTCAACCTTTTCGGCTCTTTCGCGTATCTGTCGATGCATCTCGGTGTCCTCCTCGACTCGATCCTCCGGATAAAAGGTACGAGCGAGGAGTTGTACTGAGCCCCTAGCGTCCAAATAGGTTCCATCGTGGATTAGTGGCTGATCTTCTTCCCTCACTGTGGCCCTCCCAATCACTCGGTAAATCCCCTCCCAGATGCCCTCCCTGTCCTGCTTTCCACAGAAGTTCTTCCAACTCTCGACCTGCGCCTTTTTTACTTCAGATTCATACATCTCCTTGCTTTCTAGGTACCGCCGAACTACAATGTCACGTCGATCGGGCGCTGCATTCCTGATCCGACGCCTTTTGGTGTTGACGTCCCTTTTCAGGGTGGCTAGCCTCTCCGACCACCACGGCATAGTAAGCACCTCGTTGGGTCTTTTCTTTGGGATGGCTTCCTCACAGGCCTCACTTACGAAGCCTGAGTACTCAGCGACTGCGCTTTCCAGATCTTCTGTACTTGCCATTCGCCGAGCACCCAGGCCCCGCAGAGAAACCTGCTGGGCAAACTTGGCCTTGAAGCCATCCCAATTGGCTTTTTTGGTATTGTAGAGCCTTGTGGTACGAGATATACTCGTACCTTTGGCCCGCTCTAGCCTTAAGTTGAATACTATGCCGTTGTGGTCGGAGCTGACGAGCCCCTCGTCAACCCTCCAACCGTCGGTCAAGGCGAGCAAATCGCTCGTGCAGGCCGTGACATCTACGTAGCTGCGGAGCCTCCTTCCACCCCTCACAGTGTCGAAAGTTGGAATGCCTCCGCTATTCAGGAGATGGAGGTCCATCTGTTCGAGAGCATCCCTCAGTAACCCCCCTCTATCGTCTTCGAACGGATGCCCCCACCAGGTGCTCTTGGCATTGGCATCACCTCCAAAAAGAAGACGCTGGGGTCCCAGCTCATGCTCTATCCTCTTAAGTCGCTCCAGGTATGGCCCTATGGGTTTGTCTGGTTCGAAGTAGAAGGACACCAGCGTGATCGTCCAGGCACTGGTTCGGATCCTCACCACTACGACATTGTCGGTGGTGAGTTGCGGGTACTGCAAGACATCCAACGTCGCATCGAGCACGACGATGGATGCCTTAACTGTCCCTTCTCCTTGCCCAGTGTTCTGGAAGACCCTGACGCCCTGGTATGCCTTCATCCTCTTCACCGACCCTACGTAGGGCTCTTGCACTAGAGCGACTGCGGCTTTACGCCTTGAGGCTTCGAGCATGAGTTCCTCGGTAGCCAGTTTCTTCCTTTGGAGGTTTGCCTGCAACACTCTGTACGGGGGCACGTTCTCCGGGGGGCCATTAGCAATACTGAATGGATGCTCTCGCTATTTTATCCCATTTACTTTTTACCGGGCATGAGTCGCTGAAAACACTGTGCCTCGTGCTACCCAGTTTCTCTCTCCTGCAGTTGCAGCAGGTCGGCTCTGCTCCGACGGCATATTCTGGGCACTGCGCCCTCATGTGCGTCCCACCGCAGTGACTGCAGGTGGGCTCTGCCGCTTTGCAGAACCGCCTACCGTGCCCGTATCCTAGACACAGGGAGCACTGCATTATTGGGGATTGATCTGCAACTCTCACTGGCTGCAGATCAATATGCAGTCTCCCTGCATCCAGGGCACGAGACCAAACCACGGGGGAGACCCTGAGCACCACGTGGCACGTATGCGGGTTCCTCGCCGTCCTCCTATATAGTACGGCCATCCTATCCTGCTCTGAGTTCAGGTCGCTGAAAACCCCACGGTTTCGCGTCCTGAGTTTTTCGAGCAGGTCATTGTCCTTATGGACTTTTAGGACACCGTAGAGGATCAGCAGGGGATCCTTGTTTTTCACGTCCTCAATGCAGAGACCTTTCCCTTTTTCCTCAAGCCTCTGCTTTGCCCTCATTCTTTCATCCATCGTCTTGTATCCTATTATTACTCTTCTATCCTTTGCCTTTCGCACCCTTTCAACCTGCACCCATTCTTCATCCTCATTTGCAATCTTTCTTAGCCTCTCAATCACTTGCTCTCCAGTCTCTTTCTCATCTTCGGACGTGACAATGACCGAATGCAGCGCTGCTCGTTCTGGTGGCTGTTGGTGACTCCGGCCTGCTGCCACTGCTTCGGCATAAGTCGTGTGTCCTTTCCTTTCTCTCTCTTTCTCTCTTTCTTCTTGTCGTTCTATCCTTTCTTTCACCTCTGTCATTATTTTGCTACTCTCCCTAATCATGCTGTCACTCGTGCTTCTCTTGCTTTCTCTTGCTTTCTCTCTTTCATCCTGTTTTTCTAGTCTTTCTTTCACCTCTTTCATTACTCTACCATTTTCTCTCAATAATCTTTCATTCTCTTCAATCTTTTTTAATATTTCCTCCGTAGAGGTCACACTTTCATTCTTACTTTCACTCATTCTTATTGGCTCCACCTTTCTGATCCTCTTTCTCTCTTCCTCATAGGCTTTTAAAATTTTAAATAGCAAATTCAATCTATCCTCTATTTCCAACTTTATTTCCCGCTTTAAGTTTCTCGAGATCCCCAGCTGTTCCCTGATGATGTCGTGGCATTCAGTGGCCTTTGCTAGGCGATTTTGAGGTGTCGGCACCAACAGTGACGGCTGTGTTGCCGGCGGCTCCCTTGGCTTAGCAGCCTGTGAGCCTGCCCTAGATGGCGCTACGTCGCGGGACTCTAGTGCGTCCACGCTGCGCCTCACGGGTACCAGTGGGCGCCTCTCAACCGGAGGACTATCTAACATCCGTGGGGATCTCGAGTTTGCCGAAGGAGGTGTCGTTAGTTTCTTTACGGGAGTCCTATGGCCAAACATTCTGGTGAGACGATCGTCAATTAAATTAAATTTAAAAGTTAAAATAAAATTGTAAAAGTTGTAAAAGTATAAATTACGAATAAAAGTATTGTCGAACGCGCGGTTAACGCTAATCCTCAGCAGGGGCACGGCTCCGGACCCAAGCTTTGTGTGAGTATAAGGTGTACGTGTGTAAAGATAGTATATATGTAGTGTTTCTGTGGAGTGTATTGAGTGTGTGTGCACCTAGGTAAGTGTGTTGTGTGTGTGCAGTAGTAATGTGAGCAGCCGCAACCCACGGCAGGCAGTCCCTGTCCTATTTTGTAAATAGAGAAATGTCCCTACAGTAATTGTTGTTGTAGCACAGCTACAGTCACTTAAATTGTCTTATTCTAAGTGCCAATAGGGCTCGGGTGTCTTATAACTAATTGCCAATAGGGCTAATGTATAGAGGAATACTTAATACTAAATCGTAGAAACTAGTGTCCTACTGAGTAAATACTGTTGTGCTGTTGGTCAAGGTGGGTTAAATAATGTGGTAGCTAGTAGTAGAATCCAAAAGGCAACAAAAAATTTTTTGAACCAAATCTGCCTGAATATTCCAACAATATTCCGACCGACCCTATATGGCTAAGCAGTAAAATCAGGGTGGGCGGGCGGGGCCGCGAAAACACAAAATAGCTTATATCACAAGAACTATTAGTCGCAGAGGATCGGTAGAGGTGTCGTTAGACTCGTGATTTTAGCGCGCACACTCGTATGCTGTAAAATGCTGTACCTCTATTGATGAAACGCTTGTAAATGGAGCAAAAGTAAAAACTGTTCGGAAAATGCAACACTAATCTATGTATATTTCAACTATTAGACGTCCCAGCTAGACCAAATGGGTACCAATCGACAGAGGGCGTCAGGGGGCTTCCAATGGTATACAAAAAGCTATGGGCGTCTATAGAAAAACTTTTAAAAAATTGAGTTACAGAGGTAATTTTTCGGTAATTTAAGCCTAATGACTAACAACCAGTGGTGAATGTGGGTCTGTTCAATTGGTGCTGGTCCCGAGGTGTGCAGCAGATAGCCCACAGCTCAGGCCGTTATCCCAAAGGTGGCGCAACCACAAAATTATTTATAGAATTTTGACAAAGCACTATTGAAGTTTGTTTATAGACAATTAATGAGAATTTTGAAAAACTCGAACAGATCGACCAAATATATTGAGATAGCTATACGAATGGGGTCTCTTGGGATGCTGACAGACCTCTCACACGTTCCTGGGTACAGAAACCCCTAGGTGTCTATACAATATATCAAAACAATATGCACTGACACTGTACCGTGCGAATAACAAGGAAAAACGGTAAAAATCTATTATATACAACAATATTATTATAAACAAATATATAGAACGTGTAGCGCAAGAGTATACGAATCGATTGGTATATAACTTTTGATATCAGCGACAACTATGGACCGACAATAAACGAAAAGAACACTAAAAACTTAGACAATTTTCGATGAAATGCAGGGCTAAGGTAACCTCGGTATGACGCGGACGGAGTGTCGCGAAAACACAAAATAGCTTATATCACAAGAACTATTAGTCGCAGAGGATCGGTAGAGGTGTCGTTAGACTCGTGATTTTAGCGCGCACACTCGTATGCTGTAAAATGCTGTACCTCTATTGATGAAACGCTTGTAAATGGAGCAAAAGTAAAAACTGTTCGGAAAATGCAACACTAATCTATGTATATTTCAACTATTAGACGTCCCAGCTAGACCAAATGGGTACCAATCGACAGAGGGCGTCAGGGGGCTTCCAATGGTATACAAAAAGCTATGGGCGTCTATAGAAAAACTTTTAAAAAATTGAGTTACAGAGGTAATTTTTCGGTAATTTAAGCCTAATGACTAACAACCAGTGGTGAATGTGGGTCTGTTCAATTGGTGCTGGTCCCGAGGTGTGCAGCAGATAGCCCACAGCTCAGGCCGTTATCCCAAAGGTGTCGCAACCACAAAATTATTTATAGAATTTTGACAAAGCACTATTGAAGTTTGTTTATAGACAATTAATGAGAATTTTGAAAAACTCGAACAGATCGACCAAATATATTGAGATAGCTATACGAATGGGGTCTCTTGGGATGCTGACAGACCTCTCACACGTTCCTGGGTACAGAAACCCCTAGGTGTCTATACAATATATCAAAACAATATGCACTGACACTGTACCGTGCGAATAACAAGGAAAAACGGTAAAAATCTATTATATACAACAATATTATTATAAACAAATATATAGAACGTGTAGCGCAAGAGTATACGAATCGATTGGTATATAACTTTTGATATCAGCGACAACTATGGACCGACAATAAACGAAAAGAACACTAAAAACTTAGACGGTTAGGTTAGGTTAGGTTAGGTTAGGTTAGGTTAGGTTAGGTTAGGTTAGGTTAGGTTAGGTTAGGTTAGGTTAGGTTAGGTTAGGTTAGGTTAGGTTAGGTTAGGTTAGGTTAGGTTAGGTTAGGTTAGGTTAGGTTAGGTTAGGTTAGGTTAGGTTAGGTTAGGTTAGGTTAGGTTAGGTTAGGTTAGGTTAGGTTAGGTTAGGTTAGGTTAGGTTAGGTTAGGTTAGGTTAGGTTAGGTTAGGTTAGGTTAGGTTAGGTTAGGTTAGGTTAGGTTAGGTTAGGTTAGGTTAGGTTAGGTTAGGTTAGGTTAGGTTAGGTTAGGTTAGGTTAGGTTAGGTTAGGTTAGGTTAGGTTAGGTTAGGTTAGGTTAGGTTAGGTTAGGTTAGGTTAGGTTAGGTTAGGTTAGGTTAGGTTAGGTTAGGTTAGGTTAGGTTAGGTTAGGTTAGGTTAGGTTAGGTTAGGTTAGGTTAGGTTAGGTTAGGTTAGGTTAGGTTAGGTTAGGTTAGGTTAGGTTAGGTTAGGTTAGGTTAGGTTAGGTTAGGTTAGGTTAGGTTAGGTTAGGTTAGGTTAGGTTAGGTTAGGTTAGGTTAGGTTAGGTTAGGTTAGGTTAGGTTAGGTTAGGTTAGGTTAGGTTAGGTTAGGTTAGGTTAGGTTAGGTTAGGTTAGGTTAGGTTAGGTTAGGTTAGGTTAGGTTAGGTTAGGTTAGGTTAGGTTAGGTTAGGTTAGGTTAGGTTAGGTTAGGTTAGGTTAGGTTAGGTTAGGTTAGGTTAGGTTAGGTTAGGTTAGGTTAGGTTAGGTTAGGTTAGGTTAGGTTAGGTTAGGTTAGGTTAGGTTAGGTTAGGTTAGGTTAGGTTAGGTTAGGTTAGGTTAGGTTAGGTTAGGTTAGGTTAGGTTAGGTTAGGTTAGGTTAGGTTAGGTTAGGTTAGGTTAGGTTAGGTTAGGTTAGGTTAGGTTAGGTTAGGTTAGGTTAGGTTAGGTTAGGTTAGGTTAGGTTAGGTTAGGTTAGGTTAGGTTAGGTTAGGTTAGGTTAGGTTAGGTTAGGTTAGGTTAGGTTAGGTTAGGTTAGGTTAGGTTAGGTTAGGTTAGGTTAGGTTAGGTTAGGTTAGGTTAGGTTAGGTTAGGTTAGGTTAGGTTAGGTTAGGTTAGGTTAGGTTAGGTTAGGTTAGGTTAGGTTAGGTTAGGTTAGGTTAGGTTAGGTTAGGTTAGGTTAGGTTAGGTTAGGTTAGGTTAGGTTAGGTTAGGTTAGGTTAGGTTAGGTTAGGTTAGGTTAGGTTAGGTTAGGTTAGGTTAGGTTAGGTTAGGTTAGGTTAGGTTAGGTTAGGTTAGGTTAGGTTAGGTTAGGTTAGGTTAGGTTAGGTTAGGTTAGGTTAGGTTAGGTTAGGTTAGGTTAGGTTAGGTTAGGTTAGGTTAGGTTAGGTTAGGTTAGGTTAGGTTAGGTTAGGTTAGGTTAGGTTAGGTTAGGTTAGGTTAGGTTAGGTTAGGTTAGGTTAGGTTAGGTTAGGTTAGGTTAGGTTAGGTTAGGTTAGGTTAGGTTAGGTTAGGTTAGGTTAGGTTAGGTTAGGTTAGGTTAGGTTAGGTTAGGTTAGGTTAGGTTAGGTTAGGTTAGGTTAGGTTAGGTTAGGTTAGGTTAGGTTAGGTTAGGTTAGGTTAGGTTAGGTTAGGTTAGGTTAGGTTAGGTTAGGTTAGGTTAGGTTAGGTTAGGTTAGGTTAGGTTAGGTTAGGTTAGGTTAGGTTAGGTTAGGTTAGGTTAGGTTAGGTTAGGTTAGGTTAGGTTAGGTTAGGTTAGGTTAGGTTAGGTTAGGTTAGGTTAGGTTAGGTTAGGTTAGGTTAGGTTAGGTTAGGTTAGGTTAGGTTAGGTTAGGTTAGGTTAGGTTAGGTTAGGTTAGGTTAGGTTAGGTTAGGTTAGGTTAGGTTAGGTTAGGTTAGGTTAGGTTAGGTTAGGTTAGGTTAGGTTAGGTTAGGTTAGGTTAGGTTAGGTTAGGTTAGGTTAGGTTAGGTTAGGTTAGGTTAGGTTAGGTTAGGTTAGGTTAGGTTAGGTTAGGTTAGGTTAGGTTAGGTTAGGTTAGGTTAGGTTAGGTTAGGTTAGGTTAGGTTAGGTTAGGTTAG